>CAKLNU010000148.1:0-600000 GCA_922788865.1 Poeciliopsis turneri | reverse complement strand
GGAAATGATTACATTTTAAGCCGCACCAAAAAGGTGTTTTGCTGCCACAAAGTGGTTCAGCTTATATATGATGTGTCACTGATTACAACAAGAACAGACTGTTGACTTTAAGCCAATACCAAAGACCAGCTGAATTTACTGTGCATCTCTAGCCATAGGTTAAATGATCTACTAAATAAAAAATCTTGGATGGAATTAGCCACGAAGTCCCACTGCAGACAGTGATTTTTATTTTTTTACCTGGAGCAATCGAAAATAAATTCAAGAGACAGGCGACCACTTGTAACAGAGAGGAAAAGCTTAGCAAAGGTCTGAGGGGGATAGGAGAGAAGGATGAGACTAATTGTCATCTGAACAGAAAACAAACCAGCGGAGACTTAGGTTAAACAACGTCAGCCAGAGGAAAGCTGGATGTTAAATTATTTAGCTTTACACACAGAATGCAGTACTTTATTTCAGCTCCTAATGAAATGCAGGTGCTGTAGTGGGAAAGATGTAGCCCAAGGCAGAGCCAGGTGTTCTGCAGTTGCTTTCCCCAGCTTTAGAAATGCAAATGATCACATTATTATTGTTCATGTCCTTCTTTGTGTTTCCTCAAATTGTTCGTGCCGCGTCCCCTTAAGCGGTGCCCTTGGTCTGGCCGACTGCCGTAAGTAGAGCCTGCTGAGATTACAGATTGTTCCTTTTTTTTTTTTTTTTAAACCCCTTACATCTTTTCTTGGCTGAACACACCAGATTGTCCTTTGCTAAGCTCCACTCTGGCCTCATCCCTGTCCATCTAATATATATATATATATATCACTGGGGATTCAGACTCATCTGACCTCACACTTAAACAGAATAGATATATAAAGAGATAAGATATTCATTCAGGTCACAGAGCTTAGGTATGCATAAAAAAACACACTATTCTGAAAATGGCAGCAGATGCACCAGACCCATGAGTCAAAACTTTAACAGATGCAGTCACAACTAAAGTAGGTCCTTGTGGGAAAATGGTACTCTCTACTGTGGAGCAGCATTTCATGTGATGGGAGTCTGAGCTAGTAGAGGTTCGCTTTGTAAAGAAGCCAATGTATGTTTCATATTTGTCCCAAATATCCACTCGCTGTTGGTCAACCATGCAGGTGTTGCTTTTCAAAAATGATAGCTCCCATTTGCTTCTTGTATAATTTACGTCGCTTGAGTGTGTCTGCCGCAATAAGGTCAGATTAAACAAGTTACTTAGAGAAATATATCTCATATTCATGCCAGACTTATAGTTATATTTTAAATTCATGCCAGTACAAGTGAAATACTACTAAGCAAACATAACTCAAGGGATGCCAAGTAAATCTCTCAATTTTCTAAAAGGACAGTACAAAAACTAATTGAAGATCAGCAATGTATTACAAGCACATCCTCTTCTAACTGTCAGCATGGCGGTGGAGGGGTGGTGACCTGGGTTTGATTTGCAGTGACATGACATTGGCACCTTGCAGTCTCTTACTGCGGCGGTTCATCAGGAACCGCCGTCTGGCATGTTTTAGGTGTCTCCTTGCTGCCACACACCAGACTTATTTAACATCTAGCGCTTCCACAGCGCTAGATGACATCTAGAGGAGGTCATGAAATAATTTAAATCAGGTGTGCAGGAATCATTTAAAACATGCAGGCCAGACTCCACAGTGTAATAGAATATTCTGCTTGGTTGACTAAGTAAGAATCACTCAATAACACTTATACAAGTAATTAGACCTATTATTATGCATAGTGCAACCGATACAGGAGATATTATAGACCAAACAAAGCGACCAACAAATTTACTTCTTAATACAAAAGGGATTTCTGGACTTTGATACCAATCAGAGACGGTCTGGGCAGACAAGAGGTCTGCCCAGTGGACACTGTTAGCACTTTCTTTTTTAAGAAGGACATCATAAAACAAGATGTTAGTTGTTTCTCTGTAAAGTACAGTGATTGTGCAACATGTTTTGCTGAAACAAAGTGGAACACATTTTGACCAATTTCACCGCAGCCGACTTGTAAATTCACCAAATGCCTAACATATCACTTATTTTCGTTTGAAGAAACGCTGTGAGGCTCTGGTTCTTCATCTTCTAATTACCAGCTGAAGACGAGACAGAAGCTGCCCTCACTATGAGACCAATCACCCAGGTGAACATCTCTTTATATTTCTGCTGATGCTTATTAATCCAAAATGACACACAATGCTGCACAAAATGCACATGCACACATTTTTTTTGGCTGTTGCTTTATTCCTAGCATTTGCCCACCATGTCCATCTGACCCAGTAACCCAGTTTACAAAGACACTGTGGGGATGGGAAAGGAAATGGACAGGAGCTCACTTCACAGGAACCTTAAAGCCCCAGGCGATTGTTGAGGCCTGTTGAGCTATGAAACAACAAATGAAGCTTTAGCAACATTTAAGAGCTGTTAAGGTTAAAGCTGCAGGCTTCATTTACAGCTGGAATAGTGTCTTAATAGCATTGGGATGTCATGTCACAGCTTGACTTATTGTTATGTTTGTCTTCTGAACCAGGATTCAATCAAGGTTTAGAAAATAATCAGGATTGGCTGGAAGTCATTGTTACTCTGACAACAAGAAAAATACGCAGTAACATCAGACTTAACTTAGAGCTTTACGAGCACAGAGAGAACACAAAATTCTGAACAAAGTTATTTAAACCAAATGCAGAAGCCACCTGTGTGGGAAAACACAAAGACTCGTCCTCTGGTCAATCGGGAATAGTTTAAACAGTTACACTTTTGACAAAAGCTCATAAACCTTTTCTTAAAGCAAACGGAAACAACATCCCGCTTCAAAGACCGGATAACCAGGGACATGTGCCGTTTCTTTAAGTCCTCCAAACAGAAAAGAAACTAAACTGGATGGTTTTAGCCCACATGATACATCCAGATATAGCCTCAACAGGGAGGTTAGTTTATTTGATCAAACAAAACAATAGAAATTATTATATGGGTCTTTCTTTTTTTATTACACCTTCTTGTTTGGACAGAGAGGAATTTTGTTCTTTCTAGGTCTGTTGTTTTTGTTTTTCTTTGAACACTATAAAAGTTGTCTCATTTCAGAAACAATATTTTGATGTTCCTGCTTTTGAAAACTTGCATTAAGCTAGTCAAGTAGCGTGTGACAGATTGTGTCCGTGTTGTTTTTGCCCCAGATAGGAACCAGTTTGGATAGGAGAAGAAATCCAGAACATATTTCCACAGGTTTAGAAATGGGTATATTTAGAGAAACAGTCCCAAATTAGAATAGATTTACTTGGTTCTGCTTCTGGCTAAGATGTTCCACTCCTTTGGAGTGCCACAAAAAGTTGAGAATATAATGCAAATAATGGACAAGATGACCATCATTTGTCATCAGTAATTGTGACAGCAATTAAACTGCCGTGTTCAATAGATGCTGATTTATAACATCTGATGTCACATGAAACAATTGGGTGTTCAATTTGTGAACAACGGTGGCAAATAGAGAAAATTCAAGTTTTTCTCTTAGCCCAGCTGAGTAAATACTGTAGCGTTTCGTTAGAAGCAGGAGCTTCTAATGACGTCACTGCTTCCAGCTGCAAGGCAATTTCAGGGACCTGCTTTTTTCAGCCTAAATGTGTGGAGCGGCTTCTAGATAAGGTGCCTGGCACAGTGTCAGGAAGAGACAAAGGTCGTGCAAAACCGCAAAGGAAGGTTGGCCCAGCTGAGAGAGGGTGAGGAGGGCAGGTAGTGAGAAACAGCAGGTTTCTCCATTCCTTAAGGCGAGTTCTTAATGACTTCCAGACATCTGCTTTCAGAGACTCACATGTCTAGACCGCAGCTACACTTTCTATGCAAGTCAGCATGCCGATTTGGTCAAAAACATACACACACAAATACTTTTGGTGCCTTTCGAAAGTATTTCTACCTCTCAGACGTTTCTGAATTTTCAAAATGTTTTACTGAGATTTTATGTGACAGAAAATCACAAAAAAAGCTCATGATTGAAAAGAAAACTGATGAATGTTGTTTTTGGTTTTTTTTTGTCTTATTTTTACATAAAAAATCAGTTGTATTCACAGCCCCTTTTCTTAATAAACCAGTGAACCTAATTACCTTCTGAAATCACCTAGTTAGTAAATTGTAGATGTTGTGTGACGGCCGCTCCTTAGAGAACATCAGTGAACAAACAGCGTCTTAAAGACCAAGGAACACAGCAAGCAGGTCAGTGATAAAGTTGTGGAGAAGTTAAAAGCAGGATTGACTTATCAAACTTATCAAAAACTTTTGACTTTTCAGAGAGATGCAGGATGGAAAGTAGACAGGCAGCTCAAGGTAATCTGCTCAATAATCTGCTGGCAAGGCAACGTTTAATCGCGCTAACTTGGGCAAGAAGCCATGCAGAGGTCAAGGCAGTCATGGATGGATGGGAGAGGCTTTAACCGGCCGGATTCATCTCCATGTCAATTTGATTGACGGCAGATTTGCCTGTGATTTGCGTCACTGCATGAGCAAAGGCCAGACCTTGCAAAACTTCGAACAGCAACATCCAAACCACCGCACTGGACCAGTGGACATGTTGTCTGCTATCAGACAGCTGCTCAGAGTGGAGGAGCGTAATCATGAGCTACACCAGGAGCACATGTGTCAACTTTTAGGGCAGAATGACCGTGATTTCACAGCCCTGCAAGCAGAGAAAAATCGGCATGCAGTGAAGAAACGAGAAACGGTTCAGCTGTGATTAATGTTCTGTCAGAGCTACAGTTTTGCACTGACATCAGTTTGCTGTGATGTTTTTTATTCTTCGTCTGGGTTTTTCTTTTCAATAAAGTTAATGCGTGGAGGTATGCGTAAACCTTTTGGCTGTTACCTAAATCTAAAGTTTTTCCATGTTTAAAAAAAGAATAAAGTGTCAAAATATAGATAAGATCATGTCTAAGGTAGCACTGAATTTCTTTACGACAAAAGTAAATGTCTGGATTTATTTGAGTACATCATGCACAAGGTCCCTTCATGCTCAAGGCCTGCCAACATTCCTACCTACATTCACACCCAGAGAGGAACACGCCGCGCTCGCCGGTTCTAGCCGATTCTGCACTGGCTAGAACCGAGCCAGACATTAATCGGCTACAGTGAGACTTAGCGAATGTCAGAGCTGCTTTACGTCTCCTCAGACTGTGTCATATATTGGGTCTATGGCTGCAAAATCTTTGGATCAGAAGTCAACTCTAAAATCACATTCAACACGGAAATGCAAACCTTGTAAATGTCCTAATTTATTCGGCACAATAGATCCAAAGAAGAACAAGAGGTCATCAATCTTAGTGTTGCCACACAAATATTTTCATCTAAAGAAGAAATCAGACACAATAACAGCATTGACCGACTTATTTGATGTGTATTGATGACTTTACATCGTTACATCATCATAATGTAATGTAATGTTGTTACTGGTTTTCTCAGTGACTGACTCTATGGTGTTTTTATAACTTTGTATTTTTGTGTTTTTATGATGTAAGACACTTTGAACTGCCATGTTGCTTTACAAATAGATGTATTAATTATGCACATAGGTAAACATTGCTTATGGAAGGCTAAATAAATAAAATAACATTTAATAACAAATTCAGTTGAAAAATGTGGCTTTTTGCTGCATTGTCTTCATGGTAAGAAAAAAACTTTTCCAGCCTTTCCAGAGGCCAGCAAACCGAGGACTTTTCTGTGTCTTGAAAATGGAATCTGACCCACCTTCATAGTGCTGGCAATCACCGATAATTATTATTTCTCCTTTATATTTGATCAAAAATTGAACCAAAAAACTAATTTAGTGTGTACAGCATTGTGTGATTATAAATTGCAGTGATTCATCTCTGTTTTCAGAGACATGCTGTTGAGGACTTACAAACATCGGGATCCTCATCTGATCCATCTGGGCAGTCCTTCTCGCGATCGCAGCGCCAACCTTTGGAGATGCACGTCACTCCATCCTTACACACAAACTGCTTTGGGCTGCAACTCCTAGGGGCTGAAAAGACAAAAAGATGTGTTGAAATTAATCATCTATACAAAAATCGTCTCACTGGGGAGTCATTCGCCCTGACAAGGTTTAGGAAGGGCGTTTACTGTTGGACAGACTAGGAAAAGGATAAATGTGGAAACAATTTTCATTTTTTTGTAAAATTGTTGCATATACATATTTAGGTCCGGTTTCCTGGGGAGCTTAGTTGCAATGCGCCACGGAGTGGCACACAAAACAAATCAATTCAAGACCTTCTCAGAAAAGCACAAGAGCTTTTAAACAAAACACTGTTCAGAAAAGAAAAGTTGGTTTAACTCACAGTAGTCTACAGTATATGCTTATTTAAACCTGGCTATTGATAGCAAGTCCAACGTTTGCTCTAATGACCACAGGCACCAACGTTTCATAACCCTCCTTACAAAGTCTGCACCACATGAGGTTTTTGGATGTCCCAACAAACCACTGCTTTGTTTTTTTCAGTGAAGAAGTTTTGAGGGAAGACAGAGTGAAAGCTGGAGCTTCCCTGGGTCTTTCAGTGGAGAAAATCCCAGAACCTGTGAGGGTAGAACAAACCCTGAAGACTTGATCTTTTTCTCTCCACATCTAAAGCTCTCATTCATGTGTTTTCATGGAGAAACACTGCTATTTGGTCAGTATGAATGGACAAATAAAATTCAAAAATCTAGTCAGATTTTAAGCTAAACTGCCAACTAAACAAATGTATTTCATCTAACGATAAGACAATAACACAACTCAGATAACACAGAGAAGAAAGCCCAGTCTTCTTCAGGGCTTTAAATATAAAACCAGTTGGCCATGAACCTAAAATTTAAACAGTGAAATATGTAATGTAGTCTAATTATTCATATTTCTCCATACTCTTTTTGTCCCATTTTCCATACCTGAAAAACCACTAAAATCCCAGATTGTTTTCATCCCTGGTGTATCTGTCAACAAAATCTTAGAAATGTGTTTTTTTTTTAAAGCTTCAGGTGTAAATTCAGAGATTCTGACTGGAAATGACGGCATTACCTGAGCATAGACGTGAACTCCCAGCTTAGACAGGACAGTTTGGGACAGAAGAGGTTTAGATGATGGTATGAAGTGAATGATAACAGCATTCACATGTACAGCTACAGCCTCCAACTCCAGCACTAAGAGGGATCATTAAATGGGCTCAACCCAAATACCATAAATTCAATCTGGCATATTACTGCTCCGATCCTCCATCTATCCTCATCTCCTCGCCACTTTGAACAGAGTGCTTGCACGAGAGACGAGAGGGGCGTCTTTTTTTCTCTCTCTCTCTCGCAAGTCAGAAGGTTCTGAATTATTCATGACACGCAACAAGGCCCCTGTTGAAGCCCTTCCACTTTGCTCATCATCTTTGCTCTTTGGTGCATGCAGGTTTGTTTGTTTACGAGGTATCGTCACCAGCTGTAGCAGGCGGCAATATGTGAAGTGAGCTGTTTATCCAGACGCTGACATGAGTCGACTCGACGTGTGGTTAACTTCACATTCGGTAATGGCTGTGGGAGGAGCCGGCTCAGTTCACAGGTTGCTGCTGGCTGACAGAAACATGGCAGGGAGAAGAAGAAGTAGGTCAAGAGGTTAGTTAGTTGGATGTGAAGTCTCACAGGGAAAGTCAGGAAATGCAGAAAGAGTTTGTGGTCTGACTCGCTCCGGTTGGTGTCCAAGTTATCTGAATATGTCTTTGTTTCTAACTAGTAAAAATATAAAAAACACCAAAAAGGCAGTGTTTTCTAACTGATTAATCTGATTTTTCAAACTGATTCTGTTGATAGAATAAAATAAAAATACCAAAAAATAATATTTCTAAAATCAAAGTCAAACTTTGCAATTAAAAGAACGTTTATCTTGTTTCAGTAAACAAGCTTTCTGCAACTTTCACAAAGTTAAATGTATATATTTTTGGGACCACTATTATTTAATTTGAAATGAATCGATGGATTTAAGCACCGTACTTCTTGGGTCTTGAGCAACAGTTTTGGAGTGAAGTCAAACTTGTAGATTTAAAAGGACTCATTGCAAAGTGGGGAAGCCAACAAGTGTGTTTCGTGAGTTTTAGGTGTTTGGATGTCTTGGAAGTCAAGGAAAAACAATAATACGATGCTGCTTCTGTCGGCTAATTTTAAACATCATAAAGAGAAACACTGACAGAGGAGGACAAAAAGCGAGAGATTTAACAGTGGCTGGCGCTTTGGTGATCCCTTCCTCTAAACTGTTTTTATGTAACTGTGCAAATAAGTAACTAGCAGCCACGTCAGCTGTGGTGCTCAAGCATATAAAAAAAATCAGTGAACACAATTGGTTGAGGTTTCATTTCACTGATGAGTCAAGACGTTGCACAGACACCCCATTAAACCACAGTGTCTATTTTCTCCCGAAGGAGGCACAGCAGTTTGCAGGAAAAGGAAGTGACACAAAGCTGAATCAATTGTACTAAAAAAATCCCAACTTAAGTGAGTTAAGTGTGCAGCTTTATAGCCGTGTCAATTTAAGCAGACCTTTTGGCATTCGATCTCAGTGTGGGTGACTTTTATACCTTCCTAGCTTCCTAAAGGGTCGACTACAATATGTTTTGTACACCTGTAGATTCCTACTACCTAGTAGCTTCCCACTATCAGTGTGTGAATGTAGTGTGAAGCACAATGGACTAGAAAACGCCAACTATCTATTCCAACCATTTACCATTTTGCCACTTAATGAACCACTTTAGTGGGAACTGGCTTATTTTATTTAAGAACAAAAACAAGTGTATGCAAAAAGCAATAACTTACTGTAGCCACCGACTTTAGACAGCTAGAAGGAAATCGAATACTTAGTGTGGGGAAATTTGAACTCATTCAAAGCTTTTTAAGGCCCAGCAGAAACCCTGAGTAAATTAAAACTGTGTTGTTTCGAGTGACACAATCATTACATTTTTTTTTTCCTCTCAGTTTTGCAATGTTGTAGTTTAGTTGCAATGAATTAGTTTGATAAATAATCCCAAAAATGCTGCAATCCAATGTTTAAAAAAAAAAAAAAATTTCTGTAGCTAGTAGTTTCATCTGTGGTTTGACTGAGTCTGATCTTACAAGTTACAGTAGATTAGGATTTTTCTGATAACCTGTAAACAATTAGTAGATTATAGAAATTAACGTCAGGTTCAGATTTATGCATACACAAAAAAAAAATAAAAATGGCTGACCAGTCCTTGCCGCGCTTAAAGAAGACATTTTTCTGATTGACGTTTTAAGATGGACCAGAAAAAAGGCAGAGCACAGAAAGATACTGACTGCTGATAACCAATCAACAGAACTCGTCTCTCATAGTTATAAAAAGTCTAACTTTTCTCTTACAAAACATGATCAAGAAAGAAGGATTACATAGGCAAATAGGACATAAGTTAAAAACACTCTGTGGACAAAAGAAAAGAGATCACAGAAAATGATTTATGAAGTATAAGTCAAATAGTCTCATGGCCTGAATTTCTGTGAATCCTCTGAGCGAGGTTAGAATATTGAGAAGGGATGGTGGAATGTCACACATGCTATCAATAAGCCGCATGTGTTTTATTATGTTTTTTAACCAAAGTGGAGTCTGTGTGAAATCTGGACCAGATTTCAAATCCAGCGTCCTTTTGCACCCGCCTGCTCAGGCTCCAGGATGAGCTCGGTCTGTTTGCGAGGAAGAGTCCTCTCCTAAGGCAAACACAGGCCTCACCCGCAGCCCATGCACCATTTCCTCCAACACCCACAGAGGAGCTATAAATAAGTTGTAGGTCTGCCTTGAGAGATCAACCGGGCCACTACAAAGCTTCCTGCAGACACTGACACCAGTGCTTCATTACACACCAGCCAGCAGAGTGTGAGAGGAACCAAACAAAAAGTACACCACTGAACCTCAAGTCAGAAGGTGCGTCTGATCCCCCGTCTTTGCGCTAAGATCCGTCTGGGTTTGTCACAGGTCAGTGATAAAGAGTGTTTTGCAAAAACATGAATTTCCCTTAAACTTTTGCTAATTTTGTCCCGTCATAACCACAAACTTTCATGGGTTTTACAGGGATTTTGTGTGACAGACCAACACAAAGTAGTGCAGAACTTTGACATGAGAGAAATAGGATTTGTGGTTTTCTAAGTGCTTAACAATTAAAAAGCTGAAAAGAGCGACGTCATTTGCTTTTATCCCCCATGAGTTGTTAAACTGTCTTTCTGCAGTAAATCATTTAGTGTGCAGCGCTATCAGCTTCGTACATTTGGAGATTTGCCCCCTGCTCTTTGCAAAAAGCCGCTCTGGAAAAACCTAAGATCCCACTGCACTGACCCCCATCGAAAACCTCCTGGTTCTTCCACCAAATATTGATTTCTGAACTCTTCCTGAGTTCAAACATTAGTTTTGTTGTTTCTAAATGAACATGAGCTAGTTTTCTTTGTATTATTTGAGGTCTGAAAGCACTACATTATTGATTTATAACATCACTCTGCTTTAAAGTTCTTAAAACTATTTTTGTGTTCCTTTCTGTGATGCTGCTTGTTCACCAATATTCTCTTACCAACCTCTAAGGCCTTCGCATATGCATTTATGTGACACTTTAACACACATACTAGAGTAATAAGTGGCACTACAGCAAAGGAGGCTGAATACAAAAGCATGCCACACTTTTCAGAGTGCGATTTGAAAAAATATATTTGTGCTACAATTAAATCTCATTCAAATATGTTTGAGTATGTGGCTATAGTGTTTGAAAACATCCAGGGGATGTGAATACTTCAACAAATTGCCATAAGTGTTACAGAGAAGAATAAAATAGGTCTAGCTTTGCTCAAATAGCTAAGTGTTTGCACAATTCTTTAAAAAAAAGCACATTCTTTGCATCCAAACTGACTGAGCATGCTCAGACTACATCTGCTCTGATTTAACATGGTTTTTTTCACAAGCTGAATATAGAGAGTATCGCAAAGCTGAAAACGGGCATAAAGCACAAGATCTCGGCTAAAGTAAATGCATTGTGAAGTTTTTTTTGTTTTTTTTTAAGGGCTACAAAGAATGTCGAAGAGCGTAATGGAAAAAAAACAGTTTAGTCTACAGAAGATAGCGTGTACTCCTTCAAATAAAACATTTCAGCCGTTTCTCAGCAGAGAGGGAGGGGGTCGGGCCGTAATCCCAAAATGTTCTTATTCTAGCAGGCAGCATAATGTGTGTCACTGTGAACATATACAAAGGAGGACTGTTTACATGACAGGACGATATGAGGTTGAAAATATGAAGCTTAAAAAAAAGAAAACAACTTGTTAATGTTGCAAAAGATCCAAATGGAGTCATGCAAGATAAACCGAGGTGGAAACCAAACAGAGCGGTTCGCTGGTTTACTGTTTGACTTATGGGCCGAGCTGAAGGGATTCTTCAAAAACACCAAAAATGTGGGAAGAAGGAATTGGTATGTTTTGCTGTGGCCTGCCACCTCTTCATCCGCCTCTGGAGGCGAGGCGCTTCGGGGTTGAGAAAGAAAGAAAGAAAGAAAGAAAGAAGGAAAAAGAAGGAAAGAGGAGGAGGAGGAAAAGAGGGAGGGAAAAACAGTTTTCCAACTTCTCGCAACTGTTCAAGTTACCAAGGAGAGAAAAAGATGACCCAGCTGTGCCTCCTGAACCAAACTTTCCAGCAGAGTCTGTGAAAATCTGCCTTTAATGAGCAGATAGGGATAAAAAGAGAAAAATCCATACTGCTAATTTAATATGGATTAACATCTAGAGTGAGACGTGGTAACTACTGCTGGTTGAACAGATGTTAGCTGCATTATCATTAAAATAGAGACACAACGTTAAACTTTAGCCTCGCCGTTTCGCCGAAGCTGAAGTTCCTACATGTTTAGTTTGAGCTGAAGGCTGTTTCAATGTGCGTTTTCCATGAATCAATTTAAGACCCATTAAAGCGTCATTTCAGAGTGTTAATCGAGCATGTCAGCAATCTCGACTTGGCTGAGAGTCAGAGCACAGAGGGGAGGAGCCGTGACCTCTTTCACTTCCATGATAAATCTATAAGTCGGTCACGGAAAGGCGGGGGCGTAAGCAGGAACCCGTAAGGTGTGATGCACGATTATAAACTTAGTAAATTTGGAAAAATCCCCCTGCTGTACCACCATCAGAGTACATGCTGAAAGCTGCTGCAGCTGCAGCAGCTTTGACAATTAAGCCTTCTTAGTTCGCTACCAAGGGAAACATATTAAAGGAGATTATTTGAAATTCTTTAGCGCTTTTCTTTTTTAGAAGACTGGGACAAATTACAAGTCTCAATGCGACTTTGACCTCTGAGTAAGGAAGTTGAAATTTCTCTGTTTCCATGTTTAGAGAGAGGTTTATGCGCATGTAGTACAGGAAGTCTAGCAATAACAGATATTATGATGAAACTACAAATATAACAGATTCTAAACATGATACTGAAAATTTAAGTTCACTTTCATGACGGACTTTAGGGAAGGCGTCACCATTTCAGACGTGAGTGAAAAGTTGATCTTGCTGGAACACGCTGCATCACTGGAGTAGAAGATTAAATTTTCCCAGAGGGCAGCAAAATGAACCATGACTGTTGTTAAGGGTCAGCTCACTGCACTATAAACATGATATTCAGTGGCTGTTGGCAGTCATTAAATATGTTGTTTCTGCTGCTGAGCAGTAAATTGCAACATGCAGCATTGAGTGCAGATGTTATATCACCTTCTCATAAGTTATTGTTTGAGAACAACTGACAAACAATGCAAAATAGCCTTATATTATTTGACTGTATGCTTAGTCTGATGATGTTAACTCGAGCTGTAATCACCGGTAACAGCAGTCTGCTCGCTACGTGCTAAACCACTTTTCACCTGAGCCGTTTTACGCCCACTGATAAGAATAAGACTGGACAGAATGTGTTTTGCTTCATTAAACTGGTTAGTTTTTTTGTTTTTTTTTTTCAGAAAAGTAATTTCACCCCTTTGACATTTCATACCACGTCAGCTTTTTCTTCTTTTTTTTTTCAGCTTCAAAATAGAGCCGTCTGCTGCAGGACATCTCATGCTGACCACCGGTCAGCTCTTGCACACCAGGAGGATGTTTCACTTTGACAACTGAACATTTAAAGTAATTATTTTTTACATTTTCCTCCTGGTGTACTGAGAGGAAATGAGATTCTGTTGCTTTAATAAATAATATCCAGCAGAAGGAAGCTAATCAGAGGTGTTTGCAAGTGGCTTCTTATAAGTGATTCCAAAAAATATCAGACTTCCCCTTTGAGATACTTAACAAGACTCTCAGCAAGATGCATGCAAATAAAACACCCCTACATTTTAAATAAACAAGCCTGCTCGGTTTTGTTGTGGCGTATGTAGGCTAATAACAGTGGAGCAAACACCCGCCTATTCTGTTCCCAGAAGCACAGAATGTACACATAATGGGGGAGACCACGCTGCCTACACACAGATATTTGTGTGTAGGAAAGCCTCCACATAAAGCAGGGACATAATAGTGCAGATTTCAGTATTGACTCTCATGTTTTGTACGTTACCGTCTTTAATAAGCGTTTAGCTTTGGCCATGTCTCAACAGAGTTGAGTATATTTCAACCGCAGGATAAGTTTGGCATTAAAGTGAGGCTCAGGTTTGGCTTAATGCGAAGTTAAACATTAGAGATCTGGAGTCCAGCTGAAAGAAAACAACATTTATGAGTGGTGAGGGGGGAGATGGAACAGTTTTCTGTTCAGGTTGTGAAACGCTACTTCACAATTTTGCAACTGACTGCATGATTTGGCTCAACCAATAATTCAATTTCATTAGGCAGCAAACACACAATAAACTTACAGTGTGTTACTGTTATGTTATTTGAGTGTCTGATTTCATTAGCATTTAGACAAATCATCATTTTCATTAATAGATTTAACTGTGTCTCTTTGTTTGCACAGTTTGCGCAACGACATCAGAGAGCAGCCGTTTCAGTGGAGGACTGAGTGGAAATGATTTCTGGCTTATCGGTGGCTCCTCACGGCACACATATGTGGAACAAGGGGGCGTACTTATTATGAAATGCAAATGAGCTCCGATACATGAATAAACCTTGTTAAACACAGAAATGAGGATAAAGATAAACATAAATCTTAAGTGTGACTTTTTTTTGTTGTTGTTCCACCCCCGATAAAGTTTCAGTTTCTGCACGGATGATATTTGAAAACATTACTAACTCAAGCTATTCACCTCCTTCAATAATTGTTGCACAAAAAATGGAGCAAAAATTGTATTTTTGATTATTTGTCTTGTGCATGTTAGACAAGGACTAGTTGTATCAAGGCATGCAAGGTTTTTAATGTTAGTAAAAAACCTAACATTACTATGCCACAGAACATACTGAAGACTCTTTGAAGACTCAAAGAGCCAAAACACTACAGCCTTCCCCCTACCTGGTGCTGTGCACTGCTAGTCAGCTGGTTGAAATAAGCCTACTAAGCAATGTGAGAAAAAGAAAATTTGGGTATCTAAGATTGGCTTAATACTCTCATCTCTGTTATACAGTATTAATAACAGACTGTCAATAAGATGCAGTACAATTACTTGAAAACTGCAACCATATTTTGTATTTTATTTTTTCTCTGTATGTATCAAAATAACAAACACTATAACAGGTGAGATAATATGTAATTATCAATTTTTTGGGTTTCAGCTCTACTAAGATGCTTAAAACGATTACTTGAATGTTTTGATGCATGCAAGTAAAGAACTTCGTTCAAAACAATCATGCACACGAAAAATATTTGCAACCGTGAAGACATGTAATTTATGAAACGCAAAAATTGCTTGTGGAGGAATGAGGAATCATTCATCAGAATTGGAGTTACCAAGGATTCATCGTAAAGCACCACAGAGGAGTCCTGTTTGTCTCTAGACGGGACAACAATTAATAATTTTTTTCCTAAAAAGACTTGAGCTTAAGAAAAACTAATAAATGGAGCAACCAGGAGATTCCTCTTGAAACATGTATTGGGTCTTTATCACAAAACAAGAGTACAATACCATTTCTTGACCTCTAATTGTGTTTCAGCAAGACACAATTAGTCAGTAGGCCCATGGAGGGTCAAAACACATCATCCTCCCTGATAATCACATAACTCTGTCTCATATTTTAAAAATCACATATTTTAGATAGTAATTTAAAAAATTACATATTTTACAGCTGGAACATTTTAAGAAGATTGAACCCTAGAAGCTGTCAGATATTTGGGTTTTAGCAGCTTTAATGAGCAGACGACGAGACTTTGATCATGGCAACTCAGCTGATATGAATAATGACGTTTGGTCCTGCTTCATGCAGCATTCAGGAAGACGAAAATTCCTTGTGACACGTGCTATTCTGCTGCAATGATTCACTAACCAATCCAGATCTTTGAAATCAGGTGCATAATGTCCAGCAGCTACGCAGGCAGACAGTTTCTGCAGACATTTGTAAAAGAAAGGCTGTGCAATAAATCCAATTATGTTTTCCGTTCTACTAAATACTGTCCTGTGAACTGTTAATGGAATCATACCAAAGAGAAAATTATTGGATATCAAAACTTAGCCACCAACTTTCATTAGTTACAGACCTCCATATTTCATGCGTCATGCAGATTAGCTCACGAAGAGTCCATGCAGAACTTCATGGAAAAGGTTTCCATGACCAAGCAGATGCAGCCAAGCCTTTATATCACCAAGTGCAGTGCAAAGTATAACACCATAGGACTCAGTTGAGACAACTTCTCCGGAGGGATAAAAACATGGCTCTGTCTGCTAATCCAAAGCATGAGCCAGAACTTAGTGGTTGCCAGGGGAACATCACTTTTTCTGAACTGAATGAAGTCTACGATTTGGTGCGGATAGTGTTATAGAGTGTGGATGTTTTTCAGGTTGGCTCAGCCCCTGAGCTCAAGTGAAAGAAGCTCTTAATCCCTTAGCATATCAACACATTTTGGGGATGAGTCTCAATATGACTGTGAATCAGTGCATACAGCCGGGTCCATTAAGACCAGGATCAGCGAGTTTGGTGCGAAAGAACCTGACCGACCTGCTTCGAGTCCTGACTTCAAACTGAGGCCAGGCTTTCCTGTCCAACCGCCGTGTCTCTCTTCTCAAGTCCGCTTTAAGAAATTTTGCAGAATAATCACAAAAACACACTTCACGAAAGTGAATTCTTTTAGCAATAATGTTTATGATTTCACCTGCACTTAGTTTTAGCTTATATCAGAAACACATGACAGGATTTAAATATCTAACTGGTTCTCTAAAGGTTCCTGTTTGGGATTCATGTCTATCAAAGACAAGCTGATTGACATGTAAAGCTGTGATTTTTGATTGCTTCACCTTCCGGCATCATTAGACGTTTAGTGACACGGCAAGACAAAACTTTCACTTTAACTGCATGTAGCAGATTTTGTAGGTCTGGGAATAATCCAGAAATTATCGCCTGACTCTGCTGATCTCCTCATGTAACAGGAGCTTTAGCTACTCAGTTCATTGTTTTGGTTTTCTTTACAGCAGCAGAAAGTGGGTCACTCTCACTGTGCTTGCTGTGCCATTTTTCTAAACCTACAAGAATCTGCAGTCCTTAACTCTTTAAAGAAAAATTATCAACTTTTTCCTTAGCACAAAAGAGAGTCGTAGCTTTAATCAAACTTTTGGTTGTTTATCATTTGGAAAAGCGTTGAAACGAAGCAAGAAAAAAAGGCAACATAGACTACACCTGCTTGCTACTTGTTTGATTACAAGCAGAAAAAAAAAAGCATCCCCAATGTGACAAGAGATCCAGTAAAAACCCTTAAACAGCTTCGTTTTTCCTCCTTTACTAAGTTAACTATGCATGATATCCATAACTTAATAACTATATTCTTTCACAGCTAACTCTGAACAACCACGATCAGGCCTTGGCCAGTTTTGCAAGTGTCCAGGACAACCAAGCCCTTAAAGAGGTCCTATCAAGTTGTTATTATTATGAGTCCTAATGGGAAGCCAGAGAAAGTGTCAGAGTGCCAAGAATTTTAATTCAGCTGTAAAGAGAATGGTGCAACATAGGCTGCCTATGTCGCTCTGTAGGTGCTCCCAGCTGACTAACAGAATGGTACAAGAAAAAAAATGCGTGTGTTTGGATATATTTCTAGTCACACATATTCAGAGTCATGCACGGAAAACAGAATCATCTAAAGAAGCTGTCTGCAGGCTAGCACGACCAACTATTCAGCTAGTAGCTTGGTAAAAAAATATGAACTGATCCAAAGACTCAAGTTATGACGTTACAAACCAAAAACAGATCTCAGCATCTAAATCCCGTTGGATGTAGGGAGCTGGATGGGTGAACAAACTCCTGCCTAACATCAGTAGCTGTTAGCAATCAGCTGTTAGCAATCAGCTGTTAGCAATCCTGGCCTTACAAGTCTTGAGAAGAAAGACATGAAGTCCTGCTTTCAAAATAAAAATGTAAGTAAAAGTGTTAAAAGTTTTGAGAACAAAAGACATGAAATCCTGTATGCTCTTGGATTATGGCAGAAAAATTTCCCCATATATCAAAAACAACAGAAATCTGACATTATCACAGCAATACTTCTCAGCAATGCCCTTTACAATCATTCTTCTTCCATTGCAGATTGCATGATAAGCTCAGCAAATAAACGGCTCCACCAGGTGTTTGCTCATTGCTGCTGCCGCTAGTCTAGAGGAGCTGTATCGGCAAAGCACAAAGAAAATCCAAGGATTAGCTTTCAGTAAATAAGCGGCACTTTGCGAGAAAGTTTTTGAGGTGTTCCCGAATGGCTGCCAGGATTTCTCAAACAAGGGTGAGTGATGAGGGAATAATGTAACATGATATAAAGCTCAAAAAAGTCAATTTTGTATAATACCGTACCTAACTGTAAAATTACTTAAGCTTTTGTCCAAAACCGGAGAGAGTGTCAAAACCATGATATCTTTCTTAAATGCCGTGCTCAGAGAATCTTATGCCGTCCCCATAAGCATTCAAGCATCATGTTGAGAAATTATTGAGGAATTGAATAAATTATAAATGTGATTCTTTAATATAAAATTATAACGTCAGATAGGTCTGGACGTTATAAAAGGCGATGGAAATTCAATTAGACCATCAACAATTTCTTCACTAAATCCAGTCTTAGCTATGCCAGTTGTCTGTTTTCATGAAGCCAGACAAAGTTGAAGCCTTGAGTGATAAAACAAGACCCTGAGTTTCAATGTCTACATGCAGTGAGGTTTTAAAAACAGGTCTAGAAAGAGGGCACTGAATCAGTGTACATCCTGGAGCATATTGTGGGGTCCTGTGTTGTTGAAATGCATTGTCGTATTAAATCTCGTTGGGTGGTCTGAGACAAATCTACTCTTCTTGGTGCTCTCGCCATTCAGTCCCAGTCTTTGTCTATCAGCCCTAATTATGACTTTTTGGTGGCTGCAAACACAGCAGCGAACTCTCTGCCTGACATTTAGCCAGGAACCCAAACTCTGTCAGGTAAACAGCTAAACAAACAAAATTTCTCTGTTCCATTTTCTCCATCCAAGTCTCATTATGAAACTTTTGTTGGTCTCTATTTAGAAAACTATATCTGTAATCTCTAAAATACAGAATTAGGCCTTGCTCTAGATTCGATGTGATTCCAGGGCGTTACATGATTGTTATTAAACCTTTTGGTCATCATGCAGGAAGGATTTCTGTCAGTTTATCCCAGGAATGCAAATAACAAAGGAATGAAGCAGATTTTCCAGGCAATGCCTTTGCCTGGAAAATCTCTGCAATCTCTTCTCTGCAAGAAGTCTTTCAGTCACAAGCACTGAAAGACTTCTTGCAGAGATAGCTTCATGTATTTCACAAACTGTACTCACTGCTAAGCCTTACCGCCTTGCATAGCAGCTGTCAACAATAAATATCTAAACGTTGTTTTCCGGTTTGCCGTCCAAAGCCAATTATTAAGAATTAAACACAGCAGTTTTCCCAGGTGCATCACTATAAGAATATAATCAAAAAGTAGATTTATTTGAGTAATTTATTTTATGAAGTGGGGAATATTGTTGCACCGAAAATTTAATTCCTTGGGAAATTAAAAAAAATAACATAATTTTTCTTCCAAATTTGAATTGATATTGTTTGGTTAAAATTGCAAAATTACTCAATCCAGTATTAAGTGCAAATACTGTGACGTAGTTATGGGCAATATGAGCTTCGAGACTTTATCAGAATAACTTCTGTGGTATTTATTGTGATAAATGATCATTTATAACAATTAACAGCAATAGCAGCTCAGCTGAACAGCTCATTCCAGTTGCATCCAATCAAAACAATATAAACCGATGTAAACAACGCTCTTACTGAACGAGTGCTGAAGGAAAGATATATTCCCAATAGCAAAAGCAACATTTCATTTTGAGGGGGCTTCTGAACTTCCATAAACTAACAATAAATCTGAATTCTTCTAAACATCTTCACTTTTTTCCCTGCTCATAATAAAATAATACAATGACTGCCCATCCCTACCATAAAGCACATGGATATACTGTTTTTATTGCTCTTATGTTTTAATTTTGACCTGGGTCTTCAGTTTTTAATAGCTGTCTTAATCATTTCTATTTAGAGAATTAAGTGCTTGAACTTCATTCCAATCAGTTTTGAATCCATATGAACTGTAGGTAAAAGGTCATATTTATACTGTTGTATCTCTTTATCCTCTCTCTATCTTTGTCTGTGCTGCTAACTCACCCGAAAGGGATCAATAAAGAAATATTTAATCTAATCTTAGCCCTGCTTTTCAATAACATTCTCACTTACTCATTAATTCAACTCATGTTCACCTGTTGCTCTTTTAAAGGCTGTATGTGCAGCAAAGCAAAGCAAAAGTCAGACAGATTAGCCTCCTCCTTTCCTCCTGACTTCTAGATGCCAATAAACATTAAAGTTACAAACATTTGTCCTCTTGGATGTCACCGTGTCAATATCACACCACAGACGGCCAAATGCTTTCAACAAATGGTGCAGCGGAGACGTCTGCAGGGGGTAGAAGAGAGCCGCTGCAGCACGAGAAGGAAGGACCCGGTGCCACTTGAGATGAAGAGGGTTTATTGCTTAAATGACCCCAATTTAGATAGATATCTCAAACAAACCTCTGCATTTTGGTCTCATAAGGAAGGAATTTACCACAATGGTTTTGAGAAGGGCAGAACTATAACATTTGTAAGGGGCCACTGGTCTCTTTTTTGTCATGACAGCACTTCCGTAGAGCGAAGTGATGTGAATTATCTCATTAGGGATTTTTTTTTTTTTTTTTTTTTGCACTGGATGTCCAATTAGCAGGGAGCTCTCTGAACAAGTTCAGGCTGTTCACAGAGGTCTCTTCTGGGGAACAAAGAGCTTTTTAGACCCAATTAAACTTTAGGGGTAGGTAGAACCCCCTTCTCTTTTATAATGCCTGCAACAGAGGAACATAGAAACTAAAGGGAAAACCTTCAGAGCCAGTTTGAAGTAAGCCTGAAGTCTAAAGGAAACTGTGCAAAAAAGAAGCCAACTAGGAAGTCCTAGAAACAAGTGTCTGTCATTCAGGCTAACAGTGACGTACTGTCATTGTGCCTGAAAAGGGAGGAAGGCAGCTTTTCTAATTAGGCTTTTCCTGGCCGATCCCACTGCAACAGCTTCTTTGATAACAGTAGCAGTTTTGAATCCAGTAGAAAGTACGATTTGCTAGAATTACAAACGCAGGTTTGTGAAAGTAACATTTTAATTTTGCCAATTTATTTTCCTCTGACTGGAGGAAATGTTGATGTTTCAGAGTGGTCCAGTCAAAGGCCTAACTTAAATCTGATAAAGGATCAGTGGCAGGAGCAAAAGATTAGGGTAATGGCAATGAGGGCTTCAAAACACTGGCACATGTTCAGTTTTTGAGCAAAAACTGATACTTTTGTCCAGTCCTGTTTATGAATAATTTTGATCTTAAATTAACGTGTTGATCCTGATAGGTCAGGAAACGTCTCTTTAATAATAGCTCTTCCTCTAAATATACTGTCAGAGCAAGAATTTAAACAAACAAGCCTGGAGAAGAGCCCGGGGTTCATTTTGCAACCACACTGAGAAGCTCGGTAAGGAAGGCACGCTCTCAGACTTGCAGCAGATTTTGTCGGTGTGAAGTTATGCTGCTACAGTAAAGGATGATTTCATTTTAAGGTTTTTTTACAAACGTGTGCCAAGAATTACATTAGACAAGCGTCATCAATGTTCACAATAAATTATCTCACTACGCCCTTCTACATCCCAATGGGGCTTTAATCACTTCAGGCCGCCTCATCAACTAAACCAACTCAGAGGGAGGAACGCTTGTGAATCAAGGCAGGTGACATTTTTTGTAAGACAGAGCTCCTACACGCTGCATGTGGCTGCAGGCTCCTGGTAGATCATCAAGGTGGTATTTTATTTGGAATTTGACCCCCCGAAGGACAGGACCAAAAGGCCAAAGAGCGCTTTCAGCTCAATGGATCTCACAAACAAGCAACTTGGGGTTTAAACTTGGTGAATCTTTCGATTTAGCACATTAACAAAGATATTCTTCAAAAGAGACTTAATGTTTTACATGAAATGTGTATCTATCCCAACCAAGTGCAGGAATGCAGCAAACAAGTAAGCCTACATCTGAACTGCTGGAAAGAATGAAGGTTCTGGAGTGGTCTAGTCAAAGTCTAGACTCAGATCCAGATTGGAGGGCTGCAACATTTAACAGACCAATCCATGCTGGATATCCCTCCAGTCTGGATGATTAAAACGAGGAAGAGTAAGCTGAAATTCCTTCACAGTGATGAAGACAAAAAAAAAACATTTGCAGTTGATGACAGATGTTGCCACCAAGGCTGGAATAAAAAGTTATTAGATTTAGGGGGCAGTAACTTTTCCTCGTGCAACCAGGTTGGTTTGGATACCCAATTCCCCTTAATAAATGAAATTATCATTAGAAAACTGTTTCTATTTTTGTCCCACTAAATTGAAATCGCTATTTCAACAATGCAAAGCACCTACGTGTCACAAAGAAGCAAAAATTAGACATTTTGCAAGGCAGAAAATGCTTCTTCATAAATCTACATTTGCCTAAACCAATGTTTTACATGAAACTGTAACTTTGGATGTCGGAGTGTCTGAAGAACCCTGTGATTCAAATCCTTAATGAATTTCTAACACCCCAATCGTGAAGCCAGATTGGTAGAGTAGAAGTTTCTAACTAAAATGCCATTAAAAATATATATGTCAATAAATGAAGGTGGAAATCTGGGTCTGGTCTTGACAGTACAGGAAGGACCCTGATATTGACCACAATATTGAGTCACACTGGCACCTACAGGCATTGATATGCATGCCTGTTGCCTGTTTATGAAAGAGGAACTGACTGGAATGTTAACTTGGAATGACAATAGACGGGGCAGTCGCTGTGATGGGCCACGATTCAGTCGGTTTGTGTCTGAAGACAAAAAACCCAGTGATGTTTTAGTGATGAGGCTGGTGGCGCATCAGCACAGACATGGAGCCGTGAAGCCCCACAAAACTTAACATGCATTTCAGACCTCACTGCAGTTCAAATCCTACTTGTAAACATCCTTCACACCAGATCTGACGGCCTGTGGCTCCGTTTTCCATCTCAGAATGTCAGAGCAGACATCTGATTGTGCCTCTTGTTTTAGCCAACGAAGGCAAAAATGACTGAGGTGGATGGAAACATGAAGTCTCTGTAATATTCCCAAACAAAAGGCGACTTCCCTTCCTTTCCAGGGTGCTGTCTACTCTCGCTGCATGCAGACAACATAAAGAATCAGCAGCAGCAGCAGCAGCAGCAGCGTAGCGCACACTTCGCTATTCTCTCCCAGCATCTCAACCAGGACCCCCGCGTTAATGTCTGGATCAGTTCCGCTTACCATCGACAGCCCTGGACGGAACGGGCACCTCGAAACTGTGCAGGAATCCCAGGAAAAGCAGCCCTGCCGCCAACACGTTGGCCGCGATGCGCAACATTGTATCCTGTCTTGCGATGGAGCCTGCACATCAATCGCCCCTCGGTTCCTGTCAGGCTGTGGGAGGCTGCACACTCAGGCGACGACGCGTAGAACCGAGCCCGGGAGGGCAGAAGATGCTCCTCAGCCGGAGGTGTGCGCAGTCTCTGCTGCTGTCTGCCCACTCAGAGGCTGATCTTCTTCTTCTGTCTTTCTTTCTTTCTTTCTGTTTTTTTTTTTTTTTTAATGGGGGAGAATCTCAATGCGAGGAGCTGAGGCTTCTCCCAGCCCTGTTCTGAGGGGTGAAGACTAGGGGGGTCCGTGGGTGCATGGAGAGTCCCTGCCACAAAGGCTAGCAAGCTGAGCTGAGCCTCAGGCTAATAACCCCCGGTCTGCAGTCTCGATGATGATGATGATGAAGGAGAAGAAGAAGAAGAAGAAGAAGAAGAAGAAGAAAAAGAGAAAGAAGCAGCAGCAGCAGGACTGGCGTCTGTGATCAGGCAGTTTGTCCGTCTTTTGTTCTCCCTGCGCCGGTGAAGGAGCCACAGGGGGCGGGGGCGCAAAAAAGACGCGGATCAAATGCTCCTCTCCTCCCCACCACCTCTGCTGCCGCTGGCCGCAGATTGAGCCTCTACCCCGGAGCTCAGGCAGTCTGAGTGTGACGTCGGAACATCAGCTGGCCCTCCTTCTCCTCCTCCTCCTCTTTCATTTTCCTCCTCCTCCTCCTCCTCCTTCTTCCAAGTCCCTCATTCACCTCCTCTAAAATCACACTCGCATTTAAATGTACTGGCTTCAGTCAGACCGATGAATTTCAACCCCATTCTGACCCACATACACTTCATTTCTTTAAAAAAAAAAAAAAAAAAAAACAACCATGTATCCTTAATGTTTTTTACGACCTAAAAAAAAAAAAAAAAAAACTTCAGACCCTTTTATTTTAAAATAACAAAGTAAAATCTAGTGCAAACAATTGGTTTCAGAGGTCACTTAATCAACCAAACAGAGTGTTGGAGAACATCAGTGAGCAAACACCATCATCAAGACCAAGTAATACAACAGACATGTAGAGGATTAACTTGTGTGATTGTTTAAAGCAGGATTATAAATTCCCAGAATTGTTCGATCCATCATTCCAAAAATAAGGAGAAACCCACCGAGACGCGGCTGTCTACCCAAGCTGATATTTTGGGCAAGGAGAACATTGACCAGAGCTCTAGAGGAACTGCAGAAATCCACGGCTCAGGTGGGGGGAATCTGAACTGTTTGGAAACTATAAGCACTGCAAGAAAATCACAAGAAGTTCAATTTGCAGTTTGTCACGAGGCCTGTGAGAGGCAATGCAAACATGTGGGAGATAGTCAAGCTAATGCTGCATGTCACCCTGAACGCACCCTGAAACATGGTGGTGGAAGTATCATGCTGTATGGATGACAAGGGGAAAACTGATGTTAACAGTCCCCCTCCATTAAATCTGATATTGAGCTTCTGAAAAGCTCATAAAAAGTGAGACATAATATCAGTCAAAACTAGAGGAGGCAAACCACAAAAACAAGTATTTTTGGAGGATGTGCCTCTATAAAGTGTTGAGTTGAATGCAAATGCACACCACACTATTTGATTTGTAAATAATTTTGTCATTGACCTGACTGATACCTCACAAGCACAAGAAGACAGCGATTACTGCCATGTCTTTTGTTTTATTGCAACATGCTTTCAAATTAGCAGCATATAATCCAATAAGCATCAAAGATAGCAAAGAATAATTGTGCTACTTGTATTAAACTAATCCAGAGCAGCTTCACCAAGAAGATGTTCTTGGTGAGCATTTCAGGAAATATTAAATTATAACTATAACTCAAAAATAAATGTTTTAAAAAAAAGAGAGAGACAACATTCCCCTTATTATACATTCTCTCAGATCTCAGATCCTGAATTACAGAGTAGACTTCTGGTCTGCAGATCCCTTTGCCCTGAAGGTGTTTGCCTATAGGTGCTTCCCTTTCAAGTTGTGTTGCTGCTAACTAGCTGGCCTCAGGCCATCCCCTCTGCTGCTCCCCACACTTGGAGCTGGGCCAAGCTACTGTTGTGGTTGTCCTTGATGCCATTAGATTGAGCTGCTTCCCCGGTTCTTAGACAGAGTACACCGTCGAGGAATGCAGCTGGCAGGGATAGTCACTGTGCAGCCAGTTTGATGTATAAGGTAAAGCATGGTGGACATCTGCTGCAGGTTCAGCTGGAGAAGAAATTGAATCATCAGTCTTTGCATTTGGCTGACAAGGATTTAGTTTTCCTCATGTGTGGGTATGATATTTATGCAAGACTCACACAGACTAGACATCAAATATTTATCTTAAATTGGTGCCAGTGTGCCGACAGGTTTTTGCACTTCGTGGCATGTTTTTGTGGGGTTTTCTTTTACAAAAAAGAGAAAACCTTTATTGCTCATAAACAATAACGGTTGTATATGAACCTTTATTGTGTAGCACTGAGGCTGATGAGATCCTCTCCAAGTATGTCCTTGGTTACCAGCATGTGAGCTTTCAAAGGAAACCTCTTAACCCTCTAAGGTCTACAGACGCGTGTAAGTCTGTTATCTTAGCTGTTAATAAGAAACGTTGAAAGAAATGGTACAGAGAGCAGTAATGCTTACACATTATTGCATACGTTGTATAGAATTTGTTACTTTTCACATAGAAGGCAGTCTGTGGAAGATGTTCAGTGAAATGTTTGTGCATGAAGGGTCTCTTCTTCCTTTAACCCTTAGATGCCCCAGAAAATGTCTCTCTTCTCCTTCTCTATTAACACTGAGGTTGTTGTGAACTGTCAGAACTTCCTGCAGAACTTTGGCTGCATTTTTGGATCCACCAGGTTTTTTTTTTTTTTTCACCCATCTTGTCAAAGCATGCAGCTACTGAGGTTCACATGAGGATATAAATCCTCTCCATCCCAGTACAGCACAAGGCTGATTTGATTTTTAACTAGGTGGCAAAACAGAAAGCATGTCATCTGATACATGATGTCACGTTGACATTTTAATGACTGAAAAGATAACAGTGTTGTTCTGAAAGCTAAGCCCAACATTTCTTTTCTGTACTTTGAACTAGCACCACATTAATTAGCCTTAATCATATTCATGTAGCTCTGTATATTCATGTATATAACATGAATATACAGAGCTTGTTTCAGGGCACTTTTCATACAATCAAGCATAACGCAACGAAAGCGTTATGCTAATTATGAAGGATGTCGATGACTGTCTTCCTAACATCAACTCGGCCGACTTCACCCTGAATGTGACCTGCTAGACATTTTCAGGCTCATGCAACCTTTGTTTCACTTTCTGAGGTGAGTGAGAAAAACATTTATATTTTTACAATATTCTAATTTCTTAAAAATAAAGAAATGATGTGTCATTAAAAAAAAGAGGAAACGAGGAAAAGCATTGTGCTCTTAAAATAAATAAATAAATAAGAAAATGTTTGAATTATTATTCTAACTAGTTTAAAAAGATGAGAATATTAAAAACATTTAAATTGTTAAAGGTGCCAAATAAAACAAAAAGGATTATATGATTAAACTTTACAAATGTGACAAAGTAAATACATTGAGGTTATAATATGGAATATATATAATATATAATAGATTAAAAAAATAACTGTTGAGATTCAATTATAAAAAAAAAAATTTAAAATTCCCTTCTCACCCACCGCGGGTGGTTCTTATCCTCTGAGCTCGGGTCCTCTACCAGAGGCCTGGGAGCTTGAGGGTCCTGCAGTATCTTGGCTGTGCCAAGGACTGCACATTTCTGGACTGAGATGTCTGATGTTGTTCCTGGGATCTGTTGTAGCCACTGCTCCAGTTTGGGGGTGACTGCCCCGAGGGCCCCGATGACCACAGGCACCACTGTGGTCTTCACCTTCCAGGCCCTCTCCAGTTCCTCCCTGAGGCCCTGGTATTTCTCCAGTTTCTCGTGCTCCTTTTTTCCTGATGTTGCAATCGCTTGGTATTGCTACATCTACCACAACAGCTTTCCTCTGTTGTTTATCCACTATGACAATGTCTGGTTGGTTCGCCATTACCATTCTGTCTGTCTGGATCTGGAAGTCCCACAGGATCTTAGCTCTGGCATTCTCCACCACCTTTGGGGGTGTTTCCCACTGATCTTGGGGTTTCCAGTCCATATTCTGCACAGATGTTTCTGTACACTATGCCTGCCACTTGGTTATGTCGTTCCATGTACGCTTTCCCTGCCAGTATCTTGCACCCTGCTGTTATGTGCTGGACTGTCTCAGGGGCCTCCTTGCACAACCTACACCTTGGGTCTTGTCTGGTGTGGTAGATCTGGGCCTCTATTGCTCTGGTGTTTAGGGCCTGTTCCTGGGCGGCCATGATGAGGGGCCTCTGTGCTGTCCTTGAGCCCAGCTTTTTCCAGCCATTGGTAGGATTTACTGATATCAGCCACTTGGGTTATTTGCTGGTGGTACATCCCATGTAGGGGCTTGTCCTCCCATGATGGTATCTCTGGCACTTCAACCTCCGTTCCCCTGTTGTCTGAGACATTCACTGAGCACATTGTCTGTTGAGGCTTTGTCTCTGATGTATTTATGGATCTTAGTTGTTTCGTCCTGGACAGTGGTTCTCACACTCACTAGTCCTCTGCCTCCTTCTTTGCGGCTCGTGTACAGTCTCAGGGTGCTGGATTTGGGATGGAACCCTCCATGCATTGTTAGTAGCTTTCTAGTCTTAATATCTGTGGCTTTTATCTCCTCCTTTGGCCAGCTAATTATTCCAGCAGGGTATCTGATTACTGGCAGGGCATAGCTGTTTATCGCACGGATTTTGTTCTTGCCATTGAGCTGGCTTCTCAGGACTTGCCTTATTCGTTGGAGGTATTTAGCTGTGGCTCCTTTCCTTGTGGCCTCATCGAGGGTTGCCATTTGCTTGTGGTATACCTAGGTACTTGTAACTGTCCTCTATGTCTGCTATTGTTCCTTCTGGGAGTAGAGACCCCTTCTGTGCAGATCACCTTCCCCCTCTTTGTAATCAGCCGACCACACTTCTCTAGTCCGAATGACATCCCAATGTCCGTGCTGTAGATCCTGGTGGTGTGGATCAGTGAGTCGATGTCTCGCTCACTCTTGGCGTACAACTTGATGTCATCCATGTAGAAGGTGACTGATGTTGGCCCCATTTTTTGAGTCGGTATCCGTAGCCAGTCTTGTTGATAATTTGGCTGAGGGGGGTTCAGGCCTATGCAGAACAGTAGCGGGGACAGAGCATCTCCTTGGTATATGCCACATTTGATGGACACTTGTGCAAGTGGTTTGCAGTTGGCTTCAAGGGTGGTTTTCCACAGCCTCATTGAGTTTGCAATGAAGGCTCTCAGAGTCCTGTTGATGTTATACATCTCTAAGCATTCAATGATCCAAGTATGCGGCATTGAGTCATAGGCTTTCTTGTAATCAATCCAAGCCATGCACAGGTTGGTGTGTCGGGTTTTGCAGTCTCGGGCAACTGTGCGGTCTACGAGGAGTTGGTGTTTGGCTCCTCTGCTATTTACACCGATACCTTTCTGTGCCATGCTCATGTGCTTATCCATGTGTTTATCTTGGCCGCTATGATGCCTGACATGAGCTTCCAGGTTGTGGAGAGGCAGGTTATTGGTCGGTAGTTGGGTGGGACTGGACCCTTTGATGGATCCTTTTGGATCCTTTGGATCCATCATGGATTCATTTGGCCTGCCAGTCGCTCATGGAGGGCAGTGAGTTTCTTTAACCAGTAGGCATGGATCATGTCAGGCCCTGGTGCTGTCCAGTTTTTCATACCTGAGACTCTTTCTTGGACATCTGTCACAGTGATGGTTACCGGGGCTTGCTCAGGGAGGTTGCTATGGTCCTCTCGTAGAGAGATCAACCACTGTGCATTGCTGTTGTGGGACGCCTCCCTTTCCCATATGCCTTTCCAGTATTGTTCAGTCTCCAGCCTTGGTGGGTCTGCTCTGTTGTTATTACCCTGCCATTGAGAGTACACCTTAGCTGGTTGAGTGGAGAAGAGCCGGTTAATCCTTCTGGATTCATTCTCCCTTGTGTATCTCTTTAGGCGGCTGGCCAAGGCTTGGAGCCTCTGTTTGGCAGTTTCGAGTGCTTCAGGTATGGGCATCTGCCTGTACTTTCTGGGTACTTGTCTTTTCATTGTACCCTTGTGGAGCTCTGATAGTTGGCTCACTTCCCTCCTTGTTACCTTTTTTTTTTTTTTCATTTCCATATTGGGTATTGGGTCTCATGGTTGCTCTTATAGCCAAGTATCTCAAGGATCACTGATGCTGAGTTGTAGATCAGCTCATTGGTTTCTGTTATGGTGTTGGTAGGGATCGTTCTCAATGCTGCATTCACATTCTCAATGAGACTTTCTGATGGTACTTCACTCAGCCGTTGTAATTGGCGCCGGGGAGGCCTGGTTGTCATTCGGGTCATGATTCTCTCTCTCAGGTGAGCAGCTGTCTCGTTCAGCTCTGATTCGCTGTATCCCCCTCACTGGGTGGGGACTTGTAGTTAAGTCCCCACAGTTCTGACATCCGGGTTCCTCCCTTTTGCCGTAGCATTTGTGTTGTATCTCGTCAATCTCAAGTTGTGATAGCTTTAGCCGTTTGCGGATGTTGGAACACTGAGCTACTAGTTGTTTAGCACTTAGTGTTGACTGGGGATGTCGAAGTAACCATTCCTTCCCCAGTCTTTGCATGTAACCTCTCTGACTAGGGTTACTTGAGTAGTAGCATTCCAACATTTTCATCTCTCGCCCATTTCCGTCTTGTTCCAGTAGCCCATTTGTCATCAAGGTGCTCTGGTTCCCCAACACCTGACGCAGACCTTGTTTGGCCGGGCGACATCTGAGCCGGCATTTTATGCAACTTAGTATCTCTCATGGTATGAGGTAGGCAGTAGCTTGAAGGGTCTTGCCTAAGGACCCAGACTGGATTCGAACCCCGCCCTCTCGGGTGATATACTGATGCCTTATCTATTGAGCTATCCAGTCAGCTATGGGAACCATGAAGGTATATATATATATATATATATATATATATTTCTTCTCCACTGATGCATGAATGTCTTTTCTTTCTGATTTCTTTTGTTCTGTTCAGGAGCTTATTTGATTAAGCTAACATCTTAGCTTCAGAAATGTATCCTTTGTTTTGTCTCTTTGCAGATCAGCTCAAATGTTTTTTTTTCTTGTTTTTTTTTTGAGACATCAGAATGAACCATGACTTCTAATTCTTATATAAATGGATTTTTGTGGCCATCCAAAAACGCAGCAAACTGAGCCTCTGGAGTCCATGATGCCAAAAACAGAGCCCTGATTACCAGCTAAAGATACAGTAGCAAAAGAAGGCAAGCCAAAGGGCAGGAGAAAGAAGAATGGCATTTAAATTATTTTTCTCGTTTTTCCATGTGAAATGTGAGAGCTGCACTGAACGAGACGAATACCTTTGATGCTTGGACGGGAACACAGTGGGAATATTTGGAAAGATGTGGCTCTTGGAAAATATGGCCAGTTCCAATGTGTCTCCTTCAAACTCTGTGGCCAGACAGGCAAGGTTTAGAGATCCTCCAACGTCCCTTCAAAGGCCCTCTCTCAAAAGAAAATACGTAACGTGATGTGATCAAAAGTCAGGAAAGCTCAAAGGAATTTATTCAGAAATGCTAAGGTTCTGTGTAAATGGACTCACTCACACATTCCTGCTTTCTTCACTAAAAAACACAGTTATGCAACCCAACTTCCACAAAGCCCTCCTCCTTTTCGCCCTGATTTCTTTAAAAATGCACAAGGACACTTTAAACCGGATTTTTCATTTGCTAATAGTCACCTCACTTCATCTGGTTTGGGCCATCAGGCCTCAAAAACATCAGGCCTCATCTGTTTTAATGTCATCCAATTCAATTAAAGTGTTAAAAAATGTTTTATTAATTCCAAAGGAAAATTAAATAATGCAGCTCTTTTTATCAAAGAGTTGCTCTGGATGCTGATAGCAGGAAGGATTTCCAGTGGCAGTCTGCATTACAACGGTTCTGAAGAAGCCTCTGACTGAAAACACGCTGTTGTTGTAAAGCAGGCTCATGGAGAGGATGATCCGGGTTGTCAGTACATGTCTTGATTTCGAGAGGAATCCTTTTTTTGCACCGTCACAGGTTCCTCGGTCATCTCCAGAACAGAACCAAGCGTTTATATCAGGATGTTGAGCCTCTCTAAGTCCCTGATGGAAGGAGTTTAAGATTGTTTCCTCCAGCCTTAAAATACTTTCACCAGTTCTTAAAGCTTTACAATAGTTATTTGAAGTCAGATTCCAATCTCAGACTTTCATTTTCCAGTTTTGAGGTTTGTGTTTCATCCATTGGGATGTCAGCTTGGTTTCAGTGTGATACTGAAAAAATAAAAAGTCACTTTATCTTCATCTTTTTGACAGACTCTGTTGATGTTATCACCTCTAAGTTTCACTGGGGTATGTGTCTATATTTTTTTTACATTGAGTGACATTCAGTGTTGCTTTTATAACAACATTTTTTATCAAAGGTACGTTTTGTGTAAAATGTACCGGTTGGAATGGATTCCCAAAGTTTTGCTTTGGTTTCATCAGAAACATTTTCTACTGCTAGAAAGTTTTTGGGAGATCTTAGCCATTTGTGGATGTTTTATATTTCATTTTGGAAAACATTGCTTCTCCTTTGTCGAGAAGAAAACAGGAGATAATTGTCACACATACTGCACGGATGCTACATGGCGGAAAATCCTGCTGTTCTGCTTCAGTATTGCTGTCGACGTCTCTGCAGTTTGTCTGACAAATTCCTGTCTTGTTTTTTCATTTATTTTATAGAAATGTCCAGTTTTTCTAATGTCACAATTGGTCTGTGTTTTTATTTAATTAAATTCATTAAAACTGATGTTAGGCATATTAAAGATGATGTTGAATCTGAATATTAAAATCAGTGGGTAATGGATGTTGATATGTGTCCAGTCCAGTCCAGCTGTGGCTGCAGCTGTCTGGGTTATTTCTGTGTGGGACTGCCATCTAGTGGGTCTCCAGTGGAAGTGCCACCTTGTGCTCCAGGAACAAAGGGTTCTTTGTGCTGCAAAGGAGGAAAAAAAAATGTTTTCACAGACTAGACTCTTGGCATAAAATTATAATTTTGTTCATTAACCTTTCAGAGAGTTTTGATGAAACCATGTGAAGAAAAAACAATGAGAAGGACAGAGTCAGAGTGTGTAAAAACCTTCAGGGAAGAGTGATCACAGGCCTGATCTGAGAAAGAAAAGGTTATTAGGACTTGTCAGGGAGGGTAAGCTCAATCTCTGCCTGATTTGTCGCCACTTGGGAGGAAACTTCAGTCCTGATTAAAGCCACTTCATTTAAGCATAATGATACCCTCACACTTGTAGACTCAGACACTTGAGACGGCACTTTAAACAAAGAACCGTTTGATTTTAACTCAATCGGGACTGTTAATTATCCCCTCTCTCTTTAAAGTTTGTCCATTCAAGGCTGAAGCTTTCGCAAGCGGCTCAGCGTTTAACTCAAAACAGACGCACAAGAGCACGGAGCCACACAACATCGTTCAAAATGAGCACTCAAAGTAAACACGTAAACTGCTCAGACGTCACCAGACACTAAAACCCAAACCACAGGCATGTGGCACACATGCTGTTTACATAACCCTGGAAGCTCGCTGCCTAAAGATGGCACTGTGTCCTCGGCTTCAGCTGCCTTTTGCCACAGAAGAAACTCTCTCTGTAACTTTCTGTGCTGCTTTTCAGCTACACAATAGATTATTTACCGATGTGAAAAGATGAAGTAAGTTGTTCATCAACCCAAAGTTAGCTTTTTGAACACATGACCATTACCAGTCCTCGTGTTCCTGCTGTTTCACTTTATTCATTATTTTTGTTTTGTTTTTGTTTGTTTGTTTGTTTGTTTGTTTGTTTTTGTTTGTTTGTTTGTTTGTTTGTTTGTTTGTTTGTTTGTTTTCCAGTTCCTGCCTTCTTGTTCTGGTGCATTTTCTCATTCTCCAATCTCAAAGATATGTTAAAACAGAAAACCCCAGTTGACTTCACTTCTTAAAGTTTTACTTTTGCCTTTAACTAACAAATGTACCAGCTGAGACATCTTGAGGTTTTTTTTTTGTTTTTTTTTAAAGCACTCTGAATAAAAACAAACTTAAATTATCCTTGGTGTTTATTTGGCCTATAATGACATCACAAGAGACATCAAAACCAAGCTGCGCGGCTGGCATTAATTAACATATTTTCTGGCTGATTGTCAAGACATGACGGATTTCAACTGGGATTCTGATCGCGAGACCAAGACAAAAGCAATAAAAGCATTTACAAGACCGTCACAGTAACGATAATATCGTCGTTGCTGTGGCCTCTCATCAGCAAGCTAACCTCTAACTCTGCTCCGCAGCGACTGCTTGTACTGGTGAACCTTGATTTTTTTAGTTAGGTGGTCTTCCACAACATTTAAGTGAACTTGTATGCTTGCAGATACTTAACCACATGCTGTCTGTCCAGTACAGCAGACCAGCTGGCAACAGGTTAAGGTGGAGGATCGTTGATGCTTGCATTCATTCTTCTAAACGGTGGCATTAGTTGGAATAACTCACTTAGTTTTCTTTTTGTGTCGAACAGACAAAAATGTCCGTACATCTTGAATTTGCATTCATCGTTTCATCCTCAACGCACAGAAGCACAGGTGACATTTTCAGACAATAAAAAGTTTTTGCTTTCATTTGAAAACAGCCAGAAGTCTCACATTTAGTTTAAATTGATAAAAACAGATGTTACTCCTTTGTGCTTTGGTCGAAAGAAAACACATCCAGCAGGTTTGAGACCAAGACGAGACTTTTTAACGAGTGGGCTTTTAAAGGATTTTGGCATTGAAGTTTTAGCAAGCTGCAGACTTCAGTGAGATCCAAGATTTATTTCTTTATTTCTTTATTTATTCATAAGATATCATTTTCACCAGAAGTAGCACAGACCTTTTCTGAAATCACTTCCTTGTGTGTGTATTGTTTTTGTTGTTCATAAGATCAAGACACACAGAATACAAGCAAATGCGTTCAAAGAAAGTATTTAATTAAGAACATAAGAGCAAAGAAGAGAGAAACCGAAAGGAATATATACAAAACAAATTCTGAATAGTTGTTTAATGCCTTCTGGGATTTTGTGTGCTTGTGGAAGATTGTATCTTAATTGAATAGTTTTATTTACAACAGCATAATGAGACACAGAAACGTTGACGGTGACATTTTGTTTTATGTCTTGGTAAACTGTGTCTAAGCTGAGTTTGGAGATTCTACACAAGTGTCCGGCTCGTAGCTTTAATCTGTGTGAATTGTGTGAACGTCTACAGAGGACGTGCCTCTAACTCTACTAACGCCTCTGCTTTTCCAGCCTTTTGCCTTTGCAAGATGGCAGTTTACATGTGCGTCAGTCAGGCTGGGCGTGTGTTTATAACAAATTACCAGCAGATGGAAGCACAACACAGACGGGGGGAACCCAAACAAGAAAGGCATTGCTCGTGACATCTTTGCGTATTTAGCCTGGATTAATATGCATTTACAAAACAACTGCTAAACTAAATCATTCTTTCGGTTAAGGAAAATCTTCAATCTTGCGTTAGATCAGCTAATTCAGCTTCCCAGAATGAAAACCGAAGACGTCAAAACATTATGCTGATCTCATGCATGACCTGTTTGACTTGGATCCACCTCAGTGGATCATGTTCAGGTCATTTGTATATGTTGGCTGAGAAAGAGCGCGATACAGACAGAGATCATAGAAATCGACTCCAGCATGCTTATGTAAATACTCGCCTGTGTGGCTGCCTGATATGTCTGCAGTGCAATGAAGAAGAATCCATACCTCTGGAAACATTTAAGATCACAAATTGGAAAATAGACGGTATGGTTTTATACATATTTATAAATAAAGATAGAAAAAGTTTTTCATTAATTTGTATTCAGCCATCTTGAGTCAGAAGAACAATCCAACATTACAGCTGGAAGTCTATTTGTATATTTCCCTTCCAGCTTTGCACATGAAATTTGTACTTTTTGTTTTGCCAAATATATCTTGATCACTTTCTATTTTTGCCATTGATTATCACTTAATTTTTGTCTGGACTTTGACTGGGCCATTCTAACACATAAATATGCTTTGATCTAAACTGCTGCGCATGAAACCAGTTATGTCTCAAGTCTACTATTAGTCTTGTCATCAAAACCTGCCAGATTCCATGTTCAAGCTGATAAATAAGATTCTCACAGTGTGATGGCGTCTGGAGGTGAACTGCACTGAATTTTTCTCTTTTTGTTTGTAAAAAAACATCTAAACATATAAATTATTTTCCGTAAGAAAACTTTGTGATGGCCCACTGCATGAAATCTAAGGAAAATACATTAATAATGTGAAAAGACGTGTAAAAGTTCAAGGGATGTAAATACTTTAGCCTTGCACTGTAAAGATGGAGCTCTCCAGCATTTTTTCTGACTGAAGTGTACTTTCCAGCTTGCTGTCTCAATGAACTATTAAGCAGCTATTATTACTCTGACTTCTTCAGTAAAATTTATGACATTATTCGACATTGCGCCATTTTATTTTAAGAGGAACCTTAAAGAAAATCCCAAAAGGTGGCACATAAAAACGACGGTGTCCTCCATTAGGAAACGTTTCTTCTCTTAAATCGTCAGCAACGTTGGATTTTTCACAGAACCGCTTGGTTTGTCTCCTGACAAAAAATAAGAAAAACTATTGAAATTTTTTATTTTTTTTTATTTTATTTTTTTTATCTTTTATTATTGTTGGAGTAAGTGAAAACACCATTCATCTGGTCTGTGTCATGCGTTTCATGCGTCATCCTTTCATCCACAAGTGGAGGACCAAAATGGGCCTCCGCCCAGTTTGGAGCAGCTGTGATGGGAGCCGGGTCAAAGTCCGGAGACTGGAGCCTGTGTGTGCCGAGGTGCTTGATTAAACGCCGGCTAATAAAACACAAACTAATCAAAGACGTATTAATGACGTCTGGTGCTTTCAGCAAAACCCCTGATTAAACTTTTTCTTCAAATATGTGCAGCATGCTTCCATCCCTGATCTGCAACATGATTTGGACGTACATCATTACTCATCTGCTGCTCTCTCCTTCGCTGGTGCGCTCTCTCTTTCCCCTCCCTTTGCTTCGGAGCCAGATGGATTACCTCATCAATCAAAGTTCCCAGAATCCCGTCCTGCGTTTGTGTGTGCGTGCATCCCACCAGTGTTGTGTCTCTCATCAAAAAGGGGAAGACGGTATGAAGCACTCACTGCAGCCATTTCAGAAGTGGAATAAATGATATCCACAGCAATTATTTTATCACTCACATCTGCAAAAAGTGGCAAATCTTTCCAGTGCATGAAAGCATTTCAACGGTGGTTGAAAAGAATGCAGAAGAAAAATGTGTTGGGTGGAGTGTTACCATGGGCTTGTTTTTTAAGTTGAGAGAATACAAATAGAGTCACTATTACTCAAACAACTAAAGAGTGTTTGAGCACAGATTGCAGGCAAGTAATACTTGAAAATGAAGAGTTGCACGCTAAAACAGTAAAACACCTGAGAAATTAAGATTGTGGTACCTCCAGAAAAAAACATGTGGATCTCTAGGAAGGTTTTACATTTATGATTCAGTTATAAACTCAAGTTCATCCTGAGTTGCAAGTGCAAATTTAATGGACAATGTTTTTCTAGAACTTGACTGGACCGTGTCCAGCTGAACTGGCCAATCAGAGGAGGGAGCATTGTGTTCTCCATGGCTTCCATCTGAAGCAGTCCACACCACACTAATGTGAGAACGACTATTAAAAGTAGAGACGCAAGAGATTGAGAACCTGCACAGCAGCATAGTTGGGTGTTTTTGAATATATGGTAAGCCCTGTTGTCATAAAATGAATAGCAAGACATTTATGTGTCTTCTCCATATGTTTGACATCAGGGGTCTTTTTTGGCTACTGCTCAGGTTTTGTTGAACGTCGAATAGAGTTTAATGAACCAACAACATTTACTAAATCTTTAAAAAAAAAAAGGAATCTATTACAGATCTGAATATCCGTTTTGTACATAAATGTATTATTTCTTTTTTTGTTGTTGTTTACTGACAGAGAAATCTCAAAGAAATTGCATTCAAAGCATATTATTTAGAATCCTCTGCTGGACATTGAAATGCCCTGAATTTCTACCTTAAATCCAATCTTTATTAAAATGTAAAAATCAAATAGACAAAAAAAAAAAAAAACAAGGGCATTCAATCAATATTGAGTCAATATTGTATAGACAATAAAATAAAGAATAGACATGCTTTGTTGGAGGATTGTAAATGCAACTGCAAAAATCTGCAGTTGAAACTCAGCTGAGGTTTTAGCATTATGTTTCTACTATCTGGGAAAATAAGTTCACAAGCGACACAAAACTGAATAACAGTAAAATAAAAACTCTTCTGCATTTTCATGTACTTTAAATTCTTAGACATTTTATGTGAGCCAAGCTTGTTTTACAACTACAACTGGGATTTTTTACATTTTTATTTCATTTTATTGTGTTTTTTTAAAAAGCTGTACATACTCTCTAATTTCGCTTTCCAGCAATCTCAAAATAGCTCAGTCAACAATGTCACCACTGAATTTGAAGATCTTTAACCTCTTGCCTTTAAAGTGCTATACGCTCTCTGCAAGTTTTTCTCTCTTTTTTTTTTCTTCTTCTTCTTCTTTCTCCTTTTCTCACTCCTCGAAAGGAACAATTATGGAGCAGGCAACGCTGATAACACCTAAGGAATTTGAAGCATGCACAAACAGCCCTTCCCCCATCCGCTTAGCTTCCCTCACTCCTTCCACCCCTGCCCACATCCTCTCTCCGTCCCCCCTTTCCTCCCGCTCCATCACCAGCTTCTAAGTCTGCCTCTTCAAACTCATATCTGTTGCTCACAATACTTCCAGCTGGGAAACGTAACCCGAGTTTTCATCATAGGAATGAAATAAAAAATGGGATGGGTTTTTTTTTAATGACCTGTCGTGATTCATTGGAGTTGTTTATTTTGTCAAAAAAAAAAAAAGTGAAAATATTTTTGGACACATTTTTTATTGACAATCTGTTAAAAAACCTGCTAACAAGATAAAAATAAATATAAAAAAACACATTGATTTGATAAATATGTGACTTGGAAATATATAATACTTGTTTCCTGCCTTCTTTCTTTTCTTTCTTTCAATTTTTCTTTTGCTTCTTTCTTTCTTTTTATGCAACAAATTAGTCACAAAACAACACAGTTTTGGCTTCATAACTCACCCCAACAAAAAAAATTGTTTGAAAGTTAGATTATAATTAAAAAAAATAAAACCTGAAGATCTTATTCCCAGTCTTTTTTTCTTGATATATAATATAATATATCAGTAAAGTTGGAAGCTTGCCGTTTTGACATTTCAAAATGTTTTAAAGTTCAAGGGGTTTGAAAACTTTAAATATACAATTGAAACCAGATATTTACATACACCAAATAAAAACAAATACGTATTTTTTTCTCAATGTTTATCGGTAAATCTGACCAAACGTCTCTTGTTTTAGGTCCATGAGAATTAGTCAAACTATTTCTATTTCCCCAACACCAGAAAACGTACAATAGAATCCGTTTTTGTTGTTGAGATTTTTTTTTTCTAACTTTCCTTGATTTCAAAAGTTTACAGAGATGATCAGTGTCAGTGATAACGATTAATCTATATGAGTTGGATCAAACCTTTTTGTTGTATGTATATATATATATATATATATATATATATATATATATATATATATATATATATATATATATATATATATAAACTTATATATAAATGAAAGTATACAGGTATATATTTAAACGTTTGCAAAAAAAACACCCTGAAAAACCCCATGCCATCCACCAGGAATGCTTGACTGACTGTCTGATGACTGAGCATGTGCGTGTTTGCATGTGTGTCTGTGTGTGGTCTGCTGGGTCTGTTCTGCAGACATGTTAAGTAACTGTTCTCACGTAAAGCATGCATGTACATCCATTTGTTTGCTTGTGCTTCTCTCTGACCACATTTTGTCATCTTGTAAAACAGGAATGTAGCTCATGCCAAAAGATTTCCCCACTTGCAGATGAGAGGAGACAGGATTTCAACCTTACATATCTAAAAACAACTTTAAAAAAAAAAAAAAAAAAACACATGGAATACATTTTGAAAGTCTTGAGTTGCACTTTACACAACCATTTCTCTGAAATGTAACAGTTGGAATGTTGCGAAACGAGCGACAAGAGTAATCATCTCCAAATGAAGCTCATGGCTTACTGTTTTTGACTGCGAACTGCGGGAAAAGAAGCCGAACGCTTCAATGTCATTCTTTTAATTGATGTTTCCTTTCCTACGTTTCACCCTCCTCCTCCGCTGTTGTTCTCCGGCTCTCGACCTTGAACCCTTCAGCCATGGTGACAATGACCAAGACCCTCAGGCAAACATGAACTCCCCATCCACACCATTCATAACCATTCTCCTCCACACACAGGGTCCCCTTCCTCTGCTTTAATGATGGAGGTACACCCCCACTGCATTGACACTGTTGCATAAGCATGTGTGTGCAAGTGTGTGGGAGATTGGGTGTGTTAGTTGTTAATGCAGGCAAAGGGTGGAACTTCCTTAACATGTGCTGTCGTCTTTAAATAGCTGTACGAATGAGGACTTTGGCAAATTTGTTTTGTTTTTTGCACAAAAATAGCTAGATTACAGCCTCTGCAGTATCAACGTTTCTGTACTTATCAAGAAAGGAAGGATCCTTTTCAGTTCTTTTAGATAAACCTTGATTTACATTTAAAAAATATAGATTTTCCTTCCTTGTGTTAAATTAAAAAAGAAAAAGAGGAAGCAACACACAATATACTCACCAAACAATATCAGGAAATCCTCCACAAAATGCAAAATCACACTTAAAAGCATGTGCATGCATGAAGTGAGCCACAAAAACAACTTCATTACCCAGGAGGTAATAGGTATAAAGCCACAGGCCGGAACACTCATTGTGGATGGGTGGGGGCTGGGTTCCCTAGCAACAGGCCTGTTGATATCCAAACAATGTTCATTTCGTCAGAGTGGAGCTGGTCGGGCCAGACCGAGGTTCTGCTGAGTGAGACAATGTCACTGTGTGTTCCTGAATGCCAGCGGACGAAAAGACGCAGATCTGCTCCTTGACCGGAAGACAGCGGGGCAGATGCAAAGTTCAAAGTGTCTATATGACGCTTTCAAGCTTTTCTTTTTTTTTTTTTAACTCCACAAAGTTTCCATACGCTTTTGGCGTTCATTTAGGTCACACAAAACGTTTCTATTAAATAACATCTTTGGATCTTTCTGGCAAAACATTCGGATATATAATCCCAGTCAGCAGTTTACAAGCAGTAGTGATTCTAGCTATATCTGTAAATTCTCCCTGTAAAGATGCTTACAAACAATGTTCACAATAACAATAATAATAGCAGCAATTATTATAATTTTTATTATTATTATTATTATTATTATGGGTATAACAGGAATGTCAATGGAAAATCAGTACATTTAAGTTTATGTTTGTGATTATTTGTTTATCATTATTATGGTTATTATCACTTAAAATTCACTTAAAATTCCTTATCAATTATATCAAGAGGTATTTGATACCGGGGCTGTGAAAAGAGCCCCAAGACATGATGCTGCTGTTAGCACGATTTACAGATTGAGCAAGTGGATTATTCTGGAGTTGTAAAGAAACGGTGAGCTTTCTGTCGCCATCAACATGCATCATGTTGGGTCTTTGATATCTCAGAACTGGAAGATTTCATTGAAATTAATTGGTTTCTTAAAGTGGGCCTCACTTTTTAACATAGTCCAAACCTTTTTATGTAATAGGGTGAGGGCCTGGGCCATTCCCCAAGCTCAATGTTAGCCGGATTTATCCTTTCCAAAATCAGTTCTGATGTTTGTTTTGGATCATTGTTCGGTTGCAACACCTGTTGATCTGAAAGCTGTTGAACTGAGGTGGCGCTGAAGTATTTGGAGGCAGCCCTACATGCACTTTGTGCAACGAACCAGTAGGAGTGAAACAAACCCGCAATTATGGCATTACTTCCTAAATGGAAAGGTACAAATTTGAGCTTCATTTCAATATACGTAACACATAATACAAGGCAATTTTTGTGATTTTTTTTTCTTGAAATGTAGATACAAGGTAGAAATACAGAAAATGTCCGTTTTTAAGTAATAGAAGTGCTTGTGAATGCATCAGGAGATATACTGTCAAAATAATAAATCTGTTTTGTTAGTGAATTTGTCAATTATTAATATTTACTCTGAGTATTTTCTTTCCTCAGTGCGCAACAATTTGATTCACTTTTACAATTTAATTTATAAGAATGGTTAAATGTCCAGACAAGAAGAAGAACCTGGTCTATTTACTGACAGATGTTTAGCCAACATTAGTGTAAGTGTGCGCAGACACTTAGTCTGTTTCCAGACTGTATATATGGTTTAACAAGTGGAATTTTTAAAACTTGTTTTACAATCATCACCCCTGAAAAAAAAAAATAATAATAAAGAAATCTTGCCTACAATGACTGCTTGTAAACTTTTGACTGGCACTGTAAACAGCTTGCACTTTATAGAAATTCAGTGTTGCCAAGCAGCTGGAGAGATATCACAATATAGTCTGAGACCATGTTTATCCATCCAACAGATGCCTCTTTTTTTTTTAAGTGTTTTTTTTTTTACCACTTCTTTACTTATGGCAGCTCCACATGCTGTCAAAACAATAATTTTCACCCGCAGCTTCTTCAGCCTGAAGTAAAATCCACGGAACAACCTGAACCAAAGGCAGAGTTGCTGTTTTGTTTGTAATTGAGTTTATAAGGAGGAGGAGTACAAGTTATTTCACAAGTGGCTCGTATTCATTACTTTAAATGCCTGTGTTTCTTTCTGTTGCATTTTCATGTCAGCTGCTGCCAGCACTGGAAATCCAGGAGATGCCTGAACACAAAAAACAAAGCCAATGTGGAAAACGAAGCAGTCCTGGGTCAAAAGTGGGAGGCAGATTGTTTTGGTTTAGTACCTTTTCTGTGTGTCTCTGTGATTTAACAGGTTTCGTCTGTGACCTTCAGAAGAAACTACAAGACATTAACGGTGGTACAGCTACCGCTGCCAGTGATTGGATCAGGCTGTTCACTTCAGACCATTTATTAGAAATGTCTTCATTGTGAGCGGTGTTTAACTCAAACTGTTAAAGCACTCTGTTTTTCAGGTTTGTTGTGCTTTTTTTTTTTAAAATGCCTTAAATGTTTGTCATAATTAATGTTTTCAAGCCAGTAAGAACAAGAACAACCAAGAGGACAACAAATACAAAGCTGTTACCAAGCACAGAAAAAAAGAAAAAGATTACATGTCTTCAACATTAACCCTGCAAACCAAATACTGTAACTGAATGATAAATAGGATGTTTGTCTCTAGGAACTGGACACATTTCTGGGTTGAATGACCTCTAGGTTTTGGTCACTAAGGAGGTTTTTTGTGTTTCACATTTCAAATTTAAAGCAGAGATGTTGGCACTTCAAACTGTTCCTGCAAAATATATATATTTTTTTAATTTATCCTTTACTTTTTAATTAGTAATCTAGACATTATGCTTCCCTGGGGTATAAATATGACACAACACTGCAACCCATTTCTCTTAGCGACTCTTCAGATTTTGAAATTCATGAGAACATGGCAAGGTGTGTGTGTGTGTGTGTGTGTGTGTTGATCTTCACAACTTTGGAAGCTCACAGTAGAAACACAATCAGAGTTGATCTTTGCAACAGGCAAAGTTTAGAGAGAGGAGACAAAAATCCTCCAAGCTTTAGAGAGCTGCTGCTGCAAAACATGACTGTTCGGCTAATTGGTTTTTCTAAATTGCCCTCAGGTATGAATGTTTGTGTGCATACTTGTTCGTTCTGTGCTTCTCCGCGTTGCCCTGTGATGGCCTATCAACTTGTCTGGGATGTTCCCGCCTCTCCGACCCGGATTTACGCTTTAGGATGTAAATTAAATATACCTACTTGTCTTTGCCTTTTTCTGGTCATTGGCAAAAGAAAACAAAAGTTCTTCCTTAACAATGGCTTTTACATTTGCTCAGGTTACCTTTGTGTATCAAAACAAATAAAATAAAAAATATGTGGTAGGTTTCCTTACTCCATGTAGACTTTTCTTCATCAGGTTTTTTTTTTTATTATTGTGTAGTAATTTATTTTAAATAATCAAGCTGTCAGGAATTGCAGGATAAGTGTTGCACATCCACCTGACTGACTCAAGTACTCATGTTCATTTATATGAATCGCTTTAAGTTTGTTAAAATAAGATCCAAAACGTTTTTAAAGAAATCATGATGAAAAGTAAAGAGGGGCAAGCCACTGATTTGCAGTCACAAAACACCAGGAAGATCACCTGAAATGTTTTATGTGGTGAGATGCTGCATTCGCCTGCTGAACTTAATCTAGCTGCTCATGTTGTCTTCTAAAAGTGGAGAATATTTTTTTTCAGAGAGGAAAATGCACCATTATAATTTTTTTACTTTTTTAAAGTAAAAAGATGTTTGAAAAAGAGAAGTCTGGCCAATGCAATTCTACTCAATTCTCATCTCCTCTGAGTGCTCTCTCTGGAATTTCTCCCATTCAGCTTGATTTCTATGGCTTAATTTTAACCGGGACAATCAACAAACATCTTCTCTGCTGTTTTTGCAGCCTGCCCATATAGTGTTGTGGTTTGGTAATGGCCGTGGAGGAAGTGATTGAAGCCATTCAGTCTGTGCTGGCCGGCGCTTCCAAATATGGAGCAATTAAAGTCGGAGTGAGAGAAATGTAGCATTTTATTGCTGGCAAAGATGGCCCTCTGGTTGTTTACACTGCACACAATTTCTGATAAGCTTCAGGCAAACGTTGGAGATTGGTTAAAATTGAAAACTTCAGCACAGTCCAAACCTCCAGCAGACAATTGTTTCTCAGTAGGTGGGGGTCCAGACCCTATGTTTGGTTTTTACCAGGTTGGAATAAGAGTGGTATGTGGTAAAACTTGAAAGCAGCATAAAGACAATATTGGCTGGGTTTTGTCACATGAGTTTGTGTTTTGGGGTGAGTGGGGGCCGGTCGCAGAAGGGGGCCCTCCCAGGACGCCAATACCGCAAGGGCCGCCACTGTTGCTAATTGTTGTACAAGGTATTATTGTAATTCTTTTAACGAACCAACATGGGTCCAGGGGTGGATTTAAAATGTTGGTAATTGAATTTCCAACCCCCTTTTTGCCCAGTTTATCCCTGCTAAAGTCCCCTGGTGAGTGACATAACACTGGACGGTGAATGAATCTGAGCTATGTAAGACCCCTAATGGAGCTGGAGCTCTGCAGGGGCCTCGGGGCCAGCAGCGGGGCCCCCTCCTGCAGCAGCTTCAGCAGCAGCGCAGCACAGCAGCAGCTTCAGCAGCAGCAGCAGCTTCAGCAGCAGCAGCAGCTTCAGCAGCAGCAGCAGCAGCAGCACCACTCGCAGTCTAGCAGCGGGACTCCAGGCTCTCACTTCCCCAGCTGCTGACGTCAGCTGGCAGCCTGGGCTGAGCTCGCCGCTCCGGACATAGCGCCGAGAAAAATGCTGCTCTCCGTACCGCCAAGGGCAGGAATCAACCCCTACAACGGCTACAACAGCAGAAACAGCAAAAAGGTAAAACGCTTTCGGGCTTTTCACCCCCCGCGTTTTCGGCTCGTTCTCTACCCCCCCACCCCGCTCCTCCTCCTCCTCCTCCTGCGGGGCAACAAACCCGCGTCCGTCGCGACAAAACAGGGAGCTGGTGACAGTGAGCTGCAGTGTCCTTGAGAAGCTAAACGCTCCGAATTCAACTTAAAGACTTGCCGGAGTGAATCCGCAGCCCGGAGAAGGACCCCGGGTCCGCCGAGCGTCCAGCTGGGTCGGAGGGTGTTGGAGCGGGGGGCCGGCGGGGGACAGCGGGTTGGCGGGGTGGGGGGTCTCTGCCGCTCGCTCCTGTCACGCCGGGACGCCCGCTGTTGCTATTTTGTAGTATTTCTACGTGTGGGTGCCACTGTGGGGATGTCGGCGTCGCTCTGCGCTCTCGTTCGAGAAAGTCAGCGGCGGAGAGCAACTTTTGCGGGGGTAACTGTGCCGTGCTGGGATAGCGCGTCCGTCCGCGCCTGGATGTGTTTATGGAAGTGGGGGTAGGGAGAGAAAGAGGGAGGGGGGTGGGGGGGGGGCGGCGGCGGCTGTGGGAGAACTTATTAAAAAATCACGTCTGCCTCCGTGGGCACCGGGACAGACGTCTATATCCGCTGGTAAAATCAGCTCGTCATTGTCTCCGCTGCCGCGTAAGTTAGAGAAGTTTTTCTTTTTCCTCCTCGTTTCCCATCTGAAAGCGGAATATGCCCCACCCCTTGAAAAATCCCACCAGACCTTGATGACTACATTCCCAGGATTATGAATCGCGCTTTCGTGGTTATGTTCACTTTTGACAATGTGACTTTTTTTTTATTATGTGTCATCGGGAAATATGAAGTGTTACGTGCTTATTTTAAATCATGTTGCAAATGCAAAACAGCAGCCGGAATAAAAAGTGTGTCTGTCAGTTACATAGACCAATGTTTATGTGTTTATTTATTTAATTTTTTTTTTTTTTGTATTATGCTCCTGTAAACATGGCCGGCCCTTGGATGCATGTGTCCCTGAACAGAATCCCACTTTGGGGGACTTTTAATAAAACCAGGCACCGTTGTTGATAAAACAATGTGTTGTTTTTATAATTTACAGCTGAAAAGTAATATCAGCCATATGAAACATTTTATTATTTTAATACTGTGGAGTCCTGCCTATTTCTGGTGCAATATTTGCAAATCCTCAGATTTTTCTGTGGAACATAATTCCAAGTTATTCAGAAATAAATTGCCTATATGTGGATTTTGTTAATAGAACATATCTAAAATAATTGAGAAATAGAAATACAGCTTGTGGAGTTGAAATACAAAGGTGTAATGCTACTTGACATTTTGCAAAGCAAGCAGCCAATACAGGTGCACCATTCATTTTCATTGGCGCTAATTGGCTGAACCTCCAAGAGCGAAGATAAGAAAGACCATAGATATTAGCTTCTGCAGGAGGGCCAGGATGGTTTCCACTGATGCTCATTAAGGTATATTTGCTGTTTGAACTATTAGAACAGGCATTGCAGGATGTCAGCTACTTGTAATGAAGCGGTCGTCTTTATCTATTAGAAAATGAACTAATTTGATCCTTTTTTAAAGGGGGCGTTGCTTTTAGTAAACTGCCTTCAGGATCCTGTGATTACTGTGATGTGGACCAAATGTTGGATGAAATCACTGAATGTGACTGTAAAATGCAGTGTAATGTGTGATGTAATAACATTTATTACATTTGGTCAAATGATTGGGATTTTCTAGAAATCCAAGTGGTTCCACCCTGTTCACTGATATTTAATAAGACAGTTAAACTCAATCACACACTTTTAGTTTAACTTTTTCTGTTCTGCTCTGTCTGCCCGTCTGTCTGTCCATGAAATAATCACATGCTGCAGATTTGTACCTATTTTATAGTGTAGTGATGTCTGCCATTTGCATTTTTAACATTGTGCGTTAGGCATTGTAATTAAGAATAAATTACAAGTGCTGCTGGTTTGGTTTCAATGATGCAGATTGTGAGAGCTTTGAGACCAACTGTGGAATATTGGACAATAAATGTATCTGATTCCAGTGTCTCTTTTCACTAAAGCTATATAATAACTTGCTGCAGTTTGAGCTGTAAGTGTTGCTACAATGATCTGTTGGAATAATAATAATAAAAAACAAACCTATCAATGTAATTTTTAGCAAAAGGCAGAACATTTTTGGAAAGTCACTCTCCTTGGAAAATGTAATTAAGTGACAGAATTGATAAGAAATTGTCTGAAATTTTTCCAAAATATTAAGAAATTCAATCTGCTTTGCCTTGGAACTTGCCAAATAGCATCCTTAATGCCTCGCTTTCAGTCCATGGAAACACTTAATAATAAGTAATATTTTGCTGCTTTCTCCTGACTTATCAAACTAATTTGATACTGTAAATAACACGTCATGGAGGGAGAGACTAACCAGCTTTCTGATCACACTGTTGACTCGTTCCATAATTACCTTTCACAAAGAACACTGTGTCCACTTTCAATTTCACTTCCAGTTCTATTTCTTTAACTAACGATGTCTGTCAAGGTTTTGTCTCAGGACTATTCCTTTCATTTTCTTTTAAAAAAATTATTGACAGTAAAGTTACTACAGCATTTTTTTCATTTTTATGGTAAGGATGGCGTATTATTTGAAAAACATATAGAAATACATTGCATGTCACACCAGAAAATGACCTGAAGGTCAGTGGACATTTTAAAAGGGCTTCATAATGACACTGAGGCAGTAGAAATAGATGCTTTGACTAACTGATCTCAATGCAAATGGCGGTACAGGTTTTGTGCTAACTTATGTTTAAGTGCTGTCTGTCTTGCCCTGAACACTCTTTGAAAAATATTTTTAAAGTCAGTAATTTCCTTACTGATTAAATTGTGTGAATATTATTATAATCAAATAAATAATAATAATAATAATAATAATAATAATAAATCCACGTCACAGCTAAACATTTTTAGTTTGAATCACGTTCTTGTTACATAATTGTAGTTTATTTTATATAACACATATTAGACTTAACTGAATTTGGATCTTTGATGCTGTAGTATTCATTTGAGCTTGTGTCACAACAGACAATGCGTATAAAGGAAGTCAGATTTATGGATGCAGGCACTTGCAGTTTTATCACTTGATTTGTCCATATTCTTCTCAACAAACAAACTAAAATAAATGTTGCTTTTGTGTTGACAATGAATATGAACGTGCAGGAACCTTTTGAGAAATTAAGCCTTTTAATCCGGCTCCTATTCTTTTGTGTTTTTGTGCAGCAGGAACTGAGTTTGTTTATTCCTTTTCACTGCTTTTCCACAGACATGCTTCAAAGTCATAGTTTTCCTATCACAACATGAACAACTATCTAAGGTGGGTTAATTCATCCAGATGTGAGCCTTTATTGATTAGTTGAACGAGTTGACTGCTCATAAATCAGAATCAGTGTTTATTTGCTCCAACCAACTGCTTCCTGTGCCGATGAAGGGAGAGTTTTTCACATTTACCAAAGTGGAACAGAGCAAATCCTAGAGCAGTGAAATCATGTTTTTCTTTCTTTTTTCTTTTTTTGGACCTGTGTGGAATTGAAGAAATGCTTGATTTTTAAATACAGTATGTAAAAACAGAGAGAAGTAAAAAAATAAAAATTATCAATGGATTGGGGAGACAAAAGACTAAGTGATACGATTCAGTAAACTCAGGCCTGAAGTGACACCCACTTCTTTTTTAATTCAGTTCAGAAACGAATGATTCCCAGTTGTGTTTGTTGATATGGACAGTATGGCTCACTGCCCAAGGCATCGCTCAGTCAGGGGGCAAACCGAAAAATGTTATCTGTCAGTTACTCTGCATGGTATTGGTTAATGCACACAGCCATAGAAATGGATTACTCTGTGTGGGTATGCTTGTTATATGTGCATCTGAAACTAGAACAACTTGTTCGGCGTTTTGCTGTTTCTATTTATCCTGAGTAATGGTACACAATCCTTTATCAAAGTCTGGTGCCTTTTTGCAGTCTCCGAAATGTCTCAAAGGTTCATCATTACACATTAGAAACAAGTTTTTTAAATTGTTAATATACAGGTTAAGTCAATGGGGTGTTTTACACCCCAATGTTCCAGATAGTGTAAGAACACACAGTGCACCATGGCTGACTAATGAAGATGGTGTTATCTAGGTTCAAATTTGGGTTTTCAGTCAAAGGGTTTTATCTTTTAAGAAATCTGTTCTTTGATCATGTCTTGTTCAAAAAGTGAGACAGACTGATCAGACACTGATTGAATTGTTCTACAACGATCAGAAATCAAATGAAATACAGTTTGCGGTGATATAAAACCCTTATTCTATTAGTGCAAAGGAATATCTGAATTTTCAATTTCTATTGTAGACTCGGATCTATTTAGACTGAGATAAAACAAAATACTTTTGGATTTTTTGTGTTACAAAAATGATTGTTAAAATCGATAAAACGACACATCTTTGCAATATTGATGGCACTGATTAATTTTATTAATGAACAATTCAGAACCTGTGAGACTACATATTCTGCCATTTTATATCTGCATTTAGAAAAACAAGCTTTGTGGATTTAAATGTGAGGGAATAAAGTTTTACATTTGTGGAACATTAAGGCTGTCACTTAGTTTTGATGCGCTTTGATTCTGAATAGCTTGTGCACACTGGGATCAATTGTGGGGAACTTCCTGTGTTGCTGCTCGTAGCAGGTTTGTTACTTATTCCTGGAACCACTTTATTGTGGTGCTCTACTAAGTTATACAGGAACTTAGTAGTCAGATAATTACTAGTTGAATATTTCAGATCGTTCTTTCACTTTTACTTTTAAGCAACCATCGCCCTGAGGTGAGGAAATCGTATCCGAACTACTGTGGGAAATTAAGAAATGTCCTTATTGAGTCATTGCTTTGGTGCCCATGTGCAGCATGATGCAACTACTGTGGAATATTTTGTCATTTCCCACTCATATTTGTGTTCTTCACTTATTTCCACTGATAAATTTAATTGAGGATGACTTTACATACTGCCATATTTCCAGTGATTGTGGTTTTGATCCCTGCATTGACCAATCAGCTGATCTGCTAGTAGATAATAACCACATTTCCTTAAAGTGGACTATAAGAAAATTAAAAAATGCTTTAATTCAGCATCGTCAAAGCAGGTGTGAAACATTTCGCTTATAGGTATTAAATGGCACATGGTTGGTACATCCTGCAGCAGACATCTCCTGAAAGGGTATGAAACAATCAAACCTGCAATAGAAAGAAATGGCTAAAGGACAACATGACCAGCCACCTGTCACTAACCTGTCTAAATGAAAGCTGAACTACAATGTGTACTGACAACGTTCCCTGGACATAAACACTACATTTCTGTGTCAATTTTGATTTATGATTATGTTTGTGCAATTTTGCAGGAACTTAACAGCAAAGTAGAAATGATCACCTGTTTAAAAGAAAACTAGATGCTTCGGTCAAGTTACTCATACAGCAGTGTTTACTGCTTCCATGTGTTTTTTTCTTCGCTTCCATAAAATGTAATCTTTTTCCAGTGTTTACCCTCATAAAGCTTGTTGTTCTTTGAAGTCCACATATAAAAAACAAACAAACCTTCTTTCCAGTTCTGTTTCAATCATGACATCCAGAACATACACCAACGCCCTTGGCAAAGCCTACACTGTTGGCAATTGGCAGTCTATTGCATAGTTGCATTGTTCTTCTGGTGGGCAAAAGGAACTTGTTAGGGTCACGTGACTTAATTGCATGACCCAAACATATAGGAAACTGCAGCTGCCAATACAGTATCACATACATTGTTAAATAAGCCTCAAACTTATGTTAAGGAAAACATGGATTTGTTAGGTTCCATATCTCAGATCTGCCCAATGACAAGCACAGGCTTATTTCAAAGTTTCACTTTCATTTGTTGTTTACTTTGGGTGTAGTGTGCTGCTTTGCTATGGTAAGGCTCTACATTACTAGGATGTTGTGCCTTAAATGAACATTTTGTACTTTTGTGAGGTCTGTGTGACTTGGATATCATCAGCAGATATTTGTTCATTGTATGTGTGTACTTTGTTTACTATTACAGGTTCTCCTTTTTATTGACTAAATATGTGTTTTTTTAAGCAATTGTTTTAAGTCACTTTTTTAATTAAATAAAGTGGATGGATGGTCTTGAAATCATATTGTATAATAAGATTAGGAGAAAGGAAAAAGTCTGTATTATGGTTTCCTTCTTATTGAATCCATGCTTAACCTATACACACACACACAGCGTAAAGGTCTGACTGCAAAATAAACCCATAAATAGTGAGAAAAATGTCCTTTATTCTTTCTTAGACTCAGGGAAAAGGTGTAAGGTTTCTGTTGTGCCCAAACCCAGTTGCTCCTCCCTGACTCAGCCTCTCATTTCCTGACTCAAATAAATACAATGAATGCTCTCAAATCAAATTTGGTTGGTTTCCGCATAAAACTCACTGGCTGGAGAAAAATAACAATGGTGGCTTTCCACTTCTTGAGGTATCATGAGTCTCACTCAGGGCCTCATCCAATGGCATGTTTTTGTACTTTTCATTCAGAGTTTTTGTTCTCTTCCCGGCGGGAGACCTTTTCAGCTGATGTCTACTTACTGCTGTGATTTAAAGCTCTGAAAGCCTCAACATAGATTCAACAGAGCCAAAAAGCAGCTATAGATGAAAAGAATTGGAAGGAATCACATAGACTGGAGCATTAAAGTGTGACCCAAACATAAGAAGGTTGCCGTTTAAAGGCCATTTGTTTGAAGTCTTCTAAGACTTTAGAGATCAGTAGTTTTAACCTTTCACTTGAAACTCTAAGTATTGAGACATAACCAAGTTGGTCTGTTATCAGTCATGCTCCCTTTCACCCTGTTATTAGCTTGATGTTTTAACTTTTTATATATATATATATATATATATATATATATATATATATATATATGCATCAAAACCCTAAGGCTTGATTGCTGCATCTGGCTGAAGTTGAAAATTACAGCTTTACATTATGACATAAAATTATAAGATTAGAAATGTACCAATCGCTGGTGGTTTACATAAAGCTTTAATCTGACACTGCAGATTTTTCCCAATTCCAGTTTTTTGTTAATAACTTTAAAATCAGAACCTTTGTGAACAAACAGGACTAAAAAGCTATGGTTATATTATTTTATATGTGACGAGTCACGATTAATGTGGTTAGCATGTTTAGCAGAGTTAGCTTGTAACAGCAATCTGTGTGTATATTCAGAGAATGAAACGCTTATGTTAACTTTAAGGTTCCTAAAAGGCTGCCAACATTTATAAATCCAGCATGTTTGCTGATAGACAGACGCTCTAGAGGATTAAAAAAAAAAGCGAATTTTCTGTACTGAGTTCAGCCTTCCTTTTATCAGCTGAAAATCTTGCTCTCTCTCGGTCCCATACATCCTGAATAAACCACAGGCAGGTCTCCACATGTTGTCATTTATCATTCTCTTTCAGTAGCTTCTCACACCCCAGAGATTTCCTAGACTTAATTTTATTGTGATTGCGACCCACTGAGTGTCTAATTGGCTCATCGCTGGTCAGTGCTGATTGAGCTGAAAGTTAGTTTTTTTCTGGTTGCAAACCAGTTTGTTAGCGAATATCTACAGAATATATGATGTAGGATGAAATGTTGCAGTCTTCCCAGGAACTACCTGATTATACTACTCTCTGTGTTTTTAAACGGTTTTATTCAGGATAACTTGTGGACTATGCAGTGACATGAGCAAGCTACTGCACCAAATATTTAGATTGGTATAGATTAATTTAGTAGGTTTTTGCTACAGCATTAACATGAAGTGAAACCAGCTATTTGGGAACGAGTCTAAATTTAAAGATGTCTTTTCCTGCCTATTCTGTCAACAATATATCTATGTGTTAGATATCTGCACAACTCTAAAAGGAAATCCAAAGTAAATGAACAACAGAATATCAGGTCGTTTGTATTTTTATAAATTGAAAGCGCAGCAATGAAAGCGAGAACAGCTGGAAGTAAATTCCCCTTGTAAAACGCATTGTATCTCGACCTCGATCTTATCAGATTTACATGCAAATATACAGACTTACCCTTGTACTACTGTGATATTTGTCTCTTGAGCAAGATTACCAGTACCAACATGGAGGTAAAGAGAACAACTTGACCAGCATGCTGTGGTTGTTCAAACAGTTCGCTATTACCCCCACTGCAATCTGAACAGGAGGAGATGGGCACAGAACAGATAAATCAATAAAAGGAGCTGATGTTGTTTTTTTCTATGCTGGATGTCCATGTGCTGATAGCTGATGTGATGAAAAACTTTTTTGTGAGATCCATTTTGAGTTTTAACGCTCCTTCGGAAACACTGCTGTCAATTCTGTTGCCTCAGCTGTCTCTAAGGTCAGATTCACACCTTTTAATCCAGTAGACCCGGAACGATTGGGAACTGAGTTCGGTTGGGGTTGACGCTGTTTGCTGGTTTGATTTTGCTATGACAATGCAATTTTTCAAACGAACCAGGCCTTTTGATTCACTTATATGTGTTTACTCACAGTGCCCTTTGTTGAAGTCTGCTCCAGCATAAGGTTCATTTAAAGTCAAACTGTACCTATACTGTTAGGCCCTTCAGAGTTTGCATCTTTGATCTGCACCAGTCGGACTGCACTGGACTCTTTGAGCAAACGAGCTAGATTTGTATCTAGGGCTGCTGTAAATGCACGCAAAGTATGTTTTATATAGGGCAGAGAGGCTGCAGCACAACCAGGACCAAAAAGCTTCAGGTAGCTTTTAACCGAGCTTTTCTGTTTCTTTATTGCTGGGTCTTTATGAAAGGATTTTGTTGCTTCACCTGATAATGACTGAGAAAACCATAGAGTGGAAAGAAAATATTGTCTATTTAGTACTTACTTAATTATGCTTTCCCTATTCACTGGCATATATAATCCACAATGAACTCTTGTCATTGACGTAATTATGGGAATTACAAATTTAGTCCTTCTCTCTAATGCTGTCCAGTTAGAGCTTCATAACAACACAACACTAAAACTGCAGCGGTAAAGGGTTTTAGATTATATATGTCTTAGTAGAAATCAATCTAAAACTTTTTTGTTGATATTGTTGTATTGGCAATTGATCATTACATATTGATCCGCCCATTCACCTTCCAACATATTCCTCTAAAACCTGTTGTGGACGAATTCCTCAAGGCTTCATCCTCGGTTCACTTTTAGGGTGTCTTCACAGCTGATACTGTGGTGGACTGGGTTAGATTGGGGACAAAAAATTGCAACATTGGTTACATTTTCTGCTGGTGAGGTACGTTCTCACACTGCTCTGTGTCAAATGGAGTAAATAATTCAAAAAACCTGTTCTCCACCTCTCCTGTGGTGGTGCTGTGCCAAGAACTACTGAAGGAAACAACACAAAAACATCTGAAGATGACACTGAGTTCAACTTCTTTTTTCAAGAAATGCAAATAAAAATGGAGTGGCATCAAATTTTAGTGGTTGTAGGATTTCCCTTTTATCTGTGGCAAAAAACCACAAGCCATTTCTCCTGCTAGTGCTAGATTTGTGCATTTGTTGTTGTTGTGTTTAGCCAGAATGCCCAGCACTGTTGTCCATTTCCTGCTCTTGGAGCGCGCTCTGGTCTGCTTGGCATTCACAAATGTAGTAGTAGTGCAGACTTTCTAGGCAAATGGATTAAAGTGGACCGAAGTGGGCTGGTATGAATGCACTCCTAATCTTTCTGTTTGCTGCCTGTAGCTCTGGTCATGCAGCACTACTATAGGTCTGATTGTAAGCAGCCTGACAACAAACAAATGTAATAGTACAGTCGCCACATCACCACAGCTTACAGACACAGATTCATTGTGTCCATAAAATCAGTAAGTGAAAAAAATATATAATATCTGCATCGTTTACTTAATCCTACACCATCTGAACAGCATTCACAGAATAAACAGTTTGCTGTCAAATCATAGCACAGAAAAACTAGTACAGTCTTTTACTTTCTGTAGGTTAGATCATTGTGATGATGCATTCGACCCCCTATTTGTAAAAGGATAGATTTTATAATCTTGCTATTGGTCTCTGAGGCACCGAATTGTCTTGGACCTTAATATCTTTAAGACTTGCTGATCTGAAATCAAACAGAAATATGTTCCAGGACCAGAATTAAACAAATTGAGGAAACATTTAGTTTCTGTGTTCCTCAACTCAGACAATAACTTCCTGAAAACTTGAGATTGGAAGAAATTATTTTAAAAGCAAGTCTGAATGTAGAATTGCTTGATGTAGCTTTCTTTTTGAGATTACTCTACAAGTCAATTTTAATTATGTCTTTTCTATTTGTTTTAAATTTTTGAAGCACTTTGGATTATCTATCTATTGTCTATATGTCTATATGGCAGTACTGTGCAAACATACACTACTTTATCAGTCTAGTTTGTTATATAAATGGGTATAAATGTCAAAGTAAGCAGTAAATGCTTTTTAATTCCTTTTAAATGGCATCCACGTGCTTCTATAAAAACTTTCTTTGGCAGCAGTCAGTTATGTTTTTTTTTCTAACCAGGTTCTCTAAGATCAGCAGAAACTCCTGAGTCTGTTTCTACCATTACAGTTTTATTTGTAAACCGCTACAAAGTGGAAAATACAGCAAAAGGTGAGCATCAATTACTGCTACACCTCTGCTTTAATCTTTAAGACTGTTGAGACATAAAGAAAGTTTGTTTAGGCAAGTGTGTTGGAAATTGCTTTACCCGGCCCAAATACGGAGGATTTTCAGAAGCTGAGGTGACGAGACGACCTGAATAAGCAGATTCTTAAGCATCAGGTGGTTGCTAGGTAACTCAACAGGCTGTTGCTAGGTAACCAAAAAGTGAGTGAGTGAGTGAGTGAGTTGATGCCACCAATCTTGCTCCGCCGCCCGTAAGAAGTGAAGCATTTCCTCTGCCTACATCCCCCAGAATGCTGTGCGGTACTGAGTCAGAGTCCAGTGAAATCATTGAATATTCCATCAATATCTATTGATATTGATCACGTGTTTATTACAATATAGTTATTGATTTATTGTCTAGCACCTTGACACAAAACTCAGATCCTCTGAAATAGATTTCGTCATCAAAACATTGAATTCACCGTACTCCAATGGCTTCCCCGGATTATAACCCAACTTTTTGGATACATGTCTGGAAGCTGTTGTGTCAATATGGACCAAAATCTCCGAGGATTTTCTTCTTACACTTTGTTCAATGAATTCATTTTGGCGGTTCTCAAGATAAAATGGCGTTCAACCCAGTGCTCCACATTGTATCTAACAAAGGAGCCTCTGAGCGTAAACTGGTTACTCTCTGTGGTCAGAGATGGGTTTCATTGTGTCATTCACAGACACGGTGGGGGGGTTTTTATGTTCATGCACCTGTCTGCTTCTCACATCATCCATAACAATGACAACAGGAAACAAAGTAGACGAATGAGATTTACTGTTTAGATGGTTTTCCTTCAGAAAATACTAATAAATTTCCGTTCATAAAATGCTCCATTCAGCATTTCTTTAGCAGATGTGCTAAGCTGAGTTATGTCATAGCTCTGTCTTTGCAACTGTTGGGGGAAAAAAAAAAAATACTAGGAGACGTGCCATTTCTTTTTGTCCTTTCCAAACATTAAAATCTGTTTCATAAATGTCCTGTTCGACTAGCAGCATGAGACTATTTTGGAGTCTCAAAATAGTTACTTCAATCTGTCTGAATTCACTTTAATATGACAGAATTGATGTTCTTTATATAAATAAATGTTTAATACTAATAAGTTAGCATTTGCAATTCTTCTGAAGTGGTGAATACGTCACACACGCTGTGTTATCTCGGTTGCTTTGGTGTTTGTGTACAAACCCAGCTGTTCTGCTGCGGTGAGTCTACCCTGGCTGAACCCTGCTGTGCCGCCACCTTTGTCCCTCTGGCTCTTTGCCATCTATATGTTTGTCTCTCTTTGTTTACTGTGTCAGATGTTTTGGATCGGTCCTCAGCGTGAGCGCCAATAGCATCAAGCAGGCAAGGTTAACAGGTAGAAAGGCAGCCAGAGTCCTTGGAGAAAGCACAGCTCTTAGAAATTTGATGCCAAGTACAGCGGTTGATGCCAGACGCTCAGTGTGTCTCACATTTTGTTAGATCTCGGTCCGAGCTGCGGGGCCAGTGTTTTCACATATCTGATTTCGGGCTCTCCAGCTCAACCTGACCTGACTTGAAAGCTTTGCATGCATGTGGATTTGCACACAGCATGTGTGTGAAGGTGTGACCGGCAAAAGGTAGACAATCCGAGGGTTAATAGGCGACTATAAAAGCACAAGAAGAGAAAGGGGAGGATTGCAAACAGACAAGGAGGAGGATTCAGGAACGAGTTTGGACGTGAGCTCGGTGTCCCTGTCACCTGGTTGGAATGCAGATCGTCTTATTCACGATAAGATCACGAGCAGACAGAGCGGATTTCCTGCCTGCCGCCAGTGACACAGCATACGTCTTTATGAGACACACAGTTCTGACCCACCCAACGCTGAGGTAGCACTGAAATACTGTTTTACTGTTTTACAAATAACATGCCTGCGTTTTTACGAGTAATCGGGCTGCAGGTTTCATCAGATAAAAGGATGAATGGCTTTTAAACACTTTTTTAAAAACAAATTAAAATCTGAAAAGTGTGGTGTAGATTTCATTTAGTAATAAATGCAAATGAGTCAGTACTGCAGAGGCATTTCTTTCTTGCAGTCTACACCAAAGTCAGAATGGACAGAGACAGTCTGTGAACATTATTTTTTATATTTTGCTTCAGATTCTCAAATGGTTATAAGTCTAAACTTTGACTGGACCATTCAAGCACTGGAATACGTTGTAATTGCAGCTCTGGCTGTACATTATGTTTTGCATTATTATTCTGCAGTATCATAGTAAAGAAAAGAGGTAAACTGTAAATACATGCCACACTTTTCAGATTTTTTGTTTAAAAGATTTTGAAATTACTGTAATTTCACTTCACATTTAAGTGACACAAACTAAGATGGTCAAGACCTTGTACGCTTTTGTAGGCAGTTCTTACTCAGATATAAGTAATGAAATTAAATTGTCAAACAGTAAAATAACTAGTAATTTACCAACTCATTAATGAAATTCCCACGTTGGAATTGTTGTTAAAGAGAGCTCAGTACAAATTAAACATCAGTCAAATGGTTGCCTCAAGCTTGGTCCTCAGTCAGGCCAGTCGTAAATCTGCACATAAGCATGTAGTGTAGGCGAGTCAGCTGGTTGGACAGCCATGTCTCCTCTAACTGCCTGAGGAAAAAGACAGGAGCTTCAGTCGCTGAGCGGGACAGGGAAGGAAAACAGACCTCCCAGCAACCAGGAAATCCATGGAATCCCATGGGTCAATTCAGGGTCAGCTGGAGAAGTCCCACAGGGAGAGGAGGAGATAAAACAGTGGTGTGGCACTAAAAGGTGAGATTCACCAGCAAGTGGCTCTCTGCGGACATGTACCAATTATCAGACGTGCAATTGAGTGCAGAGAAAACCACACTTTATGTTTTTTCTTTTTTTTTTTTTTTTTTAGCATGAATTCCATTTATTTTATTTCAGTCAAGAATAAAGTAGATCTTTGATTTAAACACCCAAAGCCACTCTGATAAAAAACCAACAAAAGCCAGCTTTTAAAAGACGCACAGTTTGGAAACTTGATAGGAGTTCATGTAAAAGTGCCAGAGAATCTTCTATTAATAGAGATGTTTTGGGTTTTATTTTTCATCTTTAATGCTAAAAATAATCCGGTGCTATTTTCATACTGCCATGAAGAGGAAAATAAATGAAAACTAAGCTACAAAGTGAAATGACAAGTATTAGCTTAACCCTCGAAAACCAAATAGTTGGTAGAAAATTCAGTTTTTTAAAAAGACGTGATGTAGTTTTTATAACTAGAGGCACATTTGGTAGAAAATTTGTAAAATAAATTTTGTATCATATTTACTAAATGTAGCAGGCTATTGATAAAAATACTAACTTCTTTATTATTATTTTGTCGTACTTATATCATCCTCTTGTGTTCATGAAGATTGATTTTGTGTACAATAAAAAAAACATATGGCACACTAAAAAAGAATTAATGACTTTTGCCTGTCTTTAAACTGTATTACAATTCTTTCTTCTTCTTGCATTTTTACATTTTATTTATTAAATGTGAGCAGTTTTGCTTCCACGGCATTTTAAAACCTTGATGTACAAGCTGAAACACAAAGCATCGGGTTATCTAACTGGATGATGAGTCACCTCAGCATTACCAACATTTCAAAAACCTTACACTGATTTTTCCATATCAGCTGTTTTCAGCATAGACTGATCATTTATAACAAATGCAATTTCTAATTGAACGTGAACAGTCATCTACAGCCTTCATATGACTTTTAAAACTAGTTTAGATTGAGTGAATGCGTGTGTGCGTGTCTGTTGTCGAAGCCGGATGATTTAAGAGTGTTGCTGCAATGACACGCTCATGGTTTTGTCTGGACTATCAGTGGGACTTGGCACGGTGGTGGAGACTCTATGAATGAGATTAAAGGTCTCTGCTTTCCTGTTCTTTCATTCACAAATTAGCCGCCTCCAGACCATATTCATCGAGAATTACTCTGTGACACGATAAACTCCTCCAGGCAGACTGTGTTTACTCCGCAGTTTAGAACTTGCACACAGAAAAAGTTTGCAGACAGATTAAGATCAAGCTTATTAGAACAAATTAGTCATCGTTTACGATTTAATTTGAAAAAAAGCTTAAAACCACACAGCATTTTTAGTTAAATTAGTTAAATTGTGCTATTAAAAATGTTCTAGTAAATCCTGTTTTTCCTGCAGCTTTTGGGTTTTTAAAAAATACATACAGTTAACTAGATATTTACATAAACTGTATAAAATACAAATATGTTTTTGCTCCGGCTTTAAAATGAGGTCAAAATAATTTTTTCTGTTTTAGGTCATTAGGACATACAGAAACAAAATCTGTATGTTTCTGTTTTTATTTAGAGAAATGCAAATTATGTTGCTTTCTTAACATTCATTTATTATATACCCATGAATGCATGGAATGTGAAGAATGGCATAAGATAATACAACAAATCTGTCATTTTTTTTGTCACCTATTTATCATGATGGTAGTAGAGGTTAAGGCTCTTTCTCTATTTTATTGTTATTTTTTTACTCGCTGTCAACAAAGCAGAGGTGAGGAGAGCTGCCTTTTCCTCATGAATGGTTTCCAATTAGCAGAGTTGGTTGACGTTGTAGGTGGTCCTTGTTTAAGCACGTCGTCCCACTGGGCTTTTCCTAAACCCCAGCAGGTTGATCAGTGACCCTTTCCTTCATTGCTATGCTAACCCATTGTCTTCTTGTTGGCTCTGACCAATGAGCTTCTCTGTACACCTTACATGAAAGATGTTTTGTTTTTATTCCTTCATGCATCAATCCTAATTGAATAAATGCAAATGAATTAAAGTATTTTTCTAACTGGTAGAACATTAGGCCAGAAAACCTTTGGGCTCTGAAACTCCCTTTAGACTTAATAGGTTGAAGTCTGAAACGGAGAGTTCTTGTTTGTGACTGGCAAAATGAAAAAAACAACAAAACAAAACCAGCTTTATTTATTTCATGAAAATACACACATATGAATGGTTATACAACACTTTGTTTGATATCTCCAAGGACAGCCACAGTCCCACGGTGAGATGAGATTAGAAGATGCATGAGTCGTTGTGCAACATCCCGTCGTGTTGCACGTGGTGAGTCACGGACTCGTCCACCATTGGAGTTTACGACTTAAATTCACAATCAGAATCAGCTTTATTGGCCAAGATGTTGTGCACAAACAATCTGATTCTGGTTTCAGTTGCTCACAGGGAACAGTCATTAGGCGAAAGAACAAAAACAAAAAGTACCACGAGCGTAATACTGAGGTGGCCGTCCACACCGTCATCCTGAATTAAATCTGGCACCGGTCCTTTTTAAACAGATAAAATGTAGCAGAAGAGAGAAACTTACTTTTGACATACTGCTGGCATGTCAAAGCTGTTATTTTTGTCTTTACATTACCTTTGTTTCGCTTTTGTTTTGTAATTTTAACTGAACCCTCCTCATCAGTCTCTTGCCAGTTTCGATCTTTTTGTTTGTACATCTTCGACGCAGTTTTGGATTAAACGACTTGAGACATTCAGGTCCAAGCAAGATGCATGTTTGAGCAAATGTTAATGCTTAACTTTTTGATTTTTGTCTGTCGAAGTAGATGAAGGAGCTTGTTGTATTTGAATTATTTCTGATTAACGGGACCAAATGTTTTCTGGGTTCCTTAAATCAGTGGGCAAATACCTCGACAAGTAAGAAAGAAGTTACCCAACATTGAGAAAGCATGAGAGGCCCCATTTTCCCTGCGTGGAGCAGTTAGCCAAGAGGCCCCACATTCCCCTTCAATGTACTGTATTAAAGAGTGTTGACATGCGGGCTGTATGATATCAATTTTCACAGCTCCCACATAATCAACTGTTTGATGCAGGATTATTTTTCATCTCTCCACATGTGAACATCACGGCTCTAAGTTTCTCACATTGATTTCCAGTGAATTGCATTAGTCTTGGCAATTTTCTTTTTACTCGTCTTGTTTCTCACAGTGAATATATTACATCTGTCTTCCCTTTTCCCCAATGCAGCAGTCCTATGTGTCCTCCGGCCACCAGATGGCACCTCCCAGTCCCAACACCAACAGTAGCAGCAACAGCAGCGGCGGAGGTGGGGAGCAGCTCAGTAAAACGAACCTATATATCCGCGGCCTCCATCCAGGAACTACAGATCAGGACCTCGTGAAGCTCTGCCAACCGTGAGTGACTTCAGACCAGCTAACCTGCAATTTTTAGATGCATCCCAGTACCTATCATATGGTCTAGCCTGTATACTTTGAAAATGAAATTACCTGAATGAACAGATCTTTTAGTTTCCATTCCATGACCTTCCAAAGGGCCAACTTTCTGTCTTGTAAACAAGAGCCATGTGTACAAGCAACTCTTAGTGTACCGAAACTGGGGAAAATGCAAACACCAAGAACAAACTCTGCCCACTGCAGAACTTTGTCTAGCATCTCATTAACCACTTGATACCTAAGTTTGTATGCAGTTCTTTAAATGTCATGTGAGTAAATATATTTACCCATTTGTCCATAACAACTGGAAGCTTTAATATCTAGCAAGTTATTTTTGCAATTTACCATCTAGTAAAAGATTGACTCTCAGATTAAGTTCACTCTCTGCTACAGCAGGGGTGAAATTACCATAATAACCCAATATTGGCTGGACCCAACAGACCTTTTTCACGTCAACCGGAAGTAGTATCTCAAAGGGCTGTGGCACTTCCTGTTTTGGTGACTGTAATTCAAGTACTCTGAAAAATGGCTCTCCTCCTCCGGTCCTTTTCATCATCCTTACTTAATTTGCCAGCCCTTTCTTCGCAGCGGCTAATTCATCCACCGACAAACGTGTGAAAGGATACAAGTTCTTCCACAAAAAATATATCCACCGCTATCAAGTTAAGAAAACACGTAGCTTAGCGAGCTACAGTATATGAACTACACAAACATCGGAATGAAGCTTAACTTAGTTTGCTAAATTACGTGGAATATTGGAGACAAACATAATTTAAACCTTTCAGTTATATTCTGATTACATTCTGAAATGTATTTGCCAGTAGTTTGTGAAAAACAGCATAATCTCTCCACAAAATACATAACCACATAATTTCATTATTATGTGGTCATAATAATAATAATAATATAATTATAGTAACAGTTATATTTGACTGAAAATTATCTTACATGGAAAATATATACAATGTACTATCTAAATTAGACGTTTACCTGCGGGTGGATGTGCCATATAACCATGGTCCGCAGTAGCATCTTTAGCCTGGCTAGCTTTCTGAGAGAGGACAAACTGCCGTTTCTTAGTCCTCTCCAAAGCAGACTCTCTCATTGCCGGTGCAGTGGAGTTATTCCAGACAAACAGGGAAGGAACAGCTCCACTTCTAAGGCGGCTGGTGGTGGATCCACTAACAAAATCCTCCGGTGTGAAGTGGCGGCTTCATACGAAAGTGCTCCCCGTCTTTATGCAAAAGTCGGGACTTTTATCTCTTCGGATCGCCTGGATCCACTGCCTCCGTTGGTCCGGGTCCGTTGGAAACGCATGATAGGACAGATAAGGCTGTTTTCTTGCCATATCTGTCCTACATATGAACAACCAGGGACTGAACAAAAACAACTGCGCCGAGACTGAGCCATTTTCCTAGCCTTTTAATGCTAACACTATAGCCACCGGAAGTTGTCCAACCCCACATCCGCTTTAAAACCCGGAAGCGTGAAAAAGGTCTATATTGGCTGGAAAGCGCAACGTCTCTCCTTTCAGAAACCGTTAGAATTTTTCAGATAGCGCAAAGTGTGGCAGAATTACGGTCCTGCATCTTTGGCTGGATCGTCGCAGATCTGTTTAGTCTGCAAGGGTTGAAAGCACATATATTATGTGTATAGCATAAGCCGATTTAGTTTGCTTAAAAAAAGGAAACATTATCGGATTGTAAGTAGAAAAGACAGCCAATGGCGACTTCTGTTTAGAGCTGTATAATTTTATTGATTCTACAATATTCATCAATATTTTTTTTCTTCTCGGAAAGTATCAGTTTTTCATCCACGAGTGTCGATTCATTAAATCCTACTTTGATTTTTATGTCATATCCACATGAATGAAATGATAGCTGTCACACAGTTTTTACATGTAGATTAAAAATGACATGTAAAAAAACAACCAGTTACAATAAATTTAATAATAAAATCAAATAGATAACTTACAATTTCTAATAAAAGTTAATAATACGAAAACAAAGCGAATGTATAACAAAAACATTTATTACACCATCAGTTCAACTAATTCAATCCAAGTCTAAAGAACAATCCCAAAATGTCGCCAAAATCACTTTGTTCCTCTAAAATCTTTCAGAAAATCTTAAAAATGTATTTACTTGTATCGTTCGCTGAATATCATGATGTATATTGTATTGTGGGCAGAATATCGTGTGTTGTATTGTATCGTGAGCTGAGTGTATCGCTACAGCCCTACTTCTGCTGAGATCTGGCGCTTTACGGAAACCAAGTAAACCTTTAAAAGTGTACAGCCTGATGAAGGACAGTGTTTTTATATCAAAAATGCTATCTCACTGCAAATATGGAGCTATCATATCATAAGATATCATATCTCCTTACGATAAATAACATTATTTGCGACCGAACCTAATTGTACATTCCAGTCCACATTAAGTGGAACAAGTTTTGACTTTGATACTGAATGAGAGAAAGAGTCCCACAGAAACCCAATGCGAGGAAACACATCTGTGCCGTCCAGAACTGAGCCCTTCATCTGTTGGACACATGATTTCATTTCTAGAGCTGTTTAGGCAGGAATGGAACAAAACACAGAAACAGTATCTTGCTGAATTATTCATAACACCGGGAGTTATTGATAATTTGCCACATTATCACCACAATCCTCTATGTATTACATTAGGATCTTATGTGGTAATACAGCACAATGTATGGAGGATTTGTTTTTAACAAACAATCGGGAAAAATAACTTTTTTGAGCCTTGCTTTTAACAGTGACCTAATTTATAATAACTGTGTACCTGTATGTCTTTAATCTAATCCAGCTGTTCTGTGAAAACCTCAGTGGTTTGTTAGATAACAGTGAGCAAAAAAAGCATAGTGAAGAACACAGCAGACAGGTCAGAGATGAGGCTTGGAGAAGGGTAGAGTTTAAAGGCCACTAATACGACTCTGGAAGAGCTGCAGAGATCCACAGCTCAGGTGGGAGAATATCTTAACAGGACAACATGCCCTCAACAAAAAATCTGCCTCTTTTGGATAAGTGGACAGAAGAGAACAACTGATGCTGTTGAGTCATAAGAAGCTCAGTTTGTTTGAGTGACACAGCAAGTATTATGTGAAGAAGGTGTTCGGTTCAGATAAGCTCAAACAGTAAAGTTTTTGTTTGAGATACAAAATAACGTGCATCACCGAAACGTACCACGTCGATGGTAGCAGCATCATGCATGGGAATGTTTTCTTTGCGATAGTCAGAATATCTGTCTGGAGTTAATGGTAAAAATGATGAAGTTAACTGTAGAACAGACATGGAGGGAAGTTTGTTAAAAGCTGCAAAACATTTAAAATTTATGCCTCACCTTTTAGATTTGTACTCTTTTCACTTAACAGCTATGCACTATTTTTGTTAGTCTATGACATAAATTTGAGTTTGTGACAAAAAGTGAAAAGATTCAATAGTTTTATAAGGCATCAGTTTGTTTATTATTCATTATACAGAAATAAATCATGATCTGAAAAATAATTAAGACTCAGCAGGAAATAATAGAAACCTAAGTCTAAACTGGAGCGTCTTGTGTTTTTTACTTTTGAGCAAATATTATACAAAAAATTAGCTCTAAATCAACAGAGAGCCTGCATATTTGTTTGTGTATGCATATAAAGTCAGAGATAAAGGTTTCTATGAAGCACCCAAACTGGTTTTGGCAGCTGGAGGGCAGAACAACACTTTACGTCAGAGACGTGGACTTCAGTCATGCATTATTATTTCCAGGATTCATTCACAGGAAAACCAAATCCGTTTGTGAAGAGGTGTGGACAAATTTCATAAGTCTTGGCTTCACTGTGTGTCTGGTATGCTAGCCAGCCCCACCCTTATAATTATTGTGGTTTTAGTCAACACTGTAACACATTCAGATGTATATAGATGTTAAACTGACTGAGTGAAATCACATGGCGCATGGTGACTCTTACAGCTGATCAATGTCGCAATCAAAGCCAGTGTGAACTCTGTGGTTGCTGCATGAAATGCTGAAACTACAGTGCAGAGGCAGACTTACAGAAACATCTTTGTGGTGTGAAAAAGAAGGTGAATAGAAGAACGGAGCTTTAGAAGTGACGACCAGTAGGGGGGAGTCTTAAATGATGTGGGAAAAAGGTTGGAAAGCCTGCTGGGAAAGAATGTCAGCTGCCCATATATGGGGTAGGATTGTCTTTTAAGTCCTTTTGGCCTTCGCCGAGTGGTGGGCTCCTTTTAACCAGGAGGGACGAAAGTCACTTTTCAACTCTCCCAGTGACTCCGTGGGTGTTCCTGAAAAAAAACTAAACAAAACATTTAATTCTCTTCTGTGATGCTGACCAGAAAAAAGATTAAACAAATAAGAAGATTTCAGCTTGAAAATGTAAAAACATTACAAGCTGGTATTAAATTTATGTTGGAGCTCCAGAAATTGCTTATAGATTATTAAAACAATGGAGAAAAAATACATATTCCTCCTGTAATAGTGTGAGTAGTAAAAAAATTAGTGTTTTTTAAAAAGGTGCTAGTAAAAATATTTATATGACTATTGAACAACACTGAGAGTATATTGGCCCACTCCTCTTTGCAGAATTGCTTTAAATGAGCCACAATGGAGGGCATCTTTTAACCATGATTTAGCTATTTAAGGTTGTCCAGGCTTTGACTAGGCCACTGCCAGATATTTATTTTGTTTTTGAATCATGCTGAGGTGTTTGTCGTGTTTAGTTTCATTGTCCTGACGCTCAACCCAAGTGTGCTTTTTTACTTAAGATCTCAAACCTGGCTAAATATTATCCTTCATAAATTTCTGTTCCTGTTGTATCTGGCAGATTTTACGGCTCAAAGTTACAGCAAGTAGTCCTGGTCCTGAAGGCCACGCTTGGCTATCGGAACGATGCGCTTTGTTTTTAATGGTGTTAGTTTTATGTCAGATGTAATGAGGCACAAACTCTCCAAAAATTTTAATTTTGTCTAATTATTGCAATGAATCTTTTTTTCCTAAATGCTTGGAAAGAATCAAGATATTTTTGGGGGCAAATTCGACTCTGGTCTGTGTTTTTTTGTTCTTTGAAGCTCATGGAGGCCATTTTCACCTGATCTCTTTGTGATTGTTGAATCATAGATACTGACCTTATCTTAGGCGAGTGAGACCTGCAGTGCTTCAGATGTTTGGTAGGCCTGACGCTCCTACTTAGGATCACCACTGTTCCCTGTTCCCTATTTGGATAATAGGTTCTCATTGGTGTTCGTAGAGCTTTGGAAATGGCACTTTAATCAGACTAGAACATGTTATTTGCTGTGTTTCACATGTGTTTTTGATTCTTTTCATTGGGGGATGAAGTTCTGCTGTTCTGATCTTTTAGCCTACTTCATGTTGTCAGACAGGTTTTGTATAAGTTATGTTTTTATTGCACAGGACTTCGGGTTTGGTGCAGCTAGTGAAATTCAATGGCAATTTCTATTTGTAGGTAATTCAGCATTTAACAAACAGTGTAATGAAGTTTTGCATAGAGGCATCTTTGTTTGGAGACCGTTTCACCTTTGACATTAAATCATCTTTTGGAAGTTTTTTTTTTTTAAGTATTTACTAAAATTACTTTCTCAGGTTACTTTTTATAACATTAAAATCTGTTTGGGTCTGAAATATCTAAACATGACAAAAAGCAAAAACAGAAGAAATCTTTTACAGCATTGTATTCATACTGTAAGTATTCATGCTATATTTTTAATGATATTTTAGAATTTTCACACTCTTAATTTAGGTTCTAGATTAAGGCTTTACTTGTATGTATATATGTTTGAAATAGACTAGTTTCATCAAACTAAATTTAGACACAGAACATTGGACAAAAAGAGAAGTAACGTGCAGAAAACTGTACAAAGACTTCTGTAAGTTTAAAATATTTTATCATCTTAACATGTGGGAATGAAACTGAAAATTGTTCATGTTTGCCTCCTAAGTTCACATTTATTTGCTGTGAATAATAATGTGTGGATAAGACTTTTGACATTTGATTTTCATCTTAGATCCTCCATGAAGTGCCAGGATGTGATCTGGTGGTGCGTTTCAGAGGATTTTTGTTGAGGAAGTCTGGTCATCTGATTTAAAGATTGTGCTGATCTTTGGTTAAACTATTTTTAGTTTGTGTAAATATTCATGTGTAGTAACCATCGTTTAGTAGCTAGATGATTATGGAAAGCTGCAAAGCAGTGAAGCAGTGCGTCTAATTAGAGTTGCGGGACTTCTTTCTAAAAACGTCAATGCATAAATGCACAAATCTACAGCCTCCACTTTATGACAGAAGGAGACACAATACAGGTTGCAGTTTCAGTAGCAAACTTTTTAAGCTTTTACTAAAGCAACTCTATGATGTAACACTCTTAGTTTTAGTTAAATAAAAACTGAACATAGAAGAAGACTTAATTGAAGAATGAACTTTAATAGGAACTTGAAAATGAGCCCTGGAGAAATTTGTAACAGTCAGCTGATTAACAGACATGTAATTTGATTCAGTGATATTTTGTTGCTGCTTTAGTTTTTTGTGACCAGAATTTATGGAAGCAACCTGATTTGTCTTATTTTTACACGAGAAGTAAAGACGTACATGGCTTCGTTTAAGCAGGTGTAGCAACAGGTAGGGGAGGGGCAGTGCTGCTCCATCCAGGTCGAGAAAACAGTGGCACCTTCTCTGGCAAGTCATTACGATGCCTGAAGGAACAGGGCGATGTGAACTTTTAATGCAACTTTTGAAAATCTTGATGTACCTTAACAAACTACTCAGAATGTGACTGGCTGATCAAAAATGTTTGTCTAAACTTGAAGTATTATTCAGTTTAAAGCTGGGGGTAAATTCCAACAAGGTTGAAGGATTAAACATGTTTGTACTGTAGCAATAAGATGAGGCCTGCCTGAAACCAATCTTTGTGGTTCAATCATCCTGGACTGAAATATCTGTTCACAAGTGCCAGAAGATGATCAGCTCCATGCTGCACCGACGAAGCAGCTCTCAAAAATAGCAGCCGAACTTAACAGGAAAGCTGAATCTTCAAGCATTTTTTTTCAGTTTACACAGAAAATGTTTTCATTTGTACTTGAGAATAGGAAAGGGGGATGTTGCCAGGGCATGTGGATGTATGGAAATAACAGGATTTTGAGCTTCACTTTTCCCAGAAATCTAGAGGGGGAAAAAAAAAAAAAGTACCTGCAGTTTAAATTTAAAGCTCGGTGTCATCGTGTGTCACCAAGGTTTTAGCTGTCTAGCCCGGTCTGAGTCATCCGGTTAAATGTCCGCTGCAACAAGGCGGGAGCGTAGGACCCAGCGGTTCGCTGTAACGTGAGGGTGGAAAAACAGCAAGAGGGAGGGAGGAGAAGAGGGAGCGAGGGAGCGAGTGAGGGGGACGTGGTGGGAAGGAAAGCAAACGGGAGGGGTGAAGTATCAGGTTTCAGTGTACATTCCACCCAGACGCCATGTCGCCCAAACAGAGGAACACCGGCCTCCCGCACAAGCTAAAGGCGAAGGCAGGTCTAATAGGCTGCAGAGCTGGCGGACACTCCTATAACACTGTATTCCATCAGGCTGCACATAAAGCCTTTAGATTACTGCTTTCAAGCTAATTTTCAGACCATGAATATTTATGAGACGGCATTAATGCAGTAACTGATTTCACCGCTTTAGGGATTGGCCTTTGGTTTTTGTTTCTGTTGACAGCCACAGCAGACGAACAGAAACCAGGATATTTAATATGCTATGTGTCTTTTTATCTTCATAGGTAAATCAAAAATAGAGAAATGTGGGTTTTTTGGGGGGTTTTTTTTAAAGCAACATTTCAAAACAGTATTTGGGCCAAAAATACCCAAAAGGCAGAGCTGGATTTCCAAGCCAGGTGTTCATGTTTTATCCTGCGTTTAGTTTGATGAAGACAGTGTTGGAAAAAATAGTTTTTGTCCCTGAGGTGCTGTCTCCTGTCTTTCAAGAAAAAGATCTAGGAATAGAGGTACAGGCCCCAAGAGGCGACGTAGACAGAAGGGCGGAGGCGCAGAAAGTTTTCTGTAAGCCCTGAAGATCATGGCATTTATGAGACAGAGTCGCTCACAGGAAGGACAGAGTATGCATTCATGTGAACACCTGTAGTCTGGCACCCTGAGGAAATGTGGAAATGTTGGTATGCATGTTGTAGGAGCAGATTCCTGTCTGCGTCTCTCAGTCACGCCAGCTGTCACTGATTCTGTTTTCTGTTTTTCCCTGAAGGTACGGCAAAATCGTTTCCACCAAAGCCATTTTGGACAAAACTACCAACAAATGTAAAGGTGAACCATGTCTACTTTATGCCATTTTTTTCATTGGATGTATCTATTAGTTACAGAATAGCATACAGAAAAGCCATCCCTCTTTATATTTTGCTTCCAATGAGTCTGATTGCCTTAATCTGCCTCAAAAAACCCAAAAAACAAATTTAAAAGATATTTGGAAATCTTGAAGAACTAATGATGATGATCATTTTTCAAAGATGAAAGAAAAAATGAATTAGGAGTGGTTTGTATAGTACTGAAATATTTGAACTCTGGTCTTCTAACATATCCATGCTGTCACTGTGCTTTTTGACTTTATCTGGCAGGATTAAAGGTTGTCTTCGTGACAGCAGACTTAACCCCAGCTGCTCTCTTTTGTAGGATATGGCTTTGTGGATTTTGACAGTCCAGCTGCTGCACAAAAAGCCGTCACAGCTCTGAAATCCAGCGGAGTCCAGGCTCAGATGGCCAAAGTAAGAATCATTCCAGTCTTCCTCTGCTCTGTATAGCGACTCCTCTTATAAAGTATAAAATCTAAGTCACATAAAAGTCTCAGTTGACCTTAACATCCAACTTTGTTGTCTCTTGAGAGCTCTTTCCAACCTCCGAAGATTTTACAGAGACCAGATTATTTTCCAGGACCAATATTCACCCTCTTTCTGTTTCCATTGCATTTTGCTGGTTGGATATTAGTCCCTGAAAAAGACCCAGATCGGGTGACAATGCATTTTGCGTCACCCTAAACCGTCATTCCAGGGATGTGTAAAATACTTTTTATTTGTTAGATTGTCTCAGCAATATTTCTCTGTTAAGTAAGTTTAAACTCTTTATTTTCTGTGAAATTTAACTGAAAACTTTAATATAGTTTGAATATATTTTAAATCAGAAAGTTCTGTCTTCGACAATCCACAAATACAAAAAGTAAAATCTTCCAAACAGAGTAATATTTTAAGTTCTTATTTTTTACAACTTTTCAAATCTGATGCACAAATAAAAATCACAAAACCTCCACAGTTTCGAACTGAGTTTATAATTATGGTTTTAATTCTTAAAGGATTTTTATCACAAACATCACAAACCCCAAATTGAGGGTTTGGAGTGATGGTGCTATTGGGTGTGAGGTTCAGGGCAGCATAATGAAAACAGGCCTTTGTTGATCCCCAAACAGGTAGATGATCAGTGTTCACTTACAGACTTATTTCTGTTCATCCACAGTACACACCTCTTAACCCTGCTGTATAAAAGTGACGCTGCTACATGAAGTTATCGTCCTGGTGGCGAGTGCACAACTTCAAATCTTGCGTTTAGTGAAGTGTTTACTCCTAAAAGTGGTTTTGGCAGCAATGATTTTGTTGATTTCACCAGCTGATTTTGTTCATATTCCCGACGTCCAGCCTAATTTTTTTTTTTGTCTTTTCACCTTCCTCCTCCCTCGTCTTCCTCTCTCCCCCTCTCGTTCGCCTCACGCCTTGTGTATGCTACTAACCTGCTCCAGTTGTAACGCTTGTTCTGAACTCTTTGTCAAAGTGTCTGCAGTCAAAGCAACTCTTGTCGGCCCATTAAGCTGATCCCTCTGGCTCTCATGCTCCCCTTTGAGGAAACCCTGGGGAGGGCGCCACTACACCCACTGTCAATGGGACAAGCACAAAGAACCGGGATTGTCCACCGTCCAGGCCCAGGTCTGGGGCTGACACCACCACTTAATACACTCCATCCCAGTGTCCCAGCCCCTCCCCATTTCCTAAACCCAAACATAACCCACTGCAATGTAACACCAGGTCTCCCTCGGCCCAGCGCTTTAAAACCGTCAGAGATCAATGTGACCAGTTGAGCTGAACCAGTACACCGCAACCAGATCCAGTGTCTAAGTTTGCTGCAGTTTCCCTGTTAGAGTGCCACACTATCCACTATGTCTTAACACTCGACAAGTGCAACTGGACACCAAAACTGGACTCACCCAGACAGCATGTGCTCTCTGACAGACGTGTTGATAACTACTCTATAAACCTAAATATACTTCGCTGCTTGGTGTCACTGGGTTACTGCAGTTCAGAGAAAAATCAATATGAATATCAAGTAGCGCAGTACTGGTCTGATGTACTGGGATTTTAGCGTGATTGGTAAAATACCACTCAGAGCTTTTCAAGTTGCCAACTTTTAAAACACAGTGACAGGTGCATATTGTCTCATCTCATGAGCTGGATGTGGTATTGGAAAAATGAAAAGTGCCATTGGAGCAAATCAAAACACAGTAAACATTGGGAAATGTCGAGAAGATCTTTCTTGCAGTTTATCAGAAAAGCCCTAAACAAGCCACAGTACATTGTAAAGCATGGAGACACATGCATCATGCTATGGGGATATTGTGGGGCCTCTACGCGTAATGGATCAGTTTTTAGTACATCCTACATTGAGGAGGACATGGTCATTTTTTTCCAAGATGAACTGCTTTTATAGTGGCGTTTTTAGATACAAGCAGTGTAAATTGAGGGTAAATTAGCAGCAGTTTTCCTTCCACCCACTAGATTAACATCTCTTAGACAAGGTCATTACACAATTAACTATTAATTCATTGAAGCTAAATCTTCATCCATTTCTAAATTTGTGCTCTAAATGTTTGAGTTTTTAAGGAGAAAAGGAAAAACTGCTCAAAAACACAACACACTTTATAGATCTTATTTTGTGTTTTGATTTTTAAACACTACTTAATAAAAAATTGGACTGGACCTCTAATAGCAAATGACTCTCATTGGTATCAGAGACAAAAAAACAATCCTGGTCAGGACATCCTTGATATCAAGTTCAGCTTCACTTGCACAGACCTCCGCTGTGCAGTTCACAAACATGGCGAGCCACACCTTGCAGTCGCTGTCCTCAGAGGACGCTCAGTCCCTGAACGAGCCATCCGGGACTCACGGCGGCGAGCCCGGCGGCGCTGCATGCTTCGGGGCAGCAGAACAATGGTAAAGTTATAAATAGACCCATTCTTACCTCCCTGCACCTCCCATTTCAAACCGAGACGTCACACACGTTGCTCTAAACGCAAGCCGGCAAATCTGTCAGCTCGGAGGCACACCTTAACAGATGCGGCTGAGAGGTGGCCCGGAACGACGACGACAACAGGGATGAGTTTGTGTGTGAACGTGAAGCGAGTCTTCGTTTTCACGTTAGGGCTGGGGAGCAGTAAACAAAAGTTTCATCTGAGCTCAGACTTGTTATATAACAAGCATCCTTAGTGACTAAAGTAACAGAAAACACGTTGCTTCCTTTTAGCTGCCGATTCGCCGCGATGCTATAAATATTCTCCAGAATTGTGTGCCGTCATGTCAACACCTCTGTCAACTTGTGCCATGCAGACGTGCATTAGTGAGGGATGCTGCATGTCCTCTCCTGTTTGCTGCTCGCACCGTTCCGGTTCATATGGCTTCCAACTGCATCTCTTGACAGTTTGCTCATTCCACAATGAAGCCTTTATTATTTGTGGTTGCGTGGTAATCATATATCATTTAGCAGCAGGGAGAGGAGGCTTGATGGTGAATGGTTGGAAATATATTAGATTTAGATGAAAGGCAGGAGCCTGCTGATCGGTAGAGGCTCATCTGTCTTCCCTTCCTGTTTTGCTCTTGTCTGTCATTCCCAGTTTTAATTACCTAAATCACTCCAGACATCGACTACATCCCATCCTGTTTGTCGTCTCTTTCTGTACAAAATATCAGTCCTTTGAGCTGCTAATTTCTCCCACCCACTCTCTGCCCTATCCTCTTCTTTCACTCTCTGTTTTCCCTTCCTGTCTTTTTAGCCCAGCCTCTTTTCTCCTGGTTGCCAGGCTCCTGTTGCTCTGTGAACTCTTAAACTTCATGCCTGGCTTCCTGTGGGCTTCTGCACAGTCACACAAGGTTTCACTTTCAAGCTATTGCCTTAAAAATGCATCTGAATAGTCTCCATACTTGATTTATTTGCTGCTTTCAAGATCTCCCCATTTAAACAAAATTGTACCAAGAAGTGTGCCTTTTTTTTTTTTTTTTTCTTTCACATTTATAGCTGTGGATGTTAAGTTATTCAGTGAGCAGCAGGATGAGGCAGTGACTAATGGGAAATCTCTGGTGTCAAATTATGCAGTTTTCACTTTTATCGATCAGGTAAAACTTGCTTAAAACAGTTCATCCTTATTGGATCGTGGTGCAAAATGATGCTTTTCAAGGAGCAGAGATACAATGAAACTTTAATGGACCAGGAGAAGCAGCAGACATTGATGAGACAACGGGTCTCATGGCTGACGGGACAAATATTTTTGTAGTAACATGACAGGAATCTTGCATTTGGGAATCCAAATGCATTCTCAAAGATTTTTGAAAGTGCTCAAAAGTTATTGCTACATTAAAAACGAGGCACTTTAAAATATCCATGCATTTCAGTGTACAGTATTGGAAGTTCACATGATACATCGACACAAAGAGGAGGAAAAATGGTGCATGGTTTTCAAAACGTGTCTATTTTATTCAACCCACTTTATTCTGATACACTTAAAAAGGTTGCACAATATTAGGGAAACATATGTGATAAAATAGCTAATCTAAATATATGCATCAGTTATTGGCATGCAGAATTTGCATGCTTGTAAGTGGAAATGTAAAACCCAATCCCGTCTTTTGCGTGGAGCTACTTCATACATTGACATGTGGTTTGAATTATTGTGCAGCTCTGCCTATAAATACAACATAGTATTCGCTTAGTAAACAGACGTTAAATATAACACTGCGCATCATCCCGAGTCCACCATCCCCACTATGAGACACGGTAGAGGCAGCATCTCTGGGATGGGGGTAAATACTGGACAGTCCTGAGAGGAAAACCTGTCAGATGCTCTAAGAGACAAGACTGGATAGGAGGTTCACCATGCAGCAGGACGATAGCCCTAAATTTACAAGAGAACGGCTTAGTGGAGAGCATTAATATGTGTTAAAGTGGTCCTGTCAAAGCCCAGCCATAAATGAAACTGAGAATGATCTGAGAATCTTTGGCATGACCTGAAAATGTATCTTCCCAGCTCTTTGTCCAGAGTGTCTGCAGTTAAGTTCACTTTATAGCTACAAGACTTGCTGTAACTGAAGTACTAATGTATAAAGGCTAGTAGCGCCAAAAAAACTTTCAATAAATATTAAAAAAAAAAAAAAGAACTTTAAATAATGAAGTTTGTGTAAAACGTGAACAAGTTTGAGCTTTTCTCCTTCTGCCCCAAATTACATTGAAACCAAATGAAACTTATTTTAATGTTCATGCCTCAAGCATCCAGTCCTGACGCCTTCAAATGGTTCATAAAAAACGATCTTGCTGTGCAGCAACAAGAGCAGGACCCCACCAACCTCTACATCTCCAACCTGCCGGTGTCCATGGACGAGCAAGAGCTGGAAAACATGCTGAAGTCCTTCGGCCAGGTCATTTCCACGCGGATCCTCCGGGACGCCAACGGAACCAGCCGCGGCGTGGGATTTGCAAGGTGAGGCTTTTCTGTCTGAATTTAAATGTCCTGGCTGAGCAAGGTAATTAGCACATGTAACGCCAACAGATTTCTGCAGTGGGAGTTCAGTCGGACCTTTTTTGTTTCAGGATGGAGTCCACAGAGAAGTGTGAGGCCATAATTCAGCATTTCAATGGCAAATTCATCAAGACTCCTCCAGGAGTGCTCGGTGTGTGGAGTGTTTGCTTTGTACTATACAAACATGATGTTTTGTTTTCGTTCCCTGCTGTGATTACTGAATTCACTTACTTGTTTGATCTGTTGCTCTCTCAGCACCCACAGAGCCCTTATTATGCAAGTTTGCAGACGGGGGTCAGAAGAAGAGGCAGAGCCAGGGGAAGTACCTCCAGAATGGAAGGCCCTGGGCTCGAGACGGAGACACGGTAACGCATCCAAAGCGTTAATCGTCTGCCTCATTAGGAACTTAAAGCCAAATTTTTTTATTTAATTTCATTTTTTTGTGAAGTTTAGTTTTAAATTACACTTTCCGAGCTCGCTGGCCGTTCTTTGAGTACATGCTGTTTCGCGCCAGTGTTTGCATGACCTCACTGGTTCTGAATCCTGTGTGTTGCTTTCCCAGGGAGGAATGACGCTAGCGTATGACCCAACAGCCTTACAGAACGGGTGAGTGAGTGGTATGCACAGACTGACAGAAAACAGCCCCAGCCCTACAGTAAAATAAACACGGCTGACGGGCTGCGGTGAAAGGTCGCCCTCTGCTGGCCGGCGCAGAAACGTTCTAACATTGCTGATTTACCCGCAAAACGCGCGTTGTTCTCACGATCTTCTGTCTGTTCGACAGTTTCTACTCCTCGCCCTACAGTCTGGCTCCAAACCGAATGATTGCCCAGACCTCTCTCTCGCCCTACATGCATTCTCCTGTCTCCTCCTACCAGGTGAGACGCATCAAGATAATTATTGTTTTTAGGCTTCATAGTCTTGTTTTTGCCACGTGTGACCTGAATCCCTCGTTAAATTCACATTGTATAAGCTGAAAGAGCTGCATTTCTTCATCTTCTTCCTCTCCCTCCGCTTTTTTTTATAGCGCACCTCAAAGGGTGACTGTAACAGACGAAAAGCACAAATGAGTTTTGTTAACGTTTCTCGTGATTACAGGTACACAGCCCGTCCTGGATGCACCACCAGTCATACCTCATGCAGCCAGCTGTGAGTATCTCACAGAAGACAATCTTTTGCTCCATTAATTTGTTGTCAGAGTGCACAGTTTAACACAGAGGAAGTCTGAAAGGTCAGGAGAAAGAGCCAAATGAGGACAGGGAGAGACAGGAGCAGTGTGGAGTTGAATATAAAAGCAAAAGCAAAATAAGCAAGTTTGAAAAAATACGTTTTCTCTGAACTGCCTGACCTAATCTCAGAATATTCACTGTTTAGTGCTGTTTTTGTATTGACTCCCAGTTATGAATAGCTGTCAGCTGTTCACAGTGCACAGGAGCCCTGCTTTGTCCTTTCTGACTATTTAAAGTGAACATTGTGCCAGGTTAGTGGAGACAGGCTGACTGAGTCTTGGTGCGTCTGTCCATTCGCAGGGCACAGTGCTAACCCCGACAATGGAGCATGCCATGTCCATCCAGCCCACGTCCATGATGGGGCCTCTCACTCAGCAATTAAGCCACCTGTCTCTGGGCAGCACGGGCACAGTCAGTATCACTTTCACTTCCTCGTGGCACAGAACCAGCGGCTTCCTGTCCTGACATGCTGATGTCATTTATTCCTGTCTTTTATTCATGTTTTCCTGTCGTCTCTACAGTATATTCCAGCCAACACTACTATGCAGGGGCCTTATATCCCCCAGTACACCCCAGTGCCTCCTTCCAATGTCCCAGTAGAGGTATGACACACTCTCCACTGATTGCTCATGTATGAACTTGTTACGCTCATGGACAGTATTTAAAGATTTATGCAGTGTGACCTTTACTAGATATACCAACAGATCGGAGTCCCATTAGAAACCTCTAGTAAAAGGTTTTTTTCTCTCAAATAATTTACAAATTTTTGAACAAACGATTCATTTTAACATCTAATTTTTGTCTCATTTTTATTTGAAAAATGTATTTATTTTTCAAAAACTAATATCAAAAGTAATGTTATTTATTTTTGACTTTATAAAATTGGGTTTTTTGCGTGAATTTAAAAATATAATGTAAGCAAACTTTAAATAACAAAATCTAAATATTAAGTTGCAAACCAACATGAAAAAAAAGAATTTAAAAATGGATTGAAAATCCATTGTTTTACATGGAATGGTTTGACATACTGAGCTCTCTTTTTAGGCAAACGGTAAAAATTTTATAATGTTCTATTATATTTTCTGATAAACAAAATAATAATAAAGTAAAGCCCTTATTTACAAATTTTGATATCTGAATTAAAAGAGCTGACGTTTTTTTGTGAACGTCAGCTCTTTTAATTTATGAACAAATGTTGCTTGTTTCAGTATTTTTAATATGGATTTCATCTTTTTGCAACACATCCTGTCTTACGTTTTCTTACCAGGAGAACGGTGGTCAGCAGCAGCAGGTTGCCATGGAGAATCCGGCAGAACATACAAACTACTCCTACCAACACACCAAGTGAAGCTGAGGTGGGAAAATGTCCAGTTCTCGGCGTGTGAGCGTCACACTGGCCGCTCTGGATGTTATTTAGTTATCACGATGAAACAATAGAGTATATTTTTAGATTTCTATCGATCTAAAAAAGTGACAAAGGAAAAGATTGTATCTTATTCACATGGTTTGCTGAGCACCTTAAAAGTACCAACACTTGTGTTGTGAACTTTCCAGCTCCCACCAATGAGAAGCCGCAGGGCAAGAAACAAATCCAACCAAAACAGGATTAAGCTGGAAGAGATCTCAACCATAACCAATCAGCGGGACTTGAACACGGATGACAAAAGGAACACGTGTGTGCCAGTGAGTGTGCTTGTTTGTACTTGTGGGTGTGAATGTGTGTGTGTGTGTGTGTGTCTGTTATGTTTTTTGCTTTGTTTTTGTTCTTTTCTTCTTCTTTTTTTTGTTTAAGAAAAAGGACAATTAATCTTCATCAGACTCTTCAGCTCACGTCCTCAAGAGTTGACCAACCAAAGGTGGGAACCTTCTTCAAAGAAGATTGTGTCTATTTTGATAACTGAAAAAGGCAAAAAAAAAAAAAAAAAATGTTGAAAAATGTCAAAAGAAATAGGAGAAGAAGAAATGACAGAGCATTATTTTTGTGCAAGTGCTATAGCGAATTCTTATTTTTAAAAAAATAAAGCATTCTGGATGATTCAGAGTGATTCAAGGAAGAGTTGAAACACAATGTGTCTTTTATTTTTTTTTTTTTTTTGTGTGTTGTGTAAAATATGCAAACTTTTATTTTTATTTTTTGATGTCTGTTGTTTGACATTCTATTTGCAGCAGCAGCAGCAGTTTGTACAGATTTCAAAATTTTTTGCTGGTCTGATGTGTGGAGTCATTCTAAGTGTGGGAGGTAAACCGTTTAAAGCTACTTCTTCTTGTAACTGCTGCAGAGATTTCTATTCACACACGCATGAAAATAACATTGACTGTTCATAGTTTGTGTTTATTTAGACCATAACAGAACAAAAGACAATCGATTATTTATATTTATATTCAAATCATAGTTCTATTTTTTTGGAGTTTTTAATCATTGAAGCGTACATTTGTGAAAAAGAAGTTATTTAATGTTGTAGTCTTTAAAGACAAGTTAAAATGGACTTACAAATTTTTGACCTAATGGATTCTCTAAAGTGACTCTTTTGGTTTTTGAAAACTTAGTGGCTTCCAGTCGTGTATTTATCAGCTAAAAGAAACATGAAAGTGACTTGTGTCCATTTTGACAGTCATCCTGGTATATCAGATTGCAATCTCATCACATATTTTTGTCAATGAGTAGGCATGGGCTACCGTCATGTTTGATTGTTATTCGATTTCACAAAGTCACGGTTTCACAGTCAAACATCACATTTCGATGCTAAAGAAAGTTTCAGCGTAGCGATCGCTGCAATAAGTGTGTCATGACCATAAGTAGGGACAGATTTTTTTAGACTTTTTTTGGAAAAACGTGTTTAAAGTAGAAATTTAGCAACAAACATCCCAGTACAGTCAAGCTAACGCAGCAGGTAACATCACTAATTAACTGGCTATCAATTGCTTGTCAGGCTCCCAATACATCTTGCTGCAAATTGAGCATATTAGCCAAAAATCTATTTAATTGAAGGTATTATATTGAAACAAAACTCCACAAATACCCAGATCTAAGTGTCCCTTTGGTAAATAAACGGCTATGTGCAGTTTTGCTAACATGACAGCTAGCCTGGCTCATTAGCTAAAAATATTAGCTAGCCAGGCTCTCAACTTTTATTTGTAAAGAGCCAAATGGCAGAAATGATGTGGTTAGCTAGTTAGCATAGCAATCCCCCAAGTTGGCTTTCCACTTATAATTAACCAGCTAGCAGTAGTTTTGTCAGTTTGCAGTTTGTAGTTTGTGTGTGTGTGTGTGGCTGATTATTGTTTATTTATAATATTTGCAGACCCAATATCACATTTCCTCTTTGGGCCTCTGTAGAGCAGGGTTTTACAATTATATCCATAAAAAAAATCTGAATGACTGAAGGTAGAACATTTGAAGCTGCATTTAGCATCTTAAATTAGTTATTCGTCTTTGCTAGAATCAGGAGCAAAAAGGTGCTGTTCTGCATTAAAATTTACTTAAAGATTGCAGACTGTTACCGTAACTGTGCTGGCAACATTTCTAAGTACAGGATGCTTCAAATTAAATTCAGGTTGATAAAACAGAGCAACATTGACATGATGCATTTAGTCCTGCTGTCTCTCACAGCCTGTTTAAAAACAGCTTCCAGGATTTAACAGAAGCAGGACTCAATAGCTGAAATACAAAGAATAGCTTCTTAAACCTTTTGCACTTAATAAGATTTAATTTATAAACGCCTTACTGATGCTGAAGATTGCTAAGTTAGAGTCTTCTTCCCTCTGTCACAAATTCCACTCTGAAGAGTGTTGCTGTTAGCCAATTCCAGTTACCTGCCATTTTCTCCATGCTTTTTATTTATATCTTATTTTTGTTTGTTTTGTTTGTTTTTTTTACATTTATTAATTTTGTCTTTCAGTAGCTATGAAAACGTGTCATTTTTGCTCGACTTTATATTTCCACAGCGGCCCATGCCTATCTCTGAGAAGTGGTTTTAAGCGGTTTTGTTGCAGCTGCCATCAGGTATCTTTTAATTCAGCCTCTGTCCTAGGGGTGAGGTGAACATGCTTTAGAAAGAAGCAGTTAGATATTATGTGTAAAAAGAGCAATGCAGTTACTAAATTAAAGAGTAGTTTAGAAAAAGTGATGAGGGAAAAATTAATGAAAGACTTAGAAAATCCCACCGAATGGTTTAGATTGATAGGAAAGGGAGTGATAAGTCTTTTTTTTTTTTCAATGCTGCTGTCATCTGAGTTTGAGTCTGTCTGTAAGTTTTTAGTTTGTAGAAAGATATTTTTTCTGTTTTTGTTTTTTTTTTTTTTGTCGTTGTTTCTCTTGTTTGTTGCTGAAAAGATTTGCCTTTTTTTTTTTGATGAAATATTCTTAGCTTAGATTTTAGCTGTAGAGTTTTATCTCTTCACAGAGACTAGATGTTAGTTTCCTCTTCAAATGGTTTGAGGCTATCCTCTCGCTCACGTCAAGATTTCTCTTGTTTCACTTTCATGAAAAGTTTCCGTTCCAAGCCTTGTGTCGTCTGTCCGTCCTCATCTTGTGTCCAAACTGTTTGTGGAGAGCTTTTCAGAGCCGAGAGCTCAACCGAACTGACTTAAATGTTGCGCTGATCCGAGCGTTTCGTCCTGCTCTCGGCGTCGCGGTGTTCAAATACCGGTGAGCACATCGAGTGAAGTGAAGCTTACGTCACCAATGTCTGTTCAAATATGTCGACCTGTAAATTTGTAGACACCAGAACTGTAGATATGTAGATAGTAAGTAGTGGTTTTTACAAAGGACTGCTCACCAGACCATGGAAGTGCCATTACAGACGATTCTTACAGCCTTAGTGAGACTGCAAGTCTGAATGAATTTGTGAGAGATCCAAAATTCTGCAAAAAAAAAACAACTAAAAACTAAACATTTTTAGCGAAGCCTTAATGATCCTTTTCTGGATTTACTGCCTGATTTCTCACTGAATTGACTTTTATTTGTATATACCATGAAAATGGCAACAGGCTTCTTTGCATCCCGTCGAGTTAGTCATCACATCAGAGTCGCTGCAGGTTCATGCTCCTGTTTAAATCATTCATCTTTGGAGGTAGAGGACGTCTGCCTCAGGGCTTCACACTTTGATCATTCTGATTCTGTCCTGGTCTTTTCTTTTTTTTTTTAATGGCGTTAACTTTTAGCTGTTTTCCTGCTTCATGTTTCTGCAACCAAAGACGTTGTAGCCATCTCCATTTTTTATTTTTTTTAAATGCGTTTTTAAAAATCGGATGAACTCAGACATTAGAGTGGAATCGTGCTCAAAATTATGACCGCAGGTAAAGTCGATTTATTATTTCCTTTGCAGACCTATTTAGACGATGCATAGAAGAAATGTCCTCTTGATGCATTTTTTTAAAAGCATTTGTAGGATGGACTTTCCCCTACTGTAAATAGGAGAGCTTTTGAGTGCATGCAGACACACTGGTGAATCTATGGGGGGTTCAACACACGTCCAGGAGGAAAACATCTTTGCTCTTCATTGTGTTAAACAGACAGTTTTCAGACACAAAGTTACTTTTGTAAATAGCCTTTTTTTTCTCTCTTTGTACTTGCTCTCTCTTTACCAGTCTATTTTGTTTCATCTTGTGTGATTCAGTAATTTTTTTTTGTTTTTTTTTGTATGATTTATGACCTGTCCACATAACATCATGACTATCAAGTTTTCAGATTCAGCGCACCATGAAGGAAATATCCAAATAAATGCTATTCCATGTTTTAGCCACCACTTTTAATACACAAACCGTGATGTTTGAAACTATGAAATGACCATGTGTTAGTTGCAAAGCAGTGTTTATTTATTTTTTTATTTTTTTACGAGAAAAATGTTACAAGAAGTTGTAATATTTGTAAATGAACTTGTCTTTTGATTGCAATATTGTAAGAGAAAAAAAATAAATACTCAAAACTAATTTTGTAGATAGTACACACAATTTAAGATTTAAAAAGAATTTGTTGCACTTACTAATATTTCAAATGCTCTTTTATTTAAAAAAAATAATAATAATAAATCCATCCTAAAGTTAATTTGGTGGCTTATTTCATAGTTTCAAATTGTTTCGCTGCTAAGATAGGATTTCCAAGCGGGCGGTTTTAGGTTGTCCAGTCTGGATTTTCACAATGCTACACATCTGTTTTCTGAGATACGGTTATTTTCCTAGTGGATCAGCCATCGTTTCAGAGGTAGTGAGATCTTATGGCCCAATTCTCAACTTGCTCCACCTCTCTTTATGAGAGGGCAGGAGAAACCGCAGTGGCTATAAAGTACAAAACATCCGCTGTAAAGCACATGTTTATGTCTTGTTGCAGCTGCTATGGTAACACGATGGGGGGAACTGGACGTTTTCTTCGGTGTGAGTTGCTTGTTTTGAGGGATTTGCGACTAACAATACGGATTTTTATTCCGCCTGGGTGAAAGAATGTTCAGGCTCGCGTCCCAGCGTATCGCCTGAAATTTTACTCTCTGCACCCTTTATTGATCAAAGTCCAGCTGAAGGTGGTATTGTTGAACTTTCCACACTGAACGTTTTCGTGAAGCATTCTGAAAATCCGCCGGGCTCGTAAAACTCCCCGTTTGTGAACATTTTATTATTTATACAATAACTCATTTTGTACAGTTTTGTTAGAGGAAAGAGGTTTTCTATTTGGTTTATTTTGCAAAAGCCACTTGGCTACTTTTGTCTTCCTGTGCCAGAGTTGCTAAATTGTCTTTAACTTGTGTTTTGTTTTTTGTTTTGTTTTTTAAATGATTGAGACAAGATTTTACTTTCTCTTTGATTTATCTTTGAATTTGTCAGTTTTCTTTTTATAATAAAACAACTTTTAATGTTTGAGTGAGCTGTTTTTATTTGTGTGTGTAACTGTGTACATACCTCTAATGAGTAGATCAGCTCCAAAGAGAGTATTTTCACTTCAAAAAAAAAAATTTGCTCAAATAGAAGTAAAAAGTAATTTTTTTTAAAAAAATTACTCAAGTAAAGACTACTAAAGTACATACATTTTATTTTATTTTCTAATTATTATTACTATTTTTTAGTTGCGTTGTAATAAGTCATACACAAATCTGCAATATTGAGCAAATTCTGGTATTTTTTGAAAAGTAAAAGGTAAAAATCATTACATTTTTTTACAACATAAGGCTTCAGGGAGGCTGATATTCTGGGCTCTTTGCACGTCAGCTTCCGTTTTCGGGGAAAAGCGTCTCTGTCTCTTCTGGTTTGTTGAAAATGACATTTTACACGCGGTGCTTTCAGGACTATAACCCAAGGTAACAATAAAGTTCCTCGATGCGAAGCTCCAACAAGTAGAAAAGACGTACGTCTCGTTATACATTCACGGATACAAAGGTGAGTTTTACTTTCTTTAAACTTTGTGGTTAACATTAACTTTAGCTTATGCTAGAAGACAATATTCTCAGACGTTTTTCTTGTGAAAATGTGATATATAAGTATGTAAACATTTTAATCCATTCTAACAAAGTTTTTACCTTATTTTGTATTTGTTCTCAGGCATATTATATGTGTTTGTCGTCTTTAGTGTCAAACAAACCAAGTAATTTTTTTAAGAACAAAAATGTAAATAATTTTTATGACTTCCTTTTTAATATCTTGAACATGTTTAATTTCAATCTCTTTGGTTTTTTTGTTTGTTTTTTTTTTTTGGCTTTCTCTTGACTTCAGCTGTTATTAAACCCTCTTTTAGCATCTGCTTGGATTAAACTAACATCCCAAAAACATTCATTCACAATAATATAAATGTAGAGTTGCACTCTGACATCATGTTAACTGGATATGTGATCAGGAAACTTCACTGCTTTGGTTTTCACTTTTTTATTGTTCACATAAACCATACAGTGTATGTCACGAGTCAGTTTCCGGTAGAGACGGAGCGTCTACACAAAGCTTTTAGCTTGTAAAAAAATAAATAAATAAAACAGTTGCATTCCACGTTTTGATTCACAACATTAAACCGTCTTCATTCTTACACAAGTCATTGATCTGAGAGAGAAAAAAATATTTCTATCACACCTAAAAGGCCACATTTAACTTCAATTAATAGTTTATATTGAAACAATTCTTGCACTGTAACATGCTACACACACTTTCTCCCTTGTGGTTGATCTTTACTCACTTTTCAGGTAAAACACACAAGTTGAGGTTTCTCTGACCAAATTTCAACCATAAATTAGTAGTGAACAGAGCACGGCATCTAACGCTAATACAGGTACAAAAGGTCATCTGCATTCTCCTTTCAAAATAAGTTGCTAAATAAAATCAGTTGAATCCAAAAGAGCAGCACATCAGAGCAGATTTGCCGAATCTCAGCCACCGGCTTCGTGGTGTTTAAACGGAAAATGGAGCCAGTGAGTCAGAGCTGATCGCTCTGATTGTACATATTTACTGTAGGACGGCAGTCAACACAGAAAACCCACACGACGATTCCCGAACATTTAAACACGAAGGGTCAGAGAGCACTGAACAAATATAAACCACTTCCCTCAGGTGATGCGTGTCGTATACAGTATGAACCGGCGACGCTGGGGCTGCATGAAGAAGCGATTGACTGGTCAGGAATCTGATCCGAGGATTCAGATATCCCTGATTCGTTATCCTGCTGCTGGGAGTGGACTCTGAGCCGGAGGTTTTCAACGCCACACGCTTCAGTCCCGGCCGCTTCCCGTGAGCTGCAGCAGGAAGCTGAACAGGTAGATGATGTCCAGGTAGAGGCTGAGTGTGGCAAAGACATATTCCTCTGGACTGATGGCGTAGCGCTTGTTTCCCAGGAGCAGCTGTGTGTCAAAAGCTAAAAACTGCAGCAGGAAAAGACCGGGAGAGGGAATAAAGAGTTAAGAACAACTAAAAAAAGAGCTTTTCCTGCTTTGTAAAAAAGTCCCAGAATTCTTAAAACTTTACATTACGACCACAAACTTCAGTGTATTTCAACATGTGACAGACTTTAATAATCAAGTAAAAAAAAAAGAAAAAAAAAAAAAAGGATACGTGGTTCTGAAAGGTTTGGCAAGCATCTGTACTTGGGTCCATTTAAAGAGATCCCACTAATTAAAAGGGAAGTTGTGGAGGAAATGGTGTCCAGCAGTGTGTAATTTAATCTCAGTAAATGTTCTGTGAAAGCCTCAGAAGTTTATTAGAGAACAAGCAGTGTCCTGACGCCCCGGGAGCCCGGCAGACAGGTCAGGCAGAGGTTTATGGAGGCGTTTCAGGCAGAGCGTGGTTATAAAACAACATCCTCAGCTTTTATTTTAGCAGATTATTCTCTGAATCTAAAGAATGGATTATGGCAATATCTCCAGATGAGACCAGAATTTAACCTTTATTTGAATAAGACTGACATGACGCTGTCATAAATATGACATGACACATAAAGGATCATCTCATTAAAGTACCAAATGACTCTTGATGACAGCAATCACAAATAAAGACGCCTTCCTGGTCAGAACAGGTGTCACGTCATATTTACGGCAGCGTCATGTACTCATCAAATAAAAGACTAATTACAAAAACAAACTTTATTTCTGTAGCCGCAGCGACGACGACACATTGACATAACAGCTTTCTGACTTACCAGAGTGAAGAGGATGGCTCCTATCACTGCATAGATGGCGTGTAACCAGGGAACCTGTGATGCAAGACAACCACAGTTACCAAACACGGTCAGCGTGCTAATTTGAGCAGAAGACAGAAGAGTCCAAGATTATCTGCTGGGTCAATCCCGTCTCAGTGACGCAAAAGTGAGAAGCACCTGAAGCGTTAAGCTGCAGCTGCTGTTTAACTCATCGTTATCCTTGGCTAAATTAGCTTTCTTCTAGAAGGCCCCGGATAAGAAAGGGAACGAAAAGGAAGGAGGGCTGACATACATAACCGAAGGGGACGACGATGGAGATGGTGATAGCGCAGAGAAGCATGGCCATGCACAGAGAGAACAGAACGCCCTGGCAGGACGTCACGTCAATCTGTAGCAAAGAAAAAAAAAAAGGACATTATTCAGTTATCCCACCAAATTACTGCTGCTTTGCTGTTTGGAGAGACGATGAAGCCTCTTCTTCTCTGCTCACCTTGCTCTGGAAGCTGAACACGGTGATGGACAGACACACCAGAGCTGTGATTCCCAGACACAGCATCACCGACTTGGTGTTGTAAAAGCTGCAGACGTTTCAAAAATGTTTTTTTTTTTTTTTTTTTTTCCACAAACACAACGTCTTACTATGAAACACACAACGCTGCTTCAATATTTACCTTGAAACAAAGCCCATCATGAAGGCCATGCTCAAAGTCTGTGGAGGAAAAACGGAAGAGGCGGAGTTACGCTGAAGTGAATGCAAAGTTTCACTTAGAGTTTTAGTATCTCTGGGAGAATAATACTTACAAAAAGAACTAAAAGAGTAACGTTCCAGGGAAACTGCCTCCTGTTGTGAGAAAAGACAAAATACACCGTCACCCTCCAAGTAACATCAGACATAAATAAGTCAAGTTTCCTCAACTTCTTTAACAAAGTCACGACATATCAATGTTTATGCTTTTGTGTGCTGATATGAACACGAATCTACTTTTATGGCTTGTATCTAAAAATATATAGCTTTGCCTAACTTAACCCTTTAATGCCTAATGTATCATTTTTGGTACAATTTTACCTCTTTAGGAAAGAGTTTACTCAAAACCCTGCTGCATTTGAAAGATTAGCCTTTATTTAAGTGTGACCGCAAAAGTGCCATGTGTCAAATATGTCATGTTTCAATATGAGAAGGAGCAAGCGAAACATTTTTGTATGGCTTACGAACTGAATCACTAAAATAAACCATTAAAATGTCAAATTAAAGAGATAAAAATCATAACAGTGTCAACTGTCTGATATGTCAGGACAAGCCAATCATCATACCTCAGATCTCCGCAGCAGGACAGAGCAATGTAGGTTGCAAAAAACATAATGCTATAAAAGCAAGGAGAAAAAAAAAAGTGAATGAGTCATGTCAACAGGCCGTGTGAATTACGATACGATGGAGTGTTTTTCACTCACTAAGATGCCATGTACAGGCTGGGGTTGGTCTGGATGTAAAACCTCACCGGCGCGCTGAAAAGAAAAGCAGCGGTTGTCTAGATTCAGCTGGATGTGCGTCGATAAATAAAGGAGTTCAGATCAGCAGAACAGGAGGAGGAAAAACGAGACCAAAATTACCAAAACGTGAAGAGACAAACAATCCCCACAGTCACAGACAGCTGGAGCATGAGGATGGCGTAAACCTGCAGGCAGACGAGCACTTTGTCAGATTTAGGATTCCTTTTATTTATTTATTTTTCCAGTTTATTAAGTCTGCATTCAGCCACCTTTCTGATGAAAGTCCTCCTGATGGTCTTATCATCCCAGGCAAACTGGGCCTCCATCTCAGGATAACCTGAGGGGGGGGGGGCAGGAAGGAGGGGGAGGACATATATTATCATCATCATCTTCCAGCTGCATCACTGCGTCGTCTGCAGAGACGGCGTTCGCTCCTCACCTGCGGTTGCTTCCTGGTAGCTGGGAGGCTCATTCTCATTCCCCACCTGCTGGGATGCAACAAGAGAGAAGCGGGACCATTAAATCCTGGCGTCATCCCACCTGCTCTCAACTCACCGGGAGTTTTGACTCTCGGATCTGTCTGGAAAAAAGTTTCTGTGAGCAATTTATGCAAAACGGGTCTGGCCTCGCTTGTTAGATCACTTTGAAAGTTCATATGAACCTTCATGTGGGCAAAAACAAAAGTGGGGCGACTTCACAATCATAGTTGACATCCTCGCAGGTGTAAGTGCCACTTGTGATTGCAATCATGGTATAATGACAGGCAGCAAAACGTTTTGACACTGTGGTGTCATTTTTGACATGTTTATAACTTATAACTGCAGAAAAAAAACAAAGGAATTTCATTAAAAAGATCCTGTGCTGAGTAAATATGTGGGTTCAGACTTTTCCTTTTCTAACATCTCTTTGAACGTTATGACGAAAGTGATCATTTGAATGATATTGATACAGAATCTAAAGCATTAAAAGAAAAGTTCAAACCTTTGCAGGACCCAGATATTTTGACTCCACCAGTTTGTTTTATTCAAACTGGTGGGAAAAAAACCCCAAAAGGACTTAAAACAAAGGAAATAAGACGAAAGTAATAAATGAGAGCTGAAAATATAGAATCTCGAAATGCCCATAAATATTCTGCTGCAGCATAACACTTACCACTGATCACACACCGTTTTCCCCATCATTACAAAAAGGAAATATTACAATATGTTTTGCTTTTTTCAAAGCAAAAAGGACTTCAGCAAAGAGATTCTGCATTAACCCGCTCAAGATTTTGTCGTCTATCAAAACATTTCTTACACACCCCATTCATGACGACGTTTGAAAAAACATATATCTAGTCGACGTGACACTCAAAGACCTTTAATACCTTTGACTTTTTCATGATTCTCCCTTCGTGCTCCTTCCAGCTGCTGATGCTGAGGACGGGTTCAGCCTCCTGCTGCGTTTCTTTCTCCTGCTTTGCACCGAGTCGGTTCGTCCGCTCGAAACCTCGTCGCTCTGGTCCTGTGGCTCCCTTGTGGCTCCGAAACGCGCCGAGAGTGTGTGAGCACAGACGCTGTTTGCGGAGGAGTTGACGCTCTGAACTTGAGCGGATTACACAGCTTTATAGGCCTGCGTTAATCTCTCTCTAACCCTGATCCCCCCCCCCCCCTCTCTGCGTTTGCCCGGGCCTGATCCGGCGCCCTCCAGGCAGGCCTCAGAGCGCGGGGGGCCCCCAGCACGGTTGGACCAGCGCGTTTTCGCCAAATACGAGGGGTTATTTATGTCCCTGACCCTCTTAGCTGAGTTTAAATCTCTAATTGTTTTTACTGCTCACCAGATAAATGACTTAAAACGCTGAACTGCAGAGCATTGCATAACGTCTCCACTCCACAAAATGTGAGCAGTGGATGCTCCTCTTATAGATGGCTCGTTTACAGACATGTCAATTTATGTTAATAGCTGTTATTAATTTGTAAATTATTAATAGCTGTTTATTATGCATTCATTAAGGGTGAGAAAATCTTCCGGTTTCTTGCCAAACTGAGTCGAGTCTGTTCAGCTCTACATTTTATCCAGAGTTGCACTAAACATTTCAGACTAACATTGTAAGCACAATAAGCATTTGTAAACATTTGTTTTAGCATATAATCTCCTTCTCACGCTTAATTACCGCGTATTAACCAGTAATTATTTGCTGTTTGTACATTAATGGATAACATGGCTATAAACTATTTATTAGCCATCGATAAAGCGAGCCTTATTGATATTCATATCACCTTACGAATTAATGCTTAATACAATGGCGTTGAGATAAAATAATAATCAATGCATGGTTTTTTGGGGGGGGGGGGGTTTACTTACCAGTGGAAATTTTGCTCCTCATTTCACAGTTATTGTCGAACATGAACTAATATCTGCAGCCCATATTTACTGGCAAAGCAGGAAGGGAGTCCAGCTTGACATGGATTCTGGAAAGTTTATCTTTAGCATCTCGTAAACAAATGACATCGTGTTTTGTGTAACAGACAGCTTTGGTAACAGGCACCGCAAAGTAATGGGTGTGAAGTTAAGATCATTATGAAGTTCACGTTAGGAGATTTACCTCAAAGGATTACTGCTTTTGTCTGCTTGTAATCCTTCGCACTGTGCTTAAACAATCAGAACAAAACAAGAAGAAAATATTTGACATTGTTTTACATGGTAGTACACTTATATACTTATATAAGAACAACAGCATAATAATAATAGTCATACATATCATGATCATTTCAAGAGTCAACATGTAAAAAAACTCTTTAAAAAATGACATTACGTGGTCATTTTATGGCATAGCCGAGCTAATATGGCCTAACATGATTTAGAATGGAGATGCACTGTGGTGCAGTCGGTAGCACAGTTGCCTTGCAGCAAGAAGGTCCTCTCTGCATGGCCGGGAGTAGGCACCATCACCTCCCGACCCCACCGGGGTCAAAGGTGAACGGAAAATGGATGGATGGATGTTCTGGAATGGAACTCGTCATAAAAGCTCAATCTTCTGCTGTCCTCTTGTTTGTCCACCAGAGGACAGCAGAAGAAAAAAAAAAAAAAAACAACCCAGTCCTGACCGAGGAAGCTTTTGGTTTAATGGCCGTCAGATGGCAGCAGAGGATAATCAAGGCATCTCGAGGTTCATTCCCTTGTAAACTGGCAGCTGGGGACAAATGAAGGTATTTAAATGAATGACTTGAATTAATTTAAACGCAAAGAAAATGAATCGAATTAGTTTAAGCTGAAATGTCAAGAATTAAACAGAACTGGATGCAACTAAACCCAAATGGATGTAATGAAGCTGAAGTTATACACGTCCTATTGGACCTAAATAATATAACATATTACTTGAGTCAAACTTTATTTATTCACACACATAGCCACAAAACGCGCGGCACATCGGACAATAAAGCGCCGCTGTTGTTATTAATGTTGTTATTGTTACATGGATCCACTGCACCAGAATGAAAATGACTGGATCTAAATGTGAAACCTGGCTTTTCTGTTCCGGTTCTGTCCAGCAGGTGGCAGATGAAGCCCTAAAGATTCCCTCATGGATCAGCTCATCACTGCTGAACATCTCCAGTAATGCAGAAATTTGAATATAAAATAATTATTGTTATAGCGTCTGTCTGATTTCTATTACATTAAGGAATGTTCATCATTCAGATTAAGAAGTGTATTACTTCTGAAACTATTTTTTTTTTTTCCCTTTATCTTTTCCAATCCATGTTGAAGAGTCACTGACTGATTCTGGTACTTAGATTACTTAAATGTTAAAGGTGCAGTCAGGCGACAATCCCCTGATGAAACTGCCAATCTGCAGAAACGCGTACATGTATTTGATGGTATTCTAAACGTTTTCGTCATTTCCTACTCATGCATTTTAAAAAGGGAAAAAAAAAAAAAAAAGTTAATGCCAGTGAGTCATTAATGGGGCTTCTGGAGGGCAGAGTTGCTGTTTATGGAAACTGTCCCCTAAACATTTCCAGTGAGAGGACACTCTGTTCTGAAGCAAGGCAAGCTTCTCTTCTCGCCGCTTCACGGTCGGTCTTTCTCATCATGAACACCATGAAGACACTCGAGTCCCTAATTAACCTACAACACAACTGGCATTTCACTGGCATATTTGAGTTTTCCATTAATCCTTCTATTTATGGTCCTTCCCTCTTCTCAGCTCCTCTCTACAAAATGTTCCTGTGCGCTATTTGTACGTCACATTCTGACTTGTGATTAAAGAAATATGCCGTCTGTGAGTCGACCTGGTCTCGCTAACGCACTTAAAGATCAGGTGATGTTTCACTACTAGAGGGGGGGGGGGGGAGGAAAGCCTAATGACTGTCAGATCTGAAGCACGATTGGCTGCTTGGCTCAGTTGCTAGGCTACTGATCTATGGGTATGTCTCTGCATCAGAGGGGAAAAAGACGACAAGCACAAAGAGAAATGCTATATAATATTTTTTTAATAGTGGTTCTCTATGCTGCGATTATAGACATTTACAAAATATACATAAGCTGATGATGTCAGTGACGATACATTTATTTCAGGTGCATCTCTCTGAATAAAAACTATACCCTCGAAGCACATGATGGGAATCGTCTATAAAGCAATCTGGCAGCTTTCAATAGTTCAATTTAACATATACGTTTGTCTGCATCTAGCAAGGAAGCAACTACAACAGGTTCTGTACAAAATGTACAACAGAACACCTTAACATATACATATGTCCATTCAAACGTGGTCTAAAATGACCAATAATTATAACGTGTATAAATACAACTCATTCCTTAAAAATATCAAACATATCTCGATCACAAATGGATGATTTCAGTAAAGATTTCCCACATGAGATGTTGTGAAAATAGCTTATTTAATTTCAACCGGGCAAGCACAAGCGTTGTTAGAAATGGTCTTTGCTAGGACAAACTTTGTATTCAGATGAATTTTTTTTTTATATACATGGGAAGAGCATAATAAGAAGTTTGTATTGGCAAATGTTTTTTTTTTTCATCTCAAAAGTCTGTGCTTTCTTCTCGTTAGTTTTATGAGCTGGGACAGGAGAACATAGACAGATGAGCAACAACAAGCTCTGTCCTTTTGTTTTTTTTTTCCTTTCCTTTTGGTCTTCGGTAGAAAAAGTTTGCTTCTGATGAAAACCAGAAGCCGAGGGAGGGGGAAAGGTGACGGGTTGACACTGACTCGAAGAAACTCATGGAAGAATACAGTCCGTTTCTTCTTGGCAGTCCAGCTGGAAGCTCTAAAAGTTGAGGAGCCTTCACCTCCTGTTGTGCTGATGTCCTCTGGTGGTTTTCCGCTCCTTCCACTCCTCGCCCTCAGAGATAAACTTGCCGTGGCTCCTGAAAACAGCTGTCTGGCATGCAGAGGCCACGGCGCTCGATCTAGCAGCCCAGGCTCACACGGAGAGCAAAAAGGACCCCGGAAGCGGATACCTCGTGACTCTGCCGTGAAACGTTAACTTATGGATCTATGCGGAAAGCTAGTAGCTTCTCCGAGTGCTGGTTGTTCAGTGTGCGGAGGTCCGGCAGGCGCAGCAGCAACTTCGGGAAGAGTGTGCCGTCATCCGGCCGGCGACTGGTGATGAGCGAACGCAGAGCCCTTATGAGGTTCTCCTGCAGCTGCTCCACTGCTCCCACCTCTACAATACCGGAGCGGTCTGGAAAAAGGGGGGGAAGAAAGAAACATTAAGTTTGTGGAAATGTGTTTTTATAAAGGATGTCCCGATCAGGTCTCAAGTAACTGTAGAGGTGCTGATCACCCGGCTCAATTCCTTATAAACTGTCTACAGGAGTTTATGTCTCCTTGAAAAAAAAATCTTTTTCTGAATAGTTTGCAAAACTATTCAGAAATGTTGAGCTTTTCCTTTCCACTCACTGTAAGGATGTGTTGGACGTCAACAAAGGACTGGCATCATACAACTTGAGAAAAACCCGACTGAGACATCCCTTTTCAGAATTTACAAAGCGCTTGTGGTCATGCAAGCTTCTCCTACGTACCAGCAGACACCAGAACAACGGCCATAAAAAGAGCCATCTCGTCTTGTTCCAGTCCCAGAGATCCCAGCTTCTCGCTGAAGTCAAACATGGCATCCAGCAGGGAGCCCATACCCAGAGCCCTCAGCGATGCCAGCGAGTACGTTTGTCCGTTAAAGAAGGTTACCGTCCTCTCTTTGGGTTCAAACAAGGAGCAGAACCTCACCATAAGAACCTGTGGGCAGAAGACGACCCGGTCAGCACCAGAATGCACAGCGAAAGGGAACGGAGGACGGACTCGGGGCGTTACGCGGACGGACGCACCTGGAAAGTGCCAGATTTGAGCAGCATGACCTGGTCGTGCTGGCTGAGCGTTTGGAAGCCTGGGATGCTCTTTGCAAACTCCACCACTTCTTTAACGGCCGGGGTGAAGCACTGGGAGAACGACTCCCACACCTCCTGGCTGGAGCGACTGGCCGGAGCCACAGGACACGAATTGAGAGGGCACGCCTGCAGAAAATAGACCAGTATTAGGAATGATAATATTAGACGGGCCCTGAACTGATTTTCATTGATTAAAATGGCACAAAAAAAAAAAAAGAAAGAGACTCACAAGCACTTTGGCGCCTCCGTTCAGCTTCCAGGGGCAGGATGCTGAGTTCTGGTTATCTCTGTCTGGCATGACACCATGACTGGCTGTGAAGATCTGAGACGATAACCTGCCACTAACAGGACACTGGTTCTGATTGGAAGAGAAGGAGTAGTTGGCGTTGCTGACACTTGTGCTTGTGGAGCTTGCGTTGCTGCAGGGAGGAGCTGGGAAGTTTGCAGCCAGGTGGTAGCTAGTTGAGACGTTTTGCTGCTCCACCTGAACCCTGTACTGCGCTGGGTTCTGGTTCTGGGCGGACTGGCCGGCTTCCTGCACCGTTCCGCTATGGAAAGACGGAGTTCCCAGGCTGCTGCCGCCTGCTGCCATTTTGAGCGGCTTCTCTTCGCTGGGGTAAGGCTGCGGTAGAGAACAGGATCCGGCGTTGGTCTGGTTGAGCGGACTGCAGGGGCCGTCGGAGGGAGGCGGCACCTCCATCTCCACGGAAGCCGGTCCGTTGAGACTGTTCATGTAGCTCTGCATCTCATCCATTAGTCTCTGCTTCTCCCGCTTGGGAATACGCCCAAAACGCACCGCTAAGGAGAAAAAGAAAACAAGACAAAGCGTCTTCTGTTAGCGTAAACCGATGCAGACCATACTATTACAGCAGTAGCCTCTACAACTAATGAATTTACCCTCTGAAAACCTGGTAAAAAAAGTATAATTACATTTTAAATGATCATTTTAGAGATGGGAATGTTCAGTGAATGGTATTGGCAAAACAAAAAAAAATGGTATTCAAAGACTGGATGTTTTTTATTGATATTTTTTAAATCGTAATTGGCATATTTATGATTAATTGTGCCAATTAATAACTCAATAAGCAGACATTTCCAAATAAATATGTTTATGGAAGAAAGCACAAACATACATGATGCTCACTCTCAGAGCACCAATCCGTCAATGTAACAACAAATCTTCCTCTTGAACATCTCCTGGTTTTCTCCGCTTATATTTTCATTAAGGCTTTTCCAGCCATGTCGTTATCATGATCAAAAAGACAGATTTTATTTACATGTAAAGAAGTAGATGTTTCAGAAATCTCTGAAACGTGCTTCAATGTAAAATACAGCAAGTCTTTACAGATTTCGAGATCTGATGCTGTAATAAATTGATACAAGAGAGAAGTAAACATCTAAATTCTTTTAGGGCGGCAGAGGTCTCAGAAATATTCACACACAACTGATACAAGGTGGGAAATGTCCACATAATGTCCACATCATGCTGCTTAGCGATAAATGAATGAACTAGAGCTTCCAGCTGGAATGAAACTCGAACACTATCCTGTGCATGTGACTGATCGGCGGTCCTGTACTCCATCACAGCTGTTACGCCACAGATTGAGAAACCTGCACGTCTGCCCGTCTCGTTCTCCTCTTTGCCTTTTGCAACGCTCCCTTCCCCCTCTTTCAGTGGTGCACCTTCACTGGCTGTCCTATTTATAGTCTCCACCCTCACCCCCTCCGCACGTTTTCTCCCTGTTTTCGCCTTTCAGATGAGCTTCTCTGTGAAAATAGGTCACTGGGTCAAAAACATTGAACCTGGTGTCATTAGTGAGGTGACAAAGTGAATGAGGGTTGGAAACGTTGAAGACAAGGGGGCCATGTATGATGGGCTGAAAGGACAAAAGGTCAGAGGTGGGCTAACGCTGGCTAAAAAGGTGAATAAAAAGCAGCTTTTCCTCTTTAAAGTGAGCATATTTAAAATAAAAATATGGATATATAGAGCTTGGTCAGGTTGCCGTTTGATAAATTAGCAGATTTTCTTGCTTTGGCTGTTTTTTGGGTCAACTAAAAATATTTGCTCCAGAAAAAAAACATGATTTATTATCACCTAGTTCAGCTATTCCCCAAAGGGCTGAAGTGTTGCAGTGGGAAAAATGCAGAAGGGCAATTTCAAAGAAGTTACACATTATTCTATAGGTAAGCTATGGACGGTTTAATGATTAACAAGACAGGATAACAATATGTCGCAGATGATTGCCTGCAAAGACTGTAAATCATGCTGACCACGAGGGCGGTAATCAGCTGCTTTGTGCCCCAGTTTTAAAAAGTAAACTCTCTTTTTTGCTGTTTGAGCAAAACTGAAGACGACAGGGACACTAAAGCTCCTCTCGCCATAAATCAGAGAGGAGTGAGGAGGGGAGGGAGAGGACGAAAGGAGGACAACGGAAGAAAAAGGGAAGACAGAATCTGGCTCGTGTTTTCATTAAAACATGGAAGATCAACAACGACGCAGCGCTAACTATGTTATCGAAATTTATAGTTCTCACATGTGTACTTGCAAAAGTATTAACACCTCATAAACTTTATAAGATTTTCTAATATTATAAGCCCAAACTTCAATCAGCTATATTGGCCTTTTATGTGATAGGCTGTTAGAAAGTGCAGCACATTTTTGTGACGTGAAAGGATATTAAAAATCTGTGATATTAAAAATCATTTGCAAACAAAATCCTTGCAAGGTACGCATCGTGAGGTATTCATCCCCCCATTACTCTGTCAGCCCATTAGCAGTTAATTAGTTCATTTAGGTTGTAGGCTGAAGAACGAGGGACACACCACACAGATCAGTTGTAGATTTAAGAAAATATTTAAAGCAAAGTTAGGGTATTAAGCTTTAAGCTTCTCACTGAGCTTTGTTCATTTCATCATTTGAAAATATAAGAAATCCTCCTAAAAGCTGGATATAGAAAGCATTCATCAAAGAATGAGTTATGGTGACTTTGGAGGAGCTGCAATAATCCCACCGAAAGCTTCCCAGAAGATGCTCTGGTCAGACGAAACCAAAGCTGAACTTTTTGAATTGGAATTTTTTTCCCCCATTTCTACATGTGAGCTCATGAAATGCCAACAAATATCCATAAAGGTTTATGGTAGTGGGATACAATTTAAAAATAGACCAAGTCCCTCACCATCTCGGGACATGCCCACAGAGAGACACTTCTTGAAGCGACAGTGCTGGCACCGGTTACGGTTCATGCGCATGATGAGACAGTTCTCGTTCTTCACGCACATCTTGTAGTGGATGTTCTGCTGAATGCTGCGTCTGAAGAACCCCTGGAGACAGAATACAAAAAGAGTGAGAATAAATGCTTTCAATGACATCTTTTGTGTCCTTGAAGCTCAAAAAGGGAGTGGGATGTCTTGTTTCTCGTCCTACCTTGCAGCCCTCACAGGCGTGGACGCCGTAGTGGAAGCCGGACGCGATGTCCCCACACACCTTACATAGCAGCACCATTCCCCCAGTCTCTGCAAATACAACAAATTCAACATCAAACAGAGGAAAGACGAGCAATAATAAACTACAGACAGTGACGAGGCGAGCAACGAGAACCGGAGGAGTGGAAATGTGAGAACTTACTGGTGAATGTCCCGGTGAAACTGCAGGACCTTTTGGCAGCTGTGGCATGGCTGTAGGTTGCTGACGACGTGGTAATGTGAGCAACAGGAGCGTTGCTCACTTCCGGGAACTGAAAGACCATTTTAGGGGAAACAGTTCCTCCGCCATGGTCGCCTCTCTGCTTCAGCACACCGATCTCCTGGAAGGAGACCCCCTCTGGGGACGAGGGCTGAGAGTGGGAAGACGGCGACTGGGTCTGGTATCCGCTGGATGGGCTTCCAGGACTCGGGCTGGCGCTGCCGGATGAGCCGGCGTACAGGATGACACCACCTGGAGGAGGGGAGCACACAGCGACGAAAACTTAGTTTGACCCCCTCAGTGTTTATTTGGGTCACGGCTCACATGCAACATGTAGGTGAGAGTGCGAGAAGTTCAGCGATGCTCTCCTTTGACGCGCAGAGCTCTCTTGGCAGACGTTCAGGGAGAGCAAACAACACTGTGACCATGTTTGGACAGCTTGAAATTTGATCCAATTGATATTTCAGAATAATCATTTAAAAAAAAAAAAACTGTCTCTCTACGGTAACAACTAGTCTGATCTGGATATTTGCGTGAAGGTGTCAAACCAGAATGACAAGACCGTTAAAGCAGGAAAAACAATCAGTGTCTTGTGAACCAGAAGAACCTTTCAAACAATGATCTTTAAAGAGCGATCTCACGAAATGAAACATGACGACGCCAAGAAATCTGTATCTGATCGCTGACACACACGCCCAACAGTGCGTCTCTCTTGGCTAAAGAGCTTCATGGTCTTTTGTTACTGTTGATAAAGTAGCCTTCAGGATGTCGCATCGCATTGAAAAAGAGACGCTTGTGGAGTAAATATAGTGTCATATCACACAATGACAGAAAGTCACAACACGTTAGTGACTGCAGCCTCAGATGCTCATAAACGGAGCCTTTGTTTATTGATGTCACATCGGATCGGAAATGCCCTATTACCCCCTTAAACCCTCGCCTCCGCCCCCTTCCGCCCCGCCCTCACGCCTGCTTTGTTTTGCAGACAGCGTTCTTCCCCCGCAGGATGAAAGACGGCCCCTCACGTGCAGCCCGCTCCCTGCCAGCTTGCTTTCAGAGACGAGTCTTTTCTGCACTCCCACTGTTTTTTTTTTTTTCTATCTTTTTTTTTCTCCCTCCTGCACCCTCCCATCCTCTCTGTCCTCCTCCCTCCCTCCCTTCCTCTCTCTAGCTCTGGGCATGCAAACCCATCTATCCGCCAGCCACCTGACCAGGAGCTCACATGGACTCTTGACACAGTTCCCGCCTGGCTCACAAGGCTCTTTGCGCAGTCCCGTGTAGACAACAGCAGCAGCAGCAGCAGCAGCATGACAAGCGCCAGGGCAGATCACGTTTGGAATAGAGGAGGCTTATAATGCTGTGATTTCAGAGAGCGAGGGAGGAAAGCAAGCGAGGACACGGCCACCTTATACGCTCATAAAACAGCCATGACAAAATGTGCGGAGGCATCACGGCTGTTTTTGTGCCCTTATGTCAACCTGGAAGCATAAAAATTGATCTGGGACTTAATAAAACGAGTGGCAAATTAAAAATATGGAGACATTTGTTCCTATTTTGGTTTGAGCTCTTTTATTATTACAGCTGGATTAGAAGGATAGGTTTTAAAAAAAAACAAACACTTGTCCAAGTAAAATAAACTTTGTCACGCTTTTAGTAATTTCCTTAGAAACCAACCACAATAATATGGTGCTTTGCGGTTAAGATTATTATATAACCACAAACAGTTAATGTAGCAAATACAAACTTTTTTTTTCTTAATTACTGTGCTTGAAAAGGTGCTCACTTTATCCCTGAAAACTTGCGGTTTTCAAGGATAAAAACTGCATTTTAGGGATCCATAGAACTACACAGTATTATTTAATTGTGCCAAATAATGCACACAAAATCTGTTTGGGTTTGATTAAAACACCACTGCAAAAGCCTAACCATCAATTCTTATACATCCAGTCATGAGCGAGAACGAGACCTAAAGTAAACTTAGCGAAGACCTACTTTTACTTTTAACCTACTTTTCATTTTAAACTGTATTATAAATAAAATAAGAAAAAAAAAACCTACATGCAAATATGTCTGTTTACGCTCTGTTTTAATTGCTGGATTACTGAGCAGTAAAACGGGTGTATGAATATGCAAAGAGTCTTTTCACATTATTCCTCAAAGTGGTCCTTCTTAAGGTTGGCTGCTGGCCATGACTCATGCTTTGCAGCCTGTTGGACAGGTTTGAAGCATAGCTCAAAACAGAAATCTGCACTGTGTTGCTAAACGGGTTACTGAAGCCCAGAGTAGGAAACAGAAGATGTCTGGTGTAACCTTATCTGAAGAGGCAACACCCTGGTCAGCTATGCAATTCTCTACACATCTCCTGTTTGGACCTTGAATAATCTGAGAAAAGGACTTCTTGCCTCTTGTGTTTTCTTTCCCTTTGGGATCACGTGCAACATTTCTGTTTAGCTCCAAGTGCCTCTGGAGTTCCCACGTGAGGTGCTTTGGGCTTGCCGCCTCATGTGTGGCAGCAGCTTTGGCATCAGACACAGATGTTTGCCTGCACACCTCATTGTTGTTGTTGTGCGCGGAGATAATGAAGTTATATGGACGTTGGCAGATCTCAGGGTCATGTCCTGTTTGCACACAAGCGCCACTCCCACATTTAAATTCCCGTTCCCTCCCACCCAGAGTAAAAACATTCCACGTTCTGACTGCTTCCTTGAATGCAATGTGACTGGGTGACAGGGTGAACTGCAGGAATTGAACGGGTGCCAGACGCAGACACAGGTAACAACATGTGAGCTGTTTTTAGGAAACACGGCATAAACAGTTTCCTTTCATGCCCCACCTTCATAACTTCATACCATGACGAGGACCCACCCCTGAGTGTGAGAGCCAAACTGTACAAACATCCGCCCACAAGTCATGTTGGGGTGGGAAATGCCCCCTTTTAACTTCTCTGGCCAGGCCCTTTTTGCATGGTTGCTAAGCTTCGCTCCATGTGAAACAGCTGGCCCCGAGTCACGTGACGCTGATGCCCTCAGCGGACATCAGCCTGTTTTTTTTCCTCTCAGCATCAAAACAACATTTAAAAATTCTTCTTCTATGGATTTATATATATTTTTTAATCTTGCTTTAAGGTGAATGAGCTGCACATTTATTTGTGAGGAACTAAATCTGGTTTCTTCTGCTATTGTAGGAACTCGTCACAAGAACATTTTTTCATGAAGAGGTGATCTAAGTTTTTCAGGAGTCAAGATGTTCCCAGTAAGGAAGCTGTGGTTCTGTCAGGTCAAAGAGTCACCTTTGGATCAGATAGAACAACAAAACCTTCAGATCACAGTCATACTTCTCATTCCTTTTCTACAGAAATGCAACCAAACAGAGCTTAGTCAGCCAAGCCACCCACATGTTTTGTAGTTGTTCAGTCTAATCATCAACCAACATAGCTGTAAAAAAAAAAAAAAACACCTACGGCTTGTACACAGAGCAGGAATCATTCACTGAAGCATTCATTGATAAATATAGCTTGACAACGGAGCTCCGAAAACGCTGTTAATCTCTGAATACAAGTTAAATAGTAAAAAAGTTGACAAAATAATATCATGTTCATGATCACAAATTTAATTGCTCTACAGGACAAAAACTTTTCTCCTTCCAGCTTCTTTTTATTAAAGATCCTTTGATAATTGACACTTGCTGTAAATTTGTGATTTTTAAAATACACTGACCAGAGTTGAACTGAATCTGGAAAACAAATGACATTTTGTGATGTGGGTAAAACGGCTCACTGCCCAGGGCGGCACAGTCCTGGGTGTGGCATTAGGGCTTTACCGTTGCTTATTAACTGTATAGTACCATGTTCATTACTTACACCCCTGCAAGCAAATGCAACTGTAGCTACCGTGGCTGCAACCACCGAAGCTTATGATTTAGTAAAGGATCATTTCACTATTTTTTAGAAAATGAGCTCTACTTAGTCAACCTGAATAACTGTTAAATCATAAAATAACTGTAATCACAGATGCTAATTTATTTTAATTTCACAACCCATATCTAAATGCTGCCAGACCCGTTGGAAAAAAAGAGCCACCACTGTCTGACGGCGGGAAGTAGAATTAAATACCTGAAAAGGCAACATATTATGGTTGAATCTAAAGAAATCCAACCCTGCTTTCTGTCAGAAAACCCTGAAGCAGAACGTCAGCCCGTCAGTTCATGACCTTCGGCTCAAGTGTACTTGGGTTAAGTGGAATAATTACTACAAAATGCTTGACAGAAGCAGCAGCTGCCAACAGTGGCACAAACAGCTGTTAGGTTAAGCAGGTGATTATTTCTTCACATGGGGCCAGGCTGATTTAAATAGTTTTGTTCCCTTAATAAATGGTGTCACTTTTTTTTTTTTTTTTTAAGTGCATTTTCTTTCTGGAAACTATCATGAAAGGCTAAATAATTTGATCAGCAAACCAATATCTGGCACCCTTTGTATATTCTAACAAGAATATGACACAACTACATCTGTGTTATCAGATATAGATTTTTTGTTTGTTTGTTGTTTTTTTTCAGTAGCCAACTTTGGTTGCGGTTTCATTTTTGCATCGAATGTGTTGCATTGAAACATAAATGGCGGTTTATATCTGGGTTAATGTGTCCTTCATTCAGTGTGTCAGACTGAAACCCAACTCTTCTTACTTCCATCGTGAGCGGCCATCAAACTGGTAGCAGCCCAGTAACACCCAGCAGACAGACTGGGGAGGCTGCAGTACCCCTCTGACCCACTGACCAATCTATCAGCAAACACACAGGAACCCCCCCCCCCCACGCGCGCGCGCGCGCGAGCTGAGAGCGCGAGCAGCTTGCGCGCGCGGCAGAGGAAAAGGGAGGAGGGAGGTGGTGGTGGTGGTGGTGGTGGAGGGGGGTGGGGGGAACCATGTGCGGCACGTGTCTGCCGAGGCTGACTCCACGTGAAGGCAACTCTAGGCGAGGCGGGGAGGCTGCGTGTAAAAAGCTCGCAGCTTCGCCACGGTTCAAGGACTTGGTGATATTTGCGTGGAGATTAACAACGAGAGACATTCGCGAGGAATATGTCGCGTTTCTAGGCTCCGGCGTGTCCGCTCGCGCGCAGGAGAGGCTGTCAGACTCGCTGATAGACGTCGCTGCAGCTGAGTCGATGTCTAATGCACGCTAATGTCGCATTTAACAGCTGTAACAGTATCCCCAGTTCATCCCAGTAAACTGGCCGATATCGACTGGCCCGGTCCGCTTATGGGCAACGCATGATCTGCTCATTCATCATCATCATCATCATCATCATCATCATACTACATTCAGGCGGTGATTCAGGACAAACCTCTGCCTGTTTACTCCTCAGCTCGTGCAGAAATAGAACATTTTTGCGCATGTGAAAAAAATGTTTTGACCCAGTGGCCCTGAATGTTCCCACACACTCTTGGTGTGTGTGTGTGGAAGGAGGGCAGAGGAGCAGAGGAATAAAGGGATTAAAGCGGCTGAAAAAAATGCATGTTCCTATTTAAAATGTGAAGCCCCACGTGCCAGCTCCATGTCGTTCAATTATTTCAGAACAGGGGCGCATCAAGAAAGACTTGGTGGGGGCTGCTAATTACCTCACAGTCAAAAGCTATAAAATCTATTTGTTTCAGTATACTGATGTGGTGAAAGCTAAAAGTAGAGTCTGATTACTATATATAAAGTACATGTTTTCCCAAATTCACCTAATTCAATATGTTAGTTCACGATTTTAAAATATGGTATTAAAATGAGAAAATATATTGATGTAAATTATTAAATAAATTGGATATGAGCATAAATTTAGATAGAAATCCAATGACAACAAAAAACTATAGAAATATATAAAAATATAAATATAATATAATAGAAATATAAATATAATAGAAACATAAACTAAAAAGGATATTGACATAAGTAGTGAAAGTTTGCCTAAAAATATAATTATGTGATAGAAGAAAACTTACTCTGTAAATCAAATATTTCAAATTATTTTTCAGCTTTATTTTTTGGGACCCTGAAAGCATATCGAAATAAAAAAAAAAAAAAAAAAAAAACGTATTTTATAGATAATAGAATATTAACATAGATATAAATAAAATGATGCATTATTGATCAATTGTGTTCAATTGAATAAATATAATGAAAGTTTCTAAAAACTACAAATATATTATTCCATAAAGAAAAAAAACCCATTCAGTTATGTATCTTTTCATTCTGAAGTCTTACTCAGGTCTCACACAATGCAAGTTCTCTAATGATAAAAACAAAATATATGCACACAATACTTTCTTCGAACTCATGAATCACCACCTCCCATCGCCCCCCCTTTAGTTACGCCCCTGCTAGTACAGGGAGCCGAATCACCTCTTAAAATAAACACCTATCTGCTCATCCAGCACGTGCTCTCCTTTTATTAGTTAGTATATGACAGTAAATATCACGCGTGCCAAACTACTCGGATAAGTGGGATAGTGTGGAAGGAGAACGGGCTCGGTCAAAGTGGGAGGGCTTTTTGGGTCGCGCTTCACGTGAGTTTGTTTACGTGGAGAGAAATCGGAAGTCCAAGAAGAAGAAGAAGAAAAAAAATGTCAGTAGGACTTCCCTCTGTCACTGAAAGCCCCGCGCTTGTCTCCATGGCTTTGCAACAACAATGAATATGGACGAATGTCACTCAAAACGCAAAAGTGCACACATATTTGGGTTGCTTCTCCTGCTAAAGCACAGCCAAAATATATTTAAAAAATGAATTAAAACAAACAAAAAAAATGACATAAAAATTAAATGGAAGGGCAACTTAAACATAGTAGGAAACACATATTAGCTGCGAATATCCACGACAACGTTGACAAAACAAAAGACGGTTAAATCCCACTCACCGCCAGGACTGCTCTCCATGTTCTCCGGTCGATTCTCGCCTCCGAGTGGAATAACTGTGGACTTTCGCCGCCGCTTGTCACTCAGGAGTTCCGTGGACCCGAGTGAGAGAGAGAGACTCCGGAGCTGCACGCGCATATGTACACAGTGTACTATCCCGGAGCTCAGACCCGCGTGGGCAGAGAAAAAGCCCAGCCGACGATGAGACAGTAAAAAGAAATATTTCTGCTAAAGATATATATATATATATATTTATATATATATATGATGAGAACGAGCTCAGCTGAGATGTCTCATGGATCCGGGCTGGTGATGAGATGCTGGTCCGTCTGTACTGGTGGCAGGATGTGACTGTGTGAGTGAGGGGTGTTCTCTACATAACAGAGATCCCAGCTGCTTGCCATGTACAGTCACCATTAACACACCATCAGAGTGGAAGTGGATTAAACACTCCCCCTCTCATCAATAAGCAACACGCGTCCTAAAATAAGCGGCACGTTTTCAGGTGCCTGAGAAATGTGACCAGCTTTCCTCGTCTCTCTCTCTCTCTCTTTCTCTCTCTCTCTTTCTTTCTGTGCCTGCTTGTTTGTTGATGGGAATCAAGAATCCTCTCTCTCTCTCTCTCTCTCTCTCTCTCTCTCTCTCTCACCGTCACGCTCTGTGAAAACATCCCCCCTTACCTCCCCTACCCCGCAACTCATTTTACTCTTTCCCAGTGTTTCATTGGCCCACGGCCCCGCGTGGACACGGCGCATTGGGCTCGTTCGACATTGGAATGCTGCTTAAAAGCTCTACAGCATGTGCGCATGGCATGTGAGCTCGCGCTGCCCTACTGACACACATTTTATGTTAATGAGCGGCCCGGGCTCGGAGATAAGCGCGAGAAAGCGAGCAGAGATGCGATGACAGGGGAAGATGTCTCACTCGGAGGGTTTTTTTTTTTTTTTTTTTTTTAAAGAATTAGGAAGGTTGTTTTATTGAAGGAAATCTAAATTAAATTGGGCGAATTCGTTGTTTTTAATCAAATTCAGAAGAATAGAAGTATTTTAAGTTCAAATGGTATTGAAGACTGAGTAAATGTAATTTTGTAAATTTCTCAAGAAGTCTTCTTCTAGTAAATCTAGGTCTAGACAGGGGCCAACAGGGGCCAGTGCAGGTCCTGGCTCCTGTTATGACCCCTGTACTAAAGAAAAAAATGTATAAAATCTATTAGTTTTGGTGATATGCGCTGGCAAAGAGATCATAACTAAACATAACAGAAGCTCAGTATTATTGTGTGGTAGAAAGAAAATGATAGATGATTTCCAATTAATTTCACTGTTAAAAATATGAAAAAAGAGTTATGCATTTAGCCCTCCTCTGCTCACCATTGAATAGATATATGCTGAATAGATATGGAGCTGATTAATGTGAAAACTCAAAAACTTTTAATAAACTTCAGTGTGAATCTTCTTGCATAGACAGTTCTTGTCTCTTATGGTCGTTGGGCGAGAGGTGGGGTTCACCATTGTCAGCTTCCCAGTCCATTACAGGTCAACAAAAAGACAAACAGGACAAACAACCATGCACACACATTCACAATTAAAGGCAATGTGGAGTAATCAATTAACCCAGCAGTCAGGTTTTTGGCCTGTGGTAAGAAGAGTATCAGTGTAATTTAATCTCATTAATCCACAGAATATTACAAAAACAAACAAATGCAGAATGAAACTACAAAGCAATGCAGACGGACTGAAATGTTATCTTAAAAACAATGCAGAGTAAGGAGAAGGTGTGTGTGACTGAGCTAGTTTTCATATATATATATATAAAGAGAAAATCTAACTGAAATAATAAAAAAAGAGAAAGTAAAAGACAAAGCCATAACAAAGGGTAAAAAGCAAACAATAACAATAATAATGATTTAAGACAATAAAAAAAATCCTTAAACATATAAAAGGCAGGTATTTAATTAATTTTGGTTTCTGAGCTGAATTTATGTTATACACATCCTACATTATGTAGAACATGTATTTCAGTATGAGCCATTTTTGTATTTATTTATTTAGAGATTGTTTTTAAAATTATAAAATAATTCTTTTTGGTGTTGGGCTAAGTTGGGTTTTTGGACAGCAGAATGAATGTCTTCCTTTGTTACTGCAATTGGATTTGTCAGTCAAACACAGAGGAAATTACTGTTGTATTTGGTTCCCATAAGTCAGAAATGGGAGAAGAAAATGGCAAAAACAAACTAGTTAAAAGAAAATTAAATTGTTCAGGAGTCATTAGTCTGTTCAAGTGTTTTAAGCAAGTAACTTACCAACTTTATTTATGAAGCACTTTATACACCGACAGGACCAAAGTGCTATACACAATCATAAAATACAATGCAATTGTAAAATAGAAAAGATCGAACATAAAATACATATTAATATACAGCAAAGTGAAACATCTCAGATTGTGCCAAACGCCAAAGAAAAAAGATGGATCTTAAGAAGGGACTTAAAAACAACAAGTAAAGAGGCCTGTCTGCCCAAAGGAAGATCATTTCTTGAAAGCTGCCACAGGAGCTGGGAAATATATAAATCACTGACTCCTATATAAAGTGCATTACAGTAATCCAGCCGCATTTCGAAATGCTGTCTGGAAAGAAGAGGTTTTACTTTGGCTGGCTGCCTGAAGTGGAAAAAGCTGGATTTTACAACGGCTCTGATATATGCTTCCAGCTTAAGACCAGCATCCATCTTGATCCCTAAATTTGTAATAACCGGCTTGGCAGAGATCAAAGATTGGTCCGGGAATCTACAGTGGATCTGCCAAAAATCACGACCTCTGTCTCATCTTCATTAAGTTTCAAGAAATTCAGGGCCACCCAGGCTTTCAAATCTTCCAGACATAAAAACAGAGACCAAAGAGACGTGAGTCTGAATTCTTTAGTGGTAAATATATCTGTGTGTCATCTGCATAACAATTAAAGGCAATCCCATATTTTCTAAAAATAGAGCCAAGAGGAAGGAGGAACAACAAAAAAAAGAGGAGGACCTAGAACTGAGCCCTGTGGGACACCACATGACAGTGGAGCAGAGGGGGACCTATGGGCATCAAGACGATTGGCTAAATAAGATTTAAACCAATCCAGAGCTATGTGACTCATGCCGGGAAAGTAAAACGCCACAAAACAACTGAATCAACTTTTAAAAGAGCCGACTCTGTGGTTTAAAACCGGACTGAAAAACCTCTACAATATCATGTTCATTAAGACAAGCCATTAGATGATTATAGACAATATTCTCAATCATTTTTTGAAATAAAAGGCAGTTTAGCGATAGGCCTATAATTCGCCAGAACAGTAGGATCCAAAGTTGGTTTCTTACGCAGAGGCTGCAAGTGAAGCTGCTATTCACAAGAGCAAGGACAGAAGGACTCACAGCATCTTTTAATGTGGTGATAAGCCTCTTAAAGATGACAAAATTAAAGAAATAAGTCCAAAAACTAACCGGAAGTTGATCACCTTTTTTTTTTTTTTTTTTTATCAAGAAGCGGCATGTGAGCATCGCTTGGATAGACGATCTCTGCCTTGAGAAAGCCGACACGTGCGGGGAGGGCGGACCTCAGCGTGACTCTCCGTTCTCTCCCCGCACCCCTCCCCCGCTCCGTCACGTTTGCTCTCTCCCGCACATTGTGACCGCTGGGAGCGCGAGTTTCACCGGAGAGCGGCTGGGACGCAGCGAATGTAGGTCAGCAGCAGCTCGCGCAAACAAGAGCGTCGTAAAACAACCCAAATGTGCTAAAAAAAAAAAAAAAAAAAAAAGCGCCGCGTCCGCACAGAAAGAACAAAAAAACAACCAAAACAAAAAAAGAAAACAGAAAAGACAACCTCCTGTTGCGGGCAGACACACAAAAGAATCAAATTTAGGTCACATAGCCAGACCTTGGGGGGCGGATGGGGAGGGGGTGTATTTATTCACCTCTTTCTTCTTCTCCTTGGTAGGTGAGCTGAATTACAATCTCCTCGCCTCAGGCTGGGGCTGGTGCAGAATGAGGCTATGGGGGCAAAGGCTGTTTGGGATGAAACCCGCACCTGTTTAGGTGGTGTCAGACTCCCCATCAGTTACACAATAGACCACAAATTAACTGATTTTACTGACTGCTGCAGCCCATTTTTATCCGACCGTTTTCTAGTTTTGAGTTTGTATTTGAGCCTGGTTTTTGGTCATCCACAGCAACAAAGCCGGATTTGACCACTGCAGCTCCAAGTCCAATAAAACAAATAAGCATATCAATCTGTTTTCGGCAGTACGATTGCTATAATTCAGAATTTTACAATCGTTGTCTTTCATGGTGCAGTGCTTCACTTTCACAATGCTGTTGACAACTGAAGCCAGAGAAACTTCAATCGTTTCTACAGTGAAATTATTGAAATTGAAATTGTCTGCACATCTCTAGACTGAAATATTGAGCTCTTTTTCTAAACAACAGGCTGAAAATCGGTCCAATTTCTCTGTCCAGCAAATGTCAAATATTACCATCAATTCTCAGTTGCTTTAAAAGTGTGAACTTTGAACCGTTCTAACACATGTATGTGCTTTCAGCTAAACCATTTTATTGTGGCTTTAAGTTCATGTGTAGAGTTGCTGACCTGTGAGAAAGTAAATGATTATGTGAAGTGTCGATTTTCTGCCTCACAAATGATTCTGAATGATAGGCTTTGCTCTGTCCCCTTCAAGGCCCATTTGAAACTTTAAATTGGACTTATATGTCTTCATTTTAAGAGATTATATCACTCTTTTCTCTGCATATAAAAACAAAGATATTGTAGAGAAAATACACTCTCTTCAGGTTGTAGCGTTTCCTCTATAGACGTTAACACTGATGTTGCTTTTTAGTGAAGTGGTAAAAACTCTGATGCCTACAAGCCACAGCCATAATGTGGTGTAACCGCTCATAAAATTTGCGGGCTTGTAGATTTTCAAGGCATGAGGTTCTGAGTCCACATGGAAGAAAATTGATACAGCTTACAACACGGAGTCCCACAGAGCTCCATCTCAGGCCGTGCACTGTTTGGATTTCTACTTCTGGAGATTCCTTTCTACTGACGATATTAAAGCGCATTTACCCCAAAACAGATCGATAGCAATAACTAACTGACTCTTTGAAACATTTATTTATTTGTCAAAATGCTATAAAATCACAGTTCAATGCAAATGTATTTCATCTTGTTGGAAAAGAAGCTGAAGTTATTTTGTTTGGGAGGTCAGGAGTTTCACAACCCTTACAGACCTGATCTACAAAAACATGAAGGTTGGAGGTGTGTTAAGAAAATAAAAGCATGTGACTAAAAACGATCAGAAACTAAAAATAAAAAGGAAAATAAATAAATGAGCAACATAAATAAATACATGTAGCTTAGAAAAATTAAAGATGTGATGGTTTTCTGCCTGATCTGTTTCGATCAACATATATTTGACATTATTAACATGTTTCTGTGGTTTCAGTTGTGGAAATAAGTAATTAAACAGCGCCACCTTGTGGCCTGTTATAGTACCCACCCTGAGGAGGAGTTCTGTTGTCGCTGCCTGCTTCTCAAAAGGAATCAGGTCACGTGAACAATATCTGTGCTTTTTAACCCTATAGCACTGTGAGTTTCTTCCCGTGTTTCTATGCTGCTTGGGGAGAGAAAAACAGCTCTTCCTTTAAGAATGTTAAAAAGTATGAAATCCTTGATGGCTTAGAAGAGATCTCATCACTTATGTATAAAGTGGTGCAGTGCTTGTGAATGCTGATGGCAGAAATAAACCACCTCGCAGCTCCTCTTTTAGATTTGTGGTGCTGGACGGATGCGCCGCGATGCTTTTTCTTGCCACAAGGTGGCAGTGCGAGCATGGAAACGTGAGGTCGCTTCAGCTCTTCTTTGTGGTTTTTTTTTTTTTTTTTTTTTGAGCCTTCGCATGCTTCAGTACAAATGGTGTTCAGACTTTCAAACCTTTGCTGTCTCCACTGTAAACCCAGAGTGGGTGTGGATGTTTGAGCATGTATCTGCAGAGCTCCAGGAAGGACTATATTTGCCGCAGAAGCCATTAGCATTGCTTCTCTAATTGGAGTTATATTAAGCACTGCAGTCTCTTGAACTCTTTGCGTTGCATGCATATACTTTGTGTCACATTGAGTCAATACCTGGTTACTCACTGTGTTTACTTGATTTTAGAGTTGCATGGCAACGTGTTTACTTCAGCAAGTGACTCTTCACACTTACCCATTCCTCTGGAAAACAGGCAGCATCTTTGTCTTCAAGCTGCTTTCATACTATTTTGACCTTGTAAATGTGATGTGAATGTGTAAATGTGTTACTGGAATCAAATTAGAGAGCTAAAGGAGGATTTTATCTGAGGTTTTATAGCTTTATACATCAGATAACATTGTAAGAGAGAAAGTAAGGCTTACTGTAATGACATGTAGATATAATTAGTCAACAGAGCAACTATTTGGGCATGCAGTGTCTTGCAAAAGTATGTGGACCCCTTGAACTTTTCTACATTTTATCACAACCACAAACTTTGATTATTTATTTTATTTTATTGGGTGTTTTATTTGGTATACTGACATAGGGAATGCTATGATTAAAATGGAATGTGTCCCTTTTAATCTGATCCCCTTCAATGAAATTCACTGCAATCAACTGCCTTTAGAAATGACCTATGTAGTAATTCGGGTCCACCTGCGTGTCATTTTCCCAATATAAAACCAACTGTTCTATCATAGGTTTGACAGAAAACATGGACTTCATGATGATGAAGTCAAGGAACACAGCAGACAGGTCAGATGAGACCAAATTTTCATTTTTATTGGATTCAGCAAAATGCTAGAAGAAAATGTGTTTAAATTTGGGGCTGGAGGTTCAGCTGCAACAGAACAATGACCCTAAAGATGCAGCCAGAACCGCAGCACAATGATGTGGATGAAGCTGAAAGATCTAAATCCACTTGAGAATCTGTTACAGAACTTGAAAACCTATTATCGGATACACAGTCCATCATATCTGACTGAGCTTGAGCTATTGTGCAAAAAAAGGGGCAAAAAGTTCACAATTTAGTGTATACATACACCACTAATCTTTACTTTGTGTCTCTCCCAAGGTAGTCTATTAGTCTAATTAATCAATATGACAAAATGTGGACAAGGTCAAGGTACACGCATACTTTTTTAAAGCACTTTACGAGATCTGTAAGGCTTTGACAGCTTGAAGCAGGTATTAAATGGTGGTTTTTAAAGTGCATTAAGTAGTTGGATTTTGCTCAACATACTGTGAAGCTCGTTGCTCAAGTTCTTTAAAACTAAATGTATTGCAGCCAAAGAGGAAATTTAAGCGGAATCCAGAGAACAGCTGCTTTTAATAAACTAATGACAGCCATCCCAACAAACAGCTCTGATATTCTGGAAACAATGTTGGCCCCACGTAGGGGTGTTGGACATATTAAACAACATTTACAAACTGTGTTAGTCACATAATAAACAGGACAGAAAGAGTGAACTTGAGCGGTGTTAATGCACTAAACGTCTCCTGGGCTCCCACCCCGAGGACTAATGCGTTTTCGAACAGACTTCATGGCAGCAGCCAGCAGAGATCTGCTGACATCTGTGGACAAGTGCCCTCTTGTGAAGAGGTGCCAAACAACCCTGCAGGGAGAGCGGCTCCAGTCTCACCATATCGAAACGGTTTAAAGTGTTTTTCCGACTTCTGCCATCATCGCCATTTGTCTTCCAATCATTATCGGAAAGCATTGATCAGAAATAAAAAGGTAAAGATTAAGTACATGAACGGTCGTGCCTATGATTGCTCAGATTAGGCTTTTTGGCAACATATACAAACCAGCAACTGGTGGAATTAGCAGGGCTTTGTTTGCTCAGATTTGGCATAACTTGTTGGACAATACATGTCAAGCCTTCCAGCTGTACATAAAAATAATCTCTCTAATGACAAAATTGCAGACTCAAATAGTCTCAGCTGTTTATGGACTAAACCATTTTTAACTCACAAGTGAGCCATTTATACACATAAATCATATTTTAATAGATGTAAATATACCCATTTCACTGTTTAGTTTATGTAAAGATTGCGTATTTTAATGTTGCACCTCAGCACCGTAACGAAAACACCAAAAACATCATGTGCAGAAACATGGTCTCTCCTGGAACCTCTGCATGGTGTCTGGAGTTCCTGGGGAAGTATTTGTTCAAACACCTTGGAGAGGAAACAAAAAAGACAGACGAGTAATCATATTTGAGCAATATCAGGTCACATCTTTACACTCATGCTTCTTCCTTTAGATGTTACACAAACATTTGCAAAGTTTTGCAAAACAATAGACTTCATTTGCTCCGAGTATCAGTGCTTTTCTCCTCACCACACTTCTTAAAGAGGAGCAGCTGTGCAGGGCCTGGAACAAAAGGGTGCATGCTAATCATCAAAAACTCAACAAATATTCAATGAATAGTTAAAACATATTGATGTGCAAATTAATACATTGCTAAGATGAGCACTTTAAATAAATTACTTTTAAAATACTATACAAGTTAAGGCATCCATAATGAAGACCTTTCCATCACACAGAGCTTTAATCACAAACAGCATGAAAGATTTTCTCGATACTCAGTTTAGCCGATCTTATCATCCGCACGCTACCGGCTTCAGAGCCAAAGTGTGTTTGCTTCATTCTGCGACCTACAGCGATGCAGCTCAGCCTTTGGTCTGAAAAGTTCCAGTTCTGTTTATTTGTTTATTTTTTTTTGCTCCACAGAACAAAGTCCCAAAGCCTCTTTGACTTATTTATTCATACATTGAAGCTGACTGGTTTTTCGTTGTCAGAATTGGTGTACATCTTGGAGTCGTTCGCTGTTTCGCAGTGAACGACCTTGGCTTTACTTACAAACCTAAAACCTCATCGGTTGCTACTTTAATGTTTGCTTCTTCCGGGCGCTGCAGTGGCGCGGTCACAGGTTCGATTCCCGGCCGGCTGACCTTTGCTGCATGTCTTCACCCTTCTCTCATTTCCCACTTTCCTGAAAATTAGTTAAATAAATCCACTGGAACCTTTGAAAAAAAAAAAAGAAAAGAAAAACTTTGCTTCCACATGCATTTCTGGGAACATTTGTCTGTTTTTGCATCTTTTTCATTGGTTGGAGAACATTTAGGTTCATTTTCTTGGCTCTACCATATTATGAAACATTCTGTTGAGCAGGTTGAATAATTTTTAGCTGCATTATTTGCTTTATAGGAAGTTAGGATACAGTCCTTGTAATTCAGTTTTATTGATCAATTCAATTAGCTCCTTAGTTTTATTGGAAACACCTGAAGATGTTTTCATGCAGCATCATTACTAGAGAGATGACACTTTATTTAATATTTTGTATCTGATCAGAATTTAGCAACACATTTAGTGACCGATACTTTGATTTAAATTCCCCTTGTGCGTTTAGTACAAAGGGATGAATTTTGTTTACCAGGCTACAGAACTTTTCTCCTTCCTGATTTTTGGTTTTTCCCAAATGTCAGACAAGGAAGTATCACACTGATGGTTACACATTGCCCTTGAATACAGTTGAAACCAAACATTTGCATATACTGTATGTCTCTTTTTTTTTTCTCACACTCTGAAAGTAAGTTAGACTGAAGCTTTCCTGTTTCATGCCATCCGGGATGCAGGTAGTTTTGCCCTAAAATACATGACCAGGTTTGTGTCCATATGAGTTAAGATTACTTCGCTGCATCATCTTTGCTTTCCCAAACCGTCGAAAGGCATAGTAATCAAAGTGTAGGAACACTTAGAAAATTGAAGAAAGTAATAAAAAATTATTTTTTTTAAAACGGATTTTATGTTTCTTTCTGTTATTCGTCTATCAGAAATAAATCCAAACTGAACATAAACAGGAAAACTTGAGTCTGGCTTACCATCGTGCCACTAATATTCCGGGTGTATCCAAAGCTTTACTTAACTAATTTTGTGATCTGTTAAGGACAAAATGGCTCCTGCATGTCCAGGTGCATTCAGGCTCGACAATAATCCTGTAAATAAAATGTAATTCCCAAGGAATCACTTGTAGCTGTGAGGATCCTTTAGTCTCCAAGATGGCGACGCATGACTAACTGCGAAAGCTTGTGACTTAGACAACAAAGCTGGGATGATTGAGGAGCCACCAAGGCTCATCTCTCTGACTTCTCCTCATCTTCTAATTATCCCTCTGGTCCTGTCATCTCTTTTTAATGATGTGCACCCTCCAATCACCTTCTGTCCTGCAGGCAGTAACACATACGTATCAGCTGTAATTAGGCAATCGCTTCCACATGTGGATCAAACTCCTGCAAACCACTCAACCCCTACCTTACCCTCCCTTCCGCCCACTGTCTCCTTTTTCTCCCTCTGTTTTTCTTATTTCTCGGCTACCCTCTGTGTGCCCCTTTTCTTTCTCTCCTTTTTTTTTTTGTCTCTCCCCCTCTTTCCCCTTTCTTTCTGATTGAATTACCATAAGTGTGGGTTTTGGCCAAAATATGCCAGCTTGTTCTGATTAAAACTCTCGCTGTTATACTAGAGACTTTCCAAATGTCTGTGAGCAGTTTTGTGTTGTATATTTGGGGCGGCGTTGGGGTTCCTGGGGGGAGACGGAGGGGTTAGCGCACAGGCAGTTTGAAGAGGGGAAAAATGTAACCAGACAACTCCGAATGGCGAAAGATGACGAGTGTACGTCCAAGAACGGGATGGGAATAGATGGAGAGGTACGGCGGCTGAGTGGAAACAGAGAGCGGATGAGACGGTAATGGTAGTTGACAGAGTTGGGTTCACGACAGGTTCACAGTGACATCATGGTTGAATTTTGGGGAACATTTATATCGGAAAAGCTATTTGCTTTTCATTGGATGCACATGTACCCCTTTAACCACTTTTTTCCGCGTTTCTTTCCTCCTAAGACGAACCACAAGCACAAACTGCTGCAAATATCCTCTAATATTCAGATTTGCTTCAGAAAACAATACAGGACTGGAAAGAAGTACTTTACACCTTTAAGATTTCTTCTGCTTTTACCTTTTGGTTACAATTATCCATTTTGAAATCATCAAATAAATCCCTATTCCACCTTCACTCAACATGCTGCCTGATTATCACCAAATGTGTTGAATAGAACCAGTTTGACAACAGGAAGGTGGCGAGACAATCTTGAAGAGTAGTACATCAGGCCCCACTATGAAAAAAAAAAATAAAAATAACAAACAGATGCAAAGCAGTCACCACTATCTGTCAGTACGGAAAAGCTGACAAAGTCTATTGAAGAATTTGAGACTCCACTGAACAACAGTGGGAGCAAAAATGACGTCAATGTCAGAGTTGCGAGATAAAAACCAATGTTGAACAAATTTGCCCGTATCAGATTTCCCCAAAAAGCAGCCTCGAAGATCCCCAAGATTTTTGTAGAATCCAAAAGACAAAAATAGAAGCTATATATGCACCATGACAATGACTTGAAGCGTAAGAACGACCAACTTAAATGACAAAAAAAAAGATTTTAAAGTGACCGATCCAAAAGTTTGGATCTAAATTTGACTGAGATGTTTTGCCGCGACCTGAAACAGGGCGTGCAATCTCCGAAACCCTTCAATGTGGCTGACTTAAATTAATTCTGTAAAGAAGAGTGGTCCAAAATTCCTCCATAGTGATGTAAAACACTCACTGCCAGTTATAATAAAAGCTGGATGGCAGTTTGTGTCGCCAAATGTTTAGTGGGAAATTACCTTTTTTTTTTGCATACAGCCAAGTTGGTTTGGAAAGGCTTTTTTGCATCGCTGGATGAAATCATCGTTTGAAAGTTTCATTTTTTTATTCACTCAGATTCTATTTGTTTGACTTTAAACTTAGTTTATCTGAAGCTTTATTGTGGGAGTGGGACGAAAACAGAGAAAACCTGCAACAAACTTTTCTCTCAATACTTTTTACATCGCCATGCAACACTGTAGCTTGTTTTTCTGTAGCAAAGCATCTTAACCAGTTGTTTATTGAACTCCACAAACCCAAGCTGGCAATTTTACCCGGTTTTTCTACCCTTCTTTTCCATTTTCCTCACTTCTTTTTTCCCTCACAGCTCTTGTTTTCTCTCTTGCTTTTGCTCCCCCCTTTTTTTTTTTTTATGCCTGCAAGTCTAGCCAGCCCTCACCGCTGGTACAGTATGTTCTTTGTGTGTAGGCATGTTTAGCAGTATGAGAGACAGCAAATACATAAAGGAGCCTTGGGACCAGAAATGTGTTTCGAGTGTATGTGTGGGTGTGATTATATTTGTGTCAGCTCTTTTTCTTGCTCGGGGAAAATTAATAACAGGGTGTTGTGTCGTATTAAACGCTCTCTGTGTGTTGTGCAAGTGTCGTTTCTGTATGAGCCGTGGTGCCAGTGTTAATTGGTTTGCGGGCTGTGTGAGTCTGGTTCTGTTTTTGCAATCCTGCTTACATGTTTGTAGGTTTGTTTGCCGAGAGAAAAACAGCGAGCATGTCATGCATGCCTGTCATCCTCTGCATGCTCGTCCACGCACCAAAGAGACTCACATGACATCAATCTGAGAGCGGCGGGATAGTGATCTCATTACCAACAGCCTGCTGCTGATTAAAACCTGCACCCTCTGCCTTACCAGCACTGCGCCCCCCCCCCGTCCCCACCTCCTTCACCATTTTCTTCTTCCTCTGCCTTTACCTCGGCACCCTTCCTCCTCTCTCCACCCCTCGACTCCAGAGTCGCACCACTCTGCGGTTTCTCCGCTGCCTGCTGCCAAAAAGGGCCCCATTTTAAATTCAGCAGAAGGTTATAAACTCCCAATCTAGTTTTCGTTCTCAGTTCTTCTCAATTTTATTGTCCTGTGTTGTACATCTTTAAACTTTTAATGAAAGTATAACGCTTCTAAAAAAAAACAACAAATGTGCGGTCTTTAGGCGTAATGAGCTTGAGCTAAAAGGGAAAGTTCATTTTCAGGTCTGTTTGCAAGAAAGGATCTTCATTTTGAATTCAGAAATACACAAATTCCTCGTTCTCACTCAGCAGACGTACACACTCTGACTGTTCACCTTCCTCTGACACAGAAACACAAACAGCACTAACCTCTGGCTCTGTAGTGTGGCACTGGGCCAGATGGTTACACCAGTAAACCCAACACAGTTAAATGCGGTGCCTCGTAAAATTATTCAGCCTGGCTTTTTTCTCATTTTGTTTTTGAAGGAACAAATATCTCTGGGTTTTATTGCAGCTACAGCTGTAAGTCTTTGCCGGGATGTTCATACCAGCTTTGCACACCTGGACATTAACATGTTTGGCCATTCGTCTTTGCAAACAGCAGCAGCTCAGTCACATTGGTTGGAGAGCATGTGTACATGTTCAAGACTTGCCATAGATTTTAAATCGTCTTCCGGTTTGGGCTTTGACTGGGCCCCACTGGACGTTCGGGGACGTTGTAGGGATGAAAGGGGACCTTCAGGTCCAGAGTCGAGTCTTTTTCAGCCTGAACAGGTTTTCTTTCAGGATTGTCTTGAATTTTGCTTCATTTATGCTCCCACCAACTCTGACCAACTTCTCTGTCCCAACTGATACAAATCATCCCCACACCATGATACTGCCACCACTATGTTTCGGGATGAGGATGACACATTCAGGGTGATGTGCAGTGTTTGCTTTTCTCCACACATAACTTTTTATGCAGTTGAAAACTTCCACTTTGGTCAAGAAAGAGAAGAGGAGTCTCAAAAATAAGTAAGATAAATAAAAATTCCTCATCAAATAAGTTGTCTCTCCAGAAATCATCATCTATAATTTAGACCCCATTAGAGACAAGGGTGTTAGAAAACGGATGAATGGATATATGTTTTAAAAACTCATATACTGCAGCTTTAAGGTCCAAGTCTTTGAGTGTAAAGTCAATTCTTTTGCCTCAATTTCAAGTTTCAAGTCTAAATTACAGTGATGGAGTAGCTTAAAATGAAAAAATGCTGGTTAAATTTGTGTTATTCTGAGGCAGACACGCATATCAATCATACGGCGGAGGATCTATGAATGTTGGTGGCAGAATAAAACAACACATGCAGCAACTATCTTATAAGATGATCTTTAAAAAGTACATCTTATTACAGAGTTATTACCACAAAGCTCTGTGAGTCTTTCCACAAAGCTACGCTATTCAAGGACCATTTTTACTTTTTGTAGATGATTAGTCGTGGCTGACCTCCCTGTAACATTTTTATATTTGCTATTAAGTGGAAACTAAAGTACTTGTAGCCGTCCAGAACGTCTGAAAGGTTGACGTCTACTAGTTCGGCCTTTTCAGTTGGGATAACCTTCCCTCTCTTGGATAACATTTGACTGCATCTATCCAGTCTGAATGACATTCCAATGTCGTTACTATTTATCTTGCTGGCATGCCAAGTTTTTTTTGCTAATATCTTTTTGGGAATCACCTTCTTGCTGCCAAAATGCTATTTCATGCCTGTCAAACCAAACTATCTTCGGTATTTCTTCAGTACAGACAACAAGCTGACTGGAAACAACTTGATTTTAACAGGCTGCCAAATCCAAAGGGCCTGCAGATAAGATTTAAAATGGGTTCTTATTTACCTATTAAATGTCGATACCATACTGGCTCATCCTTTGAATTACCTGACCAGTCAAAGTGAAAGGTAAGGAAAAATGTAAATGCATGATCTCATCTCTTGTTTCCAGTAGGCCGCCTGCACCTCCACAGTGACTTTCTGGATGGCTGTGCAGTGTGTTTCCTTGTTGCCAAGGCTGGCCAGATAGACGGCAGACAGTTTTATCTCTGACGTGAAGAGGCAGCGAGCTTCACCCTCCGAGGGCCGACTGGCCAGGTTTGATCTCATCACGGATCAAATGGTGCTCCATTAAATGCTTCCTCACCAGAAAAGCACAGAGTTGATTTGCTTAGGAAAATCCTGTAGGAGGAAAAAGAGTCCTCTGAATAATTGTGAAGCTGTTGAAACTGAAAGGAGAAAATCCCTTTGTGCTTTTCAAGCCAGACACGATAGAAAGTAACATTTAGTCATTTGCATTTCGGCGAAATGCAAAGAATATATATTTTTCCACAGGTTTGAGTGAAAGTCCCTCAACATTTTGTAAAGCTCTTTGCAGGTACGAGTTGTTTTTTTTTTCATGGAAAAGTTTGGATCAGCGCGTTGGCGCGAAACATTTTCAGGTCACAATGAGGCATTTGATTGGCCTGATTCCTTTATCCCTCAGGTTAGACAGTCACAGTCCAAAAGCCAAGGCACGCAGGAATGGAACGAAAGCTATGGGCTGATACTGATACCCCCAAAGCTGTGCACCACTTGCCAGATGTGTGTTTGTGTATGTCAGGGAGTTAATCGCTGTTTCATGACTGCGTCTGCTTGTGCATGCATGTACAAGCCAGCCTATCCTCGGGTGATGAGCAGAAAAAGTCGCAAACCGGGCGGCTGAAAGCAAACGGTTTGCTGTGCATTAAAAATCCCACTCACGAGCGTTGACTGACAGTGCATTTCAGATGGACCGAAGGTAAGGAGTGACTTTGAGACAAAGAAAGCGAAGCGGGTGGGGGTTGAGGGGGCAGCAAGTTGAAACCTAAGCTCTCTGAACCCTGTTTTCCCTGCCTTCGGGCATTCTGTGGCTGGTAAAAATATGTGCTGTATATTTGAAGTGTTATATCACGTGACAAAGGCAGGGTTTGTGAATCAAAGTACACAACGATTTCAAGAGGAGGGAAAAAGACAGAGGGAAAGAGAAAGAGGGTGTTCGCTGGTGAGAAGACGACGACGAAGAGAGACGGGGAAAAAGCAGAGAGGGAGGTGGAATGCAACAGGCTGAGCTCTGTTGTAGCTGTGAGACGGACTTCTGACTGACAAACGCGACTGAAACGGCGCTACGTTTCAAACTCCCCTTCCACACTGACCCTCTGAGGCATTCACATCCAACATCTGGTAAGTTCGCTCTTTGCTCCTGTGGCTTCCTGGTAACTTTTAGCCTGTTGGCGGTTTTCAGGAGAAGAAGGCGACGGGCAGAGGACATGTCAGAGCATGAGTGAGAAGTGTTCCTCTCGTCCCTCTCCCTTCTCTCTTTCTGTGTGTGAGTCAGTCAGTGTGTGTTTGTGGGACAGCACGAGGGGGGAGATTGAGTTTCTCGAGGACAGCTTTAATTGAGAACAGAGATTTGGAGAGGAGCAGAAAGAACAACAGAAAAAGCTTGGAAAGGGAATAAAAGCTCATCAGAACTACGGTACGATGATGATGAATACTTTGTATTTGTTTGCCCTGCTTATGAGTGGAAAACTCCTTTTCACTGCAGATCTTTAAATAAACAAGTTAAAGCTATTGTGCAAAGGGAAATAAGACGAGTTGGTCTCCCATCCACAAAAAGCAAACCGTCTTCCTCTGTTGTAAACATCAGGCTTTGTCAGCTGTGAGGCCATTTCAATTTGTCTTCCTGCAGCAGACGAAGACGCTGCTGCAACCTGAAGGCTCTCAACCGCCAAACCCGACTGTCAAAGTTGATTGATCACTCCATCAACATCACAATGATTGAGTACGTCTAGTCTACCTTAGCTTCAGTATGATTCCTCACCCTGACCCCCTCCCCACCAGAGGAAGCACTCACTCTGTCGGATATCATAAGACGATCTGCTGTCTGATCATTGCTGCTGCTTTGCATCATGTGTGCAAATAAACTAGGTGACCCTCTCGCATTGAAACACGAGCTCTTTCTATACAGACTGAATCACTTCAAATAGCATCCTTTGTGCGACATGTGGTGTATGACTACAAATGTGCTGCTTGATTGATAATGATGATTAAGATGTCATTTGCATGCCAAGTGCTTCCTCTGCGATCTTATTTCTGGATTTCAGAGCCGAGTTTGACACAGTTCATCATAAGCCACGGCTTGAAAGACTGGGAAAGTGAGTGGGATTGTCTGGTGCTTTGGTGAATTGGACCAGATATCATTTGGACTTTTTGTCATTTGGTATTCTGAGCAAACAATGATCACTTGTGGGGTTCTTCAAGGTTTCGTTCTTGGGGAAAATTTTCATTTGACATCCAGGTGATGACCTTAGTTCAGACCAAGTTGTATTACATCTCTTACAAAATCTGAGCTGATGACAATTGACTGTATTTCTGTTCCACAACATGACAACAGCCCATCACATTTACTAAAACAGTGGTTGAGGTAGCATTTCTGCCAGCTTAATGCAGAAAAAACAACATATTTTTGTCCCAATAATGGAGTCCCAACTGGACTCAGTGAGGCTGAAGGCCACAGACAATGCAAGATGCCTTTATGGACTCTGATGTTTATTTCTACATCTAAATCTGTTACTAAATCAGCTTACTACAAGCTTGAAAACATTACAAAAAAACCCCAAATCCTGTCAAAAGAAATCACGGACAACACAAGACAATAAAGGTTTTTATTTTGAGTTGGTTATATTATTGTGTAAAACTACTAATAAGGCAACTGGACCTCATCTAAGTATTTTCTCTAGAAGCCTTTGAATGGTTTTGAACCTAAAACCTTTTCAAATTTGCTTGTCAAAGTACGCACAACTTAAATCACCAGATTTCTGCCCAATCAGGTCAAGAGCAAAAGAAGAGGAAATAGCAACCAGATTTTAAGCTCCTAAAAGCCTGAGATGTACAGAAACTGTTGACTCCTTCAAATTAGGACATAAAACAACTTTACCCCAACTTTCCCATACGGCCCAAAGACCACTTTATCGGTTCATTTTATCACGTCTTAATTTTTCAAAATGTTAATTTTCATTTCAAGTTTTCTCTCTTTTTACATGAAGGTTCAGTTTTACTATTAATCTTCTAATTTATCCCAAGGCTTTTAGTTTCTTTACCGTCATTATTTCATTTTCCTGTTAATATTCGTGGCTTTCCGCGTCTGTCGGCTAACACCACGTCGATGAGCGCTCCATCGGACCCTCAGAAACGCGAGGCCTCGCCGCCGGTCGGTCTCGCAGACTCTTGACAGATCTGTTCCAGATTAATTTTCCTTGCTGTCTGGAGGAATGTTCATCAGCATGTCACAGGGAAAAGTGCATGAGTCTGCAGGAAGGGGGAAAAAAAACAAGTGGGTGTGAACAATGTATCATACAGTATATCAGAATCACATTGTAAACATGCTTTCCGTGGCAGGGTCATTCCTGTGGAGCGCCAGCGACTGAATGGATGAAGCGCAGTTACATTTTTAAGTGTTCCTTTTAGTTTCATTTATGCAGAGAACAAACTGTTGGAACATCTTGTGTGTGTGGTTGCATGGTCATGTGTTGGGGTGTGCTAACTTCTTTTACTGCGCTCCAATCTCATCTTTGTTCTCTTCACTTTTGAAGAATGACAGCCCCTCAGGCTGAGAGCGATGTCTGACTCTTCTCTGTCTTTCCCTTTTTCTTTTCCCTCTGTCTCACTGCCTTCTTTCTTCCTTATTTCCTATATATATATATATATAAAATGGGAGCAAATTCTTCACTGTTTTCTGGTGCGTGTCAGCTGAGTTTCATTTTGTACGGGTTTGTTCTCTCAGTTGCTACTTTCAAGACAAAGATGCAGCCATTTGCTGCTCGTTTCGGAGAGCGGAGGGCGTCTCTGTTTTCGGTTCTGCACCATTGTCTGCCGAATTATTTTTGATGGATTTGTTTGGAGTCGTGTTTTGGTCATGGTTTGGTTCGATGCCTTCAGAGATTTGAAAGTCACTTTGTGACTTTTACTGTTGCTCTCCTGCAGTTTCTGGAGCTGAGTGCTGAATAAGCCTCAGTGTCTACAGAGGGCTTCAGTGTTATTAATCACGTCCAGAGGGCTGTGTCTGAGTAAAAGCAACTAGTCCTTTTTAGCACAGTTTAAACCACTCTGAGGAGGAACATCAAGAAACTGATGGGGGATATTTGACTTTAATGCTAAATGAAAAGTGTCCTACTGAACGCCTGGATAAGATGTGACCTGCACAGCCTGAAGCGACAGGCCGTGACCCCATAGCCGACCTGGAGACCTTTAGCAGACCAAAGGGTCGCCTCTTTATAATGACAACATTATGTGTCTTATTAAACATTACTGCCATTGTCAACCTCATTTGCACCAGTGACACAGAAACTCGCGGTTCGGTTTTGCCTTTTAACACATTTCGGTTTGGGTTGTTTTATATGCTACACTGTTTTGGGAAATAAAAATACGGGACATTTAGTGCAGACAGAGTCAATTCCAACTAAAAAACAGTCTCTGCCACAACAACATGCCTACCATGTGCCTATTTACGCCCACTTTGTTTCAGGAAACAGAAAGGAACCATCTGCCATGGCAGTGGTTCACAAAGATTTTCTTCTGGGCCCCCCCTATGGATTACATTAAAACCCCCCGAAAAAAGAAAAAAAATGAACCGGGCACACACATCGTTCAACCAGACATAAACCTAGACACGTATTTTGTTTTCAAACTCCACTGAAGTTTATTTCACACTTCAGGTTGCAATAAAACAAACTACACACCATCTTTAAATTGAAACACTCAACTGTTTGTTTTTTTTGTTTTTTCAATTGATTCAAACCGCAACGGCACTTCGGCCCCTCCAGGGGGCGCGCCCCACACTTTGGGAACCAATGTGCCATGGGACGTTTTGTGTTGATCTGGTAACAATTTGTACCTGTTCACCTTGAAAGGAGTCATCTGTTGCAGAACTTTTTGTCAATTCGTAAATATTCATAACATTTCAGAAAATGAAATGGAAGCGTCTGAGTTGATGGTTCAGGCTATTTTAGAAGAGATGGACAGATTTTGTCTCTCCGAGGAAAATTCTAGTGTTACTGTAGTAAAAGGAGTACAGAAATGCGCACAGATCAGTAATAATAAAACAACAGAAAAAACAATAGAGCGCACTGTAAGATCAAAAGTACAACGCAGGAAAAACTATACAATAATAATTAGTCTGCTAAAGTGCAGACTAAGCATAATTAGTCTTGTAATTATGCTAAAATTAAACACTTTAGAAAGTGTTTAATTGCTTAAACAGCCTCTGGTACAAGCGCCACCGCTGGCACCTCGGCTGCTTTCTGTGGTCTTCAGAAAAAAAATGTGGTCCGCTAATTAGCAAGGTAAAATTAAATGTGTAATAAAAAGGAGTTAAGTGATTTGTATGTGACTGATTTAATGACCTGCAAAGTAAAAGTTCAAGTAAACAAAAATCTTTTCACTCGTTAAAGCCGGCTGGCTTGGGTTTTAAGGTCAGAGTTGGTGAGCAGCCCTCATCTTTACCGTTTGACAAGAATGGAAATGCTTCCCACTCCCAACTTTTAAGTTTAAACTACAAATGGTGGTTAGACGCACAAGTTGGCAGGTACTCCCTTACTTGTCAAACGCAGAATCAGCCAATCACATGCTGTCAACTGGACATGTTTAAGCATCTAGTTATGGTGAAAATGACTTACTAAAGTTCAAACGGAGTGACAGTGATTTGAATCAGTAGGACTGCTGAGTGGATAAAAATGATAATCAGAGATCAGACTGGTTTCAAATTAAAGAAAGGCGACAATAGCTTGAATGGGCAACAGAAGAAGACCACTTGCTATATTTTACACAAGCTCATTAAAGTTGGACTGTAGGACATTGGAGAAATGGCGTCTGGTCCAATGAGTCTCATTTTACACTGGAGCGTTTACATAACACATGATCAAAATTTGCAACACGTCTCAATTAATGCAGCCCCACAAAGACCAAAAAAAATGCTCATTTCTATTCTTTCATGCTTTTATACTTCAACACAATGAACTGAACTGGCTAAGCCCAAATAACCCACTGCTTCCAATGATCGTGGTGCTTAGAAAGTGGAGCATGCTATGAAAAGGTTTGATAATGACTAACCTGAAATATCTGTGTCAAATATTTATAGTCCATATCGTGGAGAAATTTGGTTATATGTGTTTCCAGACGTTATTTTGGTTTCAGTAGGAGTCATAATAAGTAAATACTCACAAACAGGTTTGAGAAGCTTAATTCATCAAAAGAAGGAAATATGATATAAAGCCTTCAGAAAAAAATACAGCCAAATTAAAGTGGATGAAAAAATGGAACCACTTGAACCAGTTTTTCTATTGTTGGTCCGTATGATCACAAAACTAAAATTCATTCAGCTTTTTCCAAAGTGCAGATAATGCTCCAGCATTCATGCTGACCTTCCTGAAATCCTTTGGATGAACTTTGGTCTTATTTATCTTTTGTTGCGTGTTTTTAGTCACCATTTGTTGTGCTAAAATTGTTTATTTAATCTCTAAACTTGATTTATGACGCACAGATGCTGCACCTACACACTCAAATGAAGCCGAATGGCTGAAATCTAATTGTACTAATGCTAATATCATCAGTCTACATTAAAATGGCTTGCAGTTAAAAACAAAAAACAAAAAAAATCTCAAAATTTACAGTTGAATCTGAACAAAAAAAATAACAAAAGATGAACATTTGCTTTACTGAAAGCATTTATTTCCAGATTTTGATGTAAACAAGATATCTTCTTCAGCTACTTTCTTTTAAAAGTAAAACATATATCCTTCCAAAATGTGTGTTCAATTTGGATCATTAGCCTCTTGATTTTCTCTCAATGCTCTAAAAGTTCAGCAAAGGTGGTTAGATGATGTCAGCTGCAAGATGTGTCAATAAGACGGATTCCTGGTAATAACCTCTTAACACGTTTTCAAGCAACAATGCCCAGAAAACATATCAAGTGTTGTTTCTCGTCCCAACGCTCTATGCGGATATTCTTGACTGAGCTAACAATATGATTGCGTTCGTAAATTAAAATGTGTCCACAGCAGCCAAAAACATTTTGTGGCCGTATGAAAGCTGTCAGAAACTGATGGTTTATCGCCAAGTCGTATTTGTGCTTTTCAAAAGACATTTTTTGCATGTCAGTTTGACATGAAATATATAGTATGGTCATTTGTTGGAAAATCTAATTATGTTGTTTGCGGGTGACGGTGCCTGTTTTTTATTTATTTATTTTTCTTCTTCTGGTGTTTGTGTGTTCGTACTTTCACTTTCTCCTCGGGGTATTCAGCACAGCTCATCTTTAACTGCATTCTCTAAGAATAAGACTCAACTTTGGGTTTTAGTTTACTGGTATTTTCCCCTCTTAGAATAAATTTTTTTTTCACTTGGGACTTTTTTTTTTTTTTTTTCACCGCACTAAATGTTGTTCGGCCTTTTTTTGTTCCGCTCTGTCTCAGTAGATATTTACTAGAACTTCATGTCCTACAAAACCACACACATTCTTTTATTCCCCGCCACAAAGAAGATAACTCCTCAATGGCCTTTCAGTGGATCTTTATTGTGTAAAACAAAAGAGGCCGAGCGCATAAAATGCAGGCTGCCAATAAGGAAAAAGCTTTTCTGAAAAGAAATGGAACGACATAGAAGCAAATCATTTTAGATTTACATCGGAACGCGAGTTACTAACCTGGTAAAGAAAAATAAACGTCTTGGGCTTTGTTTTGTATAGAAGATTTGGACGCTCTACCTCAATAAAATTCACTGGAAAGTTGTAATCAACTCTGCAGGGCCACGTCTCTGCCAGCAGTAGAATGTCTTACACATTCCTCTTGCTCCATCTTTAATTGCTCAATATTTGGAAGTGTGGCTAAGACGAACTGAATGGCTTCGTTCACTTCCTCCGCTGCCATTGCCAAACTGCAACCACAGGCAGACAACGGTTCTAAAACGTCGTACAAAAACAGACGTCGGTCGTTCACGACTCCTCCTGCTTGCTGATTGGTCCAGTTGAAACCAGTCAGAAACCTGGAGAAATTGACGTCAATGGGAGAAATCCCACACGGAGCACTGAAGGGAGATGACCCGGATAAAACGATAGGAAGATATTTATATTTACCAATAGATTTATGTCATAGTGCAAAGATTATTTCTTAGCTGAGAGGAGAAAATAGATATTTTGTTGATTGTTTTTTTTTTTTTTTTTAAGATTGTGTTAAAAGACTAAGGCCATGTTTTAGGCAAAAGCAAAACCAGACACTTTGGGTCAGTTTTTCTCATCCCAAACCTCAAAAGAAGTTTAGAATCAGAGTCAAGGCTCAGCTCGTGTTAAAAATGTACTAATCTTAATTTTTGGACTGATTTAATCTGTTTATCGAGAAATTTCATTTATTTATTTATTACTTTTTATTTATAATGGGTTAAAGAAAAAACAACAAAAAAAAAAACAAGTCAACAAGCAATCAGCGGGACAGAGGAAAAACATGTGCACACATAACCAAGAACAAAATTATTTGTTCACCACTATTTTTCTGTTTGAAAAGAAGAAGGGAGAAGTGATTATTTAATCCTACCCCTGATCTCAGTTTATAAAAATATACTAATCTAAAATTTGGATCTGATTCCATTTAGTTTATCGAGGTCTGATTTAACAAGATACAACATTTTCTTTGTTGTGGTCAGTATTTATTTTACATCGAGAGCGAAAGAGAGAGAGAGAAATATTTTATTTTATTATAGAACTCATTGGAAATGCCCTTTAGCAACATATGTTAGTACTTTGGTGCAGAAAGCATCGCTGAAACTGTATTTTTTGTGTGTGTATACAAGAGAACATTGATCCTTACTTTAACTTGCTTCCACCATTCCCTCATTTAGAATAAAATCTCAAAAGCATCTCAGCTTGAACGAAACACATCAGTTTTACCAACTGCTGTGTGAAGAAAGTAGCTGCTGGCTTTAAAAGTCACTAGAAGTCGCTAAATGAAGTTATTACCTAAATTTCATAAGTGGCCATGTGTATGTAATTGTAATGGTCACAATAATAGAGGTTTTCTTTGATGTTCCTTGTCCTTTATTCAGGGTTGGACTGAATCAACTGACCCAAAAAGACTCTGGTGGAGTTTCTTTTTTTGTTGTTGTTAGCAATGCAATGTGCTTTCATGTCAAAGTCTCCAATAAGACTGGAAAAATGTAACTTTTTTATATTTATATAGTGATTGGGAGCGTCTGAATATTTGTTACATATGTCAGCATAGTCGCCATGTTTCCAACAATGACACACAGACGTGCCTCGACGTGCTACTTCTGAAGAAAATATTGTTTTCTTATGAACAGCTGTACGCAACCGGTTGCTGTTCTGGGGACTGATTGGGAAAAGATTCAATTTCACAGTTTGCTCATCAGATGGTCACTGGTCTGAGTGGAACAAGTTGAAAAGATTCTGTTTATTTGTGTTTCTATTTTCAAGGAGAAAACCGGGATATTGTATATTTATGAGGCTTTATACAAATACCAATCTGAAATGTGAAACAAGCAGAAGGTCTTCTGAACTTGATCTCTTTGCCACCTCTTTGAACCTCCAGCATTTCATAAACAGCCTCCTATTTGTTTCCATTTTATCCTCTGTTCTTGTATGAAGCATGTTTTCAGCTAAAGTTCAATTCCTTTCGAATTTCCCCTACGCTTTGCCAAAACCCCAACATTTGCCTCACACACAGCTAAACGCATGTTGGTTTGATGGAACTAAAAAGAGTGAAGTGATAAAAAAGACTTCAGCCAAAACCTTTGAAACATGAAGCAGCGGTTGGGTTTCTGGACAGAGTAGACAGAGTGATGCATTTAAAAAAAAATAAAGTGCCGTCTATTCAAAGCCGTCCTTACGAGGATAAACACAGCTTGAGTAAAAGTAGCAGTGTTGCAGCAATAAAACCAAGAACTCTTCACTTCGGAAGACAAAAAGTGGTTTTAAATTTACCTTTTAAATTTGATTTCCCAGGATGGTTCAGAGCATCACTACTTACAGATGTTATATCACAAAAAATAAAAGGTAGTCAAGCAAAAAATAATTAACCAAGAGTAAATAAAAAAAGTACTTTGCAAAAATATTACAAAACTACCAAGTAACTATTTATTTTAGGGGAAAAAATTAATGAAATCAGACACAAATAAAAGTCAGTAGAACAAAACAATCATGATAAAACAGATGCAAACAGAAGACAATTACACATATTTATTATTCAAATTATTTTTAGTATGTGTTATAATTACTAAACTATTCCATTTAAAACATGCATTAATTATCTGTGCAATTGGGTGAATATATAGCAAGAAAAAAAAAAAAGATTAGTGCCATAATAGCAGCAGAAATCAGTGGAGTCTGACATTATGTGGTTCCTGCAGACACACGTTCTGTTTGAGAGGTAAGATCTGAGCTGCTCAACCCCTGGGAACCAGCAGGGTCACAGCAGAGAGGAGAAATGGATCTGACAAAGCACTCACGAACCTGACAGGCTCCGAAGCCGTGGCAGTGATTACTGGACCAGAATCAGACGGCCGTAGACAACAGGCTGCAAATGTGTGGGGAAAGGTAAGGTTAAAGTAAAACTGAAGAGATGTGACAGGAGGAATGAAAGTGAACAAATACAAGAAACAAAGAAACTACACTGTAAAAAAAAAAAACAGCTCTAATTTATGGTAAAATTATTTTATTATTATAAAAATGTTTCCTGTCCAGTTTACTCACAATATTACTGAGATCTGAAAAATAAATTTAAAAAAACAGTATGTGTCCGTACAAGGATAACCTATTGTAGAAGAGAAGACGGAGATTCTTGCTCTGGGTTGAGAGTAACAAGTCACTGTTGTGAGCATCATGGATATGCTCTTCCCAGTCACAGGCAGAGTTTGAGACTCATACCTTGTCAATCAGGTGTTTCCTCTCTGCTGGAAAACAGAAACAAAGCAAAAGTTAGAATGATTCACTACATGAACGTCACATAAACTCAGCATTCGCTTGAATGTTTGTTTCACCCTTGTTGACTTGCACACGGAGACTCCAACCATTCCTGACCGAAAATTCAGAAGTTCTTAAAAGTTTGTTGTCGGCAGGTGTGATCCTCTCTGCAACCAGACAAAAAACACAAGCAAAAAAAAAATCATCAGATGAAGATCTGATGTTTCAGGGGATTTTCTATCTTCATCTTTCCTTTTGGGAGAAACATGTTTCTCTTTACAACGTTTTACTTTTTGACCAGTAATTCAGGATAGATGACACAAGATGGAGAAAGTCAAACAGAAAAAAAATCCCCAAAAATTCAAACGCAAGGGGTTGATCATTTAAAAAGTGAACAGCCCTTATTTGGTGTGTATGTCACCATCGACTGACGGTTCAGAAAATGCAACTTCAGTCTGTTTCAGAAAACTGGTTGATCGTTGGTTGAGCCAATGGATCATCCACTGACCTGCTAGAGAAACTCAGGACTCACTTGGGAGCAATTTACCAATTCAGGACAAATTTAGAAAAACAAATCTAATTCAAATAAATTTAAATATGATTGACATTATGGTAACTTCAAGACTTCTGCATGTTAAGACTCACGCGATGAACTTATGCTGTTTTGGAAGTTGAGACAATTCAACAGAGACACGTTTAACACATTTTGATCGACATGATTAAAGCAAATTAAAATGGGGGGAAAAGCAGAGAAGAGGACATAATCAGTTGCATGGTGTGCAGAAGGATTTCCAGCTTGCTCAAAGGAATGAGAAACTCCTTTTTCGATGTGCAGAAGTGACACAATAATTTGAAGATTGAATAAGAAGTTTTAAGAATTTAAATTCTGTTCTGAGAAATGCACCCAAACTGAGAAAAAAACTGTAAAACTGCAGTGATTAACAAATCCACTGTCTGACCAGTCAGGACAAAACCTGAGCAAAGGATTATTTTATTTATTTATATGTAATTAAGTGTATCTCTCGACTGAAAACCGACTGACTCACTTTTAGTGAGTCAGTTTTTGTAACTCTAATCTTTTGTAACAAGTTGAAGATTGTTCAACTCAGCTTTTCTAAAACCTTAATCTCCTGTCCTCCTTTTCCCAGAGAAAGCTTCTTCACACCCTCCACAATATTTCTTCCCCTGAACACAAGAGGAAGGAGGAAGAAAAGAGCTGATAAATGGCTCTTTGCTGTGAATATCATATAAATACCCACAACTAGAAAAAAAAAACAGAAAAAGTGACTCCCGCAATGAGAAAATTTGACTCTGAGATAAATTATTGAACTCACTTGTTAAAGTCTATAAAGACTTTCTGGAAACATTAAATCAAACTTTTGTTTGTACAAACTTTATATGCAAACCAAAATGGAAGTCCTTAAGCACTTATTATTTCTTAGCGTCTCTTGTCATTGGAGTCTGTAAACGTTTTATTTATGACCGGCACGGCTGTTTGTTACAAACTGGAACTGGAAAACACGGCGTTCCGCTTTCAACTTGACTGAGACGCTCCGGTTTGTGGAAAATTATATAATCGTTAAAAAATGTTAGGAGCTTTACTTTTCTGTCAAGACACTCTAAATTTGCTCCTGCTTGATGTAGTTTTACACGAAACGAGACATTTTCTTGCAGTTTGGTAGAATAAAACTGAAAAACTAATGAGTTTTGTTAGATTTCCCTATTAATTACACAAATGATCAGCAACAAAGACACATCGAGGCCCAATTCTCCTTTTATCAGGTCAGAAGTTCCTCCTCAAATTTCACAAATGCTGTTTATTTTTGGGAGATTTAAAAATTACAGACAAACTTAGATCGCAGATATGTTAACAAAGCTTCATGGGAAGTGCATGGACTGCGTTTGACTTCCTGCTCCTTGTGATCAATAGGTATGATCTGATCAAAACATATTTGTCATGATCAGGTCAGTCATAGAGAAAGAGATTCTGACTCTTTCTGAGCGTGTTTGAGTTCCTCACTATTATATCTGGAAGAACTAACTACATCCAGAGATTCTGATTTTGGCAGGTTTGACTAAATTACATAAACCAAAGCATGAAGAATTAACGTTAGTATGTGTGTTTGAGTTTTGTTCAATGTATGTTTTATAAAAAATTCAATATTATTAGTCAGTGCTCTTCACATGTATTGCTGTTGCAATGTTTATCCCGTTTCAATCTCAAACTGTGAAAGTGAAGATTTTTATTTGATTACTTTTATTCAGAGAACGAAAACAATTCCTGCAACCTCATTTTCTATAAATCATGATTTTTATTAAATAATAAAAATGTTAAAACTTTCAATTGTTAATCAATAGCCGTCCATGACTCTTCACAATGGGAAACACAAGAGAACATGCAAGTGAAGCAAGTCAAATATTTGTTGATATTCATGAGTCATTAGTCCGCAGCAAGAAAAACATTGTTTAAAAAGATAAACCACTTTTTCCTCTTACTGTCACAGTCAAATAAAACTTTTACTGTTTTAGTAGCTTAGCTTAGATTAACAAAATTATTTCTATTTATTTATTTTTTTTTAAATGTATTAATTTCATTCAAGATCAAAATGGAAAAAGCCAAACAAAATATTTACAAAATAACAACTTCAGGCACAGAAGTGACACTTCCAAATAATTGAAAAAAAAAAAAAAAGCTAATGTTTACAGTAGACAAAGAAATTAAAGGATAATGTAGTAAATGTTTTTTAGTGTCCATCAGAAAACTCCGGATCTCAGGAGGTTTGCAGGCAAAGTTGAAAAAGGCGTTTACAAAAAATGGCGACCTGGAATCTTGACTCCAGGAAAACTGCTGTGAGACGTTTGGGTTCGAAGTTTTGGATCAAACCAAGTCGTAAAGTTTAGAAGGCAATTCTACCAAATACTACAGAAATTAATGCTAGCTTATAAATTCAAAGAGTGCTTTCCTACTTTTGCATTTCTTCCACCTCAGACAGTAAAAATAGTGACATAATTTTGCTAATCGCTACTGACCTAAAAGAAGAAAAGTTCAGTCTGACTGAAAGCCAGAAAAACAAGAACAAGTAGGCGTCCTCATGTATATCTCATTTACTCTATATTTAGGGTCAGAAAAGAATAAAGCTGCAAGAGAAAGAGCCTGTAAGCGTGGGCAATGCATGAAGTGACTTGGTGGGGCAGAGAGGAGTAGAAGCAGCCGTTGTTTTTACATTGGATCTTATTTTATTAGTCTGGGGGAAAGAGAACATCACTTATGGGCGTGTAAGTGTGTGTGTGTGTGTGTGTGCATGTTGGCTGTACCAGGACCAGGTGACCCGCTTTGACCCGACCCAGAAAGGTCTCATAAAAGCTGCATTGAGGCTTGGAGGCCCAGGGACACAGCGCCGCTTTTGTTGCCCGGCCCAAGGTGTATATTCCCCCTGGAGGTAACAAGGAGGGAGGGGAGGGGGGGGGGGGGGCAACAGCCCAGCAAGAGGCAGAAAGCTCTGCTTAGTTCTCATTAACTCCCACTTTATTAGCAAAAATAAAATAGTTTCTATGTACGTTTTTAATGGCTTTGCTCACCGTCCACTTTCTCCCTCCACCATTAAACGCAATCAACTCGTTCTCCTATTAGTTTCCCATTTCATTAACTCCACGTCTTTCATCAGCTCGCCAGATGTTCAGACCGGCCTCCTGTTTCATTACTTTCCTGACAAGCCTCACCATCTTCCTCTTTCTTTCCAGCGCACCAATTTTTTCCCTCTCATGTGAGTTTTTATACATCTGGTTTTCATACCACATATTTTTGCTCTTTTGAATTTTGATTGGTTAAAGAGGATTCTTGAAGTCTCTGCATCTGCAGTCGGGTTTCCTCCGTTCCTGCATTTACGGCTTCATTCTTCAAGGACCATTGCCACCGTCAATGGTCCTTCGGAGTGTGTGAACGTCGCCGGGGTGACACCCCCCCCCCCCCCCCCACTCCACCCCCCGCTGATGACTCGCCCACGAGCGCGATTAAAGTCGCTCCTGCTGCCTACATGTCGGTTCTTGCGTCTCTCTGCGTCCTGCCTAAAAAAAAAAAAAAAAAAAAAAGAAGAGGCTTCTGCGCACGTATGATCGCACACAACTCAGCGGCAGTTCCCAGCGCGCACATGTAATTACGTTTGAAATAACTGCGCGCTCCGTCCAGCCTGCGCTTGGCGTTCTTTAATCGTCCAACACTGCAGCTCTTTGTGAAAACAGTTGCGGGGACTCTCCCCGACGGGGCCCTCGCAGCGAAGAAAAACCGCAGCGGAGCCAAGCCGCTGCAGAAAATATGTCAATATGGGAAATATGACTTTAAAAACAACACTCTGGGAGCTGACTTTGTGGATTTTGGTGAGAAGTTGCGCTATATACTGTAGGCGCTCTGGCGCGGGAGTGGGAAGACATGACGTGGACGGATTTCACTCTAATAATAGACATAAGGAGAGGAGAGAAGTGAAATGTCCTCGTCGGTGATTAGAAACACTTCTCGTCGTAACACGGTTAAGTGAACAACCACAACACGATGGAAAAGAGTTGTTATGACCATTTAATCACACACCGGGCAGCCTTTTATTGTGGGGCCAGAAACAAAAATTGTCAGCAGCAGACTGCAATGAAGAATATTTGCTACAGGCATAAAGATGCACTTCTTGTACTTTTTCATGGGGTTGAATCCTTGGGACACTATCCTGAGCTGCTTTTATAAACAATATGGTTTTTCTTACGTTTTTGCTAAAACTGTCACTATGTGGTGATAATATAACATGAGATAATGAGATAGGAGCTTGTTTTTGTTTTTCACAGATTTTCTATTGTACATAGTAGCAGTTAATTTTTAAATTATTTTTTTTTTAATTATAAAAGTTTCACACTGCAGCTTTAAACCAACCGTTGAACATTTCATAAACGTTCGTGAGCAAAAATGACTTCGTCTTTTTTAAACAACTAGTTATGAAAATAAATTTTGTTATTTTGCATTTATAAATAATTGAATGTTCATTCATTGTCCTTGAGGCAAAATGTTATAGTGGGCAGAAAACCAACACTCCTCATTTATCTGACCTGCACCCGTACCAGGGTAGAACACGGTGGCGGCAGTGGCATGACACGGGGATGCATTTCTCCGTCAGTGACAGGTAAGCAGGTCAGGTGTGATACGGGCCGAGCTAATAGCACAAGGCGTAGAGCTAGAAGAAAACGTGCCAGCGCTAATTATTTGGAAAATAATTTCAGAACTTAGATTTGTCAGAATATACAGTGCACCTATAATTAAATTCAAGTAGAATCTTAGTTACAGTAAAGTTATTCGTGAAATGACAAACAATTTGAGTCGAAATGAGTGACCACCTGACAGCACCGCTGCAGTTTTATTGTAAATTCTTGGTGAATTCATCGTAGTGCAGGTGTGACTATCTTTACATTTGAAGTTCATGGGGTGTGGATACTTATTAGGATGCTGACATGGGGCAGGACTTACAGTAGTTCGCCTCATGCATTCAAATAGTTTTGAATAGAAACAGGACTCCTCACGGAAAACTACTTTGAACCAGAATTCTCCCTCTTTTACTAAATGTTTAAGCTTTCTTTAGTGATTAGTTTGAACTGTGAGGCAAATGGCATTAAGTGATATGTCATTTGTTAATTATAGTCATGTTTTTTTTTTGTTTTTTTTTTTAACAGCTGTCTAATAGTTTTTACATCTGTACTCGGCCTGAAATCAAGCCTCAATCAGAGCTGTCAGGGTTAGTGGAGTTTATTGTTTGTGTGAGTCTAATCTGTCACTAGAGTCAAAAGATTTATGCTTTAGCCTACACCCAGGCATTCATTTTGAAAGAATAGTTTGTTTGTTTGTTTGTTTGTTTGTTTGTTTGTTTGTTTGTTTGTTTGTTTTAATTCAGCAAAATTTATTCTGTTTATTTGAAGTGCAACTCGGAGTTATTGAAAGTAAGACATGTGTAAAGCCATTATTCTCTCTCACTGCCTCTCATCCACCCTGGGTGTTTGATTCCCATGCAGACCCAAAACAACAAGACATTCTTTGGCCAAGCTGTATTTACCACAGATTCACCACAGAGAGCTTAACCCCACCCACTCATAAATTCACTGAAGGGGGCAGGAGTTACAGAGAAAGATGAAGGAAGTGCTGCACATTAAGCATTTCTGACAGAGTTATAAGCCACAATGTGACTCCTGGGAAACAAACAAAGGAAGATTTAGGAGCAGATGTTCTCATCAGAAAGTTGTCAGCAGAGCAGATGAGGTTGGGCCTGTGTATGGTGCGAGAATGCTAAGCTAATGTGTGTTTGTTCTAGCGAAGGGTTAAAATTGCCCAAGTTGCGGCTGTGACTGTTTGTGGGTTGGCTGGCTGGAGTCAGGCAGGCAAATGAAACAGAGGGACCCTTTATGATACACTTCTGCTGATTGAAATCATATGGTATGCCTGAAATTACTTTACTAGTCGAAAGATTTAAAAAAAAAAAAAAAAAAAAGGCAACACAATATTGCCCCCACCGTTCCCGCTTGATCTTGCTCGTCTTCTTTTGTTTTGCTCTTAATCTTCTTTGTTGTCGTTTTTCTCTTTTAATATTTCAGCGGTGCCTCCGGCCCCGTTCCCAAATATCCTTCATAATCTCTTTCACATGTGAATTACTGGGATTTATCCTGCATATCATCAATGTTTTACGGTTTACAATAGTGAGATTTTAACCTGAACCGACTGCCACACAAATTATGATGCTAAGTACGCACCAGTTTCTCTTGGCTGTTTCTTTGCTCAGATGCCTCAGCTGAAGCGTTCTCTAATCATTTTTATAGCTTGATGTTTTATTTGACTTAACAGACACTACTGCAGTTCCTAACAAAGCTCAGCTGTTCATCAACTAAATGTAATATAAATCGAAACTACTGTTAAATGAATGGGGAATTTTAGCAAACGTAATTCCACAAAAACACTGTCGATCCATTTACAGGTGGAAATAATGACACAGCATGTTTTGAATTCAAGGGGGAGCCAGGAAAAATACTCATTATTATTATTATTATTATCATTGTTTTACATCACCAAAATAGCTATTTATTTAAACCGGTCATATATTATCTATTTCATTTGATAAACATTTCCCGTTTTGACTTGAGTCCTACAGAAATGAACCTTCTGGCCTCTATTTGCTTCTTTCTCTGCAGCATTCGGACCTGAACAGGACTTTCCTTGCCGCCTCCCTCCTCAGCTTCACCGCGACCGAACAGACGAGCAGCCAGCAGCCGAGTGGGGCTGAATGGCACTACCCCGATTCAAACTCACCATACGTCCCTGACAAAGAAGCTGAAGAGGAAGACGAAGGAGAAAAACCACAAAAAAAAAAAAAAAAATCAAGATGAATAAGCAGCAACACTTTTTCACAATGGCAACAAACAGAGAGCACCAAATGCGTCACATGACGGGATTCTCTCGTGCCATGTACCCCTTCACCTTTAACTCCATGAGGGGTCACTCACCCTTTGACCTGCTGGCCAGCAGTCACCTGTTTGGACGTTTTGGAGCGGACCTTCCCAAAGAGATGGCTGCGTTGTGTAAGTTGGCAAATAACTCATCTGGTCTTCCACACCAACGTTTTCTCAGTTTTATTTCTGCACCAGGCATGTAGGGGACACAGCAAACCGTGGTTAAATATGGTGATGGCAGCAACATGCTGAGGGACAGGAGAGTGAAAAATGTTCCAGGCTCAATAAACGTCGTCAGACTGGGGGAGATGATCGTGTTCCTGCGGGACAACAACTTTGGACACACAGACAGAAACACAATTTGTTTCAGTCAAAGTTTATTTATTTGCTAGAATGGTCCAACCAAAGTCCAGGTCATCTAATTATTATTAACCTTGAGATATTCTGCAACAAAGAATGGGAAACATTTTCTCAGCTGGTAGGATAATACCCCAAAAGACTTGTGACTATAAGTGAAATATATATAACATGTATAACACTAGAGTATCTGTATGCAGTACTTTGGAGTTCACTGGAAGATGTTCAAATGGAGGAAGGCAAAGTTGGGATGCAAGAAAATCAATTTCTTTGTGCACGCACATGACAAGCCTGTGTGTCGAATGTGCATGTCCCCTGACCGGCTATTTGGGGTGCAGAACAGAGGAAACTCAGGGTCCTCAGGGCAGAGGAGAGGAGAGGGGGGGAGGAGAGGAGAGGAGAGGAGAGGAGAGGAGAGGAGAGGAGAGGAGAGGAGAGGAGAGGAGAGGAGAGGAGAGGAGAGGAGAGGAGAGGAGAGGAGAGATTTTTTTCCATGCGGTAAACCAGACAGATGGCCAGTAAGAAGGCAGGCTGGAAAAACAGTCAACATAATGTGGTCCCTGTTTGTAATTTTCTGCTTTCCATGGACGTGCTCCAGCTCTTTATATTTGAACCAGGACTCTCCTCAAGCAGAAAAGTTTAGGCAGATGACGGAGTTTCTCATTTTGTTCTGCACATGGAATTCCTTTCCTACCACAGGGGGCGCTGTTGTACTTCACATTGACAATTTATTTTCTTCAACTGAGGATATAAAATAATGAAAGTAGGGACAGATTGATGGGTGAAACACATTAAGATTGATTTTGCATCTTAATGAAAAGTCTGTGTGTTGTCTTTAGGACAACAACACAACACGCGTGTTATTCATGGACATAAAATCATACATAAAATCTGGAAAGTGTGGCATGCATTTCATACAGTATGCCACAAAGCAGCCTTTAGAAAACCTTGTTTGCTTTCAGGGTAAGTCTGTACCAGTTTTGGACATCTCTATTGTCCATCCATCCATCCATCCATCCATCCATCCATCCATCCATCCATCCATCCATCCATCCATCCATCCATCCATCCATCCATCCATCCATCCATCAACTGTCAAAATCTGTCAGATTAGGTGGATGACCGTGCATTTTTTCTTCCTGACCCAAATGAAATATGTTTGTTGGTGTCACTAACTGTAGACACATTTCACTGATGATCTATTTCTGAACTCTGCACTTTAACAGCTGATTGGTGGAAATCCACACTGACTGACTGGATCCCACATGATCTCTGTGGCTCCATGGTTTCCTTTCTTATTCCTTTTTCTTACTAAAAGTCCTCATGTTTCATTTTCTTAGGCACTTAGATCCAGGAGGATTACTGGCATCTGTAAACTTTTTCCATTTCACAGTGAAACATCTAAATTTAGATCCTCAACCCCCTGATGAAACCAAGTGTTATGAGGCTTATATTTAAAAAATAAATAAATAAACATAGCTGCCATCTGAGGAGAGCTTAACACATACAAACAAAGAAAAATGTAAGTTATGACAAAAAGACAGAAAACATAGTGATAATATAATAAAGCTGGCTCTGTAAACTAAGTTTACTTCAAACTGAGATATGTTTAGAGAGACTCCCCTGCTGTCAGTCACATATCAGCGGTGCGAGTCCAGCAGTGAGTGCACGACATGTTGACTGAGCTCCTCTAATCTGCTGATCTGAACTCTTTTCCTGGAGTCCTTCTGGAAAAGGCCTGGGGGTCCTGCAGGCTTCATGCTCCCAGTGTCTGATTACATCTTTCAGATGTTGCCTCAGGTGATTTTACTGATGCTCAGGCAGAGATAGAAGGATAATGGGACAACATTTAAATAGATAAGTGTCACATGTAGAAAAGAGGCTGCTGGTATGCTGATGTATCAGAATGAAGCAAACTAAGGACTAATTAAATGGTATGTACTCTGTAACCTCTTGGATGAAATCTATATTTTTTTCTGGATTTCCTGCAAAACAAATGCATTTTGCACTCAGGTTGTCTTTATCTGATATTTGGATTTGTTGGATGATCTGAAACATGAAATCTGTGTGGGAAACATGAGCCTTATTATCCAGAATAAAATCTTCCTTTGGGATCGACAGGTCAGCGAATGTTTGAGCCGAAAAAACAAAACAAAACATGTTTTCTTGATTATTTTTTGCCAAAAACATTCATCAGTCCAACTTCGAAAATGAAAAATAATATAATATTGCCAATAGTAAAATAAGCTTTTCAGTTGTTTTCAAGTCTTAACCCTCATTATACATGCATAAATCTATCTGATCTATAAATATTTATACTCTTATAATGCATTTATTTTTATTTTTTCTTTCCAGATCATATAATTAATACTGGATTAAAATTGTCACAAATACTGATTCCAGAATCTGATACAGAGGAATAATAATAATAGAGGAATGAACCAACTTAGAGCAATGTTTTCATGTGAGAAACAAGGAATTATTTTTAAAAAGAAGAATTATTCATCTCCTCTATTATATATTTTATTTAACAAAGACAGGCTAAACAAAGTTCTCCCCCAGCTGACAGCAATATGGATATCACAACTCACCAAAAAACAACTTTATAAAGAATTATGAGGACTTTTGTATATATTAGATTGTCTGGTAAAAATGAGTAAAATGCCTACAATTAAATTCATCTGTCGTTCAAATAGCATAATCTCACACTGAACGTTTAAGAACAATAAAACCTTTTACTAAAGTACATTTATTTTAAACATTAACATGTTTTTTCTTTATTTTTTTGTAAATAAAATAAGTTATGTTGAATTTTTTAAAGTTTCTTTAAAATAAATGGAACCAAAGCTATTACTATTCCAATTCTTTAAGGTGATTCGAGCGTCCAGGAACGCTTAAGTAGTAATTTGTGACTTTTTGCTTCTCTGGGGTCTGAATTTGGGATGACACACCAACCCAGCTCCTCTCGGCCCAACCCGAAATGCAAAAGACGAGACAAATTGACATTAAAATGAGGCAGATGAGACCTTATCTCTGATAGTGACACAGTGGCTCCAGGTAAATTTGGTTAGAGCAACGATTAAACATTTTAATCACAAATGAAGTCCTTTTTCCGAGGAAATGGTGCAATAAATTTTCTAAATCTCACTGGTAGAGGACAGAGTGCGACCTTGGGATCACCAGGTTTCCATGACGTTCATTCATTTGAATGTTTTCAGAAATACTTATTCATCTGATGTGGATTGAGTCACTTGACTTTCGCGTACAAGGAGATATGTAAGGACTCACACTCTCGTCCATTATGTCACATCTGCAGCCATTCACAACATTGATTTCAGTGATTTGAGCCAGCAGGGAGATGTGAGCCAGAGGAACGATGTTTAGTGGTTTTGCTCAATATTCTTCATGTTATGTTAAAAGGAAATTGAAACAAGAGCTCCTATTATTTGCAGACATCCCAAAGGTGATAAAAGGTTGTTGTGGCTGCATGCCCAGGTTGGTGGAAATTCTTTGGTTTTCATTATGAGTAACTCTGCAGCTAATAAGCTTGAATTAAGTCCTTCTTTTGCTAATGCAATGCGAACCAAAGGGTACGTGGTCCCAGTAAAAGTTGGATTTATGAGTGAATTCAAACCAGACGCTTATTAGCATGAGTGCAAGTCCAGACTTTGTTGCCTAATGAGATGAACGTTAAAACATCTCCAGATCTGAAGTTAGTGGTTATCCACATGAAAAGCACCCTGACGTGTGTTCACTGATTCAGTAAGTTCTTGCTGAGCGGGGATGTGGTAAAGATGCATTTAAGTTCTCCTTGACATCGGCACAGAACATCTTGGAATTGCTGCAAGAGCAGAATAAAATCACCAGGTTAGGATGACATTAATCTTTTTTAATGCACGTCGTCAGAGACACCGGAGCGGTCCTGAATCATGCATGGACTTAAGAAAAGGTGATGCATCCTGAAATACTTATTTAAAAGAAATTCTGGGGGGGAAAGAGCTAGAAGTTCTCTATTGGTGTATTAAACGATCAGTTTCTGATTATCTAATAATCAGAATCAGAGGAATAAACTTGAAATCTAAAATCGCACGCGTGGAAAAATTTAAGAGACCACTTATATGTTTGAGTAGAATGAATATTGTTCTTTTATTCTATGATCTACTGATAGCATGTCTCTGAAATTCCAAGCAAAAATTTAGTATTTCTTTGCAGAAAATGAGAAATAGTCAAAAGAACAAAAATGATGCAGTGCTGTCAGACGTCAAATAATGCAAAGAAAACAAGTGCATATCCAATCGGGTTCAGTGCAGTGGGCTCTTCATGTTTTTTATAGAGCTGTCTAACATCAGGTGCACATGATCGGAGCATTGTCAATCTGCATTTCTAAACATCTCAGTTAGTTTAAATCACTCCTGGCGGCTGGAGAGAGAGTGTGAACTTCATGGTGAGATATAAAGAGCTTTCTGGAGCCTTCAGAAAGAAGACTGTAATGAATTTCAAAACAGTTCCTCCAATGTATGAAGAGTGCTCTGCAAGAAGAGGACATTCAAAACCTTCCCTAGTCTGGTCGCCTGATCAAGATGCTCCAAAATGCACCTCCAGTGGACTGATAGTACCGTTGATTTAAAAGTGGAAGTCTGTACACTAAGAAAGCGACTGAACAAGTTTACATTTTAATAGAGGCGTGCAAGGGGAGGAAACCCTTTGCTTTTATGAGACATGAAGGTAAGACTGAAGTTTGCCTAAACCAAGAACAGATCTTAATGGAGAGCATTCTTTGGACTGATAAGTTTCAAATAATCTTGACACCCGAACAAAAACACAACCAAAACCAAAGAGAGCGTCCCAGAAAAACAAAAAAAATGAAAAACTCATGCAAACTACAAGGCAGGTTTTATTGTTGCTGCATAAAGACCTGGTCATGAATTGTTCTGTGCATCAGACAAAATGTGAGATCACTTGTAAGAAACAAAAGCTGAACTGGGCTCTGGAACATGACAGGGACCTGAAGTATGCCAGCAAATCCGCCAGGGATTAACTGAGTGATTGTTCATAAAAAGAAAAACCCTCAAGCGTCTCACAGCTGAGAGTCAGGAGCAGGACAAACCTTTCTTCAGCTGATATCAGAGATAAGTAAATGGCTATGAGAAAAGCCTCACTTATTGCATAAGCAAGCTGTGAGGAGGCAGGGTGTCCTAACCTTTCCCGTTGATATGCTTTGTTAAATGAGTGAAACAAAGTTATTGCTCCAGTTTAAGTGCAAATAAATCACTTTCTCCTGAAGAGAAAGACAATAAAAGGGCTGGACGTCAGCATGTTTATTCATAAAGAACTGAATGTTTAACAGAGTGCCTTAATTTTTCCACACGACGGTAACTTTTGTGCCAGTGACATCTGGTTCTTGGTTGTATTTTGAATTTGAGTGTGTTTTTGAGTGTGTGTGAGGTGAATGTGATAGTAACTTGAAACTAAAGGCTCAGAGCAAGACTTGTGTGTTTTCCTTTCTGTCTGTCATCACATGCACTCTCTTTAAGCACACAAATAATTGTCAGCATGTCTACACACACACACACACACACACGCACGCACACACACGCACACACACGTACCCACCGCCACTCTTTCTGCTGCACATTCCAACACACATGAATATCACAAACAGCAGTCTTGCACTCACGTTTCATTGCTTCACATTTGTGACCGTATCGTTGCGCTTGTGAACGTTCGGCCGCTGCTGGACTTGTGCAGACACAGAGAAACCCATTGTTCGGTCTCGTATGTCTGTGTCTGGCATGAGGACTGGACTTTTATTGGAGAACAACTCCGTCCTCTCACGAGTTGGATGTTTGAAAAGTAAGGATAAAAACTTGTTTGAAAGTGTTTTACGTTTCAAAGAGATTCGCTTTGTGGGGACGGAGGAGGATGAGTGAGCCTGTTTTTTTTTGTGTGTGTGTGTTTGTGTGTGTGTGTTTTTTTTTTTTTTTAGGAAAGTGATCCAACTATTCCTTTTATTCGCATCCCCCCAGCGTATTTATGTGCTTCTCTTCTCAAACAGCAACAGGGGGCAGGGTGCTGTGAGGCAGAGAGGCTAATTGTCTCAAGGTGTGGAGAGAGCTCGGCGGGCTGATGTGGCGCAGCGCCGCTTCCAGCGGCGTGTGAGACAGAAAAACAGGTAAATACTGGAGGGACGCCTGCAAAAAATAACCATCAAAGAAAGGAAGGAGAATAATAGATTCACTTGTAAAAAAAAAAAAAAAATAGGGAGAAACATCCATTAATATATTCAAGACAGAGCAAGAAATACAAATAAAAAGTGTAGGACAAACAAAGAAAACAGACTCTACATATAAATATACAAAAGAAGTGTGGAGAGTACGAAGCCACAGGCAGGACAAGTTGAGTGTGTATCTGTGAAGGTGGTGTTGGTGGAGGGGGGGTGTTAGGGCCCCAGTGGGGGTTTCTTCCAGAGTTCATCTCTCTTGAACGAGGGAAGGAAAGGGAGGGCGGGAGGGAGGGGGAGTTTGTCTCGTACACAAAGTGTCCAGACTTTGCAGAGTTTGGGGCCGGCGTGGCCCGCCTGCAGCACTGTTGCACTTCAGTGTGACTGAGGGGAGGAAAGCTGCATCCACTGGAAGAGACCTCAAAAGAGTTCGGTTCGATAGAGACCAGATAGTGAAGGCCTGGAGTTGATCAGGGGGAATGACCCACACAGAGATGATTTTAATGGAAGTGAATTGAGCTGAATGAACTGCGACGAGTGAAACGGTGAAACACTGCAAACCGGAGCCAGATGAATATGTGAATTAGTTTTTGATTTGCTCTGCTAGTGAGAGGTGCAGGTCTATTCTTGAGTTACTTTATTTCTTTGAATAATGTCCCTTTTCTTTAAAGCTGCCACCAAAGAGTTGGAGATTTGGAGGACAGTTTTTAAGACTTCGTCCTGCCGACGCCGATTTCACTTGATTCTGTCTTCAATAAGTTTCACAATTACCACATTCGACAATCACTTTCTAATTTCTCTTCACAAAACTGTAAGGTTTCACTTTTACTGAATTTAACCCTTGAGTAAATTAAGTCCCCCTTAAGGCGTAGCTCAACATTTGTTAGCTGCTTTGCGACTTTATTCATTGCTATGCATCAGGTTTGCTTACATGTCTTCTCCAACGTTAAGTTGTTTTTATCCCACATCACTTTGGTTACACGCAATTAATGCTAAATGTGCTTTACAAATGTGACCAGTTTTTTAAACTGACCTTTTATCTGAAAATCTAGAAGTGTACAATATCGCAAGATGTTGTTTTAATTAAAAAGAAAAGGCTCTGATGTACTTTGAGACATGTAAATTGTACATGGAGCGGAAGTGATGTCACACCATGAGAGCAAGAAAGCAATCTGGCGTTACGCAGCTCTTTCCCTACTACTTTAACACAAAGAAAAGTTATTTTAAACTGTTTTTAGTGTTTTAAATTAGCTGTCAGCACAGTTAGTATTGGTAAACATCAATCTCTTTATTGCCGCCAACTGATTTCCAAAAGTCTAACGACATTTCCAAATGCAGTATGAAAGCCAGAACGTTACTCTTCAATAGTATAAATCAAACCCACTTTGCTGTAATATTATCTGGTCCTGATTATCTGCTGGGGTCGAACGCTGTTGAAACTTTATGAGCAGCCGACATGTGTCTGTAGAAAATAGTTTCCTTTTAATTTACTGCTTAAACTTTGGGCTTCTTTTGACTTTAGTTTTGACTTTTTTTGGTATTTTTATTGGACTTTTGAAGAAACAAGACATGTTAGAAGTTCAACAGTTTATATAACATCAGTCTGTGAACTTCTGATGCTGCTGGCCACCAGCTTGGTCAAGTAGCCAGAACCAGTGTGTTACCTGGATGGAGGTGAGAACTGCTTGCATGTCACTTCATCAATAGCTGCTGGTCAATAGGGGGCGCTGGAGCGCCACCCTCCCCGACATGGACAGGAGCGGTGCACCTCAAGATGACCTGTAAACATTTTTAAGAAATTGTATTAACCTGTTTTCCTTAATAGTGTGTGCCTAAATGTACAGCATTTCCGCCCAGCTAACTGTCCTCCAACAGGAAGTTAGCCCTGACTCCTGTCAGTTCCTTTCTGGGGTTATGCTAATAGCGCCCGAGAAGTTAAGCTAATCAGCCAATTGTGTGTGGCTGCTAGGGAAAAACAATAAACATTTGCCCAATCAGCTTCAAAGAATTTAACGTCTTTGGGGAGCTCAGAATGGTTCTGCGTTGTCATGGTGACACCGGCAGTTTGAATGCTGCTGTGGTTCATTTGATGCTTAGCATAATGCTAATGCTGCTCTGGATAAATGTTGCTTTGAGCTGCTCCTGCTGTTATGTTGACGTTTTGTTCTGATGTTAAACTTCTAGGCTATGTTAGCTGTTGACCAAATACTATATATTTTGCAATTTTGCGATCAGATCTTTTACTTTTAGCTGATCTAAACCCTTCGTGCTATTTTGCTACCTGGAGAATTATATATTATTGTGGAATTGTAGGAAGGGAAGAGACATTTATTGGCACGTCGGCCCTATCAAGATTTGTTTTCACCAGCTGCCACTGCATTTTATCCTCTTCACTCTGACGTTCTGGAGATCGTCTTTGATAAATCCTGCTGTGTGGGGGGCTCCCGCTCCGTCCTGCAATTATTTATATCTTGGAGGATAGAGTTTGATTTCTATGAGAGGAGAGTTGCAGAATTATGCTGCCTCCACCGAAAACCGACCAGCATTCGCAGAGATGATTTGGCAAGTTTGCACAGGTCCGACACACAACCCTGGAGCTCAAACCAGAAATAAATAACCTGATTAATGTTGAATGATCACAGGAGAAATAAACAGTGCATACATTTCATCACATCACAGTGGGAACCTCAACTTATCTGATCATCTGCCCAACCGTTTATCGTGCTGTTGATTTAATCAATCAAATTTAAGGAAGCAAGTTTAAGTATATTTTACAAATAAAACAAACAAATGACTACTTTAAAACCATTTTGAAGGTTGTGCATATTTGTGAGTGAGGTTTTTGCATTTACACATTTAATGAGCTGACTGTGCTTTCAGTAAACCGAAGTTCCAGAGCAAGTTGACATGCTGGCTGAAGTGCTTCTCTCTCTCTCTGCATATTTTTCTCTCCGCTGATCAGTGTGAGCTGGGATTTTTAAATTTGACTTTTTGCAGAAAGCAACTCTGCTTCGCTGTTTGCCGGAGAGAACGCGATGAAAACCGAAGCAGGAAAACAAAAAACAAGGACAGAGCACAGGGAGACAAAAAATATATATATATTTATTCCCTTTCATTTTCTGCACATGAGAAACAGAGATGAGTTTGAAAACTTGGAGCGAGAAAGGGAGGGACGCGGTGTTTGGTGTCCGGTCAATCAGAAAGCAGGGACACACCTCCTCGGGCTGGTTTTCCCTCCCTTGAACCCCACCGCTCCTCCCTCCCCCTCTCATCCCCACCACCTCCACCACAGCAGATAGTTGGCTGTAAGTGTGCTGGAGTGTGAGAGGCCCACAGAGCCAGCAAGAGGGGAGGTGAGATCAGTTACAGCAGGCGGGCGAAAGCAGGCAGCCAAGCAAGTGATCCAGGAGCAGAGAAAGACTGGAATAAAGAAAGGGAGGAGAAAGAGCCGGCAGAAAGACGAGGCTCGGTTCATGTGAAAGGGGGAGCAGGACGGGACGACCAGAGGGCAGTGGCAGACAGATAGGGAACACCTGGACCAAACAGGGGCATTAGGTTACTCCACAGGAAGCTCCTTTTCTGGGCTCTTCTCCCAGCTTCACTGCTCTCTGTGATCTGACACAGCATGTTTGACTGCATGGAGGCTCTCGGGCTGGTTCCTCGGCCCCTCTTCGATGTGTCCAGGCAGGGCTCCTGCATGCTGGGCAAGGCCACCTCTTACTTCTCCAGGCTGGACCCTTTCGCTTGGACCGGGGCAGGCAGCGTTCAGTGTGAGTCCAGTCAGCCTTCAATATGAAGAACAGCAGTAACTCTCTGTGTTTGTTGGTGTGTGTGTGTGTGTGTGTGTCACTATGCTGTTGCTGTGGGTTTTGTTATCACGGAGGGAGCTCTCTCTCCACAGGAAGAGTCAGATTCCTTTCGATTATATGTGCCGGTTCTCACCCTGCAGCTTGTTTGTTTATGTGCTTAGCGAGCTTTGTGAGTGTGACTGAGCGAGTCGGGGAGTGTATTTATACATCACGGGGTTTGTTTTCTTTATGAATGACTTCACATGATTGACAGCTCTTTTAAACAATGCAGGGAATTAACCCGGTGATGTGTCCAGAAGAGAGCAGAGTCCAAAACAGAAACAGCACTGACAGACTTTGACGGGAAAAGGGCCTTCAAAATCACATGCTGGCTGACACACTCAATCGCAGAGACGGCGTTATTTACACACAGACAGCGTGCTGGAGACAAGTGACGGCAACGGCAGAATGATTCATCTGTATTCCTTTATTTTGGACGATGCAAACTCTTCCCGAAACTTTTTAATTGTGCAAGAAGCTGTTGACGAAGACAAAACAAAAAAAAAAAAGAGAAGTCAGTGGCTGACGGATAAAGTAAGAACCACATGATTTCTGAACCTTACAGGCGAGACATTCTTCTGATAGCTGCTGAGCAGAAAAGGCTCAGATTGCATCAGGCGTTCAGGTGTTGTAAGAAACCTAATCAGCACGCACAAACACTGCCGAGATAAAGAAGAAAATCTCACTTTATCTGCCGCAATAATGGCCGGTTTCTTTTGCTGCTGCCATTCGGTCTATTTTTACACTTTCTGATATAATCTTTGACTCAATTCACAGTTATATTCATCACTTCTCTCCAACGAGCTGAGATGTCCCTAAAGAGGGCCTTCAGTCTATTTATCTGTGGTAATTATTCAGATACCAGTGCATTAAACGCAGTGGAGTCCGCGCCGCTCGCTAATGATGATGGATGAGGAGTCAGGATGACAAACACCACAGCAGGGCCTGTTTCAACTCGCTGTGGAGCTTTGCCAGATGCCAGCCTGAAAGACAAATGTCCACAAGTGCTCATTAATCTTTCTCTTTTTTTTTCCTTTTTTTTCTTACTGCACCTTAAATTCGCCTTAGTTTCTCGTCTTTGGGGTTATTTTTAGCTGGTGATTGTTTACCAAGCAGTGCAAGGAAACAAATTTTCCCACATAGTGGAAAATGTGCAAGTTGTTCGCTGAGTAATTGTGGATGTTTTTAAGGAGGATTGCCTCCCGGAAATACATGATTTACTCGCCTTCTATTTTGTTTTTAAATGATACCATCAGAGTGTTGAACTGTTAGCTCTATTTTGCAAGGTAGTAAAACTATGAGGAAATACTTTAAGTTATTGGTAGAAAAAGAGTTCAAGTTGGTTTTTAGTGATGGTTAAATAAATCACTCACTTCTCAGCTTGTCTAAATAGAAAAGTGTTCAAATATTGTTTGGTTTGTTTTACAAATTACTGATATCTGGACTAGACAAGTATCATTCGATTTAAAATGAAATTGTTTTTATGATCTGGGTGACATGAAGGTACTTTCTTATTAAAGACTCTGGTTCTATAGAAAAAATAACACAGAAAATGTAATATTTTTCTGTCTCTCAATAATTTTTGTCACTGCCTGGTGTCTTAAAAATCCTCCTGTGTGCCTGTAGTTTTTCCTTTTAATGTCCTTTATGACAATTTCTGCAGAGAGTCATCATAAAGACGTATTTTTTACATCCTAAAGATGCACACTCGTAGATCAAAGACATATTATGAAGGGGCTCCAACACCAGAGAGAGAAAAAACATCAAACACCCAGATCACATTGCAATGGTTGTGTTCATAAAATGTCAAAAGGCTACAGATTTAGTTTTAGGAATGGCAAAGACTTGAATTTAAATAAGAAAAAAAAATTCCCCAAAAACACACAAGACCTAACCAAATATGATTAGCACAACCAAAATGAAGAAGAGTCAAATTCATGTAGCCCGGAGCGTACAAACCTCATGAAGAAATCCCTGTTGTTTTCTCCTGCTGTGATAACCACAGAGTAACACAGAGCTGCACCTCATGTTCATGGTGAGCTGACTCAAAGACTTTTATCTTTTTCCTCTTGCAGGAGAATGACAAATTCAGCCTTTTGAAAGTGTTTCCAGTGGTGAAAAGCACGCATAATTACTCTGTGAATGCTCTCTTATTAAGGCAGCACAGTTGGAAAACAACAAGCAGCACATCTGTTGAGCAGCAGCATGCAGACAGCCCTACTGATTATTAGACAGCCCTACTGATTATCCAGCTAATATCTGATCATTATGCCTATATTTTTCTTTGAAGAGCATATTATTCTGCATTATAAGGATTTTATTTAAATTTTTTCTTCTGTGTTTATTCTATATTTTTGACACCAAAATTAAAATGAAATAAGTACCAGTTGTTATGCCATACCTAATCATCAATATGTTATTTATTGGAAATAAATTAGCTAAATAGTAAGATAATTGAAATAAAATCAATTAAGAAAGTAAGTATGACAGTATGAGTCTCATTCTGCCCATTTGATTGAAGATAGTGATAAATGTCAACATTACTGGGACTTTGCCATTCTTTCTAAGAGCTGCTGTGTTTTTGTTGCTGTGTGGATCAGTGCAGCTCCTCTTTGCCTTCCTTTGTTCCCATTTCTTTGGGTATTTAATGCAGCAGAGTCATGCCAAACTTTGCCCCTTCCCTCCTTTTTTCTGCCTGGTGGGTGTGTGTCTGTGCTCCTTTTCAGCTAAAAATGCATGTTGAGTCTTTACTCGCATGTGGATCACCTTTCACACCTTGTGTTGTGTAACCAAGCACCTCTAACGAATCGATCGCAATTAGAAAGAGCCAATTAATTGATTCGGCTGGCGTGTGTGCAGACGTTTGACTTTTGAGGAAGACGAGGGCTGAGAGAAGAATAGCAGGATGAAGCTGGAATTTGGGATTCAAGGTGTTTCATGCCTTCAGGGGAAACAGTCGCTCCTCTTCATTCAGTGATAATCTCTTCTTTTTTTTTTTCCCCCTGGCATCTTCTTTAAAGTTGTCTCTTCAAAGTTGACCAGACAATGGCGCCTCATATTATCACAGAGACAGAGCAAAGTTAACTGCTAAACAATAGGGAGATGCAGCCGCTGCTGCTGCTGCTGCTGCTGCTGCTGCTGCTGCTGCTGCTGCTGCTGCTGCTGCTGCTGCTGCTGCTGCTGCTGCTGCTGCTGCTGCTGCTGCTGCACAGTGACGACTAAACCTTATCGACGCAGCAGTGACTCGACTCTAATCTCGTCTAAACGTTAGGGTCGGCATGCCATGTTTATTATTCCGCTGAAGAATAACCCTAATAACTTATTTGAATTATTACAATTAGTATTTAGTGTTAATATTAGAATTATTTTGTTAATCTTGTCTGTACCTGCTGTCCTTGTAGGGTCGTGGTCCTCTTTTTTTTTTCTTTTTTTTTTTTAAACTACTATGTTTTTATTGCTCTGTTATATTTGCCATACATTTTCTCAATACCATGAAACAATTTTACTGTACAATAACATTCTTATATAATTCCATGTTTACGCTGAATGATATCAAGTCATTTGATTGCAGATACTGACAAATTACATATTTTTAAGAACTCCACCGTATGTGTATATCACATTTTCTTGCATCAGAATAAACTTTTGGTGCTATATTTTGTTACGGTTGATAATATTTATTATTATTCATATTTCTATATACATTTTACATGATTTGGTATCTTCGATTACTTTAAAATCTTTCTAAATGAATCAGTTTATATAAAGACACAACAAATGTTATTCCTAGGCTAAAGACAAACCATCAAATTTCATTAATAAATTGATATCATCAATTCAATCTCGTTGACAGAATCAAATCTGTTTACACGCATTACAGCCTGGTCCCTGTTGTGATGCAGTGCAGCCAAGTTCAGTTTCTAGTGCTGGTTGAAACGAGTCATTCTGATTGCATTCAGTCACTGGCAAGCATGAGGTGACAGTGGGAAGGTAAATCTTCTCCTACTACGGAAAACCTGCAGTTTGCGAGCGAGGATATCTGCTGGGAAAATACAAAGCGATCAGGTTTCTACTCATATTACTGCCTGCTGAATATGGAAAATCCTCTGCAGTTATTTTATCAGTGATTGAACATTTAATCTTAAACATTTGTTTTCAGACTGACTGCTTTCCTCTGGCGTTTTTATGATTCTCTCTGTCACATTGAACATTGTTTCCAGGTTATAACTGTGAAATATGTGACATTTCAACATCCAGTCGGCACACGGTTCTCCTCGAGCCCAGAATATCTCTGGCTAATTTTAGATCCAGACTGTATTGTTTATATTTTGGTACTTTTTTTACAATCACTTTTGACACCTAAAGGTTTATAGCCAGAACCTTTACATGTCAGAAAACAGGGAAACAAACAAAACAACAACCTGATCGGTTTAAACTGGAAGAAGTAAATGTAAGAATATTTATGTTCTGATATCAAGACAAAATTTAAATCTTTGTCTAATTTTTATTTTTGATGTGTTAAATGTGAATAAAACTAAGAATAGTGGATTTTAAAGTGTTATTTTAGCTTTATTTGGCAGTTTAAACCAAATATATCCGTTATGTGGATGTATGTGCAGGAGCAAAATGAAAAAGACACATTTCCTCACTGCTATTCAGTGCCACTCACATTAGTCTGACATATATGCGAATATATTGTAATAACTGTCATGAATTTTAATTGTTTACGCTGCAACGTTTTGCAGAACGTATCAAATTAGGATTCTGAATTAAGTATTGCTTTGCTTAAATGGTTAAGTTAGAAACATCCCAACTTTAAAATACTTTAACAATCTATGTTGTTGTTGTTGTTTCAAATGAGATAAAATATGCCAGTGCTTATTATATAGTTAATATGAAGCATACTTATTTTATTGTTCACATTAATTTAAAGCTGGAGTTTGATATGATCCCTTTTAAGTAATTTTGAGACACATTTGTATTATTTTGCATCCGATTGTTTTTAAGTCGTGTTGAAACTTGTCCCCAAGTTTCGCGTCTCCCAACCTGCCCTCAACACATATCAGCTTTTGCAAACTTCTTTTTTTTAGTTATTAAAATGTTTTAGCCGCTTTTGTGAGTTCAAGGCACACGGTAAACAGGTCAGGGGGAAATATATGGGAAAAAACTACAGCTGGCTTTGGTTACAACACAATATCCTGAGCTCTGGACACCTCTGAGGGGCTGAATACGAATGAACACCACATCTTTCAAATTATTTGTGAAAATAAAACCTATTATTTTATTCAGAGTGATGCACCACTTTGTGTTTGTCTGCCCACAAATTCCCAATGAAATACATTAAGGTTTGTGGTTTTGACGTATCAAAATGTGAAAAGGTTCCACATGGTTACTAGAAGAGGAAATATAGAGGCTATATGGACTGTAATATCAAAAAAAAGAGACAAAATATAAACCCATTTGTGTTTATGGGGTGTTGTAAAAGAAAGAAAGGGACAAAAGGGACAGGAGGGACAAACTTAAACTTAACAACCTGTCACATAAATGCAGCCTCCCCCTCACTCTGCAGACAAACTCTTCACACATGCATGAAAATCCAGACCAAACTTCCAATTTTCTAACATTTGTCTTGTTTTATCATTAAGTTTTCCTCCATTGGCCCATATCTCTGCTGCAAACATTTTAGCTGTTTTTTTGTTTTCACTTTTTGCAAGATTTCTTTCCTTCGAGCAAGCGTGTGCGTGCGTGTCTGCGTGTGTGTGTGCGTGTCTGCGTGTGTGTGTGTGTGTGTGTGTGTTCTTGCCTCCTTTTCAAGTGTTTGTTTTATGGAACCATCTACTGGACAGTAGCCCGGTTTTCACAGGCTTCCCTTTAAAAGGCGCTGCCAATGACAGGAAGGGCTCCTCCTCCTCCTCCTGCTGCTGCTGCCAGGGCAGGAAGGCAGGAGGAGGAGGACAGAGGGGGGAAGAGGGTTATTAGTGAAGGTCGAGCTCGGGGAGGAAGGCTGAGGGGAAGGGATGCCTCTGGTATTGAACTTAGAACAGCTGATGAAAGGGATTGTATCTCAGATATGACCCATCTCCTCCCTGCTGTAATCACCTACTCAGCGTCTTTGAGGCCGAGACGCTCGCAAGGTTTTCTAGCAGCAAACAGTGACGCATCCATTTGAAAATGACAATTTGGGTTTTTATGAAAGACTTTGAGGTCATTTTATTTAGATGACCTTTTTTAATAGACTAAGTCCAGCTTTGTTGAGCGCTGCATTTCTGTGTAGCATTTCTCCCAGTGTATCGTCACCACGTTTGTTGTTGCACTCCAAATCAAATGGAAAGAAAACACATGACCCATGCAGCCATACATCACTCACACACACACCCACACACACACACACACACGCATACACACACACTTCCTACTGTGCGCTGCTGAACATTTTGTGGCTTAGACAGAAACTGAATTTACTTCCAGAATAAATGCTTTAGAGATCAAGATTTGCATTTTGAAGCAATTTTGATTGTCTTTTACCATGAATAAATTTTAATGCAATTATCAGTGAGTTCTTAACATTTATTGCGATCAATGGTAACGGATGTATAAAAAGCTTTTTTCATTGCTTTCCATAGGAAAAGTAAAGGTTTGATCTTAGTACATTTGTTCAGAGGGGGAAAATCCAGCATTAAGAAAGAAATACCAACCAACAACATTCACTAGCAGCCTTGCTAGTGACCAACAAGTTGACATGTCACAAGGTTTGAGGAAGCAGGCAGGACTCCAGGTTATCTACAGACTGTTGAGTTTATTTTCTGTTAATATATTTCTTGTTTTTGCGTCTTTTTGTCGTGCGACTTATTTTGGTTTTATCTTGCTTAACTGTGCAATAAGGGTAAAGCAAGCCTCCCCCAGTTCTGACTCTAACCTTCCTCTTACCAGATGTGAGCAGGTTGGACCATGTCCAGAATCAGGTCATGTCCTTTCGGGCCGGGCCAGAAGAACACCTTTAGGATCCGCTCCCTCTGTGCGTTTCTGGGCTCCATGTTCTGGACTCTCACAATTTAAACTCCTGAAAACTTGGTGTCATCATAATGTGTCAGTATTTGGTCTCACATATTTGTCAGAGCACAAAGACACTTTGGGTTTTTCACACTGAAATATCAGAACTGTTACTCACCCTGGAGCCAAATGGACAAATACCTCCAGGAGAATGTGAAGGCGTGTCTGCAGCACACAGTGATTCATGTTTGACTTTCAATTGAAATATTTGACCACAGAGAAATCAACAAAACCCTGTTTGCTCAAGAGCACTGAAATATCAGCGGTAAAGTTTTGCCAGTGTTGAGTACATTTATTGACAGTTGTCCTGATTTTCTCACCACTACCTAAAAAGCATCACTTTCTTTCAACGTTCCTGTTATGGCAACACTTCAGAGCCTCTGGCAGAGAAACAGTCCCACAGCATCACAGACTCTCTGCCCTACTTAACAGTGGGCATGAGGAACCCTTCGACTTTTATTTTACACCAGCCCTGCCTGCAGTAAAGCTCAATTTTAGGCTCATCAAATGAATGCGCCAAGTTCAGTAGCAGTCAGCTAACTCCATGTGCTTACATTTGTGATGGTAGGACAGAAAACAGTTTCATACAGGCAGCATCTAAAGGTTGCTATGGAGACTTGGTGACGTACCAATGTTTGCTCCAAGGTGAAATATTTTTATCAAAGTGACATTATGAATGTAACTTTGCGTTCAGACTTTTCTTACAGTAGCTCTTTACTTACTATGAAGATCAGCACAACCAGGTTGGCTTTAGGGAATTACATGTTCGCCTCTCTTTGGCATTTTGAAGAGTGAATAAGAGAAATGGGTCTCTGTTTCACGCCAAAAGGAGGAAAAGAAGTAACAAGACTAAAAGTCACAAGACAATCTGATCAACTTAAAAAAGGGCAGAATGGTACAAGTTGGGAACCCAATTTTGGAGGTAAAACTTATATTAATTAACGCATAAATGGATATTTTTCCTTTGCAGACTTTGTAAATGAGCAATGTCTGGATTTGGCTGTGACTCTCTGTCCTGTGAACTGATAAGGAAGGTGTCTCCTTTCCGAAGGGCCTCTGTTGTCTAAACAGGGATGTGCTGATCCGACAACAGCCACTGAGGAAACGGCAGAGGAAAGAGATAGATGCGTGGAAGTGAAGTGAAGGAATGTTGCATGGTATTCATTACATGTTTTAGTTGCAGCTGTGAGTAAATGAAGCTTAGACAGAAAAATATGCTGCATGACAGGGAAGATTTATAGTTTTGCTGCATACGAACCTCTTTGTGGGAGTTGGCTGATGGAGGGGATTCACACGAGTCCCGTTGTCTCCTCTGTGTGCTGACTGATGGAGTGACACACTGAGGGGTGAGCTGTAGGTTAGGAAGAGAGAGATTTTTTTTTTTTTTTTTTCAAGGCTGAGCTCAGTTCAGGGTGATGACAGCTGCTGACGGTTCTTGGCTCCTCGCCCTCTTGCTCCACACCAGGTAAAAATCCTCCCATTTTTCTTCTCTCTCTCTCTCTCTCTTTTCTCGCCACGCTCAGACAGTGTCAGTCACTCGTTCTCTCCTGGCGCCAGATTGCAGCTTCTCCGTTTCAGTAGGAGCTGTTTTTTCCACTGGATTTCGCAGGACCGCGTTTACACCGTCGGTGTTACTATATAAACAGAAACCAGTGATCCGGTTACAGCACATCTCACCTGCTGCCGCTCTTCCGCTCTCTCCCGATGCCCCTGAACACAAAACCATTTGCACCAAGCGAAGCCCGAGACATGACACAACCCGAGATGATTTGCCTTGTCAAAAAGCCGACGACCGAAAACCTTATTTTAGAGGATGCCGGCCTTTGAATACCTATCTCAGCCCAAGTTTTATAACCCATGTTTTCATGTTAGGAGCAGTTTGCTTTGATTTCTTTGTATGTGTGTTTTACTTGCATTATTAAAAGCACCTGGAAGCTTTGTGTGTTGTTTGTGATGAAAACTTGGAAACCCCAATATGCGGTTTCTTCTCTAAAAGCAAACTTCTGCTGCTCTGAATGTACATCGTGTTCCAAATTATTACGCAAATTGGATTTAAGTGTCATAAAGATAACATTTTTTGTTTGCGCTTATCAGCATTTGTAGATGTGTGCGTGTGTCAGGGCCTCTTGATCTACTACACACTAATTTTCAGAGATCTGCTGATTAGTTTGTTCTGCTGAGCTCAATTAAAGGAAATCGACTTAAGAAGGATGTTCCACATTATTAAGCAAGCCACAGGTTTCAAGCAATATGGGAAAGAAAAAGGATCTCTGCTGATGAAGATTATCAGATATTATAGTGCTGCATGACAAGGTATGAAAGTGTTAGATATTTAACAAAAACTGAAGCACTACGCATTAAGAATGTAAAAAAAAATATTTGTGTGTGATTTATTGTTATTAAAGGAATTGTTAGATTTGCTTATTTTCTTCAAATTAATTATTTGAAAAAGCAAGATTTTCCCCCACTGCGTAAATTTCTTTTTTCAGTGTATATATATATATTTTTTTTGTCTAATGCCATATTTTTAGCCGCCTCCCTCATCTCTGCTGCGGTGCTGCTCAGTGTGCAGGATGCTGCGTCTTTCATCACAATCCAGGTGTTGCTTGAAATGAACTCATTGCACTGCTCTTCACTGCATACAGTATTGTAATCAGGAGACTTTTTATTTCATCTTTTTGCTTTGCAGAGCACACCAGATGAGTCAAAATGTAAACATTTAATCCAGACGGGACAGTGCGGTCTGCACCTGTATGGCCCTTAAATACGGAAGAAATGATTAAATAACTTGTCCTCGAATTCAAATGTTGCTGGAGGAGCTGAAAATCCGAATTGAACTCGAATAAATTAATCCTGACAGTAATGTTTGCGAAGGTCTCTTTGAGACTTAAAACCAACAGAAAATCCCTAAATTATGCAGATGTGTCTCAGAGAGATGAATAGCTGCTAATGAGCTGTGATCCCGCTCGGTGTGTTTTGGTTTCCTGTTGCAGAAGAAGAATCCCGGAGAGGGAAGCATTCATCCCGGAGACTCGTGCACAAACTTGCAGATTTCTTTGTCAAAATCAGTTAGAGGCTTACAAAATACCTCCAGCCACCAAATTTGAAAACAACTTACTATGTTACAGGGATTATTTTCCGCAGATAAGCGGGTTTGTTGTGGAAAGCGGCGGCCATGTTGAAAGCTCGCTGACTTCTTGGTCCGCCTAATACTTCACAGCTCGGATCTATTCGGCATCCAACAGTGTTCGACGGGGAATTAGTTGTTAATTCACATTAGCTGCTGCCAGGCTGGTGTGGATTTGTCCATTTTTTTCAAATTATTTGCACATATTGGGGAAGTTTATAGGAGGCTGTTGATCATTAGCAGTGGCCTTCGAAGTCAAGGTCAAAGTTAAATAGTCAAGGTTTTATTTAACCTCCCGTCCACTGAGAAGCTTCTGTCCTCGGCCTCACCTCCTGCTTTCCCTTTCTCTCTCTTTTCATTTTTTCCCCTCTCTGTTTTTATTAGATAATTCCTTTGTCCCTCTCTGGGTTTGAAACCTTACCACTCTTGTTAATGACGAGCTGGGGGTTCAGGTTGGGGTTGCTGCCGTGGGGTGAGGGCCACATTTGGTTCAGTCCTGTGCTGTCCATTGAAGGTGACAGGAGGGGCTGTGACTTTAGGGTATTTGACCCCCAGATTCTTTATTTTTACTAGGAAGTGTACCGAGGAGGGAGCTGTTGATGTGAATAGCGGCCCAAGGTGACTGGATCCCAATAAAGAGGCCGTCACCCTGGCCAGGGCCCCCTTCCCATCCGAGACACAACCTTTATAGGGCTGGTTATGAGCCTGGGCAACTATTAAACCCCGTCCAGCCTGCACTGAGGAATTTAGGGCCAGGAAACAGAGGGGTGGGGGCAGGCGTGGGCTCCGAGAGGTGAAGTTGGGGTGACTGAAGGTGAAAGTTGAAAGGCACATTTGATCGGAGGTTTTGTGGTAGACTTCCAATCCCAGATTTTCTGAAGTTCTGATCTGCTTATGCTCATTTTAATTGATTCCTCTGGTGCTTTTGATAGTCACGTATTTCAACAATAAGATGCTTGAAGCATTACAAAACAATTACTCCTTAAAAACAGCCCAGGCTTACATAGAAGTTGGATTTTGGAGAGCTGCAGATAAACTGGACTTTGCTGATATTTAAGAGAAACGACAAAATGATTAAAGAGTTAACGTTTTAAATTCTCTTTTATCAGCATCTTTTGTCATCAATCTTTAGCATGATCAGCACAGTAATCTCTGTTATGACGAAATAAAGGTTTTTAAAATAATTAAATAGCAACTTTACAATAATACAATCATGTTGTCTTACCTCTCCTGAAACACATTTAGTAATTCCTGCAAAGTAATTTAAAAGTGCACATCACTAATGCTGAACAAAAAAAAATAGCAAACCGAGTGATCTTCCCTCACTAACAACAGCAGCACAGAGGAGTGTTTTTATTTGCCGTCAAGCATAAAATGATCCTTTTCTGGTCTCAGTGCAACTCTGTTCTGTAAATAGATACTTGGGTCGCTGCAGTTCTTCCTCAGGTTTTCTGCTGCATTGTCATTTAAGTGCAAGAAACCACAGCTGGACGAACTTTACTACAACCATTAAACATTGTTTGTCTTGAATCGTTTTCACTAGGAGCAGTGGAAGGCCTCTGCCAAAAAATATGCTGTTCTACAGTGTGAAATTTTCCTTAGCGAGACCGTGCGAGGGGACGGAGGGAGACAGCGAGGTCTCGTAAACGTCCCACCTCTGTTTGTTCACATGGGGCTTCGGGGAGACGGGCAGGTCCGGTTGGATGGCTCTTCCAAATAAAATAACAGAAAAGAAAAAGGAAAATAAAGCATTATGGGCGTGCACACAAACACGCACGTGCAAAATTTTGACATTTGAGTCAAAAAGTCAGCAGAGGTGTCCCACCGCTCCTCCTGCTCTCCAGTAAATGGTGAAGCCAATCAAAGCTCGGCTGCCAATCAGCATTTTATCAGCAGGGCCATCTGGCCATCAGCTAATTGTGTCTCTTTTAAGTCCCTGTCAATCAGCAGAGCCCCCCACCCTCCTCCCTTTTCTCTTAAAAATGTCTGCTTTTGAGCTTGTTCCCTTCTGGCTCCACAGGGTGGCCCGAGGAAGGATGGGGGTTGTTTGTTGACCACTCTCTCCTAATCAGCTGCTGCATTTGCTTTCATCATCATTTCAAAGACTCTTAGGATTAATGCAAACAAGATGCATTCTTATAATAAATGACTTTTCTTCCCCTCTTTTTTTTTTTTTTTCCTTTTTTTTTTATTTTCTTGCCCTGCAGCGGTGGAGACGCAGAGCACCAGTTCAGAGGAGATGGTGCCCAGCTCCCCTTCCCCTCCTCCTCCTCCCCGGGTCTACAAGCCGTGCTTTGTGTGCCAGGACAAGTCATCTGTTTACTGAGGAGTCCTGAGGCTGTGGGAAGCTGAGGTACATGGCAGAGTTTATATATATGTGAAAAAAAAAAAAAAAAAAAAAAAAAGAGAGAGAAAGAGAAGAAGCTGAACAGCTGAGGTCAGTTTAAAAGAAACCCAGAGTGGGAGCCTGATTCTCTCCGAGAGCCAAACAGATGTGTGAAGAGTGCAGCTGTGTGCTTGCTGCTGCCCCCTGGTGTGCAGCCACTGCCACTGCACAGGACGCGCAGCATCGTCTGGAAGCTCGGCGTTTCCCAATCCAGTTTTAAATACCAGATAAATGCGAAGCTGTCATTTAAATGTCAACTTTAAAAGATATCAGACTACTTCCATGAAAGTTAAACCCGACGGCATTTAAATGTTAACAAAAACACATTGCAGCCGTTTAAAAATGATTGAGATCCTAAAAACACGATCTCTTCAATAATTTATTTGCAGCATGTACATATATGCAAGACCTTTGTTTAGGATTTCCTGTCAGAGACCAACACAAAGCAGTGCATAAAATTTCGGGGAAAGGAAACGTTATGCATCGTTGCCAAAATTTATTGAACAATAAAAGGTTTGAAAAGGAAGAGGGGAATTTATGTGTATCTCTTTTCACTCATAACCAGAATAAAACTCCAGCAATTCAGTAGTGGAAATTAAACTGAGCAGATTAATGGGAGGATGGATTGAGCTAAATACCTGAAAATCCCAGGAGAAACCCTGTTAGGATGCATAAAAAAACCTAAGACGGGTGTGGAGGTTCATGTTCCAGCAAATCAGCAGCCATAAACTTACATTTCAGGCTGCAATGTAAAAGTTTAAATCAAAGCATATTCCTGTGTTAGAATGGCCCAGTCAAAGTCCAAACCTGTCTCCAATTTGACTAGAACTTGACTCAGAGACCGATGTTCACAAACACAGATGTTTGAGCCAGTTTCAAGATAGACTGGGCAAAAACGTTTGTCTCTAAAAGCAGCAAACCAAAAGTTATTGATGATTCAACAAAGTATTCAGTAGGGTGGCCAAATAAAAATGCACACCACACTTTTCAGGTTCTTAATATTTACTTAATTTCCAGAATTGTGGACTTTGTGTCAGTCTATCATGTTGAAATTCAATAAGATACACTGAAGTTGCAACAAGACAAAATCTGAAGAGGCACCAACACTTTGAAAGACACGGTAATTATATTATATTCTCCCTTTATGTCAGCTAAAGTGGAAACATTTTGAGAGCTGTCCTGTTTCTGTCTGTTCTGGAAACTTAGACCAAGGAAATAAATCAGAGTCTTTTCTGCTTTTTTAGGGATTTTTCCGCCGGAGCATCCAGAAGAACATGGTGTACACCTGCCATCGAGACAAGAACTGTCAGATTAATAAAGTGACCCGCAACCGCTGCCAATACTGTAGGCTGCAGAAGTGCTTTGAGGTCGGCATGTCCAAAGAAGGTCTGTGGGCTGGAAAGCAACTCTTCCTGTTAATTAATTTATATCTAACCTTTTCAAGCTGACTTAGACTGTAATTCAAAACTTATTTTAAACTTTGTTAGGGGGGCCAATAAGTGTGGAGTGGGCCTGCGAGTTGTTGTGATCATAAATTTGTGAACTCATAGCCGAACGTCCCGTAGTAACCGGATTTTCCTCAACCTTCAGCCGTGCGCAACGACAGGAACAAGAAGAAGAAGGACGTGAAGGAGGAGGTGGTGCTGCCCGAGAACTACGAGCTCAGCGGAGAACTGGAGGAGCTTGTGAACAAAGTCAGCAAAGCTCACCAAGAGACGTTCCCGTCTCTGTGCCAGCTGGGAAAATACACCACAGTGAGTTTTTGACGTCCACGCACGGCGGAGTGTCAAGCATCACTCTGCAGCGAGGCTAGCTGCTTTCCAGGAAAGACAAACCGCAGAGCCGGCTCTGTAAAGACAAAAAGTGTCCCCGTTTCTCTCTCCCAGAACTCCAGCGCTGACCACAGAGTGCAGCTGGACCTGGGCCTGTGGGATAAGTTCAGTGAGCTTTCCACTAAGTGCATTATAAAGATTGTGGAGTTTGCCAAGCGACTACCAGGCTTCACTACGCTCACCATCGCTGACCAGATCACCCTCCTCAAATCTGCATGTCTGGACATCCTGGTATAAGCCCTCTCCTGGTTAAACAACCCTCCACCTTCCCAACTCTTTCTCATTCATCACGCTGCTTCACTTCTTGAGACAAAGCAAATATTAAATTTTTTTAAACTGTGCAGTTTTTTCCCCCCCCCCTGTGTTCTGTAACGTTTTTCCTTCTCTTGTGCAGATGCTGAGGATATGCACCCGCTACACTCCAGAGCAGGACACAATGACGTTCTCAGATGGCCTGACTCTCAACAGGACCCAGATGCACAACGCCGGCTTTGGACCGCTCACAGACCTGGTGTTTGCCTTCGCCGGTCAGCTCCTGCCTCTGGAGATGGACGACACAGAGACGGGGCTCCTAAGCGCAATCTGTCTCATTTGTGGAGGTAAAGCTTTAGTGAGCCGGATGGTTCACAGAGTCTATGAAGTGTCTCGTTTTGTTTGTGTCTTCTTGTCAGCTGTTTGTGAGGTTAATATTGTTTCCTCTTTGCCCTTCACCAGACCGCATGGACTTGGAAGAGCCGGAGAAGGTCGACAAACTCCAGGAGCCGCTGCTGGAGGCTCTGAAGATCTACACTCGCCGCAGACGCCCAAACAAGCCTCACATGTTCCCTCGCATGCTGATGAAAGTCACAGACCTGCGAGGAATCAGCACCAAGGGTTAGGGCGTTTTCTTTTTTTATTATAAAACTGGAGGAATTTTTTTCAGTTGATCAAAACATCAGTCTTCCTCTCCCGGTTGTAATCTTAAAGAGGACATATAATGAAAAATCCCTATTTTTTTATGTTTTAATTTGAGATTCAACGGCTTCTAAAAACAGCCAAAGCAGCAACCCCAGTGAAGCACAGCCTGTCACCTAGCAACTCAAGCTGAGTTTGGTCATCTGGTTTTTACTGCTGTGCAATGGCTGCTGGAAAAGACAAAGTTTTTGTAGTTGACTTACCATCCTAAAACCACTCATTTCAGTCTTGTTGGATGTGCAGGAAGCTCCACGTCTGCTTTTCAAAGATGTGCGATCGTATGATTGCACATCTGTTTGTAGGCATTTTCATGTACGAGTGTAAACGTTGAGTTGGGGGCGTGGCCAGCAGCAGCTTAACAAGATGCCCTGAGACAAACTCATTCTGAAAGGAGCTCGAAATAGGCAGAATTGACCAAACAATCTCATTAACTAAGAATTTTCTCCAAAGAATGTCAATAAGATGTTTTGTATATTTCATAGACCTATCCTAAACTATTCAAGGAAACATAATAGGTCACTTTTATAAGGTTTTGTTATATTGTATCACTTAATATGTTATATGTTCCCCATCAACTCTTAACAGATTCCCACTGGCTTTGAATGCAAATGCATGCCACACTTTTCAGATTTCATTTGTGAACAACTTCTTTTAGCTTTACCCTGTGTAAAATGTCTAAAAATCTGAATAAAATCAAAGTTTGTGCATCCGCACGGCTTCGGTCCGCTTGTTTCCTCTGCAAGGAGAACATGCCGTTTTGACGTCGAGCCTCTCCGCTCGCCCGCAGGTGCAGAGCGAGCCATCACCCTGAAGACGGAGATCCCGGGCCCCATGCCGCCTCTGATCAGGGAGATGCTGGAGAACCCGGACGCCTTCGAGGACAGCAGCGACTCCACCGACAGCGCCTCGGCCGCTCCCCCGGCCATCCAGGCCATCAAGCAGGAGGAGAAGTCCACGTACGAGTCGGCCTTCGAGGAGGAAGAGGAGGAGGAGGACGACTACTGGGACGAGGAGAAGGAGTGGGGGGCGGACAGCGACGGCGAGCCGTGGGGGGAGGCGGCCCAGAAGAAGGCCGCGGCGGGAAAGACGCAGTGAGAGAGGAAGACCGCTTCCTGTCTGAGAGACCGCTGAGCCGCACAGAGCAACATCACCTCACACGTTTAGGCTCGTTAATGACATTGTGATAAGCTGTACATACTGACTTCGAGGAAACTGTTTTCAATTCAGAATAGGAAGCAACTAAACAAAGAGAAAAAGCACTACATTTCAGTGGATGAATGAGGGCACCGTTAAAATATCGACGTGACTTTGCAAAAAAAAAAAAATGTCCCTGAGTTCAACGCAGAGCAGCAAGGATTGCTGGGAGGAAGAAAAGGAGCTCATCTTCTGTCTCTTAAGGGCTATGCTTTGTATAAAGTGGTTGATTGCAGCAGCTGAGCTCTACATGGTGTTCATGTGCCAAGAATGTCTTCTCAGAATTCTCAGAGATTATGCAACTTATTTTTTTTTTTTCTGTGTACGTCCTTTTCCTGAGCATGTTACCTTTACGTCTGTTTGCCTCTTCTTTTGTTCGGTATATATATATTTTTTTGACTCTCATTTGACTCGATGCATGTGAAGTTTGAACTTTAACCCTTTTCATTTCTGCTTTATTGGACAAAAGCATTTAAAGGTGTGATAGAGAGACAAGGGAGTCATGAGCAGGACTCAAACTCAGAGAAATCACAATAAGTTTTCAGTCATGAAATTATTTGAGAGGACGATAGGAAAGCTGGTGTTTTAACTCTGGTGCCAAATAGGAAAAAAAAAAAAAAATGCAAACACAAGACATATCTCTCATCCTTTTTATAAATCTATATTAATATTTCTGACCCCCTATGAAAATCTTTGAATCTTCAGAGGGGTCGTCCTTCACTCTCAGGTTGATTCTGTCTCACTTTTCTGTGTGACAGTTTCTGCTAAACTAAAAATCCCAGTCACATAAAGTCAAACAAGAACTTGTGATATTGCAAGCAAAGATATTTAAACGAATATTAAAACAAACATACTCAGGAGGGTGTGTGTGTGTGTGTGTGTGTGTGGGTGTGTGTGTGTGTGTGTGTGTGTCTGTGTCTGCCATTTTTCAACAATTCAAGCTCGAAAGCACAGATGGGATAAAAAGAAACAAACATTTTAAAATAATGCCAAATATAGTAGCTTTCCATATTTACACACATTCCATGTTTAAAAATAAATGTAATAGATGAAGCTCTCAAAAAGATGTATTCTAAATTGAATATGGAGTACGCTCGGTTTATACAGGAAGCATGCAGAGCCGGTCCAAAGTTGTCCAAAGCGGGCTTTGATCTGGAGAGCCGTCACTGACCCACTTAGACTTAGGATGTTTTAAATCTGTAAATTAATAAACTTCCAAAGTTTATTAATTTAGAAGGACTTTGATTTTAAGTTTGATGTCCAGAAGCCTTTAGAGAAAATTTAAAAGCTGGCTGATTGTTGATAAATATGTAATCTTGAAATCGACTCAGAATTGGGAAACTCAACAGTTTTGGGTTGTTTATCTGAAATATTTTAAAAGTCACAGATAGAAAATATCAATTTGCATCTAAGTAAACCAGTACTGCACATAATGTTGTACAAACTATCATGTGTTACTTTAGCGTTTAATGTGTAAAATAGAGAAAAATGCATTTTATCTGACTTTCGACTGGAGCGTGTTTAACTTTGGGGTCAAATCGTTCCAAAGTTCGACATCAGAGACGAATGAAACATCCCATGAGGCTCTGGTTACAAGTTAGAAAACATTACTGAAGAATTCATGAAGAGTCAAAAGCCTCATCTCAAAGATTAATTGATTGGAACGATTGTTAATTGATCAAAAATGGTCAACTACACTTAAAGCAGTGAAATAAAAGTCCTCCCTTGGTACCACAGGGTGATATTTTAGTGAAATAAAATATTACAGTTCTTTGCTAATAGAATAAAAACTGATCAAATGACAAACTTGTGTTGAGTGCCAAAAGTATTGAAGTTTTCCATATTAAAAACAAATTATTTATAATCAGATTAAAAGCCATCAAAAAGGCAAAAGTAAGGTTGTCAGGATTTTCATTAATTAAGCTGTATTTGTTCTTGTTGGATCTAAACGTTGCTCTCTCACACCCACACGCACACACACACACACGCACACACACCCACACACACACACACACACACACACACACACATTGTGACATAGTAACTGCATAGCACCAGCCAAAATTACACTTCTCATGATCTTTTCAGATCATTTAAAGTTTATTCATTTCAAAGTAAATGCTTTGTTTCTGATGTTATTAATTATCTTGAATTTGAGGCGGTGCAATAAATTAACCACAGAGGTTGTCGCCAAACTCTCAAGCCAGCAATATTATATGTAACAATGAAAGACCAAAGACAGAAAAGTCACTTTGTGTTGGGCAAGATTCTACTTTTTGTTTTTTTTATTTTACATAATGAAGCTGGATAAATCTCGTCTCTCTAACATTTTGTCGTTGCTGATAAATGTCTTTAATATTTTATTCCAGGCATGTTGTCTACGTGTTCAGGGAGCGACGTTCATCGTGTGTCTTCTTATATCTGAGAAACCAAATTATGTCTCTGACTATTGCACACAGCTACAAACAAATTCAAAAACTGTGTTGAAATGCTCTGGTTACATTTCTACGAGAGGCTGAAACTATGTTTGCTTTTTTTTTAATGCTTACTATTAAATGTTTTATGATGTTTCCTGTATTTTGGAGTTAAAGCATTTTTTTTTTTTTTGTTCTCCAGACATTATGGTGTCCAGCTGTCTCAACTTCTTTTTTTCTTTTTTTTCTCGCAACAAAGCCATTTACAGACATGGACACATTTGTGGGCTCCACTGGAAAGGATGCTTGAAAACTGATTTCATTTTATTTACTTTTATTGCAGTGACATAATCTCACCCTAAAATAATAATCTGAGGGCATTTCTACATAGGTTAAAAATTGCTGCTTGTATCTAGTTGTTGATTTCTATTAGTTCAATTAAAATAAACAAATGGGTTATTTTAGCAGGATACAAATTCAAAACATGGGATCGGGTTACATCTCAGTCTCCAGACCTGAATCCTTTAGAAAAGCTGATAAGAGGAAAGACAGAGGAACCAGGAACAATGGACTAAAGCAGAGGTCAGCAACCTGCGGCTCCAGACCCACAAATGGCTCCTAAGAGCCTCCATAGTGGCTCTAACGAGGCCACTTCAGCCAAAATGAAAAAAAAGGAGCATTAAAATTTTTTTTTTCAAAAAGAAAATAAAAACATAAATAAATAAACTAAGTTAATTGTTTTTACTGTGTTTTATTAAGAGCTACTTGAAAATAAATACAACAAATTAAAGTGAACTGTTTTTGCAGTATTTCAAAAAACAGGGTTTTAAAAAAAATAAAGCCAATTAAATATAATTGTTTTCACAGTTTAAAAACAATAAAACATGAAGCTAAGTTTATTGTTTTTATAGTTTTTTAGAAAGAGGTATTTTAATAAAATAAAGCTAACTGAAGTTAACTGTTTTTACAGTATTTCTAAAAGAGCAGGTTTTAAACAACATAGCTGATGAAGTTTAATTGTTTTTCAGAAAGAGGAACTTTTTAACAATAAGCTTATTAACTGTTAACTGTTTTTACAGCTTTTAGGCCATTTTTACACAGTATTTCTATAACAGAATAAAATGAGAAATAAATGTGCCAACCAGGCCCAATGTCATAAGTTGTTCTCTCTGTAAATCGAGTCGTGTTCACCACACTACATATACTTACATAAAGTCTTTTTAAAGTGAGAATATTCCCCTGCAATAATAATAATAATAATAATAATAACAGCTTTAACTCCAGTCAAGTGAAGACCTCCATCATGCAGATGTATCATTTTAATGATCAGGATCTTTTTTTTTCTGTCAGCATCATGTCAACAAAGCACAGAAACCGAACAACACAGGCGAGTGTTTTACTAGGAACCCTGAACAGCAGTTTCCCTTCGCCGCGCCGCTGCAGACAGGCATTCATGTTCGTCCAGCCTGACTCGGCGCTTGGAGAGCTGAAACAGAACGTTTCACACTTGACCGTGATCGCACGCCCACACATCTGACACTGTTTTAGGAGTCGTGCTCTCATGCAAAACCCAGGGGCCAAAGTAGCACCAGAACAACACGTAGAGTATGAAACGGCATATTTCTCACAACATTTGCCACATATTCACATTACAGCAAGGTTAAAGGCTGGAACACAGAGGATTGAATTACAAGTACTAAAATCTGTGTAACCTGAGTCGAGGTTCGCGCTGAACACGAGAAATATTTCCTATAACATGATTGACTACTCAGGGAAAAAAAAAAACTGAAAAATTAAAGTGCACTTTCACAAATATAAGAAACAAATGCTAACTAAATGCTCTTTGTTTAGTTTGGATTCAAATAAACATTAGTGGCGCCAAAGCTGCTTGCTCCTCGTTCTGTTACCACATTGGGGAGTCAGCCAGCTCACTGCACAGAAAACAGATGAAAGTTTCACAGAACATGCAATCAAACAACATCGTAATAGAAAACAAACTTTTTTTATGTTTGCAGCTCATTTTAAATCAATTGCTGTTTCAATTTGTGGTGCACCTCCGTCACTGGGGGCAGCAGCTTCACAGTAATTCAGGGCTTTTGATGATTTAGCTGAGTACAAACACAGCTATTTAGAGCTTGTGTTGTTTTTAATGTGTACTTAATGTCTCTGACGACGGACTGGTGAAATGTTCCTTGGAAGGAAAATCGACTGCACGGTTTTTCCAGCCTGGCTGTATCAAGTCTTCTCATTGAAAATGCTGCAGCTCATTATGCCTGTTTGGTTTCCAGGCATGGACTCGGCTTTTAAACACAGCCCAGCACATTTCTAAGAATCAGAAATCAGGGATCAGATCCGTTAACCTGTTTTACCCATTAAAAGTCCAGTTTAGGTCCGTCATCCACATTTCAGCCCTCTAGTTGAAGATTTTAGCAGAAGTTTAGTTTATAGGCAATCCTCATTCATTATTCCTTCTTCTTTGTGAAGTGCATCAGTATAACCGGCAGAAAAACAAACCCTCAGCATAATGCTGCCACCACCATGTCTGACAACTGCTACATTATTCTTGCGTTTAGAAATCTCACCCTGACTCTTGTCTTTGTGGCCTAGTCACTCAACCTTTCTCTTCTCTGACCATAAAACTTTCCTCCAGAAGGCATTTGACTCGTCCACGCGGGCAGCTGCAAGCAGAGCTTCATGTCTGCAGCCTCTCGGTCCGTGGTGATGTACGGCCGGCGTCAGTGGGGACAGTAACGTATGTTATGATTGGCTTGAGTCTGAGCTTGGTGGTTGTTCATAAACATTACAGCCAATTTCAATCCGACAGTTGGAGTCACATAATAGAAACCTGTGCTCCAACCGGACATCTCACCAAAGCCCACGTCAAAACTGATGATGGATTGAACAACACAGGCTCCTGGAAGGTTCTGACCTCGACTTGGTGAGAGGTCATGGACTCATGAACTCAACTTAACTCTTCAAATCTGTCATGAGCCAGTTAAAAAGGCAGTGTTATGTATTTTTCAGGCGCATGGTGCTGTTTTGTAGCACAATCAAGTAACTATGTCAACTTCAGTTTTTATAAAAATGCTGCATATGTCGACTTTGCAACTTGATGCATTGAAATTGGGCTTCTGTCTGTTTAAGACAGTCCTACTTTTTCCGACACTCCACCTTAAGAGAAACAAAGCAATACTCCAGGTCTGATTTGGATGAAGGAATAACATTATAACGTGACATGTAGCTGAAAAAGGTTCCTGTTAAATATCCGGGAATAAATATGGTGGCAGATTACTGATGACTGCAAAAAGCAGGTAGATCAAAGTGGGCTGTGTGCATATATTTGACTCTGTGTTATTGATCAAAACTTGTGCTGCCATTTCTTGCTTGTTTTTTCTTTTTAATCGTTCGAGCTGAATGCATCATTTGCTCTTGAAAAAGAGTGGTTCAAACAACTAGATATGACATATATAATCACGATGTGTTTGAGCGACACAGCCTCTGAGGAAAGATTGTGCAAGAGAGGACATTCGGAGCAGTGCTCGGTGTGGCTGGACTCTCCTCACCTCAGGACGGGGTCGACGAGTTCAGGCAGGATCAGCTGCTTCGCTTCGCCGGTTTGGGGTTTGCTGAGCTGAGATTTTTCATCCTGATTTCACAGACAAAAAGAAAAAGACTTGAGTCAGAGCCTGTGATGGCGACCAGCATTTCCAGGGTCGGATTTACCAGCTTCCAGGGAAATATGACTTTTATGTGCTACATTGAAAACGAGAAATTAGTTCTGCATGTCAAACACAGAAATCAATTCAGAAGTGATTTCTCGTTATAATTGAACGTGCCACTTTCTAATTCCACATCGCAGCCAGCTGTGCTGCAGCATATGAAGGAAAAACAGAAACACTTTTATTATTAGGTATCCTATTTTTATTTCTCTCCTCCTCTTCAACAGTGCTGCAGATAATAAAATTATTGGTGACATTCCAACAATATGATGTTCTTTCCTGAAGCATGAAGTTTGTTTAGTTAACTTGCTATAGCGTAAGACAACACAAGGGGGGGGTGGCGGCCTTGGCAGTAAAAACAAAATAATCCAAACACATCAAGTAGCATTTACCTTACATGGTCACTAAATTAAAACTGTAATCTCTTTTCAGTTAGAAGATAAACATGTCTCCCTTGTAAATATGTGTCTTCTGTGCTCAATTGCAAATACGTGATTTACATTTGAATATTAACAAGCTAGTTATTGAGATGATTTTTGGTTATTTTGTTACTTTTCTTATTACACACAGTTTGCTTTCTTCTAATTTATTCACGCCATCCCTGCAGACAGATTGTCTTGCCCCGGCCTGTTTCTGCAGCAGACGTGAACCCGGATGTTCAACAATGAAACTCGAGCAAACACTCATGACACAGCAGAGCTGCAGGAACCTCTTGAGACAACAATCTAATATTTGCCCACTCAGAGTGGGTCGATCCCTAATGCAGGCGCTGTTAATGGTTGTTTGGTTTGGGGGCCGAGCAGGCAGGCGGGCCTACCAGTGAGTCAACGGGCGACTCGTCACCTTCGCTTCGGCTCAGAGTCTCGGCTGGGATCTCAGAGGTGGAGCGTTCCTCCAGGCAGGAAGATGAAGAAGAAGCAGATCTGGGAGCAGCTGATGGAGCGAAAACCCCGTTCTCAGATGAAGAACCTGGAGCTGTTTCAAAATGTTCCTGATTTTAAGCCTCCTTAGAATAAAGTCACCGGTCCGGTTCATGAAAATCCTTTTTCCATACTCACAGATACATTTAACCTCTGTGTTGTTTGGGTTCGTTTCTTCCCCAATGCCCAGCTTCATCTCCAGCTGCCGAACGCAAGTCACCAAATCCTGGAAGGTTTCAGGCATACGGATTATCAGAGTGAGACAAAACAGATTAGAATAATATTTCTGTAAGTGGAGAAAAACACACACACTCACAACAAAAACAGCATGCAGAACGTTTTGCAAACCTCTGAAATTATTCTGTTTTATTCTTAATCATTTTATTTTTTTGTGACATTTTGCATGTTTGAAATAAATGAAGATTTTTATTTCATTTCAATTAAAAGGCAGATAACTCTTGGTTCGCTCTATTTCATGTTTATAACTCCAGGTGGAGAGAGATTTGGTTTTAGACGACTATTTTAACCCAGATATTCAACTCAGTTAAAAGCATTTACAAAGTGTCAACTGGAACATGTGAGCAGCAAGTTTACCTACTTTAACACACGGCACGTTATCGCAAATGTATTTATTTCAAATTAAAAACGGGCTCATTCATCCCAAACTGTCTGAAGCTAAACTTTTGCTGATCATATTTCATGTTTGATAGTAAATGACTATCTGTGCATTGCGATTAGAGATTCTATGTTTATGTCAGGTTTCTACTTTGAAAATCTAACACTGTGCATCAGTTGAACACCCGGACTTAAAAGCACAAATTGGTAACATTTTAGTTGGAAAAAAAAGATTTATTTATTTACTAAACTAAAAATGATTTTATTTACTAAAATTGGGGGCCGTGTTTAGCTACACGGTCTACAAGCTGGGCATCAGATAAGCAGAAGATGCACTTCATCTGGAGATGAAGATGGGGAATCATGTTTCTCTATGATTTTTAGAATAATGCGTTCAAGCAAAACGGTGACAATGAAAGAAGCTTCACAAGGAACCCAGAGTTGCTTGTGGCGTTGAAGCCTTGCCTGCTTGTGCAGCAGCTCCTGCTCTCTGCCTTTCTGGACCTTCCTCAGAGCGGCCTTCAGCTCCTGCAGCTCTCGCTTGGCGTCGCTCAGCAGCGCCTGCAGGGGAGGGGGGGGGGGGACAGCAACCTCACACCATGTGACATCTGACGTGTGTCCCGCCGATCACATGTCGGGAACTGTTTGCTCTGGTTGCCAGCGTGCGTGTAAGAAAAGAACTGCGCCGAACTCTGGCACGCTTCTCCGAGACACACGTTGAGCAACCGAGCAACTATGTGAGACGCCCAGCACGTTTTGAGCTGATGGTGTGTCGATGCTTTGACTTGTGTTGCGTTTCGGTAGCTCACTTTTTCTCTCCCGAGCTCTGCCTCCAGGTTGTCTCGTTCAGTCCTCTCCTCCTGGAGCCACTCCTCCTTCCTCTGAAGCTCACAGCTCAGATCCTGGACTTTCTTCTTATCAATCTGCATAAAAAATAAAAAATAAAAAGATAAAAATAGGATTGAGAATACGTTTGGCTCCACATATGTCTCACGCATGCCCTGCAGCAGGTCCTGCTGGATCTTCACCTCTGCTGCATGCCTGTAAGCCTCTCTCTCCAGGGCCCAGGTGGCCCGCTCCTCCCTGAGGGCCAGGTCCTGGTCTGACAGCTGCAGGGTGAACTGCGCCACCTGGAGGCGGACTTGGTGCAGCTCGGCGTGAGTGTGGTTGCGTTGGGCGGTCAGGTCTCGCAGCTCGTTGTGCAGGCCTTCGGCTGCATGGTCGCTGGCTTCCAGCTGCTCCTGCAGGCTGCGCAGCTCTGCAGCCGAGGCCTCCACTTCCACCTGGGGCAGAGATGAAGACTCACTGAAACAGTCAAGAGGTGCAGAGGGCGGGCGGAGCACCCAAAAACTGTGCACAAGTAGGAGTAGCTTCAACAAATTTTTACTCAAGTAACCGTAAAAAGCAGTCATCCAAGAAATGACTCAAAAGTAAAAAATAATTACATCCTGAGTAACTGATCAAAACATCAGGTTAAAATATAAAGTTATGTGGAAATTTTGGTATTTTAAAGACCAAAGTGAAAATAATTTATAGAAATAACATCATTACAAAATAACAAAATCAAGCAAATGAAAATTTTCCAAATGAATTAGTTTGTATCTGGTGATTTTTTTTTGTTTTGTTTTGTTCTAGCAAGTTTTTTTTTTGTTTTTCTCACGGTGTGTCCAGAGGTTTTACTCAAGTAAGAGTTGCGATACTTCATCATGAAATTACCGAAGTAAAAGCAAAACGTAACTTTGTGACTAAGCCGCCATCAGAGCTTCATACCTGCAGGGATTTCCTTTTTTCCTCATCATGTCTCATCTGGGAGGACATTTTCTTCACTCTCTCCTTCAACCTGTGAAAACAAAGACAAAGTTAACTTTAGCTGCAGTCACATAAATATTTCAGACTCTTACCTTTGCAGCTCCATGTTTGCTTGCTCTTCTATGTCAGCCAGAACCTGCACCTCGTCCCTCAGGTCTTGGACTTGCTGCTGGTTCTCGCCCTTCTCGGCCACAAGTTTTCTCAGTTCAGAGCTCTGGATTTCCTGACTGTACTTCACATCCTTCCAGCGTAAGACATGATTGATTGCAGTGTTTTAGAAAATATCACTTGGAAACCTTTTGTCACATCACAGCTGCAAGCTTCGGATGAAAAGAGTTTTCCTAACACTGAGCAGTGGGAGGAAATTGAAGCACGGTTTCCAAATTTCCTTTACAAGAATTTTTTTTTTTTTTTTGCCAAACCAAATCTTAGGAGCAACACAGATTCTAAATTTGGACCTGAAGAGACTGAAATTATTTTTCATTTTCTGCGCTTAATATTAGTCAGAACAGATCGGAAATTTAATTAGAAGTTTCACCACAGATTTCAACTCTCGGTTTTTAAGCCGCTGCGTCTCTGTTAAAAGAATCATTTCCTCAGCAAGACGCTGCCATGGCCACGTTTTGTGTGATGCTATGTTCAAGATGATCCAAAATATTAGTTTTCAACTTCACAAAGCATTTTGCATGAAGAGTAAAAAAAACAAAGACAAACAAACAAACAAAAATCAATCTTAGTCTGATTTAAACAAAGCAAATTCTTCCACCTGGTTATTTTGTTTCTTGCAGGTTTGTGGAGAAATAAAAATGGGGCTTCTCAGATCTGTTTGTATTTTGTTGGTCGTCCATAAAAGCCAGCAGACTGACAGTCCTTGTAGAATGAGCTGAGCTGCTCTCTGCAGCTCCTCCAGAGACATCATTAGTTTATTGAAGTCTTTTCTCTCTACAGTACTCCACACTTTTTAAAATATATGCTAATATACTGAACATTTCCTTCCACTTCACAATTATGTACGACTTTGTTTTGATCCGTCACATTTAATGTCAATAAAATACATTTAGGTTTGTGGTTGTAGTGAGGGGACACCTCTGTGTTCATGAAGTTTTGCTGTGGGATTTCTGTTCAGTGTGTTTCAGTTTGTGGATCAAAATGTGATTCGGTGTCCAAGCCCTTCTTACCGTGTGTTTTTCTTCCAGCCTCTTCAGCATCTCGCAGCTCTGCCTCAGGTTGTCTCTGAGCTCAGTGATCTCCTCCTTCATTGCCTGCCTCTCCGTCTCCCACTCCAGCCTCGCTCTTTTGCCGGCTTCTTTTTCGCTCTCCACCTCCTTCTTGGCTTCGTCCAGAGCTCGCTGCAAGACCGCCTGATTGTCGAGGCTCTGCTCGAGCCGACTCTGGCGACGGCGAAGGCAAACATGGAAGAGTTATCGTCACAGTGAATGTTGGGACTTTCCCTCCCTCACCTGCAGCAGCTGCGCTCTGGGGATGACCAGCATCAGCTCCTCTTCCTCTCCATCTTCCTCATCCTGCTCTTCCTTCAGCGTCTCCAGCTCCTCCAGCGGCTTCGGGGCGCAGAACGTGAACGGACGACTGCGAGCACAAACCTTCCCCGCCTTATCCACATAAACAAACTGGTACTCCACAGCACTGGGGCGAGGCAAGTACGACGCTGCAGAAGAAATATCAAGCTTTATTCAGACTTATAGTTTGAACATTAACAGGTTAATAGATAAAAAGCTCTATTCTTAGTTGATCTCAGTTCTTTGGGTTTTTGTATTGGAAACCGTGGGAAAGCATTTAAAAACTTGTAACAGCGAGGATTCCTGACACAACTACATATTTAAAAACCTGTTCTACTTGGCTAAAATGGTTTACATATTTCTGTTAAAAGGCAAAGCATCATTTCAATATTCCTTGTGGTTTCTTATGCACTCGAAATTCACCTTGCAGTTTATGATATTAACATGACCACAAAAGCTTAATGCATCAATTATGTTACAACGGGAGGAGAAATGTGCAGAGTTTCAAAAAAAAAAAAAAAAAACTGACAATATTGCCTGATTCATTTTTTGGCGCTATGAGAGAAAGCATCTTCAATGCTTCACTGAGCTCGCATTGGCTGAATCTTTATAAAATAAATACAATATTAAGTACAGAAACAGTTTTTTTTTTTTATTATAGATGGATGTTTAAACCCTGCAACACCACATGTATCATTTCTAAAAGACGTGCGTCTTTTACAAAGTTAAAAACTCGCGGTAACCAGAGTAAATATATTTTAAAATATGTTATTTTCTACGAAAAAGCAAAATGATGTTGAAGCTCAATGTATCAATTATGATAGAGAGAGAAGAATATTGAGAAACTACTGAGTTTTTTGTAAACAGTCGCAATTAAACCCCAAATACATGCACATTATTGATAATTTTTGTTGGAGGCAGGTGTCTTTAAAATGATAACAAAACAAAGTGAAAGGACGATCAATAAAAATCTGTCAAGGGTATGAATAGTTTTGGACTCACCTGTGGAAAAATTTTAAAAAGCTGTTATTGATATGACTGAATCTCCTCTTAAAGCTCATTTTAAACTCAATTTGAAGTGTTCGTTTTTACAGTCGTTGTTATATTTGAGTTGTTTTTTTTTTTATTGCACTTTGGTCAACTGTGTTGTTTTTGAAGTGCTTTATGAATGCAGCACTGTGTCCATGATTCTGGTGAGTCATGGATACAGATTTAGAGTCTGATTATATTGTTGCTGAGCGTGGTGAGACGTGCATAAATTTAATTGGTACCCTGGAAAACGGCACAGTGGTCGACGCTGGTTCCCTCCGTGTAGCCCTCAGGAACCAGAGCCCAAGTGTAGGTGTGATACTGTTTGACTGAAGACCAGCCCATCTACCACACAGGAGACACATCACAACCCATAAAACACAAATTGGGTGAAGCACATTCTTTCCATCATTCACTCAAGGGTTAAAAATTTATGCTAATGTGGGTTATTATACCTGAAAAATCCCTATCCAGTCACCGCTGCTCCACCCGTGCTCTGATGTCAGACTGTAATGGCACTCCACCCTGGTTTGGGGGAAGTACAACTGCCCCACATTTCGAAACACCACCGCCGGCTGTTTATCCATCAGTGACAGGAAGCTCTGCTGTTGAGGAAGAAAACACACATGGGTCTGGTTTGATGAGCTCCAGTTTCCCTCTGGAGGAGAACAGCTGATGAAAGGTAATAGCTGAGCTCAGGAATGCAACTGTGTGCTCATAGCAAGCAAGGAGCTCACACACACACACACGAGCACGCACACACACACACACACACGCACACACACGGTTTGTTGGAGTTTAGTTAAAGCAAAAACTGCAAGTCATATTAAATATTCCAAGGGCAAACAATAGGAATAATGGAAATTTTGTAATGGGTTATCTTAAAAGTATTTTACTTATTCACAGTAAAAAGTAATCTAATCCCTCTAACACTGAAAAAAAAACTTTATTAAATTTGTATGAGCAAAGTTTCAGAGCAAATAAATGTCAATTTCAATCCAAAACAATTAAAATTATGTCACACTTGCTTAGTTTAGATTTACACATTTTAAAAAATCTATTTAAAACTCATCTTAATGCTAGTTTTTGTTATTATTATTTATTTAAATGTTTATTTAAAAGATTTTGATAATGAACAATGAATCAGACCTTAATCTCTTGAGAAATGTGCGCCTGCCTTCAGCTCCTCGTGAGAGATCCGATCAGTCTGGAGAAAGTGACGAGCAATTCTGTCAGGTGCAGGAGTTTCACAACATCCCCTGGACCATGTGGAGTCCAGATAAACATCTCAGACACAGAAGGGATTATGGGAGATGTAGTGAGTGCATCGCTGGTGAGGGGGCAAAGTCGCTCTGAAGACTTCAACTCCCAGAAAAGAGAACATGTTCTGAGCGTGTGCTACTTGTAGTTTGGACGTGTTGCAATAATCAGAGGCTGTGCAGGACTGGAGAGATACTGTCACACCGTGTAAATGATACCAACAACAAGGGACAAAAATAGATAAAGTCATGTGAACTTTATTTTTTTTTTTCTATATGTATATTTAGAAAATGTTTGCTGTTTAAGCAAAGTAATTATTTTTAAGTTTCATGTTCAGGGCAAGCTGGAGGCTGCTTAGTATATTTATATCCTGTGACTTTGATGAAATGTTGTTCCCACGTTGGACGCTAGATGGCAGTGCAGCGGCGCTCCAAGATGGGACCAAAATAAGAGACAAAGAAGGCAAGCTAATAAAACATATTTTAGACCCCTACCATTTATGCATGGACTTCAAATTGGCTATAAATGTTTCATTTTTGATGATGAAACCGATTTAATCTTCAACAAGCTTCAAGGCTTCAAAAAGACAAAATAAACCACTTTTCAGCCTTGCTGTTATAAATGTTTTCAAACTAGGGTGGCGCTCGTTTTACATTCTGCGAAAATATGTATACTAAGTGTCAAAAAACATGCTGAATCACAAGTCAAAATATTTTTTTTATGATTTTTATATTTTTCAGCAAACAAAATATTAAGAAAAGATTTAGCATCAATTTGTAGACAGGAGTGTTTTTTTTTTATTATTTTAGTAGCAAAAACCCTGAAAGACACAGAACCCTGAAACAGACCTGAGGAAAACAACCAATACGTGATGAAAACAAACCAAATGTAACAAAAAAGATAAACAGAAATATAAAAAAAATTTGCGTCTCACATGTGCAACATTTCTTGCAACAGGATGTAATGCAGCATATGTAGATATTAGATGTCGCCATGGTCGCATTTAGGTGCCATTATAGTAGTTTGTCAGGAGTGCTGACTGAGTCATTTAATGGCTCATTGTGGACTACATTTTAATCTGTTGATAAATCACCTGGTTGGAACTAAAGTCTAATTGATGATTTATTTCTACACATTTGTTGTCATTTTTATTACCACATAAAAGGGGAACAGAGCGTCCTGAGCTTCAGGTATGTGGAAGAAATAAACTTTTGATTCCCCGCTGAATTGTGCCCCGGCAGTATGTTTTGGCTCCCTCACAGAGAACTGGATTTTGGTCTCATCTGACCAGAACAGGTTCTGTTTTGAGAATTAATATTTAATGCACTCTCAATCATTCAGATGGTCACTGGCAAACTTCAGATGGAGAGCTTGTGTCCCTACACATAATGGAGCGACTCAAATTTCTACAAAACACAAAGCAGCAAAGTCATAAACATGGAAGGAAGGAAGTAAGAAGGGGCACAAAGAGCAAAAGAAAGAAAGGAAGGATGCAAGGAATGAGAAGAAGAAAGCAAAGAAAATGAGGACAGCATGGACAAGGAAAGAACCAAAAGAACAAATGTAGGAACAAATGAAAGACACAATCAAAGAAGCCGATGTATGAGACAAAGGTAGAATGATGGAAGGAAGTTAGGAAGGATACAAAAAAGGAAAGAAGTAGCTTGCTACCAGAAAAGTAGCAAGGCAAGGAAGGAAGGCAGGCTGACACTTTTAGACCCTGGGGTTATAAACCAAGTCCAGAAATACCGATACTTTTGTTTACTCTTATTTTCATACCAATTTACCCCAAAATACATTCAGAATAAAATGCCATACCCTTCCAGGCTGCAAGAGTCCTGCATAAAGTTCAGCATAACGACGGACCAAACTCCCTTCTCAGACGTGGGCAAGAAGAAACCTAAAACGAACAAACAGTTTTTATAACAGAAACAGTGATGTTTTGTAGTTCTGAGGATGAATATTCAATGCACTTCATTACTGAAGGGGAGACATGTTCGCTCTGCAGACGTGTGTTAAGATTTCTCCACATGAAGGTCAAAGAGGAAGATCAGAGACGGTGTTTGTGATAACGAGCTGAATATGGAGCAGCTCTTCACCTCCTGATGAACCATCAGATTGGACCTGCAGCTCGTTAGCTGCTACTCAGCAGAGAGAGGACACCCAGGTCCGCCAGCTTGGCTCTGGCCACCTCCTCCCAGCCCTTGTTGGCCAGCGGGTTCCTGGGCGACGGGTGCATGACGCCCTCGACTCGTACATTAACTACACCCTCGGCAGACAGCGCCCGCCGCGCCCGTTGCTCCGCAACCTTCCCCACGCCGATCACCATGGAGACGTCCAGCACCTCGACCACTTTGCAGAGCGCCGCATCACACAGGGACAGCAGTTTCTCTCGCTCCGCTGCAGGCAGCTCTGGCGGCGTCAAGTTCTTCCCGCTGGCGCTCATGAAGATCAGCGGGCACAGGTTGTGAACGAAGCAGTGGCGGAAGAACTGCTCGGGCTCGCCGCACAGCTTTCTGAAGAAGCCCCAGAAGCGAGCGCCGCTCACTTCGCTCTGTGTGCAGCCGAGGCCTAGGATCCGTCTCTTTGGATGCTCCTCCGCAGGGCGACCGACCTCACCTGAGATCTTCAGCCAATCAACGACTGACTTCACCTCACCGAACGGGACCTGAATCAGACAGAAACACGTCACTCATACTGATACCTCAACGGCGCAGCATGTAACTTTTATTTAAAACAAAAACAGAAAAACAACTTTTTTTTTTTACATATTTGTTAAACTGTCACAATGCTTTGACAGAGTATTATGAGACATTATATGTGATCAGATCAATCTCCCCCACATTCTCTCTGCATTACTATTTCCATCTGAAAAAATGCACCGCTCCAACCAAAAACAACCAATCAGAATCAGGGGGAGGGTCTTAGCGCTGCCAATCAACCTTCGCTAAATGCGTTGATGGCTTACCATTACAGAAAAACCCTTTATGGCTTCATCGGTGGCCATGCTAACTGGGCTGAGCATTCACAACAGGCTATGCTAGCTGCAGCATAGCAAATGGGGAGAACGGGATGTAGGATGAGCAGCACCATAGGAGGCTGTGATGGACAGCGCCAACGCCCTCTAACTGGCTCTAACTGGTTGTTTCTGGCAAATTACCTGTCTTATACTGTCACAACAAAGTGACAATTTCAACAAATAGTTGAAATTACAGTTATTTTTTCCTCCAGACACAGACTTTGCATGCAAGCCAAACACTTCCACTTTGGTCTAATCTGACCCCAACACCCTTTTCCATGTGTTTGCTGTTATTTTATATTACAAGTGACAAAACAGGGCTTTTGGCTTTTTTTCCAAATATGGCACTTGCGAATTCTCTTCTATAATGACCAGATTGGTGAGAAAAATAATAGTTGTTCTGTCAACAAGCCCTGCCAGACAAGCTGTGGGTCTCTGCGGCTCTTCCAGAGTTATCGTGGGCCTGTTTCTCTGATTTAGGCTCCTTAGCTGGCTTCTCAGCTAGCGACTGTACCATACTCTTTAAATTTTCAGATGTGAACAGCGCATTATGCACCCAAATAGCCTATTCACTGATTAGTCGGCTTCTGAAGTGAATTGCTTGAATTGTATTTTATTTTGGGGGATCAAAGTTTTGGGAGGTGAACACAAATGCACACCACACTTTTGAGATTTCTATTTGTGAAATCTCATATATATATATATATATATATATATATATATATATATATATATATATTCTACTTCACGGTTATCGTATGTTTGGTTGTTGACATAAAACTCCAATAAAACACCTTGAAGTTTGGTGCAACAGTTTCGCAGAGCAGGTTAAATGCAAACAGTGGATTGTGAATGTAAGCTCTTGCTGGCGGTGCCCACCCCGGTCTGCGCCATGCCGAAAGGTCCGGGATTCATCCCCAGGAACAGGACCGTCTTCCCGGGCTGGCAGTACTTCTCCACGTAGCAGCGGTGGGTGTCCCAGGCGTACTCCAGCGGGTTGTAGATGTAGCGGACGGGCTCCCCGAAGGTGAGCCCCCGGAGGAGGGCGTTCAGCTCCTGCTCCGCCCGCAGGAACCTGGAGGACGGGGTCCCGTCTGCGGGCTCAGAGGCCCGGTTCTGTAAAGCTGGGAGCCCCGGTTCATTCCCAGACGTGCCGCCGTCCGACATATTTGAGTAAGTCGCTGATTGTCCAGCTAAAAAGGCGCATGAAGTTGTTTTTATGGATCACAGCGTAAAAGCAGAACACAAAGAGTCGCAGCAGTTTCTTCCTCTGATGCTGCGTTTTACACAGAATGTGTTGGTGCCATCTGCAGGATTATTTGTGTAATTACAGCCGTCTTTCTCTCTTCGCCCACCGACTTTACTGTTTTTGTTCTTTTGCGGGCAGCCCTGGGTTGGCAGCATGTAAAAGTATTTCAGTACAGAAAAACCCGCCGACAATTACACTCTCCTCTAACTTGAACACGTCTCTGCTTAAATACATATAAATAAAATAATGAGGTTATTAGAACCAGGCTGCAGGCTGTGGAGGCGATTCAGCCGCTTGATTTTAGGCGTGTTGGATCAGAAAACACCAATCTAATACCTGGCCTCAAGGTCCAGGTGAACGTTACGATGTCATACCAACAATGAATCACCCCGAGAATAGACATAAAGAAAATACAGCATTTTCTATTTCCCATGCATCTCCTTATTTATCCAGGAATTCAAGACTCCTGTGAAGATTAGACTTCTACATCTTCATACTGGTGTAAAAACAGGGATCTTATATGTACTTTGGCACATTTGACTTTCAGTTTCATTAATAATAATAATAATGATAAAAAAAAACAGCAAGTCCTTTACAAATTCTTTATTTTAGCATAATAGTAAGAAGCCTCTCCTCTGATTTTCATACAGCTGAAACTAATTGGATCACAAGGGTACATATTAGTTAGCCCATTTTTACAATAATTCATTGTAAATTTTTTTAGGAAGTTATTCTTATGCACTTTTTCCTACACAAAATAATCAATAGAGATCCTATCTTAACTGAGGACCGTAACTCTGCATGCAAGACTAATAAAGAAAAACAACTAATCTGTGATAGCTACTGTTATGCTGTTGTTCATCTAATACCATTATCAATATAATTTACTACAAATACCAGGGACTTTGTATAAGAAAAGCAAACATTTTCCTGTGATACTACATCATATAATGTCAAAATTACAGAACATACTGGGCTCCCAACTGTACTGATCCAAATCTTTCTGTTCGCCTTCTGTGTCAAAGAGAAAACAAACTTGTCAAAGCCTAACATCTAAGATAGACTGAAAGGAATAAAAAAAAAAAGAAACCAAATTTCCATGTTTTTCCATTTCATTCCAGTGTACAATTTCATCTGAATAATAATAATTAAAAAAAAGGTCCTTAAAACAAGCATAAAAATGTGATGCGCTCTGACCCTTCCTTTGAAAAACAAAATCTCATAACGAGATCTGAGATGGAAGGATTCTATTGCGTTTTAATGATGGAAAAGATAATACTAAAAACAATAAATGACAAATATTAACAAGCAACATCTACATACTGTATTGCCCTTTTGCATTTTTTTTTTTTTTATATGTGCACACGCCAGTGGAGTCTTTCCAACAGGCTGGGAATAGTGTTTCCAAACCAAATTATTGCATTTCTTTCAACCTGGCTCTTTTTCTCTGCCATAATTTCAGCCAAATCAATTCACTTAAAACTGCACCTGTTCTCTGTGCACACTTTACTAGCTGCACAACTTTGTCTTTATATAAAAGAAGAAAAAAAATAAAAATAAAAAACATCCCAATTTCCTTACAATTCTGACACACTGAAGCAAATACAAAGGCTGCAGAAAGCGTCCACATTTGGTTAATGGCTTCAACAGCATGTCGTCAAGAAGGTACAATACAGGTTAAACAGGTTTGCCTGGACGCAGCACTTCTCCGTCTCGCACTGACGTTTCACGGCCAGAAGCTGCTCAGTAACAGCGGGGCTGAGCAACACGACCGGCAGCTGATTGGCCGCTTGAAAAGATTCCCTCCAAAGTTCATGATGCACAGAATAAAGTTATTACGGCGGCATTTAGTACAATAACTCATGTATTTCAAACTTAAGGCTAAACCCAATGACATGACAAAACATTTACACACCGGTCACATAGCTGGAAAAAAAAAAAAAAAGAAAAAAAGAAAAGCGATTTGTTAAAAACCGCTGCGCACTACCTCAGTATGCCGTGTTACAAAATTAGCAGGTATAATGACCTAAAATTTCCATCAGAAAGATGAAGTCTGTTTTCCGAAGCTTTCAGCAGTCAACAACTGAGAGCTTAGTCATTTTGAAACAAAAGAAAAAAGAAAAAAAAAAGAAAGGCTGGTAAATGTATCTGAGCCACAGCCTAAAACACAGCAGAAAAATAAAAGGCAACAAACAAAATTAATAAAGAAACATACTAAGGCCACAATATTCTGTATACTGCTGCTAATCTCACAATGTGACGAGCTGTACAAACAGTGAGACTCGAGGAGGCCGACCTGCACCGGTTTCCACCCAAACTCTGGGAGAGACATTTTTCTGACACAGCACTGGAGATCTCAGTATATACACACACAGGTGAATGGACAGTAATTGTGGAAGAAGTACTGTTACACTGCTGTCCTCTGAAACTCGCGAGTCGACACAAAAAAATTGATCTGGTTCACAAACATTATCTTAGACAAACAGCTTCCCTCAGGACTCGACTGCAACGGCGCCGACGGACTGTATCTGAACTCCAATTTTACTCTTATTTTGGCCCATTTTAACGCATGAAAAGACAACACTCAAGTCCAATCTAGATTAATATACATTTTCAATTATTTACACCGATTAAAACTGGGCCTTCCCTGCTGATCGAGTCAACAGGATTTAGTGTGTCGAGACACTGAAGGTGCCAGTCGATGCTTCCAGTAAAAACGTCTTGATAAGCAGCACCGAAAGGCGAACTGTGGTCCCAATGACGCGGAGGTTCCACGCTCGACCCGGAGGGAAAACTCAGTTTTACCGATTAAACCTGAGTGACGGTTCTTTTGAGGCAAAATGGGCCATTTAAGAGGGAAAAAAAAAAATACCAAGTTGCTCCGATAGTATTTTTCCACCATTTTTTTCTAAAAACATTAGGACAAACAATATCCAGTTCCCTTCCCGAGGAGTACCACCAAATGCAGTTTGTTTGAACAATAAAAACCTTTTTTTTTTTCTTGGGAACAAAAATGTACAAAACAGGACCATTGACCACTGTTCATCACAGAAAAGAGTATCATTTAAAATAAAATAAAAAAAATAAAAAAAACAGGGAAGAAAAGGGAACACAGTGAAATGTAAATACAAAAAAAAAACAAACAAACAAAAAAACAAACAAAAAAAATTGCCCCACTGTCATTGATAATCCCAGGACTGGAGCTGAGAGAGCGGTCTGCGCTAGAATGTGGCGCCACTCTGCACAGAGCCGAGAGGAGGAAACCCTGCGGCTTGTCCCATCTCCGCTGTAGTTATGGATCCCGGGAAGGCGTAATGTCAGACAGCCAGCCGTCCCGGAGGTGGGTGCAGGGGGCTCCAGGTTGGCGGCGCAGGCGGGGGCTCCTGCTGATATGGGCGTGGTTCGCAGCATGGCTGGTTCTCTACTTTGGCTACGCTGCGGCCCTGGCACAACCGCCGATGTCGCAGCAGACGGTCTGTGCGTGAAAAGTTCTTCGAGAGACAGAAAAGGGAAATATTAGATGCATTTATCTTCCACTAACACACAGCACAAAACTTGTTCAAAACTCATTTAAAGTTAAAAAATGTGTATGTTTCCAAAGTCTATCAAGTTTCAAAAGAATGGACTTATTGAAAATTGTGTTTTTATAAAAATCAACAATCAGGGCCAATTCCAACCCTCGTTGGTCCCTTAATTTCTTTCGCATAATTGTATTAACGTTTGTTTTTGATGCATAAGATATGTTGTGCAAGTTTCATTTATAATTAAGATTTTTTTTTTTCTCTGAAGTTTATTTTATATTATAATTTTTTTTTTTTTGTTTTCTTCCAATACCCTAATTATGTTTTCCATTTTCTTTAAAAAAAAAAAAAAAAAAGCGTGGAGGGGGATGGATTGTTTTTCAGCTTCTTTTAATTTTTTTTAATAATAAAAATGAATAAACTAGATTAAACTGACTGTTAAAAAGGCTTGTGAATTTCTCTTTAGCGAAACTTTTGGTTCACTTTTTATGTAAATCTCTTCCGTTTTATTCATTGTAATTGCTTTCCCCATTTTTAGCCATTGTAAATTACAAGTAAGAAAGGGAACTATAGATAAGATGCATTATCACCATTAGTCATATATATCACTGGGTTCGATAAGGCTTTGCTTCCTGTTCAGTCAGACCTACCTGCTGGCACCTTTCGCACTGATAAGGCTTCTCCCCACTGTGAACGCGCTTGTGTCTCTCAAGGTGGTAGCGCTGAATAAACCTCATATCACACATGTCACATGCAAATGGCTTCTCTCCTGGAAGAGCACACAAATACACAGTCAATGCATCAGTCTTAGAGTCTTGAGTCAGCAAAATGGCAAGAGTGTTGATTTAGATTGCTTAAGAGAATAAATGTCCAACACTTATATCAGTTCAGGGGGAAATAACTCGTCTATTAAATGTCAAACAATCAGAGTACTTTGAGCTGCTTTTCTAAAAAGGCCTCGTCATCAACTCATTATGTGTAGATCAGAGTGGAGTTTCTCAATTTCATGGCCCAGATCTAAGCAACACAAGAGGCCCCACAAAACTGGGGCGAGTTTCTTTTAGGCTGGTTCAACATCCCATCAAATGACTTAACAATCCAAACTCGAGTTTGTTGTTCATGCACCGGTGCCTTTTCTGGGTAACAGGGGCTCGGCAGAGGAACGCATACCCGTATGAGTGAGGCTGTGTCTCTCCAGGTGGTTACGCTGAATAAACCTCATGTCACACATGGAACAAGCAAACGGCTTCACCCCTACACACACAGAGCAATATATTAGCCCTACCACCCACAAGTGCAAGACAGACAGGGTTTAAGCTCAAGCTAGCCCTGCAAAAGGGAATTCATCCTACACAGGAATGTAATGTGCATTTTGTTGTTTTAATATAAGCATTCATGCAACTACAATGGCTGATTAATATTTTAACATGAGGCTACAGTACTGTGCAACAGTCTTGGGCCATTCCTCCATTTCCATTCTGGTAAAAAATGGGAAATATAAACCAAAGATTACAGAAAACATGTACAGACAATACATTAAGGGAACTCGGCTCTTCAAACTTTTGCCAAGTTAGAACCAGACATTTTACTTTATTTGACTGGAATTTATGCAATACGACAACTCAAAAGATGCTCATTATTGTAAAATAAAAAATAAAATAAAAAAACATTGTTCTTAAGCATTTCAGCATTTGGAAAGAGTTTTTCCAAGTCTTGCCACAAATTGTCAATGAGGTCTAGGTCTGGACTTTGATTGGGCCATTGGAACAAACGAGTATGCCTCTACCTGCAGCTTCTAGCAGGTTGTCTTCCTTCCCTGAACTTAGCTTCCTATCAATAGTTTCCAGCTTCAGTCTTACTGCTTAAAAATATCAATCCGACACCTTGATGCCGACACACGCAGAGGATGAGTCTCTACGGCTTGAGCCAAAAACTTTTGCACAGTACTGCAGACGATGCAAGAGGTCAGGTGCACTGAGGCGTACCAGTATGAGTGAGGCTGTGTCTTGCCAGGTGGTAACGCTGAACAAACCTCATGTCACAAATGGTGCAAGCAAAAGGTTTCACACCTAAACGCAGAGCATCAACACGTTAATTTCAGGGCTTTTACTTTACGTTTCACAATCCATCAATCAGAAATGTACTTGAAACTTGTATTTACAATTGATGGGTTGTTAACCACTTCTCAATTGTTTGAAACAATCAGTTATGTATGCTCTAAATTTGTTTGAGTGCGATGAATATTGTGTTTTGTTTTGGGTTGGGTTTTTTTTTTTGTCAAATTATGTATCCACTTCTAAACACACCCCATGAGCTGATGATATATTTAGTCCTGGTCTTATATGTTACTTTAACACACAGTGCACCAGAGTTTTAAAAAAAAACAAAAAAAAAAACAAGTAAAAGTGTCCCTTTCTTTCACAGAAATGTCAATTGTCTGAGAAAATTGAAATTTGATAATGTAAGAACAAGCTGATCTTAGTGACATGGGTAAGGTGGGCGGACGCATACCCATATGAGTGAGGCTGTGTCTCGCCAGGTGGTAGCGTTGAAAAAACCTCTTGTCACACATGGTGCAAGCATAAGGTTTCACACCTAAACGCAAAGTAGCAATATTACTATTATATCACTTCAGCTCTCATTTCCATTCTTCAACAAAAATATCTAAAGTGTTACTTAACTACACATTTTCCAAGTCATGCAACACAAAGAAAAATATGTATACACGTTTCACATGTTGACTTTAGGGTACACTAGTCGGCAGCAAAAAAACCTGACCACCGTACTTACTTTACAAGTTGATAAAGTTTGCACTTTATGACACGAGGAGTTAAAAATGACTAAGTTGAAAGCACCAGAATCATTTGTGTGTGTTGTGTTAGTAATTTATCAAGAAATAGAGAAGTTTAAACGTTTCAACAGGCGTAAATATTTTTCCTCAATTCACGTGAAGGTCATCAAATTGATACTGTATCGTCAAAGTCATTGAACTTGGTCAAATTAATCTAAAACAAAACTAGACTTTTCTTACCATCATAGAAAAACAAAGCAAACTAATAAGAGTTTTAAACACACAGACCAGATGTTGATATTTTTGTCTATTTGATGGATACTGAGTTTAACATGACAAATGTTCCACAGGAGCCAAGTTGTTTTGCCAAATTACCTATGAATTTAAAGAGGTGTGCATAACAGTAGGGATGACAACATGGTGTTTGTTTACCATATAATAACAGTGACAAGAATGAGTTATTCTAAGTAAACAATCCAATCGATTATGTTTTAGATTAGAATAATTCGAATTGATGCTTCTGTTGTTGGAAATTATTTTTATCCACTAGCGGATCCATTTAGGGATGGACAATATGGCATTTATCTGCATTTTACACTTCAAAATCTAGAAAGATGCATCGTGTAGCTCTGGTCTTTGTGAACGTTTCACCAACTATACGGATTTCAGTTATTATGATTTCTTTCTAATAACAGGAAGCATCTTAAAGGACTTCTTAAATGAGCAGTCATTTATATTTGGAACAGAGACATCAATGTATGACAGAGCAGGCCTTGACCAATTAAAACATTTATAAAGTGTTTCTCTATTACACTCTTCTCTTTAGTATCTTAGATTGACAATTAGTATGGTTAGCATTAGTAGCTGGAAATGACTATAAGGGAACACCTCAACTCAAACATTTCAAAATTGATTTCATCATATTTAAATCTGACATGTTTCATGACAGGCAGAGGCTGGAAGCTCAAAAAGACAAAATAAACCAGCTGCATTCACTTTTCAGCCTTCCTGTTATCTACCAAAAGTCTTACTCTCCCACAGCTTGAATGGACTGCAGACATTTATCAACATATTATGAAAAAAAGTTTAAATTTAAACACCGCCTTACTTCTGTGTTTCATTCAACATAATTTTTAATGCCAACTGGTAATGAAAACAGCAAATGTTGGGCCTTCATCCCACGGAAACAAGTTGCACAGAGAGTTGTTGGCTGTGCTTAAGTGTGGTGCGTTCACTGGACTTTAGAGAATTTCTGACTGGTAGATCAGGGCAGATCATGGTTGAAATTGACCAAGTCTGATCACAATTTCTTGGTGAATCTGTAACATTCATAATGTGCAAACAACTTTTTCACCGGAAAGACAAGAGCATTTTCGGCAAAACCATTTTTGAATAGATTTTCATCCAGGTTAAATTTAGCAGACTATTGTCGAGTACAATTGTACTTTATTATTGAAGTACACTCCGCTACAGATCACTTGGCCAAAGTGAATGACTTTATATTAAATTACAAAGGTAAAAACACCACTTTACCACTCATAGTTTTCACCTACTTAAAAGTCTGAGCATAGAACAGCGGTGTACAGAATGTGCCTAATAGATTATATAATTTGCTACTACCAAATCACCCACCCTGAGTGCCAAAGGCCATCAATAAATGGTGCGTCTCAAATGTTTAAGGTGCATTGTGTACTCTTCTGCATTTCCGTTGCAATACTTATAGTAGAGTAGTGAAATAGTCTAATTGATAATGGGTTAGTTAGATATTTAGAGCCATCTGTGCCTGTAGGTCTCTTTCTATATAAACAGCCACATATTTATACAAAACCAATTGCAATGAAATCTTAAAGAGAGTTCTCATCCCTTCCATCTTCATTGCAATAAATACCATAAGATATAGTGAAAATGTCCATATCACCCATCCCTAGAATCTGGAAACACTTTTGATGCTGATTTAAAGTAACGGTGTCCTGTATATTGTGAGAGGGCGAGTGCACTGAGGCGTACCAGTATGAGTGAGGCTGTGTCTTGCCAGGTGGTAACGCTGGACAAACCTCATGTCACACATGGTACAAGCAAAAGGTTTCACACCTAAACGCAGAGCATTAAAGTATTATATACAAAACTGTCTGGGCTTGTGTTCACAATCCATCAATAAGCATGACACTTTAAAACATATAGACGAAATTGATGGGTTGTTAACCACAATAATTGCAGGGGCTTGTTTTTTTTTTTTTAAGTTTTTTCCAAGAAAATGGTACCCGATTTTATTAAAGAACACATCAAACTATATGAACCAATTCAAATCCACAATTTAACACATCACATGAGCTGATGATGTTGCAGTCCTGTATCCTGTCATCTAAAAAGGTGTGCTTTAATATTCAGCTTGAGAGAATATGGATTACTGCGTAAGCTTGCTGGGTGAACATCTGATGAAACATAAACACAGTTTGATCTTAGTGACATGGGTAAGGTGGGCGAACGCATACCCATATGAGTGAGGCTGTGTCTCGCCAGGTGGTAGCGTTGAAAAAACCTCTTGTCACACATGGTGCAAGCATAAGGTTTCACACCTAAATGCAAAGTAGCAGTATTATATCACTTTGCCTCCTTTTCACTTGTTTAAATGTATAATAAAAGTTTAACATTATTGGTTATTAACCACACAAAATGCCTAATCGATTTCACATTGTTAAAAATTAACAATGAAAAAAAAAAAGAGTGAAATGCTGGTTTATGAATTATCCTGTTTATCCTCAACAATACTGACCAATATCAACAGGTCTTTGTTAACTTTATAATTACAGGGTTCCAGGACAATTTCCATGTGAAGAAACAATCCAGAACAAACTTTAGAGTTCAGCCCTTTATGTTCACTTCAAAATGTGAAATATGAGCAAAAGATAGAGATGGAATGATAGAGATCTAGAGAAATTGAGATAGAAATTTTCCATATTCTTTTTTTATTTTCTCATACATAAACAAACCTGGAAAATACAGAACCTGAATTCCAGACTTTGTAGGAACCCTGTAATTAACACGTTCCTGAGACGTGAATATGCAGAAACGTGATGAGAATCAACATAAAATGTGCACCCTAAAGTCTGACTGACGGTGGACAGACCCATACCCGTATGAGTGAGGCTGTGTCTCGCCAGGTGGTAACGTTGAAAAAACTTCATGTCACACATGGTGCAAGCAAAAGGTTTCACACCTAAACCCAGAGCATCAAGAAAAAAAATATATTTTATGTCTCTACAACAACAACAAAAAAAAAAATATATGAGTCTTAAATCCTGTTTTGTAACAAATGAGCCAATATGGTTTAATTATTAACTGTGGTTAATAACCAATGTCATAATCCTAATGTAACTTACAAGTGTACAATATGGTTGTTGCAAATTACAAAATAGGTTGTCCTAAATCCACTCCAACACAAGACCCGTGTGTACAACCTACTGGAAATCAAACTATCTGAACCTGTGAATGAATGCAGCTAATAATAACATAAGAGTCTAGATCAGGCATACTACAGCATCCTAATCTTGTGGCAGGTTTAGGATTGGCAGAGGCATACCCATATGAGTGAGGCTGTGTCTCGCCAGGTGGTAGCGCTGAAAAAACCTCTTGTCACACATGGTGCAAGCGTACGGCTTCACCCCTATACACACAAAGTATGAGCTTTAGCATAAAAAAAAAAAAAATACCTCAACTGCCAAAAATGATCAATGATAAACTTTACTAATTGCTTTAGTAAAGTTTGGCTGCACTTATCAGCGCTCGGTTTGAACTGGAAATCCCAGCTTGCTTCACAAACCTGCTATCCAAATCGTTAGAAAAAGAAAACGTTTCCACATCTCTTTAACTGCCACTAATCTTTGGCTATTATGTTAATTGAGCTGCCGTTGCATAAGGAAGGTCTTCTGTTCAGATGGCCAAATCAACTTGTTTCAAACCAAAAACATTTGGGGTTTTCGGGAGGTGCTTATAAGTGACCAGACAAGCAACTGGGGCCTGAATCCCCAGAGGGGATCGTTCCAACTCACGAAATGCCCAATAAATCCTAATTGTGATCATGTTTCCAACAAACCCAAAAAGGATTTTCTGATTAGATTTGTCAAACTAAATCACGCTGATAGCAGGAGACAATTTTAGGCAGTTGGCAAACAACTGTTTTCAACATTACAGAATCTGTTGTGCTTTCAGAAAATAGAAAGTAAAAGTAACTTCTGAAAGTTGATTTCATTCCATCATTTAAAGTCTTAGCAAAATCCAACTAACAAAACAATATAAATGTGAGACATATTTACAAACAGTTATGTATGCATGAAAGTAGATGTTTGTTTTCTGACCATAACTTTGAATGTGAAATGACACAATGACAGAATGTGCAGGTATTCAGCTAGTGTGCCGGGGTTTTTTTTCTTTGCCAAGGAAACCAAAGTATTAACCAAAAATTGGTGCCCGTTCTGAGCACAATTCCAGTTCGATATGGCCTCACAAAGTGTGTGTGTGTGTGTGTGAATGCAAGACGTGCTAAATTTACATCTCCCAATCAGAATACAGTTTATAACAGCATGTGTTTCTGATTTTTCTGGCAGCAATTTAGCTTTCATTGCGCAACAATGTAAGGCAAATTTCATCTAACTTTTAAAACATTGATTAAATATTTTATTAAAATCCAGTTTGCTTTCTGATGATCTTTGGCAAACATTTTTGATTTGTAATAAAAATGCATTAAAAACAGGAAGCATACACCAAGATATTCCAGCCTGCAGTGATGTAGGCCTGAATGGTAAAAAGCCTGATTTCCACGTACTTCCTGGTTGTCATGTCATTTCATAAACAAAGAACAGGGAAAATGTTGTGATACACTGACAATTTGTAAAGATGCTCCAGGACTAAATTAGCAACTGCCAGGACAGTTATAGCAAGCATTACAAACTCGAGTTTGAAGCAGCCATTCAACCATTAATGCGTACTGCATGCACGATCAAAGCCAGGAAGCGATTGGATGGAGGCAAATATAAATAAATGAGTACATACCTGTATGAGTGAGGCTGTGTCTCTCCAGCTGGTAACGTTGAATAAATCTCATGTCACACATGGTACAAGCATATGGCTTCACCCCTAAAACACAACAAAATTAGAGGCATTCAACATCAAGACATGAAAAACTATTTACATGAATTCATTGTTTTCTTCTACCATGCTTTAATAATGTGAAGTTAGAGACATTACACTAATATAGGTTCAAAGAGCAGTGCAGTTTAGCTTAATACATGCTGGTCATAGCTTTAAGCTGTTTGTTTGAATTTCATGGTGAAGCTTTTCCCACAAACAGACCAGAACCTTTATAATAATTTCATCAAATCCTCAAAGAATCTTTGTTATTGATCAGCTTCATAACTGCACTTAATACACCTTGTAGTGTAATGTTTCTCTGATTGAAAACAAGCAATAGTCAGCAATATGCATGCAGAAGTACCATTACAGTATTAAAAGTCAAGGTAATTGACAGAATCACTTCTTCAGTGGACAGTTTTCCAACAAAGCCTAAAGATTTATTGACAGTCGTGTAATTAAAGTATGGAGAAGGGATTATAAATGTAATTTTAAGTTGTTTTTTTCTTTTAAATGGGAAAACGTTCACAGTGAAAAATTAATCAATCATACCGGTATGAGTGAGGGTGTGTCTTGCCAAATGGTAACGCTGGAAGAACCTCATGTCACACATGGAGCAAGCGTATGGCTTCACCCCTAAATGTATACAGTACCAGATTTTAGAGACAAGAAAATCTAGTCAAATGAGGGCACAGCTGTATAATTTGACATATACTAATATCTATTTTTCGTTACAAATGCTCATTAACGTTTATAGCCGGCTATTTCTGTGCAGACATAAAGACGTAACATCAAATACAAACAATACAGGACAAACTGTTTTAGTAAACAACCATTAACAGAAAATGTCTAGAAACCCTAGCACTGTCAAGAAAGAGGGATAAGTAAAACTTCTACCCGTGTGAGTGAGAGTGTGTCTTGCCAGGTGGTATCTCTGGAAAAATCTCATGTCACACATGGAGCAAGCATATGGCTTCACCCCTGCACACACAAAGCAAAGTTTTTCTTGTAAAAACGACAAATGAACTCAACAGGACACACTTACTTACAGCTGCTCCTCAATAAATTTGAATATCGTTGGGAAAAAATTTGATTTCCTTTAATAATTTGATTCAAATATTGAAACTGACACACACATTACACAAGTGTAATTATGGTTTACAGCTAATAAAAACCAAAAATTCCCTTTCTAAGAAAATCCAGCTGTTATAGAAATGCTATATTCATCCCATCTTATGGCCTACATATGCATGGGACTGTTGAATTGACATCTGTCCACAAGAAGGTCAAACCACATTGACAATAAGTCAGTAAGTTTTACAACAAATATTTATTTCCATCTTGTATGCGTTTTGGAATTGGGATGACCATGTGGTGTTTGCTTGGGAATGTGGGAGTAATAGCGATGCGGTGCAGGATTGTGGGTGGTTTAACTAAAGTAGATATGCACCGTCATTGGTGTGATTGTTTCTTTAGGGTGTCAAAAGGTTAGAAAAACACAGTTTACATCTGGAAATATCAGTTATTGGCCAATAGCAGCAATATTGCTATCGGAAAGCCACCTAATTATTTTTAATAGTCAGTGCATGCCTATTTCAGATCAAGAGTCATTTTTTGACTTGGTTTTATAAATAATTCTAATTTTCCAAGAAACAGAATTCCAGGTTTTCCATTAGTTAAAAACCATAATTATCCAAATGAAAATAAAAGTCTTGTTATATATTCTGTGTGTGATGAATCAATATTTGTGGGTTAAATTTGCTCAAATAAAATGATCTTTTCAATTGTATTACAACTTACTGAGGCACATCTGTATTTTATGTATCCAGACATGCCAAGGAGGACCAGAACTGAAACAAAATACACATTCAACTAAAATGTTCTAATCTGTCGACAGTCATGAAACAGGGACTTTGATTAAAACTGTATTCTATAACCTGAGATGTTTACAGTAAAAGGGCTGTTTTCAATCCAGTCAGGAATATTTTCAAGTATTATCTGCAGGATTTAGCTGCTAAACACTTCATACACATGTTGACAGCAAAGATGCTCTAATGCTAATAAATATTTCATGTTACACATGACTAATAAATTTGGGTATTTGGGCACTGATGAAGGAAAAAGGGTGAAACCATACCCGTGTGAGTGAGGCTGTGTCGTGCCAAGTGGTGGCGTTGGAAAAATCTCATATCACACACAGAGCAAGCGTATGGCTTCACCCCTACACATACAAAAGTATGTAAATATTCAAAAGAAACCTTGAACATTTGACCATCAACTATTTCTGATGTTTTTTTTTTTTCTCCAGTTATACATTTATACCATGTGTCATTTTTCATGTGGTTGTGTGTGTGTGTGCTGAAGATTATTTTACTTGAACAAAAAAAAAAAAAAAAAAAATTAACAAATGAACAGAATATAGGCAGTGCTCACACACACAGCTGTTTCATAAAGTATTCATACAGTTAATAGAAAAATGCTAAGCTTCAACTTATCTGTTACATGTCTGGATACATCCACAAGCATCTGAACACTAGCCTTTCTTGCCATTTAAAATCTGCTAAATCTTTGCTTTTGGTGAAAACTTCTAGAGTGAGCAGACGCATACCAGTGTGTGTGAGGGTGTGTCTTGCCAGATGGTAACGTTGGAAGAACCTCATGTCGCACATGGAGCAAGCGTACGGCTTCACCCCTACATACACAGATTATCAACAAATTAGCTACGCCGTTACTTTGGGATTACGGGGAATTCATAACAACCAGGTTATCAGGATCTGAGATTTCTTCATTCACTTTTTAATGTTGGTTTAAAAGAAGTTTGGTAAAATTATTAGCAGATATTGAGACTATCAACTTTCAAATGAAATGGAGTACGTCACAAAACAAAAACAATATTTTGGGATGTTTTAACAATGCATAGAGGATCTCAGACGGTAAAAGCGACATTGCTATGGGACAGAAGGGAAAGATATGTAAAAAAATTTTTAAAAAATGGATTTGAAGTTCATCAAAATTAAAACTGCAGAAATATTACAATGAGTTTTCCCAATTATGTTGTAGTGAAGCCAGTCTTTCTCAGATTTGAACTTTCCTGGAGAAAGAGCATCCTTTCCCCAGGCCTCTCCAAATTTGCCTCTCTGGACCTTAGACCAAGTTAGAACAAACTTCTCACCCAGGTAAATGTAAATGTCACCCAAGACCCTAAGGTCTAATAAATAATTCTGTATTTATGTCTTTTATTCATTGGTATGACTTCATGTTTCATAAAAAAAAAATTGAAAACCAGTTAAGTCATGAAATTGTTATTTTACGTACAATGATGGGTTGTTCATAGTGGAACCTCTCAAAATCTAAAGGAAGGGATTTAGAAAAAAATACATTTCCTGTCTAATAGGTTTTAGGTTTAATTTTACGCCAAGTCTACCTGTGATCAGCTCATCAGTGCCTTGTGCTTTCACAATGTAGCCAACAATGGGCATTTCTAAAATGCTGGACATTTACTTTTGTACGACCAACAAAAAACATACAAGAATGTCAAAAAAGTCATTTGAAAAATAAAGAAAATGTGATCAACGGTAAAAGTGAGTTTATGTAATTGTAGAAGTAAATATGGACAATTGTATTTGCAACTGAATTGTTTTTGAAGCAGTCACTAACATCTATGTATGCCTGTTATGCTGTCGAACAGTTCAAACTATTGTTTGTATTTGTGTACACTTACAAATTGTCAGTGTGTGGAGGAAAGCCCATCCAAAAAACAAAAGTAAAAAATGAGGGGAAATGTTTTTTTTTATAAATTTCCAGAAACCCTTTAAGCGCTCGTCAGTGTTTATAGTTCGCATAACTGTTGCACAGGATATCAGTCATTTTATAATAAGCATTTTCTAACTTTACAAGCAGATATTTCTAACACTTAATAAAAAAGGGCCAGAGCTAACCTGAAATGGTTTTTGTCAGTTTGTTCCACAAAATCAAAACCTACAGCCTGTGTATTTTTTTTCACCCTGTGTGTTGTTTTTTTTTTCTTCAATCGAAGTCAATCTTCCCTTTCCCTGTGTAAGAATCAATCCACTGACTTTTAGAGTCCACCCAATCACGCTAAACAAAAACTGGGTACGGTAAAAGAACGCATACCCGTATGAGTGAGTCTGTGTCTCTCCAGGTGGTAACGCTGGAAAAACCTCATGTCACACATGGAACAAGCAAACGGCTTCACCCCTACACACACAGAGCATACAAGTATTAGCTAGTCAGTCTGGTAAGTAGGGAATAACTCAGGAAGAAAAAGTAAGAAACGTGTAAAGTGTGTATGGGAAAAGACAGATGCAGTATTGGGAAAAAGAAAAACTGTAAATGTCAACTACATCAACGTGGATTGGTAGATTAGTCCAAAGTTAGTTAGCTTTAATTTCTTAGAGAATAACTTGGAAGCAATAATTTAATTAAAACAATTATTTAGAAGGTTGACTTACCCAATCTGTTTTATAGCTATTATGTAAACATCTCCCCAATTTTTAATTGTACACAATAAAACATTATGGATTCAGTATTTGATCACCATGCAGATGCTGTCAACACAAACCGAAGAACATACATAGTAAAAAGGGGCTATGTATTGCATGATTTGTGTTGCCTGTGCTTTAACAGCTTAAAATCTGCACATCGGGGTCCATAAGTAAGAGTCCATCATAAAGTCCACTATTAAAAAGTCTTCACTACAAATCTAATTCACTTGTTAAAGCACAGAGGGGTGAATATTTTCTAGTACTTTAGCCAGAACAACAACATACTAAAGAGTAAATGTGGTCAAATTTGTAAAATGTTAGTGATTAAACCTCTACATATGAACAGAAATCCAAATTATTTTTAACTGACCTGCTCATATATTTAAAGTCGGCAAAGATGCAGAGTCAGCTCTCCAACAATTTAACATCTTACGCTGGGATTCAACATCAAAAAACTTGAACAAAACGGTAAAAATTAAGTCAATGTACATTTCTAAAGGGATTCTCAGCTATCAGCAGTTGGACACTTACAGATCCAACTGCATGTAATATAGCATCATACAGCAGTAATTGTGGTCGCAAACCCCCATAAAAAAAACAGTTCAGTTAAAATTGTTACAATTGCAATATAGTTTTTTTGTGGCTTTTGTAGGAATTAGGGATTGGAAAATATTGCATAATTTATTATTATTTTGTGAAAGAAAAATTATTGTTAAAGGGATTAGTAATCATGTGGTAAAGATGAACAATCCTCAAAAACCGGCAGTATGATTGCCGTTTTTACAGGTTTAAAAAGTAGGCTTCCACTGTTCCATGAGGTCGTCAAGAAATCCTGTGTTTCAAAATATGGCTTAAAACAATTACTCCATTGTTTCGCAGCACAGTTGCACAACTGAATTTTACTATTGGGATGCAGTAACCTTTTTTGTAAAATTTGACCCTTTTTATTGTAATTTTTAATGACATTTGCAATTAATCCCACAAAAAAACATGATAATGTCTTTTGTCTACATAAGCCATCTCTGGGACAAATAATTGATACTTTTCTGTGTTAAATAAAAGCAGTAATATCATGCAAGACAATTTAGTCAAAAATATATGTGTGAATACCATGACACGATAAAATAGTGGTAATCTCACTGAAGGTTCTCAGCCCAAGACAGTCTGATACTATCTAAGCCTGATATAAGATGATCTTGGACCAAGTAGAACCTGCCAAGTTTAAGTTCAAAATGTAAATATTTCTGTACATTAAAAAAAAAAAAAAAAATCTGCAGTTTGTATTTTAAGACAATTTAAAATGGCTAACAAGTATCAATATACTGAAATTACCTTCTGTTTACACCAGATCATCTGCTCCTCAAAAAATGTTCACCAATCCTTAAATAACTAAAATGATCAAAACGTCTATCAAATTTCTAACCTACACCAGCTTATGTTTAATACACAACGTCAAAACTATTAAAAACAAAGAAATTCACATAAAGAGTTTTTAATAATGGACTCTGGACTACAGGACCACAATGGCTTCTATTCTTTTGTTTTCCGATTGTGGGGACAAATAAAAAGATTGCATGTTATAATTTGGAATAAAGAGATTTCGGGGCTGGCTTTGTTGGAAATTACTGTCCACAGACAAAAATGAATCGTCAGCATCTGTCCCTTGATTTATGTGAAAGACTACATGCGTAGTCAGGTTTATGTAAAAATGGGCACGGCTGAAGGACGCATACCCGTGTGAATGAGGCTGTGTCTCTCCAGGTGGTAACGCTGAATAAACCTCATGTCACAAACGGCACAAGCATACGGCTTCTCCCCTAAACCGAAGAGCACCAGTTTTAGTTCAGGTCCCCCACAGATACCATTTAGCTGTGAGGCAAAGCTATTACCAAACAAGGCTTTAAGTAGGCCACTGGAAAAGCTCACAACTGCTGCACACTTCTAGACTCAGTCCATCTTAAAACGTTTAAGGCCTCTTTCAACATTTGATTTAAATATTCAGTCACTAAAAGCTGTTCTGGCTTCAAAGAGAAGTCGAGCTACTACAAGCGGCTACCATACCTGTATGAATGAGGATATGTCTCTTTAGGTGATATCCACTTCTAAATGCTCCGTAACAATGATCACAAATAAAATTTTTCTGCACTTTGGAGGCCGGACCATTCTCATCTCCACCTGCGCCCTATGAAATAAGCAGATTTAAAAAAAAAAAGAACATTTTAAATATAGGCTTAAGAAGAGTGTGACACAAATATTCAATATGTAGTAAACTTTAATGCAAACAGACATTTGAATAAAATACAAATATCGTGGAGAAGTTTATTTGTTTTAGGAATGAAATTCAAATGTTACATTCATGGTATACATTCAATACACGTCAACTAACATAAGTCATGGTTGTTCATTTTAATGATTATGACACAGAGCTACTGAAAACCTCTATACTCCAGAATATCATTGCAAAACCCCTATCCACACACACGAAAGAAAACATATTTGACAGAAATGGAAGCCCACGCAATAAACTGTATGCACTCCGAACTTCTCCTGGGCTTTTTAGCCATTCCTCCTTCAGAAACTGGGGCCTTAATTTCCAAATTCAATGTGGAACACTTTTATGTCTGGTTCAGATGCAAAATAAGAAATCCATTGGCTGTAGTTAATGTCCTGGATCAGGATATGTTCTCCTTCCACTCAACTTTTCATTAATAGTTTCACACAACACCTAGAAAATCCAGCTTCTTTAGGAATGAGCTTTAGTTGCTTACCCTTCTTGCTGATGGTTAAGTCAGTGTCTCATGTAATCGGGCTTCCCCTGACTATGAACTGCTAACATGTCAGAGAAAAAAAAAAAAAAAAAACTTTCCATACAAGTCTCATGAAATACTCGGTGTTAAGTTGGGTTTCCATTAGCTGTAAGTCCCTTTCAAAATTAGCTAAATCAAATGCTTTATTGCTGCATGTAATGAAACATCAGTTTTCCTTTGTGAACTGAACATCAGCCGCCCCTTCATTCGATGCGACTGTTAACACAATCAAAATTCATGTTGAATTGTTTATTCCACACAAACACTAACATTACTGCAGAAACAGTAAATTTCAGCTTTTTCCTCAAAGCACAATGTCAATTTTAAATGAGAAAATCTCCCAGTCGTGTCAGATGGTCTTAATGCCCTCCTCTTACTGCTCCCCCTGTTATGCTCACAACTGCAGTCATTGTGCTCCACTTCACTCCCCTCCCCCCCTTCCTCTCCAGAGAACCTCCACCCACCCCCTCCACATCTTTCCTGTGCTCCTCCCCCCACCCCCACACAAACAAAAATGTGCACCCTTGGATGATCCATGGCAGGCGCAGATCAGCGAAGTCAAATGCTGAACGCGGTACGTGCACATATGGGTAGCTGAGTGCACATTCATGAAATAAGAATACAAGAATTTTCCCAACAATTTCAACAATCCAGACTACTGACCTTCCCTCCCCTTCCTTCTTGTTCTCTCACTTTACAGGGCGTCACTGATTTCCTGTTCTTTTTTTTCTGCTGCATGTCTTCGTTGGTCCTCATGTCCTTCTCATCCAGCAAGCGGGGAGCTTGGAATTCACCTTCCTTCCTGATAAGCTACGGAGCAAGAGAAAGTTAATTATTTCCCCATTTTCCCAAAGGCCTCTTCTTAGTGCTATAAACAGAGGTTCTGATCATGACCAAAATCCAAGCAATAGCAGCAACCTTTTACTCTTTATTATGCAGTATTTTCAGTTACAGCTACCGTCAGAAATAAACTGCAAGGGTCATATAGACCTGTTTTACAACCTTTCTAATAATTCACACAATTCTTTAACATAATTTTGTTTATGACAAATCTAAATTATGCAACAAAAAAGTAACAAAACTGGTTTATCCAAGAATAATTGCATACAAAAATTGTATAAAAGCAAACGGTTTGCAATCTTCACACTGTGAAAGCCTAGCAGTCAACCCCCCATATTTCCCATGTGAGTCCTAACCAGGGGTGGACAGCTCATTCCAGAAGGGAGGATCATGTGGCTCTGGGGAGCACGGTCCGGTCCGTCTCTCTGAGGTGGTGCATGGCCGAGCGGAGCCATCATTTTTTTAGGAGGAGCAGCCATTGTACTGGCCTGCATCAGGGCCATGCTGGACAGGACAGCTTCGCAGCCAAGCAGCCCCGCCTGCATGAGGAAGGGGGAGGGAGGGGGACAAAAACAAGGCGCAACACTTTATAAGCTGTATCAAGTCATACAAAATGAGCTGCAATTTGAAATGAACTACAGCTAAGACAGTAGTGTCAGAGTAGCGGCATCCGCCAAGCTATTCATCAACGACAACATCCTGAGTGACACAAGACTGCAAGTAAAACTATTTGTAACCACTTTGGTGTTGTCAAAACAAACCCATTTCATATGGTCGCGGACTGAGCTGCTGGGCAGATGTGACATTGCTGTGGTATATGTGAGCGCAGGGACAGGGGTGGGGACAAGGTCATCCAGAGATCCGTCAGTCAGGATGGTCGGGCTGGTGGGAAGCCACACCCACCTCACTCATCTAGTACTAAAACTGAGGAAGAGGAGGATGTGGACGAAACAGACAGACATACAGTTACAACTGCTTCATTGGCTGCCTTTACGGACACATAATACAAAGCAAGTTCATGTAAACAGATGATTTTTTTCTTTGCACAAATGATTCCAAGTAATGAACACATTTTCAACAACAACAGGACTCACTGTAGCTAAAAGTGAATGTAATCTGGCCTAATACTTGAGTTAGAATTATCCTATTGGGAAGAAACATACACCAGTTTCAGTTCTTATCAGTTATTTGTTTTTTGATAAGTTTAACCAATAAATGTGCTACACGACAACTGCACCTATAATAATTCACACACAATGAATAATTCAGTGGTGACTGAGAAGAATAATATCAAAAGAAAAAAAATTCAAATGAGAAAAATCAGGTTTTAAAAAGGATTTTTTTAAATTTATTTTTTTAATCAAGTCAGTAGTTTGTTAGTTAAACCTTTAAAATATCTATCATTTAATCATTTAATGAAAATACCACATGCTACAATAAGCAATGTGATTTTTGGATGTCACAAAGATTACTACATTTGATTTTGAGTCTCAATAGTTTACAGATTTTTATTTACATCCAAAATAATTCACAGAAGTCTGCCTTTGAAATGCAATTAACTCACATAGATATCATTGCTCTTCCAATTGAAATTATTTTAACCTAAACCCTTGACATTTTTGACTGGTTTTGTCACAAGGTAGATTGCTACATGTGGTTTTAACAGTAAAGCCAGAACCTTACTATATTTTACATTAAGGTTGAATATGTACAATATAGTAACTGTGAATGAAAGTATTCCTATAACTTATCTGACACTAATATTAAGCCCCATAATGTTCATCATTTATCAATTAACATTTGCAAAAGATTTTATTGAATGTGTATTAAAAAAAAATGTAAACGCAAGTAATTTTTTTAATGATTTGAGTAATTTTTCTGTGGTTCTTAAGGTAATTGATGGGCGTCAATGACCGGAGAATTTCAGCCTTTAAATTGATGTACAGTCAGTCTTGGCTTCATCTTATACTCCTCTGAAAGCTCACTTGTGTGAAATAACTTATTTTAGCAAAGTATATTAATGTACACTTTGGATTTGATATTTAACATAAATAGAATAACGTTTGTGCTTTTAAAATGTGTTATTGGCTGCTCTACTGTGTAGAAACTACAATATTTTCATCGTTAAAAAGCTATTTAATTCAGTTCGAGTTAATTATTTGTTTGCCATTGTTGTATGTAACTGTATTTAGGATTGTGCTTTTTAAAAAAAAAAAAAAAAAAAAGCCTGTTTAAACCCCCCCTTTTAACAAATATTATGCCATCAACATATTGGATTTTAAACAGAAACATCACGAAGACTTTAGTTTTTTTCACATATATTAGATTGGTGTTGAGACTTAACATTTTTTTCATCATAAAAGCTTCAAGGCGTTTCAGTTCACTAACGTGAGCTAACGTTAGTATAGCCAGACAACTAACGGACCGCTACAGCTAATGCTAATTTAATAAGTCAAGAAAAAAAAAAGAGTACATAATTTACAAATGTTTATTGCCGTTTGGTTAGTTAAAATACAGAGAATAAACCTAAGTGAAGGCTGACTGTACATTAAACGTACATTTTCAGCACATGCAGCAGTGGCCTTCGTCCTGCCTCTGAACCCTGCGTTAGTTTAGCTGCTGCTGGAGCAGGCTAGCTAACAGCAGCTAACTGCTCGGTGGCGCCCTCGCCCACTCTAACGCTACAGACTAAAACGCGGAGCAAATCATGAGAAAACGTTAACTTCGGATTGATACCGTGGTTTCGCTAGAGTATATACCTCACAAGACGGGTCACTTCATGTTTTTCCCCCAGTTAGATTAGTCAAAAAAGAAAAAAAGAAACCACAAGCTCAACTGGTTCCAGACGAGTCTGGGCTATAAAGACATTCGTGATGGCCGTCGTTACGAGTGCCTCCCCCTCCCGATCATTAAGCTAACATTTGTTAGCATCCCAGCACTGGCTAAACACTGACGCTGTAACAATGCATAACCCGCTTTCCTTCCTTCTTCGACTGTACGTTTACGAAATGAGCACACACACATCCAAATGCATAATTAACATGACACGAACACTGAAAACTGCACGATTTTTCTACGTACCAGCTTCGCTCGCCGACGTCTTCTGCACCGTCTAGTTTACAAACACAGGAAACGCCACAGGATGTAGCCCACTCCCCCACACAGCAACAGCAGCAAACCCTCCTCAGACGAAGAGAAAGGGCTCATCTTCTTCCACCTCCCCGAGAAGCCAGAGTGGCGATCAAACTGAAACAGCAGAGAAGACTGTTAGTCCATTGTTATTCCTGATCTGGAGACGCCTACCACCACCACCACCGCCTTAAGGTTGATAAATGTTGTTTGGGCCTCTCTCTCAGCTCACTGGAGATTCAGAACACGTCTGAAGAGGCGCAGATGAAAAAAAAAAAAAAAAACAGGGAGTGAATTCTTAAAATGACAGAGAACAGGGACGTGTGTACAAACACTGGGGAGTTACAGTAGTTTTTATGCTGCCCTTTGCCCTTTTGGATTGAGTCATCTACATGGATGAGCCTGAGCAGAGACAATTAATTATTATATCACTGGACTTATAAATTGCGCCACATTTATGTGTTAGAAAAACTGCATCCATGAAAAGCGATCTAAATTTTTCCTACCAATGCCAGGCATCTTTGTAATGAGTGATTCACTTAACGAACAGAGCTTTTATAATGTGTTGACCAACTGTTGTCTACACAACCATAGCAGCCCAGCATCTCCTCCTGATACATGTCACACTCTTCCTGTAGGATGGCTAGTTATTTGCCAGTGTGGCTGTGTTGGTCATTATCTTGCTAACTAATCCTACGAGAGGTTAGAGCTGCAGAGAGCTTTTCTGTCAGCTCCACTTTCAAATTCTTCAGGTAGTCTGACAAACTCTGAGCACCGATCTATTGGAGGATGAAATTAAATTCCTAAGGATGCAGGTATTGGATTGCCGCTGGTTTCAGAACCCTAGTTTGATAGCTCTGCATTGAGATTGCAGCCAATGATCACAAGCTTTGTTGTTTTTTTTTTCCACCATCACACGTCCTTTACCAAAAGCCATTTGGCATTGGCAGAGAGCATTTGGTCAGCTTTTGATGGACACAATCAGCTTCGTTTCCTTTGCAAACATGGAGCCATTTAAGGGGCTTTGATTTAGTGCCAACAAAATGCTCAAAAATATGTCCCAATTTACCTACAGGTTACATAATGGCTCCATACTGTGGTTTTGAACTTGGGTTAGTATCTTTGGCAGTGTGGGGATGTTTCAACTCCTGCTTTAAAAGGAAACCAGCCTCTTTATGCAGCTTGTCAGAAGAGGAAAGCACGAAGTGCTCTATAACTTCCTGATAGACGTAAAACACATTGGACTGAAAACATCTTGGATCTCGTGCCTCGCCCCTCTCTCTCCAGACTCTGTGACTTTGATTTCCAGATAAAATGCCATTTGTACTTTTATCAAACGAGAGAGAGAGAGAAGGGATGATGTGTGACGGGGAGGTGTTAGGAAATTTGATGTTAAATTGGTTTTATCACAGGCCAGAAGATCACTAGCTGCTTATCCACATTCTCACCGACAGCTTAGAAACAGTAAGCTGAGATTAGCTTCATCTGTCTGCTTATTAACTTATAATTTCTACATACACTAAATGAAATTGCCTGAGAAATAATTCTTATTAACTTTAATTACAAGCTTTCACAATTTCTTGCGTTGCTGGTTGAAAAAAATATTAGAGTAAGAGTAGGATTATAAAATAATGTTCATGTAACTCTTAAGTAGCAAAGTAGCCACTGAATGGAATATGTTTTAGACGAAGGTTGAGTCAAAGTTTTCACTCTTCTTATGATTTTTGCTTCTTTTCTGCTGTTTTTTTGGTCATTTTAGAAATGCTATGAAAACATTTTAAGCATCAGAAAATTATATTGATGACAAATTCTCTTGCAAAGATGGAGAATAAATTGAAACAAAGTGTTTTGGTGGTGAGGGATTTCTGGTGTATATTTTCCCAAGCAAATGTAGTAAAATCCAACATTACCTTTGACGCCGCCATTGAACGTTCCCAGCATTGTTGTGCCACATTAAGCTGCTTTTATTTGTTTGAGAGCATGCAACAAGAGGCATCTTTGAGAAAGGAAATCTGAGTTCAGTTCTTCTAATAACTTCAAAAACATAAATTAGATGTGTTGCATTAAAAGCTGTTGGATGTGTAATTAGTCCAATTCAGAAACAACCGCTGAACGTTGTTCAAAGAGGTTCAACCAAGTGAGAACTTTTCTTCGTTCAAAGTAATCTCTTCCTATTTAGAAGGCAAATACCATGCAAACATCTAGCTAACTCCATCCTTTACTCCCCACCCAAAAATTGTTCTCTCTTTTGGGTGTGCCTTTGCTGTATTTGATGAGAAGGAGAATATAAAGATTTATTTGTTTTACAGTGTTTTCAGTTACATCACTGTTGATCAAGGGTTCATGGGTCCTTATGCAGGACTCACTTGCGTAAGTGAGATGCACTCCCAATTAAGCATATCACCTTCCTGTCACCACAGAAACCATAGTATTTCTTTGAGTCTATTGAAGAATCACAATTTGTGCATTTAACACAACACAAATTGTGAGACTTGACATTGCAGTGAGACAGTTCCCATGACACTGTAATAATTCATTAATTATTAATAAGGTTTTGGATGGTGTTTTTGAATTAGAGAGCTGCACATATTTTTTGCTTTGATTATTACATGTAAAATTAAAATATTGCACCGATAAAATGGATTTCTAATACATATGTATGTCATAGTTATGTATACATATAGTATGTCATAGTTCACAAAATTATTTATCTAGTGGTCTGCAGAAAGTCATTAAGAACTGCCACGGGGAGGCTAGCACACAAAAGCTCATTGTCAAAGAAGTTGGCCGCGAACAGAGTGCTGTAGGCAAGAATAATAATGGAAAGGTGAGTGGAAGGAAAAACTGTAGCGGAAAAATAAGCATTATCAGCAGGGAGAACTAAATCTTCAACAGAATTGTGAAGCAAAATCCATTTAAGAGTTTGGGTAGATAAAAGGCCTGTACTATTGCTCAACTCATGAGCTGTAACCCTGATGTTGGTCCATTGAGTTTCTATTAAGACCAAAGCCTGTGCAGCTAAGGACAAGCAAATCTTAAAACACTTTATGGAGATGCTGATTTGATTTCCCAACAGAACTTGGCATCCACACACATAATTACTAACCTTTGGTATCACTGTGCTTGATTGACCAGCAAACTACAGCGAGTTAAACACATTAGGAAGATAATAATCACCAGAATCAACAATGCAGATGACAAAACCTGAGCTTCCTAAAAAGCTCAGCAGAGCCACAGGTTGATCGCCTCCATATTATGTTCTACTGCCTGGGGAGTATAAGGACATATTAAATACTGTGAAAATAGTAGGCAGAATTTTCCGTAGCCTATTTAAAAAAAAAAAACTCTTTCTAATCTGTGTTATATAAGAAGAAGTTATATAATATTTACATTTTACGAGTAAGGGAATTTGAAGTTGCTGTTTTTTTTTTTCTATTATCTGTCGGTCATAAATACAGGCTTGAACTATATCAGTGTGTTATTGATCTGCACAATATGAGTGACTCTCTTTGAATGGACATTTTCATTCTTGACATCCAAAAGCAAAACATGTGACTAAGCCAAAAAGATAAATAGCAACTATTACCTTTTAGCTCCCAATGCTGCCCCCTTTATTTATTTAATTATTTATTTATTGATGTATGGTGATTTATTTATTTATTTATTTATTTATGTCTGTATGGTGATTTATGTTTATTTATTTATATATTTATTTATTTTTGTTGGAGAAGCTATGTAAGTTTTGCCAAATGCATGTAATGTGAAGAAACGTATAATCTTCTGATAAACAAATAATAATAATAAAACTGAATGGAAGTGCTCTTGCTGGTTTAGGGATAAAAGGCGTTAAGTTCACTCAGTGGTTTAACGTGCTTTGTTCATTTCTGTCATCTCCCTCACCCTCTTTCCCCCTCCAGCCCCCCCCCCTGTCGTGGACACGGTTGCTGTCTCCATGTTTGTCTCATTGCCCTCAGACTGTCTCTTGACTTTCAACATAGGGCAGTGAGCAGCAGGCACCTGTTCTCAGGAATTTTAGCCTGCGCTCACACATACAAAAAAAAAAAAAAACCCTCCCAGGTAAGTGTAACGTTATGCCTCAGGTCATTGGTGCAGCAAGTCACGTGACCTGCCTCTTCCACTCACCTTTGCGCTCGCTCCTCCTCGTCGCCGTGCACTCCGGGCGGTGTCGCGGCTCCAGCAGCCAGTGTCAGGTGTCTGGCAGGTTTTTCTCACAAGCTTTGGCTAAACGGAAGTTCCCACAGGTTGGAGCAAATACATGTCAGGACGGGGGAACGTTCACTAAACAACTAACGCCGCTCTTACCCAAAGCAAAGAGGTATGTTTGGGAGATTTGAGTTCGTCTGTTGCTAACATTGAGGGAAAGTTGAATAAATACACGTGTGTGCGTTGTTTAGAGCAGCTTGTGTGTTTCTGTTTAATTCACGACTTTCCTTGAAGTTAAGCGACTGTGTTCTGGGTCTGCGTCATCTGAAGGCTGCAGCCTATTTTACCCTTTTCTCTCCGAGCCTCCGTGAAAGCTAGACCTATAATTAAAGTTTTTCAGATGACATGCTGGCCTCAGAGCTGGGCCGCCTGTCTTCAAGTTATTCCTCTATTGCATACTTCAGTAATGACTCTGTAGTTCAAAGTCACTCATGCTCTCCTTAACACCTGACTGAGGCTTTTGAATTAATTCATAATAGATCAATTATGCATTAAGCAAGGAGGACTACTCCTTTTCTCTGACTTTGTGTGCTGTGGTAGCTTGTTGTCATAGCAAAAACCTTAGAGGGGGTTATGTAGAAATCAAGGGCAATGAGAACATTTATGATTTTGTTGAATTATAAAATCCTCAAGAGTTTACAGGATTATGTCGGCTGTCATCTTGTCAAGCCCTTGCTTGTGTCTCATTCCCCTGCTGAAACAGGGCGACCGCTGTGGGCGCTTTCACATCATCTGATGCCACTGACTCAGTCAATACTCCTATTGTGAGCTTTTAGCTGGAAAAATGCTGCTCACCTTTGTGGAGTTTTGGAAAATGAAAATGAAGAAACCTCTGCTCATATGATCTGGAACTGATAAGGTGGCACCAAAAAGATTTTTATGACTCATGGTCACAAAAATAATCTCCAAAGTGACTGAGATGGCTTTTATGACCTTGGGCAGCCAGAGTTAAATGCAGCAGGGATTTTTTTTTTTTTTTAATGAAATATCATTGACCGTCTACACAGTGATGCAGATGCACGGGCAACTAGAAAATCCCCAAAACTCACCAGAAGCATTAGTAGAACTGAGACCAGGAGGATCTGACAAAATAAGTGATTACTAGAAATGGAAACAGTGCTGTAAACTGAATACAACAGACAAGGACAGACACTAGTTTATAAGAGCAAACAATGAATAATAATTGCTACATAATAATAAAAGAGAACTAATACTATGAATGAATGATGCATATAAGAATTAAGGAACTAACAACAGATCTAGAGTCCATGTGTTTGGGACAGTTTTATATTCTGCTGGTACGATAACCCTAAGTAAAAATAAACCAGGTTCTTGGCAGTACAGTATTTACAATTTTTTTTGCATAATCTTATCTAATTTCTTTTACTTGAAGTAGGAAGGGAACCATTTCGAAATCAGTTTGATTAGGACAAATGACTGTTGCCTAATATAAGCCAAACATTTTGAACTTATATTTTTAAGGCTGTCATAATAATTGCCCAGTTGTACAGAGTCTCATGGCAACAGATGGTAACTGTGGATGTAAGTGAAAACAAAGTTAATAAAGGTATCATAAGAAGGTAGAATGGCATTTTATGGAAATATACAGATCCAGTTTTAGTTCATTCAAATTGATAAAATCTGCCATAGTGGATGTGTCTGTTAGTCTTCTACCTTTCTGACCATTTACTTACTTTGTGATATGGCATCTTTCTGTTACAGGTAATACAAAGATGTATCACTTGCAAAAATCTAAAATATCACTTTAAGCAAAAGATAAATAATAATAATAATAGAATGTGATCAAATTGTAGCTAAAATTAGTTTTGAAGCGCTCATCGCACAGAGTTGTACGCCTTTCTGCTGTTCTGCTCTTCATAGTGTAAAACAAACTGTTACTAGCTTGTTAATTAGTAAGGCTATCTGCTCAGGTGGCCACCCTGCGTTCAGCTGCTTAAGACAAGTTTTTCTGGGCTTGGTCGCAATGATCAAAGTGTCTAAGACCTTGGCTGTATGTAAACCACAGCTTTGCATTAGTTTTAAGTCTTAATTTGCTTAATTTATTTATTTTTTAATCAAAACATTAAGGGTGCGTTTGCATGCCTTAAACGCATGACCCTATCTTACTCTTAACTGCTTTTTATTAACGTGGAGAAAACAGAGGATCTGTATTGATAATTCACTCCATTAGTATCTGGAAGGACAGGTCGGACGCACATTTACCTTGTCTCATTCATTGCTTCTAAATCCTTGGGCTTTTTAAGATTTAAGTCGAATCGGTGACTTCTCCAGGGTGTGTCTCCCTCCTTTGCATGAAGGAAATGACTTAAGCAAACAGACGAACAGTTGAATGACAACAAAAAGAACCTGATCCAGTGTGCTGGCTTAATATTGGATCAGGCCACATACAGGATGACGAAATGAGCCACCCTGCCTTCAGAGCTAAAGTTTGTGTCAGTAATAAGTCGCCTTAAGGGACGCAAACATAACATCGTAACGCTCGTTTGTGCATACATGCTGGATTGTGTTCCGCCATTGTTTAACTTTTGTTCATATTTCTCAAACTTAATACCGAAATCAAAACTATCTATAGAGTAGATTGAAGTAAACACAAATAAATAGATCAAATTGGGGCCAAAGTAAAAGAAGGACTGTTTTTAAATGAGCTTTGAAGTTCAGTTCAAAGTCCTGAAAGTAGTCAGCAGAACTGCTGAGTATCAGAGTGATGATGTAATCCTCTAGGTGTGCCACGGTGAACATGTTGAAGTAAAACACTGTATTTGGCAGTTATTTACGAGGCCCTGCTAACATTGTACATACATGTTGAAACCACAAACATCAATATATTTATTTTGCTAGCATTCTAGGTGTAAATAGACAAACTGCTGAGTAAATAAATCAAACCTTTAAGGTAAATTTAAGATAAATGTATCCCACACTCTTCAGATTATCAAAAACGTTTTTGTAAACTAAGTTTATTTTTCTTCTCGATAACTGTGTTCTTCCTTGTGTTGGTTCATCACATAAAATCCTTATAAAATAAATTGAAGGTTGTTTGTAATGTGATAAACTGTGAAATATATCAGGTTTAAAATTTATAAGATATCCTCTTTGTTTTCTTTTGACCCGTCTGCCCATGCAGAAATTGCTCAAAGGTTCATCATTTAACAAATAAACCAGATCTTTGACAAAGGCTTAGTCAAAGCATAATTAGGTGAAAGCGTAATTTTAGGTTCACGCTCATCTTCTGTGAAACGGTGTCGCCACTGAGTCGTCCACTTGTTGTGTGAATGTACCTTACTCTCTGCTGCTTTCAGTTTATGTTTTGCCTCTTTGCATTCATGGAACCTGATCTGCAGTACAAGTTCGAACACGTCGACTCGTCTGTTTGCATGCACAACTGAATGAGCACAAATATGTGCATTCAGTCGTGGGGCGTTTTGTTAGGGAAGCGTTATGCTATAAACTTGCAAATGAATGATCGTAGACAGAAAACAAGCCCAGCAGACACCGTGCTGGACTCTTCCATCTGGGCGCCTCACGGTTTGATGCAAGAACAGGTTTCAGACTAGTTTACCCATTTCAGTAGAAACTGTAATCTTAATAACGGAGTGCCAGAACGATGGACCAACCGTCAACAGATACGGGAAAAAAAGGAAGTATCCTGTTGATGATGGCAACTGTTTGTGCAAAACAAATGTCGTCCGTTTTGACTTGAATGCTTTTGTAAAAAATATGTTTAGTCTCTATGGCATTTTTATTGTGAATTAAAGGTTAATGAATAAATAGACAAATAAAAAAAAAATAAAAAAATTCCTTTAAGGGGAAAAGTAAATGGCATTCGTAGATTTGGTGCCTTCCAAAAATATTAATACTTGGGACATTTTTAACATTTTGTTGCAACCAGACACTTCAATGTTTTAATCAGGAGTTATGTGACAAAACAACCTAAAGTTCTGCATTAATATGAAGAGAAAAGAAAACTATGGTTTTTAAAAAATCTGTGCATGAATTATGCATATTCTCATACATTTTCTTTTACAGTGAAACCCCTAAATAAAATCCAGCGCACCAAGTTTTCCTCAGATTTGACCTGTTGTACTAGAATAACTACATAAATTTAGCTGGTCTGTCAAGTTCCAACGTGACACATTGTGAAAAAGTTAAAGGGATGTAATGAATGCTTTTGCAGGCACATGTGTCATATCACATTGCATTGTTTTGTATGAGTTGCCCCTGCATCACATTTTGCATTGCTTTGAATTTGTTTCACATCATATCAAATAGCATCACAAACTATCTCTTGATATCGCCAGACTCTCACGATCATATTGTGTCACAGTTGGCCTCAAAACACTGTGAATCATTTTGCATTCCAACAATCCTATCCTAACACTTCTCAGCAGTATTCTTCAACAAACACGAGGCATTAATAATTACATAAGGTCATATTTTTTGTTTGCTGCTTTTGTTTTATTTTCTCTATTTCCCAAAGCCTTTTTTTTTGTTGTTGTTGTGGTATAAAACAAAGAACTATATTTCTAGAAATAGATTACAAAGAAATATGTTCAAGTATTTACTGAATGTGTTTGTGGCTTTTATTTTTTTTCTTGCTTCAGGTTGCTAGCCATGGAGAACGGCCCATTTGTTCGGGGCGCCAAGATGACGCAGTCCTTGCGTATCACCGCCAAAGAGCTGTCGCTCGGCGGGCGAGGGAAGAGCACTGGCATTGCAAAAATATTCTCCAAGTGGGTAACATTTTAGCAAAGTTTGGCAGTCATTTCTACATTTAGCAGCTGCCATTAACACAGATAGAGGTTAAAGTACATTTTAGGACATGTTAAACATGATTGAGTAGTCTATGATATCCTCTTGCTTTTACAAATGTGAAATCTTAAATGATTTTGATTATTTTTCGGGTACATCGAAATTATGATCAGACCTCTAAATGTGTTATGTTTAAATCTCTTGAGTTGCTTGAATAAATTGTTTTCAGGATTCAAATACAATCATTCAAACACAAAAGCTACAATTGGCAAACATGATCTATTATTCTGAATTTGGGTAACATGCATGCACTCTCCAATGTTAGCATAATTTTAGCACATGCTAAAATATTTTTGATGATATATATATAGCTCAAAATGTCAATTTTACATAATTATCCCCCTTTTAACTTAATTGTATATTCCCTCTAAAACCTTTTTGCTCTTATGAAATGTGTTTCTATTTTTTGTGGTTCTGATCCGAGCTTTGGTCTGTTGACTCTAATATAATATGACCGATTATTGCCAACTAAAAACATTTTTTTACTGTAAATTATAAGTGGACAATAGAAAATCACTCAAGCATGTAATGACCAAAAGCTCCCTGGGTATAAAATGGTGACTATGCAAAACGACCAGAAGCCACTCCTACCAGGAGAAACCTGAACAGCAAGGGATGAAGCGACAGCCCTCCAAAAACACCGTGGTTATCTGTAGTTTTCTCAAGCCCATGTGGGCAAGTGGGAAGGCTGTTTAAACACGTTTGGTAGATGATGACATATTATTTTGTAAGTGGGAAGTGTTCTGTTTGGAGAAATGATAGCGCAGATTTCCAGATTAAGACAGTCATCATGGTGGAGGCTGGATTCACATGAATGAAGTTTTGTGTACATGGACTGGCTCCACCAAGGAGTTGAGATTAATTCCAGTCAATGTGAGATAATAAGGTGTAGAAACTATCCATAAGTTTCTACACTTTTGCATACGTTGTAACGTAAAGCCTCCCAAAGTTTTAAATCAGAAAACATAAAATGTGTGTATGCTCTGCATTGTTGTGAGTCAGTAGAGATCAGAGTTGTTTCCTTGCTCTGCAGGTACCAGAAGAATGCCGAGAAATCCAGTGCAGAGAAGAAAGGAGTGAGTATTACTCTTAAAAATGGATCATATCGAACAGTGATATTTATGTAAAATTATTTGGTGCAAAGAAAACATTCACAGATCTCTGCAAAAGAATTCATATCCGCCAGTCCTGCAGATATTGTTGTTGCTTTGGTGTATTTTATTGGGAGTTTATGTGAAACACCATTCAGGTGCTCAAAAACACCTGAATTAAATGAGTGGTTCGTTATGAAGCCTCTGCAAAGCTAAAAATGTGCTGATGAGTGAACCCTGCAACATAAAATCCCTTTAAAATCCAGTAAAGTTTAAATTTCTTGGAAAAACAGGTGAAGCTCTGGAGGTGTGAATGGTTTTACGAGGCACTGTAGTGACCCAATCCTTTGTTGGAAGACAGGGATTAAAGTCTTTCACTGACTTTAATCTGACTTTTTCTGAAAAACTTTATGTCCATTTCTATTCAGACTCTCTGATCTCAGACTTTGTAGAAACACCCCATCCACTGCAGTTACAGCTGCAGATCTTCTAACATATGTTTCTACAATCTTTGCAAATTTGGATACCAACAGTTTTGCCCCTTTGTCTTTCTAAAATGCCACAAGCTCATTCAGTTAGATTGGATCGAGAACATCTGTGAACATCTTTTTTTAAGATTCTCAATTAGATTTAGGCTTAGACTTTGGGCTTTTCTAAGACATGGCTGCTTAGACTCATGCCTGTTCAGTGGAGCTTTGGCTGCATGTTCAGAGTCTCTCTGTCCTGCTGGAAGGTGAACTGATGCAGGCCCTTTGCTGACATTTGTACACTATTAAGTAAGTGGCTCTTCTTGACTGTACAGGAGTTTATTTATAGTCATCAGCGTAAAGGGAACTGAATGAAAATGGAGGTCACATATTTCAGAATTGTATTTGTTTAAGAAAGTTCAAAACCATGCACATCCTGAACTTGTTGGTTCAGGATACGGTTGGTCAAGTCCAGCAATATACAACTTTTAGATGATATCCTTGCTCAAAAACACCTGAATTAAATGAGTGTTTCGTTATGAAGCCTCTGCAAAGCTAAAAATGTGCTGATGAGTGAACTTGGGCAACCCTGCAACATAAAATCCCTTTAAAATCCAGTAAAGTTTAAATTTCTTGGAAAAACAGGTGAAGCTCTGGAGGTGTGAATGGTTTTATGAGGCACTGTAGTGACCCAATCCTTTGTTGGAAGACAGGGATTAAAGTCTTTTATTTAAGGACTAAACAAACAAGCAGATTAATGTGTAAATTACCATTTATTTTGCCCCTTCCTCCGGGGTGGAGTTGCTACAAACTGTGTGTCCTGCTTGTCTCTCTTGATTTCCTCCGTTCCACTCATGTGGTGGTAACCTAATGAAAGCTTTAGGAGATAAGGAACATGCACACAAACGCATTGCCTCACCATGCCAACACACTGCGTGTCTTGCCCTGTCCCAGCTGACCTCTCATTGGCTACTTGTTGCGACAGGCAAGCTATCAAACCCATAATCCTGCTGCAGTGTAATCCCCCCACTTGTAAACTTATTGAGGCTCCACGTGCAGGTTTGGCTGGTGTGTCAGAGTGAAAGAGCGACAAACAAACTTGGACCGAGATCAAATGAGAAACGGATCAGAGAACGTCATGAGGAAACACAAGGTACTGTTGTACAGAGTGATTACAGGGTCTGTTTCCCAGCAGCTATTTGGAGAGATTGTAGGCATCTTCTTTCTTTAATGCTCTGGGTGGTAAAGCCGAAACCTGATATAAACCAAGGTAACTGCTCAGATGTTACTGTAATGATAGGAGCTGAATTCTCACAAAGCTCCGCCAGCTGTAATCTAAACCAATATTTAGCGTGAATCAGTTTAATTATTGTTTTTCAACGTTTTAACGTATGTTTGCCTTCCCGATACAATTACATTAAAGTAGAGCGTCAGCTGAATTATTTATGAATAACTCTTGTGGTATGATGTGTCTGAGCTTAGTTTGAATGAGCGCCATGAAAGACCATCTGTTTGTGTGGCGTGTGTGTGTGTGTGTGTGTGTGTGTGTGTGTGTGTGTGTGTGTGTGTGTGTGTGTGTGTGTGTGTGTGTGTGTGTGTGTGTGTGTGTGTGGGAAGACAGTTGGGGGATGGGAGTTTTGTCAACATGTCCAGAAAATACCAAGTCCATCTTTTATTATGTAATCAAGAGACAGATTGTTATAAAGAATAGTTTTTCTGGATTTTGTTCTGTTGTGACTTGCAGTAATTTATGAATCCCAAATTAAACTATATTTGAAGGGGTGTACATAAGACTGGCATTATACTGTAACAAACATGACAAAACACCTGTTAGGACCATGAAGGAATCTTCATGAATGTTGTCATGAAGTGTCATTTGGTAAATACTAGCACTTTCAAAGCAAAGTTGACTCTTTTAATGCAAATTTTAATATAATTTTGCATTAAAAAGGTCATTATTGTCCGAGTAATGCAACATTTACACTTTTAATGCAACTTTTAGGGCAACTTTGCATTAAAAGTGTTATTATTTACAGAATGACACTTCATGACAACATTCATCAAGACTCCTGCTTGTTCATGACAGGTGTTGTGGCATGTTTATGACAGTGTTACATCAGTCTTACACAAACGCCTTCAAATAAATTATTACCATCCAGTTAAGCTAGTTCATTACATGGATGAAATGATTTCATCTTTTAATTATTTATAGGCCTTTCCAACTTGTTGCTTAATGTAAGAAAGGAAAGCTTGAAAGGCATAAGAACAAAGTCAATATTCAGATTTATTTCTGCTTTGAAGATGATCTACAGCCTCAAATTACCCAGTTTAACTACACGATGTACAGCTAAGCCCTAAATTGTTCACCCAAGACTTTGTTTCTGACAGGCACATCAGACAGGCATCTCAAAAGACAACAAGATAATATAAAAGTGGTTTCTGTTTCTAAATGGGAGCTGAAAGTTATTTTTAATCATAAGGAATCAAACCCTTATGATTGCTGTGCAGCTTTCTGCATGTTTCCGCTGGTATTTTGATGAGTTTCCTTTGGCGATGAGCTCAAAGTCTTTTAGGTTGGAAAGCCTCTTTGCCATCACCCTAATCTTCAGTTGCCTACACAGACTCTTTATCGTATACACGTGTCTGGCCGAGCTATTTCAGAAATGATAATAATAGTTCCAGGCAGAAGAAACTTATTGGTAAACTTAAAATATAATTTTATTCCCCACATAATATTCCTTCTTCATTACCAGGAATATGAATCATTTTGGCTGGAAATCCTTCTTTTAGTGATTGTATTTTGGAAAATGGTTTGTCTAAGTCAGGGGTCTGCAACCTTTGTCATCAAAAGTGCTTTTGTGCCCTCTGTCCAGAGAAATAAAAGTTGTTTAGGGCTGAAATGCCGCATGATCTTTTGACTAAAAGACTGCTTAAAATATTTGAGAAATATCTGCTTTAGAAAATGTGATTTCGCAATTTTAAAAAAATCCATATATTTATTTATATTTTAAGTTTTAAATCAAAGAAAGGATACAGTTTTGTTTGATGGAATGTTGATTTTTGTATAAAAAGCAATGAAAAGTCATTTTTTATATACACTGCTCAAAAAAATAACGGGAACACTCAAATAACACATCCTAGATCTGAATGAATGAAATATTCTCATTGAATACTTTGTCCTGTACAAAGTTGAATGTGCTGACAAGAAAATCATTGTTGATTGTCAATCAGTGTTGCTTCCTAAGTGGACAGTTTGATTTCACAGACGTTTGATGTACTTGGAGTTATATTGTGTTGTTTGAGTGTTCCCTTTATCATTACAAGTTAAAGTGTGTGTGTGGCAGCGCAGGGAAGTATCGCAATGTGATAAGTTTATTTCATTGCGATAAACTTATCACAATGTTTATCACGATAAACATTGTGATATAAGTTTACGCTTTCACATAAAGTTTACATTCTTTATGTGAAAACTTGGAGCTGCTTTCGAGGATAATTTAAGGCGGAGGTTTCCGATTCCAGGACCAGAGGGCTTGCATCCTGCATGTTTTATGTGTTCCTGGCTCGGCACGGCTGCTTTAAAAGCAGTGGCGCATTATCATCAGGCCTCTGCTCAACCTGATGAAAACCTGAAAAAGTGTTTAAGCCACTGGAATCTGGTAGCATCACTGACCCTGATCAGGTGCCTCAGAGACAGAAATGACCAAAAATACAGAATCCATGATTGTTTTTAAATTTTCTGTTTCAATAACAGTTTTGATTGAACCTGCCATCTTTAAGGGACCAGCATTGTCTTTCAAAATATCCATACCCTTTGGTCTTTCAGTTCTGAACACAAGCTTTACCAAACATGATTAGATGTTATGAGATGGATCAGCACAAGGTAGAAGTGATGACCTAGTGGTGAGACTGGAGGTGTTCTGGTCAGATTCCCTCTCTGGGTTTCATGGAAGAAGCTTCTTTGGACGGAAAACTAAAACTACAGATCGTCCTCAACACGTTTCCATATTGGGAAACATGGTGGTGGCACGATCATGGTAGGGTACATGGAGCCGGACAATAAATCTAAACATATAGCCAGAGCTGCGATGGAAGTTTTATTTTTGTTTTTTTAATTACAGTAAGATTTCATTGACAAATTTAAACTTTTTGTAACTGAACTCAAACACAAATTTCTAGATTTCAGTTTGGTTTAATAATAAAGAGAATCGAGCAGCTTTTCCTCAATAGCAGATATCGGTGCAGCCATTCATTAAAAGTGGCCAATTAAAACAAGCCTTTTTGAAAGAGTCATAATAATAATAATAATATTTCTAGATTAATGAAATGGAAAACAATTTAATAAGAGAAATGTGCAAGAAACTGCTATGCACAAATCAGTTGTAAGTTCATTTTATTAAGATATGTTGTGTTTGGGTTTTGTTGAACAAGTTAAAAAAGCAAAAGTTACAATAAACATAGTTTTTGTGCATTGCTTCAAAAAAAATCTCACTTTTGTGGCAATGAGAGAATTTTTTTTATCAACAATTGGAGACAAATTGTTGATAATTGCTGTCAATTATCAACAATTATCAACATGGACTTGATAATTTGGACGAAAGCTGAATGGTTTTAGTCAAAGTCCAGGTCAAAAGTAGACTGAGAATGTGTTGTGGCGTTCACAGATCCTCTCTATTTTGCAAAGACGAATGAGCCAAAATTTAAATCTCTAGTTGTGGGCAGACTCTTCCTCAGCTTTATTTTGGGGCATCATAGTAAAGGTGACTATGAAACTATGAAAGTAAAGGTGAGGTTAGTAAAATTTAACCCCACTTTTCTGTATTTATTATTTATTTATATTGGTTTTGTAGAGCATTTTGAAAACCAGGAGTTTTTTCTATGGTACTTTTACAGTGATGCACTGATTTGTGTTGGTCTGTCTCAGAAAATATTTGCAGTAATGACTTGACTTAACAGATTATAGAGTTGCTTAATGTAAGAAAGGAAAGCTTGAAAGGCATAATTCTTATTTCCTAAGAGTTGCTTAGGAAATAAGCAACTCTTAATTAAATTTTTTAGCATTTAATTTTGCTTCCTGCTTCTTGCTTTAATTTATCCCTTTTATTCTTTTAATCTGAGTATTCTGTGTCTTTCTGGTGAGTCGTGCATTAATTCGAGGTTTTGTCCACTAACATCAGAGGAAATAAGAAGTAAACCAGGGAGCAAAGAGTTAACTTTTCCTGGAGCGTATCATTTCCTGCTCTGGTTTCCTGGGTATTCTGACTCTGTCTCTCACTTTCCTGCTGTTAGAGCGGGGCCGGACCGGCTCTCTCTGGTAGGTTTTGTCAAGCCGCCTGTGTCATGCACAGCTCGACCTTCTGCTGTCTCTCTCCTCCTGAGCCGCGAGACCTGGACTTTCCTTGCTGTCTAGCTGTAGTGACACCAATCCTGGCTGCTTCATCTCATTGAAAAAGGTTTCTTCTTCTTTTCTACTCACTTAAACAAAAAAATGGGGAACAATCTCTTCGTGATCCAGTTGTCCATTCAGGCTGGCCTCGCTTCACAAAGACAGTAGTTGTGCCACTGCTTTTTGTTCTTTGTCGGGGTTTTATCACTTGCTGAAATTTTGTCGCTGCGTTCTTTGCTGTTTTTATGTATTTGTAGGATTCAGTTCGCGTTTGTCATCTTTAATAACTTGTAATTAACTGCAAGACATATTAAATAGTTTATTTGTGGAAATTGTGCAAGGTTGTGGGCAGGAAACGTCATTCTGAAGTCCATTTTGTTTTCTATGATTAACAGAAGTGCATATTTTCCTGTCCACATCCTCTTTGCTTATGTGTCACTTCTTTTCTACAATTGAGGAACTTCCTGCCTGCTGAAGTGTGTGGTGCTCCTGCTGAGTTTTTTTTATTTTTCCTCACCTGTCACTAAAAGCAGACATTTCGGTGGTAAACGGAGCCGTCGTCTGTGGCGTTTAGGGAACAAAAGTGAAAAGAAAAGCAGCTGAGTTTTCCGTCACAGCTAATAAACCAACATCTCTGACTTCAGGAGACACATCTCTGTACTGCAGCAGCGTTGAGCAGCTGCTCACTTCATCTATTAACCTAGCCAAGTTCAGAATCAGGCATTTCCTTCATTCCACTGCGTTAATCCGAGGCCTTACAGCTGTCTTTCTCCATCAGTTTCCCTGCAACTAAATAGTTCTTGTGCCTGAATGTTTTTTTTTTTTTATTCAGTTAATTTCTCTTGTTTTTCTTGCAGACCACTGATAGTGCTCCATCCTCTGTGCGCACTGGAAAACTGAATTCTCTGAAGAATCAATTTGAGCAAACGGCCAACCTAAATCAGGATAAAAAGCTTCCCGTTCTGCCTCCGAGTGGCTCCAGCATTCGCCGCTCACGCTCCGTCCTGACCAGACCCGCTGCCATCCGCAAGGAGCCCGCGCCTGTCAAGAACCAGGACCTGCACGCCGATAAGGGGGACCAGCGCGCAGCCAGACCAGCGCAGCAGCCACCCGCAGCCCCGGCGGGCGACAAGCAGAGAGGGATGGAGAGGGATGAGGTCACAGACCAGCGAAAACCCGAGATGATTGAGGAGGAAGGTCCCACCAGCCCACTCGCCACTTTTGAAAAACCCAAAGTTCAGCTGACCGACCTGAAGATGAGGTTTGAGAAGGGAGAAGACGCCGCTGGAAAGGTAAACTTGTTGATTTGTAAAAGTAGCGAAAGTCTAAACTTGATGGCGAGTGGAACATAACTCAGGTTTTTAGCTTGTAAATGTTAAAATCTTATGGGGTTTGTTTTTTTTTTTACAGTGTTTTGCACAAGTATTTATACTCCTGGAGATTTTATTTTTCACAAGAATTGTGTGGTAAACCAACACAAAACACGGTATATCTGCAACGTGAAGAAATTAGGACATATAGTTATTAAAATATATTGGACATTTGCATTTGATGTTTTCTAGAGTCAGCTTTTACTGTAAAAAACAGTAAAATATATGACTATATTTATTTTGATGTTTAAATTACAAAGATTTGGATAATTATTTACGTATTATTCATTGATGTATGCTAATAATGTGTTTTAGAACATAATAAGGTGTCATACAGAGTTATTAAAAATGTACAGGTAATGCATGTTTCAGCAAATAGACATTAACAATTCATCACAAGTCAGATCATGTTTGTCATGTTTTTCTAATTTTTGAGCAGCTTTGGATTTGCTGAAAGGTGAACTTCTGTCCCAGCTTCAGGTCTAAATTCTCCCAGCATTGCCCTGCATTTAGCAGAAGCTATCCCACAGTATGCTGCTGCCACCACCGTATTTCTCTCTTCATTATCCTGTTTGTTCAAACAAACTCATAGACCTTCACAAAACAGCTGCGTTTATACTAAGATTTAATCGACACACAGCCTTACTATACTCACTAATTGGCACACTGGATCAACACACTTTTTGTTTTTAACATTGCAAATGATTTTCCTTCCACATCTTAATTATGCATAATCTAACATTCTGATAATCTATCATGTAGAATTCCAGTAAGACAGATTTATTCTTTACGTTGTGACTTGATAAGATGTAGAAAAGAAAAGGTTAAAGGTGAACATTCTTTTGCGAGGTGCTGTCCTGGTGCAAAGTGTCCATGCACATTTCCCTTACCGTTCTTTCAGAAGTTTAAAACCGTCCATACTTCCTTTTTCACTCATTTCTGAAGCCCTGGTCACCAGTTTCTACCTTCCCCTGTTCCATTCTTTCGCTGCAGCTCTCGTTCTCTTTCTCTCTCTCTTTTTTTCTCTCTGACCAATAAAACAAGTCTCCCTCTCTTCAGCTCCTGAAACAGAGGAATGCAGACATTCCTTTCCAAGGCCCATCTCAGTCTTCATGGGATCACCTCAGTAAAGCTGCTGTCTTTATCTTGGCATTGTTAACATATTTAAAACCAAGAACCTTTTTTTTTTTTTTTAGAGTTTTTCCTTCACTCTTTGGGTTTCTTTAGTCAATTCATCCCAGTCTTTATTTTTGCTCAGTTTCCCTCTTGTGTTATTATGCTTAATCTGCTCTTTTATTCACATTTATTCATCTCAACATCATCAACAGGAAAGCTACAAAAACGTTTTCGCTCTGCTCTTTGTAACACGTGGGCTGTTTGAAACGGCTCACACTCCTTCTGTTTTTTTTTTGTGTGTGTGCAGAGACAAACTATCATTAGTGTCAGAGCCGCGGTGCAATCAGGCTCATCCAGGTTGTGTTTAGTGAAGGACACATAAAAGCGTTCAGATGTTTTGACTGCAGGTCAGATGCGGGCAGGTGGCAGCCTTATCAGATCCCAGCTGTCCCAGTTACCCTCTGCTACCTGTGTGGCTTTTGTTTCTCTTTTCTGATTCAGCAAATCATCCGGATGTTGTTTACGGTACCAGGCGAAAGTTTTTGTACCTCCTGAATGTTTCTGTTTGCTTGTTTTTCCTTCACAACGGGAAACGTAAAAGAAATTCAAAGTGTCGCGAACATTTGTACCGGAACAAATATATAAACCCGAATGCATCCACAGCTCATGACTTGCAAGTTCAACTGCTGCCAAATATTACTTTACTTTTCAGTAGAGTTGATGCTAAACTCCGATTTTCAGATTTTCATTTGTTAAAAGGAAGTTTTACCTGTAATGCGACTAAAAACAGATGAACTTTAGTTACTGACACAGAAATTAATGCTAAAAACTTTTTCCAATGTAACTATGTAGCTGATTTTTATTTTGTGTTTCAATGTTACCACTTCATTGTACAAATGTTAGTATAAATACTTGGATAAAACATGTAAAAATTCAGGTTCCGGACATGGAACCTGAACAAATCGAACTTGTTCAAAGAACACTTGTGACATGTTTTGTTAAGTTTAATCTGGAAATTGTTTGGGTGGTGTCTCTCACTATCAACCATTGCAAAACATTTGAGTAGTGAAGGCAGAGATGAGTAATACTTAAAGTGCTTTCCTCAGCAAATTAGGGAAGGAAAACTAGGCCTGAATCATACAAGCACGTTTAGCTCCACTCCTAAAACCCGGGCCCGTTTTTACTCCTTCAGGTCGGCAGGTCGACGATTCGCAGCACTTCGTCTGAAGACTCAGAACGTCCTAAAAGTAAGCGAATGATTTATTTCTATCAACATTTGTTGTGTTTTTTTTTAAAACATCCATCGACCTCAGTTTATGAAGATATCCACACCTCTGCTTCAGGCTCGTCTGCGCTGACCCGCTCTGCGTCTATGAGGGAGACTAAGGCCAAGTACGAGCTGAGTGTTGCTAAACACAACGCCGGCCTCTCTGTGAGTTCAGCACGAGACACATTTTAACTCAGTTGAAACAAACAGAAATATTTCTGCTATGTTTTGATTGTTACAAAATAACAAGTCAGTGGATTTCCCCGATAAAAGCTGTTTAATCTCGTCTGCGGATAAATTCATTAAGGACGTAAATGTGACTGCCTAAAGTATGCGATGCTAACACACACACAGCCGCCACCGTGCTCTCACCTTCCTGGGTAAACGTCACAACTGAGTTTTGTCTTGTAAAACCGTAGCTTTGTTCAGTTCAGAGTTCTCTGAGGTAGTATCGCCGTGGAAACCAGATTGATTGTCACTGAAATGATTAAATTGATATTGAGAAACTTTTTAAAGGTTTTATTGGCTGTCGTGGCCTTTGTTTGATAGTGAATTGACAGGAAAGTGGGCAATGAGTCGAGGGGAAGACATGCAGCAGGGGTCACCACAACACACTAGAAATACTCTTAAACCAGACATTAGAACCGTTTTCATCAAAGAACAATCGTACATCTTGACCTTTGATCTGACCTTCCTGTCTTTTAGAATTGATATAATAAAACCAGTTTTACTAGTTCAGCTTTTGTTACTCAGTTTCTTTCTCATTTATTGTTTGCATCGTTCTCTCTCAGTGTCCGAACTTGGATGATTTTGTCACTTGGATGATTTTGTCACTAAAATCCTGTTATTTCTCTCTGTTTTCACCAGACTGATCAACAAAAAGGACCTGCTCTAAGAAAATCTGTATCCATGAGAGTCAAACAGACTCCGGCAGCAGAGTGCAACGGTAACGTTTTCCAGAAACCAGAGGAAACGTGAAAAGGCCTTCAGCAACGTCAGAGCTGATTCTGTGTTTTCTCTCTTTCAGGAGAAGGAACTGAGCAGCCCAAAGCAACCAGGGTGGGGCAGCATGACAATCTCACAGCCAGTTACTAAAATTAGTTATTCACTCTTTGTTCTTCATGAATGCATTTGATTGCTTTTGTTTCAGCAGAAGTTTCGCCTGCCGGAGATAACAAAATGCGCTGCGTGTCAGAAAACGGTGTATCCTCTGGAGAAACTGGTGGTTGGTGAGCACACTTACCACAAAAACTGCTTCGCCTGTTCTCACTGCAACACAAAGCTGAAGTAAGCTGCTGCACTTGGATCTACTGTTCTATTTATTCTTGTATGACTATAGAAATGATTAGTCCAGACCCTTGAATGTGCTTTGCTTCACAATCCCTTCTATTCTGCAGTTCATCCTGTTCTGCTGCAGTTTTTCTTTCCACATAACTTTCCATTTGTGTGCTTAGATGACAGCTGATGGTAGTGATATCATTTTAATGAGAAACTGACTTCTAGTTTTATTAGTTATAACAACAATAACCAAACTGTTACAGAAAAAAATATCCTATCCGAATTGTATTACTAAAATTAATCAACTTGTCAAAGAAATTCACATTTTATTACTTACATATATATACAGCCATATACATATGACTTGTTTGAAATAAGAACATCAGAGTAAATGCATTTCTTTCTTACCAATCTTGTTGATGTGTCTCTTTCTGTCCTTCCCTCCTTCCTATCATTTCCCCTTTTTTTTCATTCATTTCTTGTCCTTCGCTATGTTTTTTCTTTCTTTCTTTCTTTCTTTCTTCTTCTTTCTTTCTTTCTTTCTTTCTTTCTTTCTTTCTTTCTCTCCTTATTTCACTTTTCTTTCTTTCCTTCTTTAGTTCTGCCACAAATTTAGTATGAACTTTGCATTTTAAGTCAAACTAAGTTTTGAAATCTGTGGAACAGGGTTTCTTGGGATTCTGGGAGTCTTAACGTGAAATTAATTTTATAAGATTTGTGCTCATGTAAAATCCTTGCTGCTCTGTCTCTAGTCTGTGGAACTATGCCTCCCTGCATGGCAAGATCTACTGCAAGCCGCACTACAACCAGCTGTTCAAGGCCAAAGGGAACTACGACGAAGGCTTCGGCCATCGCCCTCATAAGGAGCTGTGGGAACCCCGAGACGAGGAAGAGGAGGAAAGTGAGGAACCGCCGAAGCCCAAAGAGCGGCCAGTGGAGGCGAAGCAGCCAGCTGAGCGTGTGTCCGAGCCGCAGCCAGATCCCAGTGAGGAAACGTCGCCGCAGGTCAAGGTCACAGACATGGCCGCCTTGCTGGAGACCCGCACAAAAACGCGGGCCGGCTCCGGAGAGACGCTGCAGGTTGCAGACAAGCCGGCCGAGAAGCGGCGGCTGAAGGTGGCCTGGCCGCCTCCGGCTGGCGAAGACCGCCCCGGACCGCTGAGTCCGCCCGCAGAGGACGTCCCTTCAAACAAACCCCGGAGAGCCAAGTGGCCTCCAGAGGACGAGGTCCACTCATCCTTCCAGAGCTCAGAGCAGGCCGAGCTGAAGAGCCTGAGGAGGACCACGTCTCTGAAGGAGCGCAGCCGTATGTTCACAGTTGCAGCCAAACCGAAACCGACTCCCACGGCCGCCTCGGGTCCCAGGGAGCCGCGGCGCCCACTCAAATTAGTGCAGGACTGGACGGCATCGCTGGAGGAGAAACAGTCATCTGAAGACAAACCCGAAGTAAACCACCAGCAGGAGGAAAAGGAAGAGCGGAGGATGAATCAAACGCCAAACCGAGGCGTGAGCACCTCGAAGGAGGAGAATCCGACTGAAGATGAGGAGGAACGGAAGGAGAGAGCGCCGGAGGAGGCTAAGAAGGAGAAGCGCTCTTCACAGGATGTGGGCTTCTGGGAAGACAACAAGGAGGGGAGCGACGCTGAGGATCTGAGCGCCGAGGATATCATCAAGAAGAACCGCTACTACGACGAAGACGACGAGGATTCAATAGTATAAGAGCAGCTTAAAAATCCACTTCCAGAAACCAAAAAGAAAAAACATTTTTAGCTCGAAGGTGTCCGACTAGTTTAGCTTTACCAGATTTTACTCCTGCAGAAACCAAAACTATCCCAGCTATCTGTGAATCGAATCTTTTATTGCTCCTTTTATGTTTCAGTTATACTTGTAAAAAGATAAAAACATTTTCCATGCGCCCTTTGAAAAATGAAGAACAGCATTTAAGTTAGTTTTAGTTTTGTCTCTCCGTTTGATTTTAACTCCTGAAAACTTGGTCCAGCTCTGGTCTTCGCTCAGGGATCAAACAGCTGGTCGTTGCCCAGTTTTGTCCTTGCCTTCATATTACATTAATTCTGCTTTCTTTTACTTTTCTGTTTGAAACTGTTTTTTTTTTTTTTTAAGTTTAAATGTTTTATCTGCTTCAAATGTTTTCTTTGCAGAATACCTGGCTGATCTTCCACACACCGCTTGTGCAATTAGATTTGTTTTCTTGATTATTGTGTTGCATATTAGAAAATGTGCATTTATTTTTTTTTTTTTTGTAAATTCATCTCTTGAAATGAAAACGGACCAAATGAGCTGCCAAAGTTTCGTGGTGATTCCTAACATCTCCAGGGGCCTTTTCAAGTTAAAAGGAACATTTTCAAACGTAATCCATTTTGTATGGGAAACATTTTTAATGTATTTTTATGCTATGGAGTACATGTTTGCACAACAATTTGTCTTCTTGTGACTGGAGATCGCAGCCTGTTTCTGAAACAGAATTAAAATGTACTACTGAGTCCTTGTTGTGCTTTATCTTTTTTGGAGTCTAGTTCACAAACTAACTCTGTTCAGACTTTAAAATGAAGATTTGAGATCGGTTCTGGTTGGAGGAATCCTCGGGTGCCGTGAACGATATTCACAGCAACTGAAGCTCTTGAAGTTCCTGGTGACTTGATCCGAATCCAACCTCACTAGCAGCAAAATGCTCGACTGCAAACTGCTTCTGATGCAAAATAATGACAATGGTGAGAACATACTTTAAGAGTCTTGGTATTATAGAACAAAAAGTGTTTTTAAAAAGTATTAAATCAAGGGCTGATAACGTATTCTCCACCCCACTGCTGCCATAAATGCACAAACCAATTATATTTAGGCATTGCTGGCACCTTCTTGGGCTCTAAAGCCTTTTCGATCAAAGTTTTCTAGCAGCTAACAAATGATAAAATATTGAAATCAATGCCAATTTGCTCTTCTTAGTTATATTGGAATGACAGTGATACGCTGTTTTGTGCACACCAACGTAAATCACTCAAATGATCCTACAAGGTCATTTCTTTTTTTGCTTAAACGTTGCACATAAGGTTTTATGTTAAAATGATTTTGCTTTCATTTAAACCACAACAAATTCTTCTGGTGTAAAGACAATGCTGATCAATACAGTCATAATAATGCAATAAGATAGATTATATTAATGCACAGACTTGACTGAAAATATGGAATAAACACCTGCTAAATTTAACAGGCATTTTTCAAATGTTTCTTGAATTAAATATAATTTTTATCCAGGCTCGGCCGAGGCAAGGCAGACCAAGCAGCCACTTAGGGCCCCATGCAGGGCCACTAAGGGGCCTCCTCAGTGGAGCTGATTTTTTATTTATTTATTATTATTTTTAGGCCCGAGCAGCTAAGCGCTGCGAAGGCCTATTGTTTTTGTACTGTTTATTATTATTTTTCTTCCCACCTCTTTGGGGGGCTTTTTGGGGGCCTTATCATATTCAAAAACTCACCAAACTTGGCGGAAGCATAAAGGGAGTTTAAAAATTTTGATTTTTAAGGTCAACACAAAAATCACACAAGAAATGGCTCTACAGCGCCACCTAGAAATTTTCAAAGGACCCTTTCCTATTCACTTACTTCATCGTAGAGACATGAAATTTGGTACACTTGTAGAGCTCCCCAAGACGCTCAAAATTTACAATTAATGTCATAGTGCAAGTATCACAGAAAGTCGGCCATTTTGGATTGAAGCTCCGATTTTGACCCCATTTTTTGCCGCTTTACAGCCTTTCGTATTTGATCGAACTCCTCCTAGGGATTTCGATTGATCGACTTCAAACTCGGGTCAGTCTGTTCATAAGGCATGTCCCATCTAAAGTTATCAAAACGGTGAGTTTTTGAGTATGCTGAAGGGGGCTTAGCAGGGGTCAAAGTTCACCGACTCGCCAAAAAAAATAAAACTGTTATGTCTCCGACACAGAAACTCACAGAAGCACCAAAGTTACTGTGATTGATCATCATCGGGTCTCCTACAATACCCTATGGTTGAATGATGACATCACTTAGGCCACGCCCCCTGAGAACAGGAAGTGTCATGTTTTACTGTGAACAGTCGCTATCTGACCCCTTTGACCTCATCAACATGAAACTGTTCCCAGAGACAGAAGACATGTTGGTGTGTTGAGGATTCCAACCCCGACCAGCTTCGATGAAGCAGGTGGGTGTGGCGGCGTGGCGCAGTGCCCTGTAACGCCATTGCCATACGCTTTGGCTCTCAATTCCACAGTTTCGGGCCGAGCTGCTCCAAACTCACTAGGATGGATCCTCGTCGACTCCCCGACAGGAATCCATCACAACATTTGGTGGCCGTGGCCTAATTTTTCTATAGCGCCCCCTAGAAAACTTTAAATGATCAGCTCCAAGCCACGCTTTAACCTACAATTATGAAACTCGGTAGACATGTGTATCTTTTTCAGGACGTACAAAAAAGTCTCTTGGAGCCATGGTCTAAACCCCACAGGAAGTCGACTATTTTGGTAAAAGACGTAATTTTCTCTTCAACATTAATGCAGCCCTGAAAATATAATTTATGAAGGCCATCTTAACATAATAATTATTTAAATATACATAGTTATGTGTTTTGGTTTGTTCCAATAATTCTTACACTAAAAATATTGATTATTCTTGGTTAAAATAATAAGTACGTGATTGATCAGCTGTCACTGTTTAGAAACTATTTCCGTAATTCGCCACTTGGGGTCAGTGTTACTCCACCAATGAAAATAGATTTCCTAGGTGTCAGTCTTCTCCACCAATGACAAACAGATCGACGGACGCATGGACGCATCTAAACTTTGCAGAGCAGTCTGCCGTGAAATTTCCAAAAGGATAGCGGTTACATATAAACTGAGAGGTTATATGTAACCTGAAAGGTTATATGTAAACACTCAGATAGTTTTTGTTGGCTTAAAACACGCACTAAATGTAGCGTTTTGTTAATAACTGTTATTTACTACTGCAAGTAAATGCATCTATATAACTTGTCCCTATCTTACTGATCAGTCAAGCTTGCAGAAGCAAGCTGCTACGCACGAGGTTCGGCGTATACGCTGTGGACTGTACTTTTTTTGTTTTTGCTAACCAGTTGGAGCTGCTAACATTTCCTGAACATTTTGCACGGACTTTGGAGCCACAGCACCGACCACGCTCAACGCTTTTGCTTCGGGTTTTGGAGCTGCAGATTCGAACAACTCTCGTGAGCCGGAACGGACTGTTGAAGCGGAGTTGGAGCAGTTTTATTGCCGTTCGCTTTAAAAAACTGGTAACTCGCGGTGCGGTGAGTAACGCTGATTATAGGAGCCGCCATGTTTTGGAACTCCGAGGACGATGCTAACCGAGTCTGTCAGGCCTGCAACGTTTGTAATGCTAGCGCTTTTATAATTAAAGAGACTGAATAGTGTGTTTGATATATCCAGTTTGATAAATTGAGCCTTGTTTGTTGTTATGCATAGAACCTGTTTAAAGGCTTGTTTAAAAGAGCTCTGAGAAAATGCTAAGTATCTTATTACCGATCCATTGGGGTTATAATATTTAGTTGTAGCGCTTCCTGTGATTAATACCTAATTAATGGCTGGGATTGAGCCTGTGCTATTGTTGTGACAGTTAACTGTGCTCTGCTAATGTGCTTTGCCCTTGGTTTATTACTGACCAGAATGGTTTATTAAGCTGGAACATCTTGAACTTTAAAATTTTCCTCTGATTTTAGAAGAAGGTTGAAATTGCACTGCATTTACATCTAAGTTGTAGTTAGCATGAAAGCATGTGGGCGTGGCTTAGTGTGAAACTGAATATTTGCCATGAAAGATGAAGATTAAATAACTTCCAAATGCAAGACGACAGCTGGACCAGACTTTCTAATTCTCTCTGCAGAACAGTCCTTAACACATTTACATGGTTACTTCATGACATCACGTTAGCCCCGCCCACTTTTAGCATAGAGTGACCTTTTTTTTTCTGCTGTATATTTTACTGTTATTCTATCATTTATATGAGTTTCATGATCTGAAAACTGACTTAAAATGATGAACTCTGTGGAATGCTGGCTGCTGACCGAACACGAATTTGGGTGTAGAAATGGCGAACTGCAGTGCTTCGCCATGTGCATAAGATCGGCTATAAATTACTCATGGATCATCCGACTGGCGCCAAACTGGATATGTATGACCTTTGTTGACCTCTAAGGAGCACAACAGCATTGAAATGTAATTTGACTCCACTGCGCCCCCTAGGTTAATCCACCAGCTATATCTCCTCGCTAAATGCACCAATCTGCAACACATTTTTTGTGGGTCGTCAGGGAGCGCCGCCGAACGCATCGATGCGTACCGCCTGGTGGACGGGCGCGGAAACTGCGCAACGGCTTCTGCGATGGCACGTGGGCAGCCCTGCTGGAATCTGCGCAACAGCTTCCGCGGTGCCGTGCGGGCGGAGGTGCTGGAAATTGCGTGAGAGCTTCTGTGGTGGCTGGCGGCCGGCGGTTGCTAGTTCCCCCGCGGTGGCCAATAGGCCGGAGCGGCGCTTGGCTGCGAGGGCCGCCCGACGCCGCTTGCGGCTTTAATTTTTTTTATAATTTCCATGCCATTATAATATCAAAAACACACAATTTCACTATAAACTTATTTGTTTTTACAATAATATATATATATATATGATAACGTATGTAGAAATCATTATTTTATAGATAAAAAAAAACAAAACAAAACAAAAAAATCATCTGCTCTAGGAGGGCCCCTGGTGGCCGCGGTAGGTACCGCACGCTTCGCCGGTACCGTTATCTGTCGCGCGACCAAACGTCCAAAGCTCCGGTGAGAAGTTAAGCAAGCGAAACCCTGAAGGAAAGGACCGACCCTTCATGGAGGGAGGACAGAAAGAGGAAGCCCGTTTTCCATCTTTTTACCGTTTCGGTCATGTTATCAGACATGACATCTAACAACGCAGCGAGTTCGAACCAATGCTAAATCATTTTAAGTAACTTAGATTCAACAATGAAAACTATCTGTGAGACAGTCGCAGTGTCGGTCATGTATATGGCCTCAAAAGATGGCGCTCATATCCCTGAGTCTAGAGCAGTGACGTCACGTTCCAACGAAAGTGACGTCACTTCAATAAGAATGATAGAAAACATACTAAGAAAATGCCTCAGACCTGCAGCCTGCAGGCGGTTCTAGACACAGACAAACAGAAGTGGCTCTTAACCTCCGTGAAGCTGACACCTCGGCTCAAATACATTAAATGATGACTGGATGTGTGTGACCTTTGTTCACCTTTGAAGAGCCCGACAGCATAACTCTAATTCTGATTCCGTTTCTGGGTTGCATAATATTGATCTACATAGTGCGTACTCTACAATTTCTAATATCACTAATAAACTAAAATAATCCTTTTCTGGGTTAAACGGGGTACTACACAGTTTCTAACAAAGTCAAATGAAAACGAGGAAAGGACACATTAGGGCAGATGGCAACATTCAGACAAAACAAAAGGGTGAAGGCAGTGACATCATGGCGGTGTCATGGCCCTGACATCACAGGGTCATGAAACCATGTTGAGGCGGGAACGAGCGTTATGTTTACATATCTTCAAGGAGATTGGAAATATGCAGCCCTTCCAAGGCAACGCGGGGAAAGCCAGTTCAGAGATAGAATGTCTTTGGTCGGGTAGATTATAAATTTCAATCTTCGCTGAAGTCTCTCCAATATATCTCAGTTCTCAATTACCCGCATTAGTTTGGTCGTTCCACTGAGCTGAAACTAGCAACTTCTCCCAGCTTGATTCCATCTCATTAGTGAGCTTTGAGTCCTCAGCAGGACAGCAAGACTCACATCCAACTTGAGTCTCTGTCCACACCAACAGTATGAGTGTTCGCTAGTTCGGCCAAGTCCATCACAAATCTGTCGATAAGCCAGGAATCCGCCTGCTCCAAACAGCAGAAACCCAGTTATCACAAATAAATCCAGGATGAATCCAGGTGGGTGTGTCCCTGGTGGACAAGAGGGCTCTCCTGTGCCCAGTCTTCTTGTCGAGAAAATTTCATCAATTGCATGGAGAGACCAGTTGACCAGATCTATAATTTGTAGATTCGGAGGACGTGCAAAGAAAGGCTCCAAAAATATAGAAAAAGACAGGACAAAAGCAGAGCAAGCAGGGCAGGGAGGGAGCAGAGGAAAAAACCTTTGCCTTCACCAAGAGCAAAATAGAAAAATCTCCAGACGGAGACTCAACAGCTGGAGACTCAACAGTTGAAAATCTCCAGACGGAGACTCAACAGCTGGAGACTCAACAGTTGAAGTCTCAACAGCTGGAGACTCAACAGTTGAAGCTCAACAGCTGGAGACTCAACAGTTGAAGTCTCAACAGCTGGAGACTCAGCTGTTGAGTGTCCAGCTGATGAGCCATCAGCTGTTGAGTCACTCCCTGACAGCAACGAGTCCACAAAAAGCTGTACAGTCTTTTTGTTCTCCCTTGAATGATTTTCTCTTTTTATCAGTTTCTGGACGAACCTGATGACAGAATTGAAGTGAATTCCAACCCCACCTCGAGTCACTCGGAGGGCTCCTCATCATCCGAGGGAGAGGTCACCTTCGATATCACGCGCTTTACAAAAAGCATGTTTAATACCTCTGTGCAGTCCTCTTCCATAGTCTATCAATGTCCATAGCCCAGATGAAGGCCTGTGAAACAATATTCTGAAATGTGGCTTTCAAGTCGCTGTACATGAACTTCTGGTTCTCCATCCAGTCCGAAACCACATCTGAGAAAATGTTTGTAAGATATTTCAAGAGATATTTGGTCTTCTCATAGTCCACTGTCAAATCATCATCCAGTCTTCAGCCGGGATTTGATGGTGATATTCCTCAATCGCATTTAGTACAAATTTGTCTGCTGAGACTTGGAGATTTCTTCTTGTTGAATCGATTGGAGCCATTTTGCTGAACGCAGACCCTCTTCTTGAACCGACTTGGAATGAGGTAGAATTTTACCAACAGAAGTTATATAGTGTAACACAACAAAGCGCTGGTGGCATCACAAATTATGACGCATCAGCACAAGAATTCGTGCAGAGCTATGATGTCATTGGCCTGCAAGTGTCCTGACGATCTGTGCTACTTCGTCGCTTTCTTATCTGACCACTTCTTTTTCAGTAACGACTGATCTAACGCCTTACTATTCCAAATCCAGGATGGATAAAATGGGCTTCACATGTAAGTATCAGCCAATCACGATCCCCCAAAATTAAGGAAACTGGCGCCCAGAAATCAACTGGTCGATAAATCAGTTGGCCAATAAATGTATCTTATTATACATGTATATAATGTAAACAGCACTGCCAGAGATGCAATAAATTTATCGCAGGTGTGTGAATCATCTAATGATCGGGCTGCTGATTGCAGCCAGTCCATGTTGTTAGCGGACCTAGAGGGCCCCAAACCCACATTTTGTTTCTTTCTATTAGTGCATTTTGCTCTTTAACAGGAGTAAATGTCATCAGATTATTGATGTTAACATGGAGGTACTCACATGTTGTTAAACATAGCTTTTAAAACAACATTCATTGGGTGAAAGTGAGCATCTGAGTGGTCAGAAATATTCCCAGATATTTGTGTTTCCTCTAAGTGGAAGTTTAGCAGTCACCTCCCAAAGGGCAATTTGCAAGATAAATATGTGACACAAAATAAATAAAAATAAATTACAATGTTAGCACACACCAACACCCATGCGACACACAGTAGAATATGGATGTTGTGGTGTACTATTGCTGTTACTCATTAAATGTGTCTGAAGTGTGAGAACGCTGTGACCGCAGAAGGAGGAGCGGAGTCGGCACTGCTGTGAGTTTAAATATTAATTTATTAACATTTTTGGCATTATCGCTTTAAACATTAAAAAAATAGAGGTGAAAGGAGGAAAAAAAGTACAAATGAAGGACGTGTTTGAACTGAAGATACAAAATGCTGCAGATATTCCACTGGAGACCGTAAACAATAAAAACAAACTGGAAAACACCCTCTACAGTACAGGACGACGTGATTTTACACCAAGCATTTTCAGCACATAAATAGCAGCGACTCAGCGTTAAAACGAAAAGAACAACCGCGATCAAATATTCCGGCAAAGGTTGAAATCCAGCAGCCTGGACTCGGCTGCATCTTTCATGCAGGACAATCTGCTCATTAGGCCTCATGTTAAGACATATGTATAGGTTTTTCTTTTAAAGGTACAGCTTAACAGGGAACTGTCCCTGACAGAACAGTACTGGTGATAGAAAATAGACGGACGAGCCCTTTAAAAATGCAGTCGTTGCTGACTAAAAGACACTTGAAGAACATGTTCCTTCAAAAATCTGGTTTCTCGACAGATCTTTAACTTTCTGCAGGCATGCAGAAGGAAGAATCTTTGTCTTTGCTAAAAAGTAAAAAAAAAAAAAAAGGTGACAAGAAAATGTAGAACAATTTCGGCAAAAAAAAACTAAAACAAGCAAATATGACACAGAGCAAAAGATAAAAATCACAAGAAAAAGGAGAATAAAAAAAAAAAATTAGAAGAAACTTAAAAACACATTTTTGATTATCAAATATACCTGAGAACAAGTATGGCTTCAATTTCAAAACACAAATTAAAAATTTACATCAAAACTTTGATTGAAGTGGTAGGGAGAAAAAGACACAAATCTCCACAAGGAAAAGTTAAATAATCAAATTTCTCGTAGTTTTCCACATGAAATTAAATATCAACATACAAAGTAATTTTTTTTTTGTTTTTTCAATCTTATCTGTTTCAGTTTAGTATTTTTCCTTAGTTTACAGTCACAGATTGTTTTTCCAGCATATAGGAAGAAAAATGACAATTTGAAACTCTGTAAAAAGTAATTTAAAAGAAAAATCTGGGAATTAGGACAACTCCACATCCATCCTCACTTGAAATGGCTAAAGATCACACATGCTTATGATATCAGCCATGTTTAAAGTGCTCCTAGCTGCTGCTGAAGTGAGAGTGAAGGCCATTCAGAAAGAAGACAGTAGCAGCTTATGAGTCTGTGAGGGATTAAAGCAGATTAATATCAGCCATTCCAACGAATGGAAAAATCATCTACAAGTGGAGGACATTCAAAACAGTCAAAGCTCTGAGGCCTGGATCACCCTGAAAGCTGACGGCAAGATGCTGAACGAAGTCCCCCAAATATCCACCAGGGGCCCTACAGGGCGGCTCTCGCTCCCGTTAGCCTCCAAGAAAAACATAGAGCTTTCACTGGAACAAGCTGGAGAGAATAATGACCTTTAGACAGGTGGGGGATATTTGCTTTAAATCAAATACCCATCAAATATCTCACAGGTAAAAGTGAAGGCTGGGGCAAACGTTCCTCAGATTGTCAGCAACAAGAAACGGCTCACCAAATCTCAACGTAAGTTGATCAGACTGGGTGCCAGTTTTTTTTGTTTGTTTCTCAGTTAAAAATCACATTGCTGAATGAGTAAAACAAACTTAATGTGTGTACATATAAATTACTCCCCGTCTTTCACAAAAAAACAAAAAAGTGTATTTGAATTTGATATTTTCCCCCTCAACTTTATAAAAAAAGATAAAATAAGCACTTTTTAACTGTGAGAGTAAAGGGTAGAATATGAAATGTGGTGATAAAGATTCACCTGAATCACAAATGTTTCTAAACACATTTAAAACCAAAGAACAGAAAGTAAACACAGCTTTTTGTGATGACTGTCCACAGAGAGAAACCCGCAAAAACACATTTCAAAATAAATTTCCAACAGGTCAAAAGTGAAGAAACACAAAAACTGTAAGTGATTTTTGCTCTAGTTTCTAGTCCAATTACCTTAGTACAATTGAAATAAGACAAAGTGAACTTTTCAGCAAGTTATAGGAGTTTATTACTCAAAAAGTCCTAGTTCCACTGGCAGATCATTTCGCTTATAGCAGCACATTGATCCCCTGTTGTAAGTGAAATAATCTGCAAGTGGAACCAGAACTTACTGATCAATATTGCAGAATTACTGACGCAAAACAAGCTGCTTTAGCGTTCTGAAACGCTACTTTAAAGTTATTTTTGTCATATTTCAGGCTTATTTAGATATTTGCACGAGAAACAAGACCAAAAATTCTTGGTAAGATTTTGTGTTTTTGCAGTGAAAAAAAGAAAACACCAATCAGCCATAAGATCCAAAACTGTAAAAGCTTTTTTGTTTTGTTTACTGATTGGTTTCTATTTCAGTATATTCTGAAAAAAAAAGAAAACAGATCACACACATGATATTGTTTAACTTCGGTCTAGTTTAGAAGGATAAAATGTTTCCATCATCTGGTCAGTGAGGAAACCAAAATTTGACTTTCTCAAATAAATAGTCCAATTTTTTTTTAAAAAATTCATCCAATAAGCGTCGTTTAGTTGAAGCTGGGTTCAGATTAAAGAAGGATTCTCTTTAAAGCTTTAAGATCCACTTTCTCTTATTGCAAGATAACAAACAAGAAGCATAAAAATAGCTTTGATTTCAACAAAATTATTATTGCACTTTTATTTCCTCGTAGTTACCTGAAACGGCTTCCTCCAGACGTGCTGCGTGAAGCAGCCGGTTCTACCGAGTCGCAGGACGGTGATCCGTCTCACCACTGAGTGTCAGTAATGGACCGTCGACAGGAGGAGCGAACGCACACAGTCATGGTAAAAATGATACGACGCCTCCTTTAAATTCAGGGGCTTTTCCATCTCTGCCTCGTCGTTGTAGAATAAATAAATCACATTCGCAGTTTTGAAAATAATTTCATAATCTAGTAACTCGTTTTAACCAGGACTGCCTTTGCTGATCTGTTTGGTAACTGAGGCCTCTTTTACTTTGACGTTTACATTCATCATTCAAGACCTTTGTTTTGGCATTTCATTAAGCCTCGTGTGTCAAAATGAATAACTTTTCCCTCCAAACTCAGCCTATTTCAACAGTTTCTTACAGTACAAAGATCATTTCACAATAAAGTCGTTTCTTTTAGGCACAGATGTCTTAAGGACCTCACTTTCATGAACCTTTTAAGACGCGTTTCGTCAGCATGTGAAGCGATGTTTACGCCACAAAGGTGCAGTGAAGATTTGGAGGAATCATCCCAAAGGTTTCTAGTTGTCCTGGTTTCTGTCACCCACTGAGGGGGTGGAGTTCAACTCTCACCTTCTCCCCAGTGCTCATCATGCCAATGGTGGGATAGAAACCGTTTGGCGGCAAGGCCACTTCCCTTTTCCCCACCACCTTCCCGTTCCTTGTGAAAAACACCTGTTCCGACACACAAGCAGGGAAAGAAGCGGTGAACGTCAACCAAACGCATCCGAGTCACGAGCTTTTACATTCCTGCCTTCGGACAGAATCTCACCATGACCTTCCTCCCCTCCGAATCGTCCCCCTCGTCCTCCTCTTCGTCGTCGTTGTTTGCATACAGGTTGTTCTGCACCTCGCTGGAAGCCACGTCCAGGTCAAAGTCGTCGGCGTCGTCTGAAAAGAGCGGCGTCAGCGTCAGGGAGCCGACCAAAGAGTTAAGAGAACAGAGACGACGTGAGGACGTTCACCTCCTCCGTCCACGCTGAAGTCTCGTGGGAACATGATCCCACAGCCCATGATGTCGCCTTCGAAGCAGCGCGGCCCGAACGGGTCCCCGACCCCGCTGCCGTGGAACAGCTTCCCGTCGTCTGCGACCAACGAGGAAGACGTCAAAACCCAAAATCCAGCTTTGTATGACACGTTAACGTTAGAGGAGATGATCATTTTTGATACAAAAAGTCTTGTGGCCTTGTAATTTCCTACAGACGGCTGACTGGACCCTTTCCTGATCTTTCTGTCGCAATAAGCAATTAATTGCAGGACTAATTAAAAGGAGTTCAATAATTTCCATTCTTCCAGCTCCGGTGTTCAGTGTTCTTTACAACATTTAAGTTTATTTTGTTTTAAGAGGGTGAGCTTCATTATTATGCTGTTAACAATATATTATTTGAAAACCATCTCAAATAATTACCACAGATTGATCACCTCATGTTAAATCCCCAGGGCAGTCTAGGGGTACTGACTGCCTTGACTAACAATTTATTGTTATTTATTTAACAAATAAACAAGGAAAAATGAAAAATACAGTTTTACTCTTTAAAAAATAATCTAAATAAATCTTAAAGGTGAAGATGAGAACCTACAGGGAAAGAAAGGGGAGAGTAACAACAAAAGCCAGGGTTTCTAGCAGAAAACAAATTCTCTATCCCAGCACCACAAAGCTGCAGCACACATGCTGCCCAATTGGCCAAGAGGCCCTGAAAGTCAGTTTCCCAGCTTGCCTTAGACTCTGCTAATCAAGAGGCAGAGCGAAACCAGCTGGACCTGCTTAACCTGCTGGAGATCAGCAGCAATGGGGGGGGAAAATCCTACATGCAGCCACCACTGCATGCAACACCTAGCATTGATGCAGAAACTAAAGGATCCACAAAGAGAAGTCCTGGATTCACTGTGATGGAGGTACTTTTCAGCAGATCCACATCGTCCTGTTTTATTGATCTTATCTCTATTCAGAGAAACTGCGTTTAGTGATAACTGGCATTTTCTCAGCCTGCAACACGATTAGTTGAAATGAAAGGATACAATCTGCCACACAACATTATCCCAGAGCAACATTCGTCTTCATGCTGCCTTCAAAGAGCCGACTCTGATCTACAATGTTGTCCATTTTCTTTTGACTGTTTTCTTCAAAATGTTTTTTTTTTTTGGCTTTAGATTTCTGTGTAGTGTCAGCATTGAACTTGCTATTTGCTGGGTTTCTGTTCCACTTTTTCAAATATTATCTTATTATGATATTCACACAACTGAAGGCAGAAGAAAAGAAAAAAATGTCTTTTAATAAGCGAATCTTATTCCATACTATAATCATATGAATATTAAGACGACCTGAAACACACAGAGCTTTGCTGTGACGTTAATTCCCCTCTGACATTTCCACGCTGTCACATTAAATCAACAAACATCACATAACTGGGTTTCATGTGAAATGTAGAGCATAAAAAAATGGAAGAAAATTACAGCTTTCAAAATCTGATCAAAATCCAAATTAAAATCTAAGCTGTGTGGTGAATTCATCCTCAACCCTGAGACGTTAACAAGGCTCGTTAGAAAACCAGCCTTGTTTATATAAAGCGGGCAGGGCTGGGGAACATCCACGTTCTCCATCAGAGCAGGGAAATTTCTTCCACATGTTTGCTGTGACGCCTTTCAGCTTCCTTCAAACAATGGATTTCTTCCTGCCACTCCTCCACTCAGCACATTAAGGATAGATGACTAACGCTGCGTTCCAGTTGTAGATGAAGTGGGAATTCTGAGCTGGGTTTGACGCAAGACCCGCGTTAACGGCAATCTATTCAGGAAGATGAAATTTCAACACGGCAACGCCCATAAACGTTGTTTCCAGTAGCATAAAGGTGATTTGAAGCTTTACTTTTCACCACTTTAAGTTTGTTCAGTTTAGAGTTGCAGGCGCTAAAGGTTACACCGATTTTAGACACTTTTCCGTTGCGTCTTCCTGCTGCTGATGTGAGGAGCAGCCGTATTGAAACGTCATAACCGGGGGTAGTCAGAGTCACTCCCAGTTTCCCAGTTGGAAATCCAACTGCAGAGGACTTTCCAGTTGATTTTTCGGACTGGAATGTCAGAATTTCCCAGTTCAGAGAGCAACTGGAACGCAGCATCATTGTGCTGTCAACAGCTTGAGCTGCAGATCTGTCTCCGACCCGTCCGCTGCTGCTGTTTGCTCTTCAGTGTTCCCTTCAGGAACAGCTGGGTTTATCCTCAGATTAAATTACACCCAGCTGGACTAACGCAAATATGCACAGTGTCTATCACATAAAATCCTATTGAAACACGTCACAGTTTTTGGTTGTAATGCGACAAAATGTGAAAAAGGTAATAGTTATTGGGAATCCAAGCCAACTTCCACGTTTTATTTTCACACGCTCACCAGCATGAATAACAGTCTGGATAAACAGAAATCAATCAGAGGCTTGGAAAAGAGATGATTGACCTGCTGCCCCCACCCTGGTCATAATGAACCTGCTGAGCTAGTGTTCACATGTCCTCTTGGTTATGTTTACATCCATCCCGCCGCTATCCAGGCAACGGCCTGTGCTGTCATCCAGCCAGTCACCAAAACACACCCAACGCTGCATCCAAGAACTTTTTGTTCTCCTCTTGTGTAATAGTATTTTTGTGTGATTTCATACCTTTCAGGAAGTGAGAAGTGTCAAGTATTGAGTTTCTTTCCAAGTGCTATTGAAACTGCTCTTAAGTGTTGAATCTATAGGACATGAACAGACGCATCAGAGATGATTCACCTGCATGGTAAGCGATGGAGCCTTTGTTCCAACCTGGATGTTTGTCCTTTGGATAGTCCTGCAAACCAAAAGACAAATTACCTAATTAGAAATAAATCTATAGAAAACATTAAAAGTTTTTCTAAAGAACCAAGTTAAGCTCTTAAACCATTGAATCTTGAGGATGGCTTAGTGCTCAATTAGAAGAACTGTATCATCTTCCATCAGACGTAGCTTCTAAACTGTGAAGGATTTTTCAGGTTGAACTCGGCATCCGACACGCGTTTTACTGGTCTTACCATTATTAGAATTTTTGTTGGTTAAATCTGAAAAAGGGACGACTAAAGACAGAATGAGGAAGGATAATCCAGTTGGTTTGATCAGCGATCCTAAACCAGTTCAAATTGTGAAACAGAACCAGAATCAATGGAGGATGAGGCAATATGAAATCCTTAGAAAGAAAAATGAGTTCTTTGTGCAGGAACTCCAAAATAGACGTTAAGTGATGTTGGCATAGCATACGACGCAAAAACAAACAGAGCCTGGTCAGCTGCAGGCGACTCAGCTGGGTCCGGTTTCTTGAATAGTTCTTGAAGTCGAGGTTCATACTCAGAAACAAACTTCTTCATTTCAAATGGGTCAACATAGAGGAAAGAGGGGACAATTAGCAGATATTGCGACCGCAAAAACAGACTTCTTTGTGAACAGTTTACAACGTTAAAGCAATCCACGTGCGTAGACGAAGAACACTGAAGATGGAAGTAACATTTGATAGAGGTGTTTTAAATTTATTCAGTAACAGGAGCTGACAGCATTTATCACGTAATCAGCAACACAAACATTAAGAAAAAGAAATCACAACTAACAGTGACAATAATGTCTGAAGAGAAGCCTGTTTGGATGTTTGGCAGAACCAGGAGTGGATGGATTGTGATGTGAAGCACTTCAGTGACACAGGCTTCTTTCGTAAGTTTAAAATTTTCATTCTTAACCATTTTTTATGCCTGGACTTACTGCATCTGGCTTTTGCTAGTGCAGAATTATGATGCATGTCATGCATCAGTGACATACAAGTAGGATAAAGTGTGACATGACTGTTCTGACTGCAGGCGCTTCAAAAACAATCAGATATGTAGATAATTTAACACCACAGATTGGATTTTTTTTGAGGGGCAAAAAAAGCAGAACCTGGCTGTTCAGACTGCGATGAAAAAGTCAGACATCGGTCGAATTTGACAGCTGTGAGAACCTGACCTAAGTTGGCCAAATACCAAAACCTTTTCTCTGTCACCACAAAGCTTCCCAGAAGAGACGCTCTTCTGCTCCACCCCCAATATCCGATAAATTAATTTATATTTGATGAGCTGAAAACATTTATTTAAACCAAAGGAATCTGTAATGTTTTCCCTGCCATCAATATGTACGAGAAATGGTTTGTTTACAGGCAGAAGCTAAAAGAATGTGACAACAGAGGCGGTCATAATGGCTTGGTAAAAAATGGAGGGCATGAATTGGGAACAGAGCAAATTGAGAGTAAACCAACACAAAAACAACAGACCCATTGACACTTTCCCCTTACGGAAGAAAACAGAAAAGGAATCCACAATAAACAATTGCTCATTTATCCAGAGTTCTTAACCTCTGAGGGACTAATAAGTGCCGAGCTCAGGTTACGATGATAGCGAAGATGTTTTGATTTTTGCAGCAGGAGGTAATGCTTCCCATCAGCAGCCTGATGCCCTTACAGGAGAAGATGTGAGGAATGACCCTCTGATGGATTTATAATTCCTCAACAAACCACAGACATGGCAAGAAAAACAATTCCAGGAAAATAATCAACCAAATGACAGAGCGCTATTCTCTACCCTGTCTGACTTGAGGGTATAACAAGCCCACACAGAGTAAGTCAGAGCAGCACAGACGGGGCAATCTTAGCGTCAGCAGCAATAATTCATCATCTCCTGGGCTGTGGGTGCTATCGCAGCTGGCAAAGCAGTGCTGCGACTCTGATGACTGATGCTCAATCAACTAGAGGCAAACAGTTGAGAGCAGCAAGCGAAAGCATGCAACGACATCGCATTCCATATCCTTCATACACACACACATATGCGTGCACAAACGACATGACAAGTGCCCCCTCAGCAATTACTGCAGCGTTTTATTTATATTAAAACAGGATGTGCGCAACGTTCGCGATGATTTCATTTGAGGCGAATGATGGCAAACGTTCAATGAGGCTTATTTCCAAAATATATATCACTTATTACCTTTTTATGAGGGGAAGAATTAAGTAAGACTTTATGTGCCAAAATTCACTTCTATGTCAAAATGGAAGAAAGATTTCTAAAAAAAAAAAAAAAAGAAGAAAAAAAATCAGATCTTATCTCTTTGCCATTTTGAACTGTGATCCCTCTGTAGTGGATCAGCATGTAAATGGAAGAAACAACTTTTAATGGAAAACCGGACATGGAGGCGAAATGAGACAATATTTATTCAGTTGTTGGCTTTTCCTCTAACAGTCATCCATCACTCGCACTGGAAACACTGAGTGCAAAAGTACATTCAAAGGAGACGGAGGAGGAAAGAGGAGCATTTAATAAAACACAGAGCGTGTGCGGTGAATTAATCTCTGGATTGATGTAAGGCAGCGGCTCTCACCCTGCGTGCCAGACCCAGGGCGATGTAACACTTCTCTCCAGCGTCTGTGATCTCCAGCTCGTAGTAGTGGAAACGAGGGTTGAGAGGTCGCCGAGCCTGAGCCAGGCCCACGTCCATGATCCCCTTTCCTTTCCCCATGTACTCCAGCAGCTGTGGGTACGAGAAGAAAAATGGCCCCAACATCACTGTTTGACATCAAATTAATAATTTTACAATGTTGCACAGAAATTAATGTGATTTTTATTTACATTTTGAGAGCGAAATTAGTCTTTTAAAGGGCAGTATTAGGTATTCTCCAGGGACAGTGTCATTTTATAGCACAATCAAACAAGTGTGTTACCTTCAGTTGTTATTAAAATGCTTTATATATCAACTATAACTTTGAAGAAATTTGACTTTGTAATTTTAATCCTTGAAATTAGGTCTTTGTCACTGTAAAACTCCTGTTCTTTCTGAAACACCTCCTTCAGAAAGTCATCACAACATCTATTAACCCTTTAACAACATTTTCACCGGCATTACACTGAGAAGGAGCTCATATAATGAACTCAGCAGATCCTCAGTTCCACCAGGTGTTTGCTAATTTCTGCAGGCTAGTCTGAAGGAGCTGAGTGGGGGAGTCAGAGGAAGCTTTTCTCAAACATGCACAAAAGACTCAAGACAACTCCAGGTGTATTTCTGATGAGAATAAAACATCATGTAAAGCAGAAAAAGGTCAATTTTACTCAACACTGCCCCTTTAAGTAATTTTAGAGAGATAACTTAGATCGTTTCAGTCTTCTGTCCAAAGCAACTGACTTCACTGTTAGAAATAGATGCGCTGCTTCCTTTTCCTCTGAATTTAAGCTCCCCTTATATGCAGTAGAAAAATGTCATCTTCTTCTGAACTTGTTGGAAATGAAATAAACTCTCAAGGGAAGTGAAAGCTAGCAGCTAGTCAAACATGCATTTCCTGCATTAGCTGACCTTAGCAATCAGAATGAAACGAAAACATTCTTATCAGCTGGATAAAGCTCTATGTTTTATTCAAATGTAAACATTTAGGCTCGTCTGGAGTTATCCAGAACTACCTCCGTGTTTCTAAGCTTCATGGTTTGAGTCGTCCGGTTGCATCAACCTGACAGATCTATTGGCTTTCTGCCTCAGTTGTACAGCAGCAGCAAATTGATTTTATAGCTGTTTGGTAATTATTCAGGCGGATTTACCTGGCGAGCCAGATTGATACAGCGAACATAAGTCCAGCTAGTTAGCTTCCAGCAGCTTATGAGAATGAACTCAAATTTCCACATAGGAGAGCTGTTATAAGCCTTTAGTGTTAAACTGTTTATCTTTATGGAAACCAGTTTTGATTGGTTTGAAATCCCCACCTGGTGTGATGCTTTTGAAAGCAGCATTATGCTACCACCACCGTACACAGCAGTCGTTTTTTTAAGCTTTTAAAATCTAATTATGTGATTGGCCAGTTTGATGTTGGGGATTTGTTGAAGCCGTTCCAGAAGTTTGTGTTTAGAATCATTGTGCTGTTGGAACACCTAGTTTTGCCAAAGTATCGATCATCTGTCCTAAGCTGTGAAATTAGAGAGGATAAATTTGGCTAGTTAAATTCAAAGTGCTGTGCGACCAGTGACTGTGCCTCACCAATAGGATCCTGACAACTTCTGTATCCATAAATTTGGCCTAGTTAGATAAAAATCTTTTTAATTTAACTAGGCCATTTTTTTGTGTGTGCATTTACATGATACCAGGCCATTTATATGGATTAGATCCCCTGACTCTTTTTGATTCTCCTCGTGTAGGAGTGCTGCTGTGATCTGGGGATCTCTGCTCCCTGCAACAGGAGAGCCCTCAACGTGATGAAAACTGTGAAATCCCACCAATGCAGCATTAATCTCTGTGAAAAATGTGTAAAAAATGTACAAGTGAAGTTGATTTTAATCATAGCCTACTGGGCTCAACTCCCAGTAGAATCCAGCAGAGTACTTTTTCTCCCTACTCTGAGAGAAAGTAGGGCTTTGATTGGGATCAGTTGGCACTCAAAAGACATAATTTATGACAGTTTCGTGGCTGCTTAAATCTGGAGCTGATTTAATATAATTTTTAAGGTTTCTGCGGTTATTAAAATCCATAGATCTGTCTCGTAGGAGGGATAACTACACACACACTCCCGCTGCAGCATGTCTCCTCTGTTATTAAACATCAGATATTAATCAACAACTTTGAGCAGCTGTGAACACTTAAACCTGTATTTCACAAAAATGTAGCAGTCAAAATATTTTTTAGTGTAAAGTTAAGAGAAAATAGAAACTGCAGAGGATATAAGCTGGTTTACTGAAATGAAAGGCTGGGAATATTCAACCTGTGAAATTATATTAGAAGTTCACTGTGAATTTAAAATGCACTCTTTTTCTGAAATTCATTTAAGTTTTATTTCCTATCATCAGTCCACTCTGAAAAAAGAACTATTTCAATAAAACCTTAATAGACCCAAATTAATCGTACTCTCACACCAATGATGCAGTTTATGTCCACTTCTGACCAGCTGGAGCTAAAGCCATCTTTCATTTCCTCTGTAAATCATATAAATCATAAAGAGACTAAAGCTTTGAAAGGTCATTTCAAGACTGCATTAGCTGAAGGTATGGCACCTTAAGTTTGTAATGCAAAGGAAAAGAAGGAGTTTATAATCTCCTGCTTGTGTAAACCTGCAGGTTTTTGCACCAGCGTGACGGCAGTTTTTATTTGTGATAAAAGATTATTTAAAGCCATTTAAATAGAGTATAATGAAGAAAAAACTAAGATAACGTCTTTTGATAAGTGAGATTAATTTCACAGTAAAGCAAACCTGATCTCATAAACTATTGCCAAATGGTTTTAAACACCTCTCAGGTGTGGAGCACTGTTAATGCAGTGGTGGGAAATACATGTTAACATTTCCTGACACACGAGTGCTTTTGGATCATCAATGGAGGGAGCTTGTGGTGCGCCACCTGCTAACACGAAAGCTTTAATCTGTCTGGTTGTCACTTCTAGACTCGACATCGAAAGCCGCTGAATGTGTCGGGACAAACCGGGTTAAAAATTCCAGGAGAGATGGAGATGCTAAGCGTGTCGGCGCAGTTCACAGCTAAACCATCACTTCCTGTTAAAGCTGAACTAAAGACACACCGCTCTGGCTCTGAGATAAAACAACGTCGATGGTTTTCTCACCATGCTGAGGAAGCAGAGTTTGTTCGGCAGACTGTTTATACATGATAGTATGTACAGTGAACGATAAAACTCCCAGCATGAGGCTAGCAGGACGGTCAAATAAGACCCTTCATGTTAAGTTTTACAATTAAAAGTTGTTCTATTCAAGCTTCAGTAAGAAATACATAAATTAAAAATAGCCCAACTAAAGTTCTTGCAGGACTCAGCTGGTTAACTAGCACTATTTTTATTTTATTATGTTCAAGGTAACTTTTGTAAAAATATCTCTTTTTACATATTTGTTTGAACTATCACTGTGCTGACAATACAATATGAGATAAAAAAAAACAAAACTTCCTTCTCCTTCCTGCACAAATATAGTGGCGCATCGGAAACAACCAGAGCCAAGAGGAGGGTTTTAGCGCCATCAATTACCCTCGTGTACAAGGTGCTCACGCCCCTTTATCCATTTGCTCTCTCCCAATTACAGTTTTCCTATAAAAGTAGCTCCTATTTTACACTGAATCCAGCTCTGCTGTGCAATTCCCAGGCAGACAGCAGTCATTACAGAGAAGCCCAGTTTCCACTCCTTTTGTCCCTTCTCCACTCTGAACTGCAGAGCAGCAACAAGACGCATGCATGGGAAATGAGATTTCACACAATAAAGCCAGCGATACAAAGAATGAGTGGTGTTATATAAAATACTGCAGTTCTCAACTTCCAGAATTAATATTTTTTTCTCCATTTCTCTTCTAAACATCAGACAAAGTGAAAAATGAACAGTCACTAGATTTCTTTAAACACAGTCAGTTTGGGTCACCAGGTCAGATACATAAATCGTTTGTGAAGCTGTTTTATGTCTCAATAAATCTGAACCACACATTATGAAAGTGACTGACCAATGATTACGGCTGCATGATTCAGACTTCTTGGTCTAATCTGTGATTTAACTACAATCGACAGCTATGGTCTGCTCTCATTCAAAGGAGAAAGGTTTGGTGGAAGAATAGAAACAGATACACTTTGTGTAGATAACAGCTATTGAAATTTAGAGCTTACAGTACATTTAACAGCTATCACAACTATATGCAAGGGAAGCTTAAGTAACTCTCTAACACTGATATGATCTGTTTAGTCAAGGTGTATAGACTGCTCAGTCCATTGGATCAGGGACATTCAGCTGATGTAGAGGCTGATTTGCTTTCTAAATGATCTGCTGCAGTGTCTAGATGCAGCAAGCTTGATGCTGCACAGAACAAGTGGAGACAAATGACTCAGGATGAGCAGAAGTACATCTAAGCAACTTTTTGTGTCATATGTTGCATCTCTGCTGCTCCTCCTTCCATTTATAGCTACAGCTACTGTTTTATGTGACAGACCAACACAAAGTGGAGCAGAATTGATTAAACATGATCAATTATCTAAACTGTTAAAGCTTCACAAAAACCAAACAACACATCAGATCCTTCATGGAAAAGGTTGAGGACAAGCTTAAATCACATTTAGGTTGCAAAACTCAGCAAGGACGACATTATTCTGAGAAGCAGATAAGAGATCATGGTAACCCTGAGGAAACTGCAGAAATAAACACCTCAGGTGAAAGGAATGAGCTGAAAGGACACCTACTAGTTGTGTACTCCACAAATCTGGGTTTTATGGAAAAATTAAGAAATAAAAGCAATAGTAGAAATAAAACTTTTAAGATGTCAACGTTTTAAATTCAACACAAGCCATGTGGAAGAAGGCGCTCTGATTAGATAAGACCAAAACTCAACTTTCTGGCCAAAATACAAAATACTCTTCCCGGAGGAAATACATCACCCTAAAGAGACCGATCTCACAGTGAAACATGATGCAGTAGAGACTCGTTCTCTTCTGGGAGGTGGATAGTGCTGAATACAGGAAGAAAACCTGTCATTAAAAGCAAACGACTTAAGACTGGAGCAGAGCCTCATTTTCCAGGGAGTCAACAACCCTCAACATAAATCAATGGGTTGGTTTAGATTCCAGGATATTGATGTATTAGCTAAGCTAAAGCACTGAATAGAATGTAGATCAAAGTTTTCAGATTTTTATTTGTAAAAACTAACTGCACAATTTTCCTTTCACTTCATAAAGTGCTACCCTGTGTTGGTCTAACAGATTAAATCCTAATACATTGTCGATTATAGAAGTAATGTGACAAAATGTGGAAAAGTTCAAGAATAACAGCTACTTTAACAAGGCACAGAACGTTCCGTTTTGTTTTTTGTTACATTTTTGAAGTAGTTTGGGTTTTTGGGGAAGAAAAACCTGCCAAAATATTCAGAGGGAGACTTGATAAGTGTTTCTAGGTGTGAGGTTTTCTATGCTAAAGCTAGAGAACGGGTATAATTGATTAACTTCACCCATTTAACACAGCACTTACATTATTTATTCAAACAATTTTTCACACTGCTTTTTTTCTTTTCAGTAAAGGTGCTATCAGTAAGCACAAAAAACTCTCATGGACAGAATGAAGAAGAATTGCAGCCCCGTTGAAATGCAGATTTTCTCACATCGAGGCCTGAAGAGGAATTCTTTGCAGCTCATCTTTGTCTAATTCCATCTCACAGTTTTTAAATGTCCAACTTTTAGATGCTAATCACAGCTGACGCTGCCTGAAGTGAGTCACGCAAAAAATTTTTTTTGCACATTTCCCTCAGGACTGACAAACCCTCTGGATGACTTACCGTGCCCGTCACTTTGACGTCATGGAGACGGCTCCAGTCCTCTTCATGACTATCAACTATCATCTGCCCGTCATCCTCCTCCGTCCTCCATTCAGCATTCAGGTCCAAAACCACTTCCTCCCCGAGCGAGTGCATCCCCACTGCAGGGTAGAGGTCTTCAGGAGACGCTGGGATCTCAACACTGCCGATCTGAGCAAACGTTTGGAGACCCCGAAAATGTTTAGACACACACCTGGTTAGGGTTTGTATGTGAAAAGCAGGACACTTACTTCTTCTCCATTCTTGGTAAAAAACACCGTTATCTGTCCGTCATCGGAGTCGAACGATATTCCACAACCGATTTTGTCACCTCTGCAACATTTGGCACCGAACTGCTGTCCAACTGTGCTGCCATTATAGAGCCTGCAGGGAAGAGACATAGGACATAGGACATATAAAATCTGGCAGGTTATTTGCCATGCCAAGGCTTATCATCTTCTAAATACAAGACACATAGCACTGTGAAGAGAACTGAGTAAAAAATATAAGAAGTGCTGAAATAACATGCAGCCACTAGACACAGAATTAATATCGCTTCAACTTGTTACATTAAAAAAGCAACAGTTGGATATTTGGATTAATTATAAAAAACAGCATCAACTAGCAGATGACTGAGGAGGAAAAGAAGAGGGGATTATCTTGGTAAGTTTGCAGTTGTGCCATACTCTTTCCATTTTAAATGGATCGAACAAAGCTCTATGTCACAGGTGTCAAACTCCATTCCTGGAGGGCCAGTGCCATGCAACTTTTAAATGCAGTTTGCTGCACCACACCTGAATAGAATAATTAGGTCATTAGCAAGGCTCTTGAGAACTTGTCTACACAAGGAGGAGGTATTTAAGCCATTTCATTCCAGCGTTTTGTACCTGTGGCACATCTAAAAACTGCAGGACATCGGTCCCTGAGGACTGGAGTTTGACACCCCTGCTCTAAGTGATGTTCAGATCTTGGAATATTATTTTACAGCCTAACACTGCTTTTTTATATACCGTATAATACTTCCCAGACTGGCTAGACGCTGAGATCAAATTACAAAGGCAATGCTAATAGAAATTTTAATATAAGGAATGAATTAGTAACACTTCAAAAGGTTGGACTGGATTTTATTTAGGGGTATTAGATTGAAGGGAGCAGAAATACAAATCACACCACACTTGAGGTTCTTATGTAAAAAAAAAAACTAAACAAAAATAAAAGAACCAACATTAGTCCATCACATAAAATCCCAACAAAATACAGAGACATTTCTAACTATAGTTTCACAAAATGTGGCAGAGTTTGCAAGGATTGAACTGAGCCAGTGATTGTCTAATCTGCAACCCAACAATTCATTGTAAAGATTAGAACAAATCATCATGACCTACTTGCCATCATCGGCATGGAAAGCTACAGAGTTTGGGAGCCAGCCAGGCTGATGGTCCAGCTTGTGGGACTGAGGCACCAAACCGACAGCAATCATCCCCCTCACTCCTGTATCATTGACAGTCACCTGGAAAGAACAACAACTCCATTATTGCAACACAAACACATGCCAAGAGCCAAAGAAGCCCTGCGGGTGGGAATGCACATTTATGTCTGGTATGATGGGACAAACAGGGGAATATTAGAAAACGAGAAGCTGAGAAGAGACTTACTGCCTCTAGCTTTTAATGACAAAATCGATTACATTTTATTTTGCAATGAGTTTGTTCTGTTTTTGCTTGATTACATTTCTAAGTCAAGCGTTCACAACTGTTGTCATAACTACACAGTGACCACATGACATCAGCCTCAGGGCGCCCGATGGGGCACATTTATAGCACAATCCACGGAGACAAGGAAGAGGAAACTTTCAAATTGTTTCCCATGACCTCATTTCACCGCTGGTTCAACAGGCGTAAAAAGTAATAAGCCTGTGTTTCCCTGTAACCAGCAGAGAAACCCTCACATCTCCAATCAGCTCTCCAATCTGTAAACTTTTCACTTACTGCCACATATCTACGGTTTTCTTTCTCTTCCTGAACAGCTGAGTCAGAAGAAAGAGCCGCCAGTAAGTTTCTGGGGTGAAAACTTCACCGCACATTAAACCAGCCAGGATGTAACTGTAAGGCAAGTTAGAGCATGGCGAACTCAGAACACTCACCGTCCTCAGATGCTTGTCATGTACAGTATCTTGATCACAAAGAAATGAGCAAGCGCTCAGAAACCACAGTGACGGCCAAAGGTAACTGAGTTATAAGCGCCTAAAGGTAAAAAATTACAGCTCAAGCTCATCTTTATGCCTCGGTGCTGCAACTGTAAGGTCTGAATTTTTACTAATCTGTTAAACACAGATTAGTTGGGATTTTCTGGATGTTAGTTAAGTTTTAACTAACATCCAATCGACTCAAGTCGGATTTGAGCCGATTAATAACATAATTAAAGTTTGGCATTCTTCAGAGCAAGCAGGCATAGTTTAGGGTCTTTTAGTGCAAATTCAACAGCACAAAAAGTTTTGCAATGTGGATTTATAGACATACAAAGAGTTTCTTTGACAACAGTTTGAATCACCAAATAATTACAGCAACCTGAGTATTTAATCTACTACATTTCTATTTGTAAAGAAGAATTATTGAGTGGTTTTACACATTTATTTTGAGTGTTTCCTCTGCAGCAGGAAATACAGTTATGCTCAGACGTTTTCCCACATTCACCACAAATATCAATGTCATCATTTTGGTGCTTTAAATGATGCAGTTGAACCGTTCATGCAGAGTTTTCAAAACAAGAACTACAGGCAAAGTTTTGAGTTTACTGAGGATTTTACCCAACTTACACAGGGTTAAAATTATACAATTTGGCTTAAATATTGACAACTAATATTTAGTTTAATTCAATTTTATTCCATTTCAATCCCAAAATATAGGAGTAATGTACACTTTATTTTAAATATTTAGCTGTGAGTAAGAAGAATCTCCTGCAGTGGTCAGTATTGCAGCAGATTGGAAAAACCCTCTGACTCAAGAAAACCTTGTGAATTTCTTTACACAATCAGGTCCAGAACAGAGTCAGCTTTCTTTAAAAAGGCTATAGCATGTCTTTTCCAGGCACATTGTGTCATTTTACAGCAAAATTAAGTAACTATGTTACCTTCAGTTGTTAGAAAAATGCTGCTTTTTCCTACATGATTTTAAAAGAAATTTGACGGCTTAAAATTGAGCCTCTGTCTCTTGCTCTTTCCGATATTGTGCTTTCAGTGAGTCTTCACAACAATCATTCTCATTAGAAACTGTTTTTGTGGAAATAGGCGGCACTTTGTGGGAGCAAGGCAGCCCCGAATGTTTGCCATGGGAGAATAAAGTATTTCTCAAAGATGAATAAAATAATCAAAGCAAAACTCCAGGTCTGACTTAGATGAGGGAATTACATCATATCATAACATCAAGCTCAAAAAATTCAGTTTTACACAATATTCTGACTTGAGAAAACAAAACAGCATATCAACACAAACATGATGATTCAGGCTCCTTCTGCAGCTATGGAAATAGCAACCCTTTGGAGTCATCGAGTCCATCATGAACTTCTTTATAGGAAACTATTCTAGAGTCAATCTGTGCAGCAACAGAGCGTCATGGAGCAAGACAAAGAACCCAAACACAGCAGTAAATCCACAAGAATGGCTGAATAGGAGAAAATCAAGCTGTTGCGATGAATTAATAAAGCAGAGCTCTCAACCTGACTGAAATGCGATGGCGGAACTTTAATAGTAGTACATAGACAACATGAAGTGATGTTTTAATAAACAGTGGGTCAGAATTCCTCTATAAAGATGTCAGAGACTGATAGGCATGCCTACAGCAACTACTTCGACTCATTCTTGCTAAAAGGTATTGGCTAACTTTGGTTTCATCTACGATAAATAATGACAGTCTGGCATAGCTTGCATTTCTTTGTACACCTGAGGAAAGAACCTGGTAAACTCTCAATGAGTTGTACCATGCAACAGCTGAGTAAAACTCTAAAAATGAAGGAGGGTGTACTTTTATTTCCCCATGACTGTGTTTCACATGGTGAGTAACACTAAAGCTGCTGCTTTCACATTAATAGAAACATGCATCCTGTTGTACAAGTACCAGAGAAAATATGAGCTCCTGTGTGAAAAGAACAATAGAATAAGAAGGAACCATCAGCTCTTACTTCAAAATAGCGCCTCTTTTTTGACAAGGGTCTGCCTGACACAAAGCAGCCGACCTCGTCTGAATCCCCATGGTACCTACATATGCATCAGGAACAAGACAGAGTTATTGCTTCAGCTGAGAGCGTGCAGCTTTCTCACTTTCAGCTTGTCCATCACTATTACCTGAGCATATCGCCATCTCTGAACATATTCCTCCACCGATCCCGGTAACGCACTGCTCGCACATCACGAATTTCTCGAATTCGCCTCCTCCAGTTCAGAAAGCGATAATGAAGGTTTATGTCGTCCATGTCTGAAAATCATCCCCAGCCTGAGGCAGAAACAAAAAAAATAAACAGACACCAAATGCAGTTGTGGTTTTAAACATTAATGTTCAGAAAAGACACAGACATGAAAGGTAGAAGATTGAAAAAAATTAAATAAAATCAAACAAAAGAATAAAGTTGTGGGATTTAAACACAGTGGAGTAGAGGTTTATTTGTGGTACTTAAAGTAGTTTTATGTCCGTCATTATTTTGTTTAACTTAATACAGTTTTCCGTTGAACTCAAACGTTATCCTGTAACCAAAGACAACACTCTTTCCCACCCAATGTTGACCACAAGATGATCACTACTGTTGCTTAACAACAACATATTTATGAATTTAATCCCTAGGCCAAACCCTTCCCTTTGAGAAGTTTGAGATTTTCCATTTAATCCCATATCCCAGAGACAAGTACAGGCCTGGACGTCGACTCAGCTGCCAATGGGCATAAACATAAGACCAAAACGCTTTTAGCCGTGAGATGGTCTTGGGCCTTTTCCTCAGGTCTTCAGAAGCTCTTGTAAAAATGTACCGTTCAACAAAAAGGGAGTCTCCTAACCAAACTCAGGACTTCAGTTCAGAAAATCTAAAAACTCAAATACATCTATGAATGGTATATCAAAGCTCAGCATAAAATATTCAAGTAATTGCAAATTAGATCCAGTTAACTTTTTTTAAATTTCATCCGGTGAATCTGTGACTGGCTTTCCTGTAAACTAAAAAGCAACTTCTTAGAAAGTTTATGGCGCAGTTTTGTAAATTTGCATAAAAAAGTATCCAGAGTGTAATATAACATATCTTTTTTTTCATTCCCATTTTAATGAACCGTATGTTGTAACATCACCGGAAATCGTCGTCTACATACTTTACTGCATTACCAATGGTCTTCTGAGTCAACTGAATTGATCTGTTTGTCTTTCTGCCGACAAATAAACCAGCAGTATCATCCTGCCTGCTACGTCACTCTCATTTACCTGAAACTGAACTCTGTATGTTTCCTATATACAGGAACAATGACTTGAAACTATGAGTCCTTTATGGCTAAACTGACGTCTAATATCAGTTAAATGCGACTAATTACCTGGACTTAATAGGTCGTGTGTTCTGAAAAAGTAAATAAATTCCGGAGATGCTCAGTTTTAATGGTGGTGTATGAATACGTCCTAAACCATGAAATTACGAGCCGCCCCTAAACGCAGCCTCGTAAAGTACACGCAGGACTGTTGCCCGGCTAGCTGTTTCCAGCGTTAAAACATTACCGCGTCGTGGGGCTGATTATGAAGCGAAAACGGCCGTTTACCCCACGTCACGCCGATGCTATTCAAAGACTCTTAATCTTACGCTGGTTTCTTACTGTTTTATAACTTGTAACGCGTCGTCCGTCGGGTTTTTCTTCTTAATTTCAGGAGGTGAAGTCTGTCACTTTATGTCCAACCTGCTTTCCCGGAAGTCCCGCCCCTTCAACCAATCAAACGTGGGGAATTTTTAACCCGCGCAGTGCCAAAGCGCAGGAGTTTCGAATGTATTTTAATCTTCTAAAAACTACATTTCTTTAATATTATGTGCTTATTTCGGTCCATTTCATTTTGTTTGGTTTACTTGTTTTATTTATGTACGTGCTTATTTTAAATTGATACTTTATAGTATGTGGTGAAAACCATCTCATTTCTGGCTTTTGACTTCTGATTGACAAAATCATTGTCACAGACCGTGCATCAAAGACCACTGCCGTAGGCCAGTGACTCAGAGTCTAGGACCGTGCTGCCCTAAGCTGCTAATGTTACTCACAGAGCATTGAGACACACCTCGACAAGCCATTTCCTCACAAACCGCAACCAAGTTTGAAATGCTGTGAAATCATTCAGGATACCGTTATTAAAGAAAAACAGTTAACCAGCCGCAAGTCGAAGCAAACGCCTTTGGTAGATTAATGCTTTTATCCATGAACTTGTAATCTGGATCTAGATCTTTTACAAGATCCAGAGCCGTTTGTTCTCCAATATAAATGCTGCTGGTGGAACCTGGGTTACGATTAGTGGTAATCAGAGTAAATTTTAGTATTGCGCCGTTTAAAAGGAAATAACAGCTTCATGTGGAGCTTATCCACCCAAAAAAATCAAAAGGTGGACAAGGTTGAGCTTCTGCCTTCTACCTACATGTTGGGTAGGAATTTGGATCTTGGACTAACAATTTCCAAGTCAGAAAACCAGTAAGATTCATCAATTGTTGGCCTCAGTTCAAATTATCCCTTTGCCAGTTTAATGTGTATATTTTGCTAAAGTTCTTTCTAATAAAGCGATCCTCATTACTGGCACCATTTTTACTCACGCCACTGTATAGAACTTTAAAAGAACTTTTTGCACTTTATTAACAAGCACTTTATTTAGCGTTCCACTCTTAGCATAGATTTGCACATAAATAATTTGCACACAAGAAGTTTTAACTGTATTTATTGAGTATTTTTAGTGAATAGCCTGTAGCCTTTTGTTCTGGGCTCTGCACAGCTGCTCCTCATTGAGAAGTGAGGTGGTTGCCTGTGAAGGGAGGACAACTGTTACTCAGAGCAATGAGCTACTGGTGGGTAAAACTGAGCAAAGGTTTTGGGCATAATCTGTTAAGTGTGGAGTGCTAATATGAAGTGGCTCACCTGTCTTTTCTGTTTCCTCTCCAGAGTGTTTGGACAAATACTGCCCTGTGGTTCCAGACCCCATTTATAGGTCACGGGAGAGACCATTGAAAAATGGGGGGTGGAATTGCTTATGTGTTTTGTGGTGTTTCATTATGATGTGACGATAAAACATAAAATATTTATGAAAAGTAAATGGAAATGTTTGTATTTAGCAAAAGGTATTGTATTTAAATAGGTGGAGATTGGTGAATTGAGATCCCCTATGGATCAAAGGTGGTTTGGTCCGTCACAGTTGGTCTATTAAAGGCTGCAGTTTCACCTGTGAAATGATTATCATTGTTGATGCTGTTCCACCTGATTGTGCCTCAACTTTTCCATCCTCACTGTAAAATCCAGCTGCAAAAGATTGCCTTGTTACATTCTTTAAAACTTAAAAAAATACATAAATACATAAAAAATAATCATCCATGGATTTAAACTGTGGCATATGAGTTTATTTTTCATTGAAATAATGGATTAAATGGCAACCAACAGCTTACATTTTATTTATTTTAGCTGTGTATTATCAACTTAAAAAATGTTGAACCATCCATTTTCTTGTTGGATCTGAATCCACTGATCAAATGAAACATCAGAACTGCAAAATATTCCAGTACTAAAGTGGTGAAACGATCATCAAGCACCATCAATTAACCTACTGACATTACAAGCTAACAGCAGTGCATGTATCTGCATTTTATACATTAAAACACTAAAAGAAAAACATGTGCCAAAAAAACTTTTTTTCTGTGCATTTTTGTGCAAAATATTTAATGTAAAAAAAACCACCAGAAATGTAAATTTACCAATTTACCAGAAATGTAAATTGTGTAACTATTGCAAATATTACTATCACAAATCCACTGGATTTGTGGCGTTAGGGTTAGGAAGAAACTTCTATATTTTGATCTTTAAATTATGACTTTAAGGGGACCTTTCTGCACATTTTTCCAAATTTAATCTTAAAATGTAAATCTAAATAATTAAACTACATTATTAAGCCAAAGCCTAAAATGTTTTTTTTTCTTCCCGTTTTGTTTTAACTTCATTTAAAGCCATGTTTGACTGCAATACGGTTCAAAAGGCTGAGATCTGGTGATCTAAAGTGTTACTGAATTACTCAATATTCATTCAGTCACTGGGTAGACTGGGTTCTGGCTCACTGGCCTGGTCTACCACATTCAGGCATTGTCTCCGTAAATAAATGACTCTCCAGATGGGGAAAAGTCAGAGCAATGGAGCGTTAAACACTGTGATTACCTGTGATTTATGCCAGTGTTGAAAACACGACGGTTCTCCATGCTGACAGGCAACAAACTGGTTGAACGTGTGTGAGTCTTTGTGTGTGTGTCATGTCAAACTGGGGGTGTGCTCAGCTGGGTGAAAATGAGAGGAAAATCTAACATTCTCCATCTCGTACCCTCCCATATACCTTTACTCGCTGCTGGAGGCTCCTTAAAAGGTGCTGCCAGTCGTGTCTGTCTGCCTTATCATCACTGTCTTGGCAGAAGGAAGGAAATTATACCCAGCATTTATAGACGGAGAGACTGCAGTCAGAGGAGTTAAACATATCCGAGGACAGAACATTTTTACAGAAACGTAGTGGTAGCCTCTATCAGGATGAAATTATTTATGGAAAGCCTTCAAATCAAGATGCTGCTGTGTGTAAACATTTTGATACTGCTCGTCCGGGAGGTTGCTCTGTCAAGCATCCTGACCACGCCATCAAGAGGATGTCCAACCTGCACAGGAAAGCCTGTGGATTTGAGAGTGGCCTCTCTGGCTCCTGGGGAGCCGTGCGGCGTCTACACTCTGCGATGTGCCCCAGGTCTGCGCTGTGAACCTCCACGGGATGAGCCGAAGCCCCTGCGTGTCCTGCTGGAGGGCAGAGGCGTCTGCAGCAATGTCAGCAGCACCACACCGACTCCACAGGTCAACCCTGCAGGTAAGGCATACAGAGCTGCTTTATTAATGACTTTCTCTGCCTCATCCGTTGCCTGGACCCTCTATATTCGTACAGCTCTCCTCTACGGATTTCAGTGTCATTTTCAAATGTTAGGTTTTTTTTTTATTCATATTTTATGCTGGGAGTTATGTGTTTTGTGAAGTAAAATGCATTTTATTCGTCTGAAACTCTGTGCACATCATCAGCTGATGGTTTTTCAATAAGGGTTGCTGGAGGGCTGAGTGGATGAATGAGTAACTTTGGTTTAGTGGGTTTGGCAAATTACCAGTTTACTTTGGATGTGATTGGAGAGCATTTTAGACAGGAATACAACTTCTGCATTGAATGGCCAGAAAATAATTTCATTGCAACTTTTCATTACTTTCCCACAGACGTGGATTTGATCAATCTGACTGCTTTTTGTCTGCTGCAAGTTAAATAATGGAGCAAAAGGATGCACAATAGCTACCTGAAAATTTCCTTTTGCGACTTTAGCAAAGCAAATAATGTCTGTTGTATTTCCCTTTGTCTGACCTTAGAACCGACGCCAACTGAGAAGCCCAAAGAGGTAAAAATGATCTATTTCAGCAAAGTGTAAACTGTTTATCGTTCACTGTTGACGCTGCATGTATCCGTCTCCTCCTGCAGGCTCCCTGTCGCAAACTTTTAATGAAAGCCATCAAAGGTCTTGATGCCCATTTATTTAAGTCCCATCATGAAATCTACATACCCAACTGTGATAAAAATGGTTTCTACAAAAGGAAGCAGGTAGGATTTTAAATAAACAAAAACCATGTAAGAAAATTCAAGTTTCATTTCACGAATTTAAACTAGTAATATTTAGTTTGTATCAGACAAACTACACATGTATCATTGTATTTGGTTGACTCACCTGACAAGAAAATATCTGGCCAAAGATGTATAATGATTATTAAAGAAAAGTCAGAAAATTGTAGATTAATGGCAATAGAAAGTAAAATTGAAGTTTTCCTACCTCTCCTCTGTCGCTGGAGATTTTTTTTTGCATAGTTTTGGCTATATTGATGCAAATTGCTAAACATTTAGCCAGGCCGCATATTTTGGGGTGAAGTTCCATTTTTATGTGTTTTTTTTTTTTTCTTCTTCTTCTTCCAGTCGTTTTCATGACTTCTAAGCTAAGTAAAAAATAACCTTCGCCCCATTTTAAATACGCTATTACTGCATCTCGATTAAATCATAATGTTGCCACGTTTAGATCTGCATGTGTCTCGGTGTGCCAGGGAACTATTTGAAAAGTAAAAATAAATAAAACAAAAAATTTTACTAAAGAAATAGAGTTGATTAAAATTAATGTTGCTGACAATTCCACAGCTGAATGTCACCTACCACCTACCATGGCAAGAACTGAACTCAATAATGCCATTAATAAAAATAAAAAACATATTTATGATGAAAGAGCAATTTTGTGTCCGTAGGTCCCGAAAAGAGCGACTCTCACTTCAAGCTCAAAAATAAAGTCATTTCCTGCACAACCTGCCTCATACTAATTCTGCTTTTTTATTTTAGATGGACTTATCTTTGCATAAAAAACTTAAGTCAGTGATTTTTATATAGTCAGGCACATATTCCTTTTAATAAGATTCTGTGTCAGTCATCAGGCAGAAAATTGGTAGAGAAGAAGGGAAGATATACAGCAAAGGTGTCAGGGTCATGACCTGAACCCCAGACTGAACTCCAACTAAGCCTCCACAGCAACACCATGTGGTGCTACAATATGCACTTCTTCTTAAAGCCTTTAAATCTTCTAGTGTAAAATGAGATTCCTCTGACATCACTGACATCAGCCCCATATCTCAGATGTATTATTTTGAAGCAATATCAGTCTTTCCCACAGAAACAAGGTGGCTTTGATTAAGCACTCATTTCTGCTCATTTGCTCTTTGTGTGCAGTGCTGGTCATCTCTGGGGAAGCAGCGTGGGAAGTGTTGGTGTGTGGACGAGAACGGCCTCCCCGTCCCACCCAAGACTAAACAACAGGGCAACGTGATTTGCTGAGGAGTGGGAAGGACGTCACAGATGAAGGAACATCCGGACTAAAACCTGAACTGGCCGTTTCATACGTTACATTCCTGTCAGATGGAAGCACATCTTCATCTCCGAGGAGCTGCTGCCGTGATCAAACTTTGTCTCCTGACGCCCTCTGCTGAATACACTCAGATTGTGCTGATTTGATTCTTTCACTTTCAGCTGCATTGCGCATTCACTGGAGGTCGGACTGCAACTAAAAGTGATCCAGCCAAAATTGAACACAGATTGAAAGTGTTGCATATTTGATGTATTAAAAACTGTGCATCAAACCTTCAAACCTTTTAAAAACTCATTCAGCCAAAAACCTTTAACAAATTCAAACTTCCAGAAATCAGTGGCTCAGCATTCACAAGCTAGTAATGAGAAATTACAAACTCTTTTACGACTGTATTCAGGTTCTGTGACCTTTACAGATTTTCAGTGTGCTCCTCCTTACTGTCCTCCGAAACCACTCTGTTTTAAAAGTACCTGCTGCATATAAAACATGTCGCCCTATTTATGTTACTGTATATACGTCTATTTATGTTAAATGGTTCATTATGTTAGTGTTACACATAAAAGCAAACGCTAGTGCTCCTTTGAGGGAACTTAGGAACCTGAATGTTTTTTTATTTATAACATCGGTGACTTTTAATATTGATGATGATGACTGATAATTTTAGGCAGTATTACAATAATGTCCTGGACAAACTGCTTTGTGTGTAATGTATTCTTGTGAAGTAAAATATTATTAAAATAAATGTTCTTCCTTCTTTCTGTATCAACAAATGGACTCATGATAAAGAAGTCAACTAGCTGCCTAAAAATGCATTAAATACCTTTAGGCTTCTTGTGTTTCCTGTAGCATTTCTTGCAGCATTATAATTGGCTGCAATAAAATTTACAACTTTATTTCTTTATAGATGATAGACATATCTTTTGAGACAGCACCTTCTATTGGACTTTAACATATGGGAAAGTGTTATCTGACCTTTCTAGGAAGAGTCAGAACATTTGCTGATAACATCTGAGGCTACAAGATCATTTAAATAAACACAAACTGATGAGAAGGAGATTAAGTGGAAGAAAGCACCAATAGTATGAGAGCATAATACAAATATTAAAACATCAATATTTAATAATAGAGTGAGAACCACAATTCAAAATAATTCATATTAGTAATATCTATGCTGACCTTAATATCATCCTAATCTGGCTCATCATTTGTATGAACCGGATTAAAAAAGGAGCAACTGATAAATTGAGAAGGGTAACGCATTACAAGAGGAAGGTTAAGAGAAAATAAAACCTCAGAGAAGTTTTTCATTAGAGTTAAAACAGTTCAATGTCAGCTTCATGGCAGTAAGATTAGATAGGTTAAAATGAAGCCAGTTAATCCCAGTAATCCAAGTTAAATGTTTCATAGCTCTGTTGAAAAATGCTAAAAATATGTAAAAAAAAAAGTGTTATCACAACCAGAGGTTATAGTGTGCAGCCACAATACTCAGTTCTGCAGCACAAACACTGTTGTTGTTGTTATTATTTAATATTTATAGTAGTAGTAGTAGTTGAATATTGGCTCAATCACCATCACCCAAATATAGTTATACAAATATTTTATATATTAAAATAAATGATACTTTGCCATAAAAACTAAAACCACGCTTGAGATGTTCGCTATCAAACTTTTTTGGGGGGTCACTAAAAAAGTCAGTAATTAGTAATTTAGTCAATTTAAATGTCATAAGTTAAAACTTAAAAGCACATCTACATTTAACATTTCTTAAAGGGGTGACCTGGACCGAACGCGTCTTCTGAGCGCTTTTATTTCTGAAATAACTTCCAAACGGTGGTAATATTGGGTGCCCGGTGCGCCCCGGTGCTTCCCGGTCCTCTCTGTGCCTCTGCTCGGGCCCACGTCTCTGTAAAATAATCCTGCAGACGCCTGTTAAGGTTACTGCCACTCTAATACCACAAGGCTCACATTCATGAGATAAATACAACACCCACATAAATCAAGTTAATGTTTAATTACATTGATTGCAGCGTATCCTGTCCCTGCGCTGCGCTCTTGTTTCACTCTTAGTGTTTACTGGACCGCACAGTAAAGCCTCAGCTGCTGCTGCTGCTGCTGCTGCTGAGACTCCACCAGCCTGCTTTACATACACACAGGACTCGACAGGAGCGACTGCAGCAGCAGCGCCTGCTCGCTCAGACCGAGGCACGGAGAACCCGAGACGGCGCGATGTCTTCCCCCGCCTCCTCCCCGTCCCCCCGGGCCCTCAGAAGCCCAAAAGGAAGACGAAGAAGAAGCACTTCGTGCAGCAGAAGGTGAAGGTCTTCCGAGCCAGCGACCCGGTGCTGAGCGTCCTGATGTGGGGAGTCAATCACTCGGTATGCCAGCAAGCATAGGGGCGCCGCAACTCTGCGGGTCGGCTCGCGCGCGCGGCTGCTCATTAACATGTCGCCCATTTGATCATGCGCAGATTAATGACCTGGGCCAAGTGCCGGTACCTGTCATGCTGCTCCCGGACGACTTCAAAGCCAACACGAAGATCAAAGTGATGAACCACTGCTTCAACAAGTAACGCGCTCCGCTCCCTTTGTGGGCCCCGCGTCCTCTGGAGCCGCGCAGATTTTCTATGCGTTCATGTTTTCCTGCTTATCATTAAAGACTTTCAGCTCGTATTAAAAGTATCATACTACTGCAGTGAGAGCTTTCAAAAGATAAAAGTATAGCGATAATTGCAACAAACATGCTTATTTTACTGAACGTAATTGTTATTTGTGGGGCTGAGTTAAAAAGAAAGGGGCACTTGAGCCTTAAAATGTGAGGCAAATCCTTCGATTTGTTAGAACGTTTCTAAAAGTTGTGCTAAAAAACTGCGTCGTTTAAAGATTGCTTGTCAAACTTGTTGTGTAAAAACCGAGTGGGCTTTCAGTAATCCCTTGATCCAGCCAGGAATCCAGATGTCAACAACAACAGAGGCAGAACGAGCGAGTTCACAAAAAATAAAAGAGCTCGGGATTTTCACTGCAGTGACGTCCAGCAGTTTTTGTGTGAAGCAAGAAAAAGTATCCCCTCAGAACGATGCGTCCACCACCGTGCCACTGTGTTCGTTTTCCAATCCACCTGCATGTTGTCCAAAATGAGACTTTTAAAACTTAGAGCAGCGTCCTCCACACCTCCATGGTGTCTTATGGGAAACTTTTAAAGTTGTTGAGTTGTTTTTCTCAGCAGCTCCGACTCTGTCCTGGATGAACACACACACGTCACGCTCATATGAACGTAGAATTTGGATTTGCTTAAGTTTTTTGCTCTGGTTCTAATGTCCTATAGTTAATCGTAGCATTTTGTTTTGTTACTGCTTACATTTCTTGAATTCCTATAATGTCATTTTGACTTAATTAGTCAATTTCCTTTTATTTTGCCTCCTGTGCCATTGCTGTAGCGACATTATGTTCGGATCCTTGCTTCAGTTATCATCTGCTGTCAAGGTCAGATTTGTGGAACGGTTTTCCTGTCTGCAGTTTCCTCCCCCTGAGTTATGGATCTCTGCAGCTCCTCCAGAGCTCTCTTCATCTGGCCTGTGAGTTTAGGTGGACAGCTACGTCTTGATGGGTTTGCTGCACTCTTTCCATTTTCAGAGGGTGGATTTTACAGTAAAATGCAATCTGCTTTTATTAAAGTTCAGCTCGGGAACCGACTGAGCAAAACCGAGTAAGTGTTCGGTAATCCCATAATCCATCCAGGAATGCAGCTCTTTTAGAGACTTCGATAACAGAGGTGGAGTGAGGAATAACAAATGTTTTCTCAAACTGAAAGGTTGTTACTTTAACTTTATTTACTGATGTGAATCTGTGTGTGCGCGTGTGTGTTTTTAATGTGACCTGCTGTGGAAACAGGAAAACAGCGAGAACTTGAAAATAATGAAAGTGGACACCGTGGATAAACTCTGACAGCCTGTGGTAAACAGTGGCTCACCGTCCTGCTTGATCAAACTGCTTTTATTCCCAGGGAGAATCTTCCGGGCCAGTTTAAATTCAAAGAGTACTGCCCACAAGTGTTCAGAAACCTGCGAGAGCGCTTTGGCATCGAGGATCAAGAATACCAGGTATGAACCCAACATTATTCAGCTTGTGAAAGTGCACAGATACACGGATGAAGAACAAACCGTGTTATTTGAACAAGATCTTCACAAGCACACGTCTTTCAGCGTTCTCCTTTTGTGGCAGCGTTTTATTGATGTCCTCCTGTGTGCATTTGCATGGCTTTGTGCTTTATTTGCATGTGCCAGGAGGTGCACCGAGTTATCCTGCAGAACATGCAGCGAACATTAGTTTAGCGCACAATAACGAGCAACATTTTGTACTAGCAAAGCGAAATCTGCTTTGCTCGAGTTAAGTTGACTCAAGAAAAACAAAATGGCGTCTCTGTGTGAGACAGTGACGCGAGTCTGCAGATGTCTGCACAAAATGTTGTGTTTTTCATTTTGGAACGATTTTTAAAATTGCAACCTAATTCAGGAGAAACGATGTGTTGATGACGATGTTCTTCATGCCGGGTGACCTCTTCCTCCCTCAGGTCTCTCTGACCCGCAGCTCTCCTCTCAGAGACGAGGAGGGGAAGTACGTGGGGCTGCGGCTCACATCGTACGACCGCACTTTGGTGATAAAAGAGATTTCCAGTGAGGAGGTCGAGGAAATGCACAGCATCCTGTCAGAGTATCATCAGGTACTGGCAAAAAAGCATGAGTTGTTTTCCGTTTTCATCATTTGTGTTTTATGTTTTGGTCTTGTGAAATCACAAAATCTTTACCTATTTTATGTGACAGGCTCCCTTTGCTGCAAATGAAATCCAGTAGAACCAGCTGCCTTTAAAAGTAATTTAATAATTAAATTATTATCTTGTGTAAAACGCACAAGTCTCTCGGAATAAATCCAGCTGCACTAGATGGTTTTCTGGAAACATGTGAAAGAAAACTCTCTGGTCGGATGAAACCCAGATTTGACGCTCTGGTGTACGTTCAAAACGCCAAGTGGACAAAGTAGCAATTCGCATCACTTTGAATTCATCATCACTGTGATGAAACACGATGGTGGTGGCGGCATCATGATGTGGGGATGCTTTCTTCAGCAGGGAAAGAGAAGCTAATCCAACTTGATAGGAAACCTGGAAGAAAACTTGAGGTTTTCCCTTCCAGCAGGTCAATGACTCTAAAATTACAATCAACGCTAATTAAAACAAAATAAATACAAAAGCATGCCACACTTATCAGATTTTTAGGAGGCGAAATTTGAAACCCTAATTTGTTTATCTTTATTAAATATCTACTTTTTGCTAGTAAATTCCCCACAGAACACATCCAAATTGTGAAATGATAAATTGTGGAAAGGTATGAAGACCTTTGCATGACACTGACGTTCCTAATATGTAGATCATTTTAGATGGGGACGTGCATTTAATCATAGAGATGTAGTTGTCTTTAACTCTAAGCTGGTTCTGTTTGGAGAACAGAATCTTCAGTATCTCTCATTTCTTTGGCAAAGACTTAAAGCTAAGAGATGAATGATTTTTTTTTCCTTCTCGAACAGGTTAATATTTATCATACCCACAGTTTTTATTTATTTGTTAGAAAGCAGCGGCATTAATTTAACACAGGAGTTAAGAGGCACATGGATGCGAGAGCTTCCCTCCTGTGTCTGTGACGTCTGTCGTTTGTTCTCTGTACCCCCTGCAGCATATTGTCACCTCCCACGGCAGCACGCTGCTCCCTCAGTTCCTCGCCATGTACAGAGTGACGGTGGAGAGCGAGGACACCTACCTGTTAGTGATGAGGAACGTGTTCAGCCACAGGCTGCCAGTACACAGGAAGTACGACCTGAAGGTGAGAGGATTCAGAGTCAGGACAGCATAAAATAAATAAATAAATAAATAAATAAATAAATAAATAAATAAATAAATAATGTGCATATTAGTCGACATCAACACAGTCCAACTTAATTCAAATTCAATAATTTCAAGAGCAATTTGATCCCAATTATGATGCACGTCAGTCAGATGTGTTTAGTGAGTAGCACTGATTTACTTTCTCCATTTTTCCATGTTCAGGGCACGGTGCTGACTCGAGAAGCAAGTTTTAAAGAAAAGGTGAGATCATATTAAATCTATGCACTCCATCACTTTATATGTGCTGTGTGTGTGTCAGAAATGATGAGTAAAAAAACCCTTAAAACAAACTCATCTCTCACTGTAGTAATAACTTTACGTCAATCCAGCTTTTAATTTGAGTACATTTGATAGTGATAAAAACCCATTTTGATATAATTGTTTTCTAATAAATTACCGGTGAAACTTATTGTCACCTGACTTGGTTCGGTTTATTCACGACAGCAGATTGAGCTTAAACTCTCCCCGCTCCATTCCTCATGTTTCTGAATGTGAGACAAGTGGCCAGCATGTAAACATCGCCTCATTGTTGCTATGGAGACTTGTTAACCCCAATCTGGGGTTGTGTGACATCGTTTGTTTATCGCTCTGGCTACCGCAGCTATTTCTTGACTTGTGAGGATAAACACACATCTGCCTTTCTTTAATTCCATGTTCTCTTGTTTTTCCCATTTTGAAGAGTGACAAAGAGAAACGTCAGTGGGGAAAAAGGCCAGTTGAAAATATGAAAGATCTGTTTGTTTTTGCTATGCGTCCCTTTAGCAGTAGCTACTGGTCCACTCCTGTTGTTAAACCTTTACTGGGAGTAAAGGACAAGCAGGCAAAGCAGACCTAAATAAGAACACCGGGGCTGAAATGCACAGAACTTTGTGTCACCTTTACAAAACAAAATGTGGAGCATAACACTGTTTGTTCAGGTTAAAGAACTGCCCACATACAAGGATGCAGACTTCTTGAATAACATGCAGAAGATCTACGTGAGCGATGAGGAGAAAGAGAAGGTGATGAACAAACTCAGCAGAGATATCGAGGTGAGGACGTCACGCTTCTGCTGTCTGGATTTGCCGTCTTTTGAAAGGTTTCTACCGCTGCAGTTTTCCTCGTTTCAGTTCCTCGTGCGCATGAGGATCATGGACTACAGCCTGCTGCTGGGCATCCATGACACCGAGCGAGCCGAGAGAGAGGAGGAGGACGACGTGGAGTCATCCTGTGAGGAGGTAGAGGAGGACGAAAACGACCCGGCTGCTCCTCAATGCTCCGCCTCCCCCGAAGGAATCGCCGGCTACATGAGCTCGCTCAAGCCCATGGGACCCGGGGAGTTCGACCCGTATGTGGACGTGTACGCTGTTCAGAGCGCCGTGGGTGAGTGGCACCTGAGCGTCACCTCACGCAGAGCTGCGAATGGCGAGCGCTCGCCGTACTTTGGCATCAGTGTCACTCAACAGACGCCGTGAATCGTTCCCTCGTAGGTGCTCCCAGGAGGGAGGTGTACTTCATGGGTCTGATTGATGTGCTGACGCAGTATGATGCCAAGAAGAAAGCCGCTCACGCTGCCAGGGCTGTCAAACACGGGGTGAGAGAGCGCTACTCTTAAAAGGGACTGCTTAGCGTGGGGACGCAACACATCTCCGGCGTAAAGGGTGGCTTTCATCCTCTGCTTCCTTGTTTTTCAGTCAGCCGTGCTTCTCTTTGTGCTTTGCAGGCGGGAGCTGAAATCACAACGGTTCATCCTGAGCAGTACGCCAAACGCTTCAAGGAGTTCATTGCGAAGATCTTTGCCTAGTTCGAGGATTGATCGTCTTTTGATGCCAAGCTTGAATGCACAATACCCACAAGAAACTCTAAACATTTACAGCTAAAAAAATACATCTATGCAGAAGTATTTATGTTTATTAAACTTATGAAAATGTGCTCATATTAAGATCATTCAATCTGGAGCATAGTTCTGGCCTCAGTCGTGCCAAACTCTTCCTGTTGTCGGATGATGGACTGCACAGTCTCTCTGAAGGCTTATTTTATTGTGAGCGTCGTCAATTTTAGGCAAAGACAGCCAGAGTCAATTAACAATTTGACTACCCTAAATAGACTTTTATTAAAAGGCAAAGCAAATCCAAAACTACTGGAAATCTACTAGAGAGGGAACTCCTGGGTCCAGCAATTTGCACTTACCTAAAGCAGAAACGACACAACTTTGAAGACCAACATTTCTGTGTTTTGGACGGAGAAGCCGAGTCGTTTTAAAGACGCATCAAAGAGGTCGACATTACTAGCAGTCTGCTATTCATCTCACTCTCCCTCGCAGGGAGGGAAGCGATGGAAAACAATTTTCTCTCTTTGCATCCAGGGAGTAAAACCTGCTGGTCATGTGACCTCTTCTGATGAAGTCATGTGACTTACCCGTCTGTGTTAAATGTCAGATATTTCTGGTTTGCACCCATTGCAAGCTGAGAGAGATGCTGGATTACAAAAATGAAACATTTTGTGCCTTTCTGAATGTTCATTCATGTTTAAAGATTAAACCTTTGTGAATTCTGCAGGATGTTCAGAAGTTGGGATGTGGATTTAAAACCTGACTCTGCGTTGGTCGATAATGTTCTACAAACCTCTGAGGCTTTTGTTGAACAAAATTCATTTATATTCAGATTAAATGACACATTGAGACTGATTCGACTTCTGAAACATTGGAGTTTATCCAGACGTTTCTGATTAAACATGGCTCAATGCTTACATTTTTAAGCTGTCTTTATCCATTTATGCAACTATGAACTTCTATGAATTGGTCTTTGAATGAGCAGGTTTAGATTATGAAGGTAGCAAGATATCATGCGCTAATTTTGCTTCCTTCATCATTATACTCACGATTTAACAGTGATGTTTGCATTTCCAGTTGGCAGTCGGGGTCTGAAAGCAATCATCAAAAGCCAACAATAAAAAGAAAATGATTTTGGCTTTTTATTCATTTGAAAATACAGAATGAAATTGCATTGTCAGACGTGACAACAAGTCTCTTTGGGAGCAACATTCTGCGTCCTTAGACTTTATTTTAAAAAACTTTGGGTGAGTAAAAACACATCAATAAATGTGTCACAGTTTGGCCGATAACTGTTTTCTTGTTATTATTTATTTTTCTTTGCATCTCACCATTAGAGGGGGTTTTAATAGAGCAGGTGTTTGTCTTCTCATTAGCGCAGACAGTAATATAAATTAAGGTAAATCGAGTGATGTGACAAATTCATTTGTTTCTCTAATTTCAGCTCCATTTTGTGGGAATATTGGCATCGGTTGCGATATGGAAAGACTCCGTTATAAACGCGGTGAAATGTTCCGACTGACCTCTTCGACACAACTAATTAAAATGTTTCAGCTTTTCCTGTGAAAAGCTAATTAAAATTGCAAATGAGGCGAGAAAAACAGGCTGCGTTATTTCTGTCCTTCGCTCATTTCGCCTCGCCAGTTGGCTACATTTTGCCAGGCGTTTCATTATTGCGTTTTTCAGTAATGTAGTAAAAGCCTGGCTCAGTGTTCAGGTTCAGACATGTTTATAGCACCAAGTCAGAACCAGAAACTCAAGTACCTTTTATTGGGACTTTATGTAATAAAACACAAAGTAACACAAGATTCTGAAGAGAAAAATAATAAAAGCTGAAAAGTGTGGAGTGTGTTTGCATTTAGCTTCACTGCTGCGTCGCAACCTTTTTGCTGCAACAATATCCGGGAGTCTGTCTCTGACACATTGTTTTACAAACAAACAAAGGAGGGAGATCAGAGGACTTTGTAAAGAAAAAAAGTAAAATTGATGAGTTATTTTTCTTCCACTTTGTGCTGGATCTTCATGTAAAAACTGCACTGAAACACATTGATACTTGTAACATGTCAGAGTGTGAAAAATACATTGCATTTGTTTTTGTCTTAGATTTATACACAATTAGTTACTACATTTACAACTTGACCACATGATGTTAAGATGCTTTAGGAGTGATTCATATTTCTTGGTGTCTCTTTGAATGGAATCTCTGTGATGAAACCTTCATTTTTTTGTCTTTTTTTTTTTTTTTTAAGGCCTTCTCGCATCACATTCCTGAAGCTCCTGCTTCACACGGACAATTCAAAACACAGAAAGGATATGAAGGTTAAAATCAAGTGGCTTGAATTTTCCAATTTCTGCCTTAGATACATGTCCCAAAGCTGCAGCAACAAGCTCTGAAAGCTGACGCATATCCGATCCCCGCCCTCTGCCCGCCCCCGTTAATGGATTCAAACCACTAAAAAAAAATAAAACTCTGTAACCTCAGCAGCTCGGTATTGTTCAATAAGCTAACATTTTTCAAGGACGCGCTTTTTAATTTGTTATAAACCCATCAGTTCTGACCTCAGTGTTGATGATTCATTTCTCTTTGCACATTTGTTTTGATCCTTTTGAATGTGGGAGTGCTTTGAGGCAAACAACCTTGAGAGATCTTGCTTCAATGAGATCGTGAACAAGACAACCAAAAAGGAGCTCAGAACAACGCGCTTATTTTCTGCCCACACCTCCCTCGTCCGTCTCATTCATCCATCAAATATAAAGAAAGGCATTTTTCCACTTGAAGTTTAAGAAATGAACCTTAAAGTCAAGATTTCTGGCTGTGTTTACTCAAGTGTGTAAAACCTGAGTAAATTTACTGTATTAGAGAAAATAATGCTAGCTGCACACAGGCTGGTCAAAGAGTTAAACATGATAAACATTAATGCATGTCGGTGTAAAAGCCATTACTGTCTAAATACTGCAGTGGTTTTCAGAAGCTTAACTAAACCTGCAGAGGAAAATACTGGCCCATCAGTTGTAGTTAAATATTTGTTTAAATAAAATAATAAAACAAGAACTTACAAACTCGCAGGACGACACCTGGAGCAAGAACAGACAGAGACTAGTTCATGGGGTTAAACGGGATGTAACAGGAGGATCCAGTAAGGAGTGACCAAAGGAGAGGTGGTGAAATACTGGAAGTTTGAAGGCTGGGACAATGGACCAGTGCTAAATGGAAAACAAGGTGCAGGTGTGAGAGGAGAGCAGAGGGCAAGGTGAGGAGAGAAACAGAGAGAGAAATGGCAGAGGAGAGCAGAAAAAAATGCTGAGGCAAATCTAGCTGTGACAAAAGCTACAAACATAGACAGGCTGTATGTAGTACACACACTGTAAATAAACTAAAACAGAACGAACTGATGCAATCAAAGAAAAAATAACTAAGGCAAACGCAGATAGCAAATAAAAACCCCAAAATCCTGACAGAAACATGGTGGCGGCAGCGTCATGGTGTGGGGTTGCAGGGAAGCTAATCAGATTTGATGATAAGGCGATTGGGGGTAAATTCAGGACGATCCTGGAGAAAAACCTGTCAGACGCAGCAGAAAGACTTGAGACTGGAGAGGAGGGTCACCCTCCAGCAGGACGATGACCCGAAACAACACGGCTTGCAGCTGTAAGTACACTGAACAGCAGCGCTACAAAATACTGACTTTCAGGGACAGGAGTGTTTCCTTTTCGATTTGCACTGGACCCGCAGCTTCCCGCGGCCGTAAGCAGGTTAAGATGACGAATGCATCCTTTCCCTTCCACGTCACACTCGAGCGCTTTTGTGTGGCGTCAGATAAAATCCCAGTGAAACACGCTGAGGCTTGCTGAAGGGGTGCGAAAACTTTGGACACATGACTGCGACCTAGAAAGAAGTAGGTCGGGGGGCCAGCAGAGACTCCGTGTGTCTCCGGGATGTGTTCAAATGTTGCTGGAACATGAATTAATGAAGGAATGAGTCCATGTTGTACAAATGTCCTCCCGACCTTTGAAGTGTGAGTTCAGTTTATTAGTGGCAGAAAATGTCAATAAAATCTGAACACATGAAACTTACAAAAACAGCACAGCGTCAGAGAGCGACCTTATCGATAATGAATGCTTCTGATTTATTAAATGGGTAAAAAAAACAAAAAAAAAGAAAGAAAAAAAAAAAAAAACATGAAAAGAGAACAGCGTACATTACAGAAAAGGTCAGCTTTTGGTCACATTGAAAGTACTCCAAGTACTGCATCAGAGTTGATAATTATATAATAATATAGATTTGTTTCCTCTGTTGTGTGTCTGTTTTCAGACACTTAGAAACTTCACTAGAAGGCCTTGTTTTGTACATTTGTAAGCTCTTAATATTTAAAGTATACCTTTAATTTCTAGGCATTACATCAGGAACAATATTAGTTGAAAATTTTATCCTCTAAAAAAAACACGTCAGCATTAGCGTTTATCTACATTCAGTCAAAAATCAGGTCATTTTAACCTATTTATGTAAAGTGATGGGAAAAAGTATTTGCGTCTCTACAGATTTCTTCTGTTTTTGCTTTTTAGTCACACTTAAAATTTGCCACGGACAAAGCCAAAGATAACATGAGATGTATAATTTCACTTGAGGGGACAAAAATGCATCCAAACCGCACTCTTTGGAAAACTGAGCTGAACTTCACCAGCCTCACTCCACTGCAGCAGCTCGTGGAAAACGCAAAGCAGTTCAAAATCACCTGCCCGACAACAGGAAGTAGGTTAAAAGATTTCAAAAAGGATCACATCACTGACATCTATCAATCTGAAAAGTGTTCTGAAGCCTTTGGACTTCAGTGGACCACAGTGAGAGCCACTATCTGCAGACGGAGGAAACAGGAAGGCGAAGAATCGTCCCAGTAACCTACCAACGGTACGCCATCAAGGATTCATCCAGGAGCTAACAAAAGAGCCAAGAAATACAGAAAAACTCATTCAGAAGAGGCTGGACAATGGACAAAGAGAAACTCACTGCTAACCCAAAACAACATAAATGATATTTATCAAAAACATCGTAAAAGTTCCCAAAGACTCTTGGCTGGACGACAGTGGGACTGTCTGAAGGTGTGGGTCCAGTTACAGCTGGAGTGAAACTGTCAACATTTCAGAAAAAAGAATATTATACCTACAGACAAACATGGTGAAAGTGGTACTGTGATGGTTTGGGCTGCTTTTCTGCAACAGGATCTGAATCATTTGCTGTAGTTGATGGAAAAACGAAGGCTTCTGTCTACCAGAAGATTTTGTGGGAGCACGTCTGTGGGCCATCGGTCCTTCCCTTTGAGCTCAAAACATTTTGGTTACGCAGCTGAACAATAATCCCAAGCGCACAAGCAACTTCACCTCTGAATGACTCAAAAGCTTCCTTTTGGAGTGCCCTAGTCAAAGTCTGGACCTAAATCCAAATAATTTGCTTCATTCTGACCTCAAACGTGCTGGAAAACCTGCAGGGTGGCTGAACTAAAACGATTCTGTGCACAAGAGAGGGAAAACTTTCTGCACAACGACGTGAAAAACTCACATCCAGTCAGGTTGTCTGGAAAGAAAATTAGCTTGAGGATGTGAAACATTGAAGTGCGACGAAAACATTTTGGAAAAACAGAACAAATCTATAAGAGGATGAAAACCTTTTCACAGCTCTGCACGTGTATCTTTTACTATACTCACTTGAACGATGAGCTACTGCGGTATGTACAGTGTTTCGCATCAGACACACCAGTAACAGACAAAATACAAAAAAAAAAAAAAAAAAAAATCTGAGTTAAGCAGGAAACTAAAACTGAACTGAAACTCTGTACAGTTAATCTCTGAACAGCAATGAGTAACCCTTTATGTTTTATACACAGAAACAACTGTACAAATCATACAGTAATAAACCGGAAATTAAACACTTTTAAATTTGTAGTATTTTACCATTTTATCAACACGTTTCTATACAGCTGTTTTATTCCCCTTTATCCAGCCACTAACATATTTCACATCAACTTACACGTAACATAATTTATGCACTTAATGACAAGCTCTGATGAATCTAAAACTCACATTCACTGTCAAAATTAATAATAGCCATAATCTTTTATGCTACGAGCTCAATACATCCCACTCTTAGATTAGTAAACTTATTGCAGTTCTTTTACTTCTGGGCTTCAGCTGCTCAGAGACGCTGTTTGAGGCCTGCAGGCGGGTTTTCCATTCGCAGCCGAGTGGAGAACAAAGTCGAGAAACTGACTGCGTGATCAGGCGCGACTCTGGTAAACAGGTCGGTACATTCTACTTACATCTGAATGCACAGACATGTGGCCAAAAACAGAAAGAAAGAGAGAAAGAAAACATCAGTCCAGCACAGTGTGTTCTCCAGTTTTCATCCCTGAAACACACACACACACACACACACACACACACACACGCACGCACGCACGCACGTGCCCCTCTGAGCGTCTCACCTGTCTCCAGGTGGACGGGGTCTGTCAGTATGTCCGTGCGGATGGACAGGACTCGCTATGACGGCAAAGCGGGCAACACATTCACACACTCACTTTGAAACACGTTGCAGTTACGACACGGCTCTTCTGGATGTGCCGTAGCCCAGGTTGCCGCCGCCGCCGCCGCCGCCGCTGCTCTTATGCGTGATTTTGATCGTCGTGGCGACCGTCAGGCTCGGCGTCATGGCGGCGGGGAAGCTGGACGTCACGGCCGACGCGAAGCCGACCGTGGCGCTGAGCGCGGGGGGCCGCCTCGTTGGGGCAGCCGTGCTGCAGCAGGACGTCGATGCACTCCTGGCCCCCGGCGCCCTGAGCCAGAGCCAGAGCAGTCTGACCCTGAGCGTCCCGATGCCGCACGTCGCAGCCGTACTGCGAACGGAGACAAAAAATAACCAGATATACTTTAAGAAAACCTCTTAGAGGTCGCAACAAACTTCAGGCTGGAGAGATTCCGTTTCCAGCAGAACAATGACCCAAAATTCACAGGCAAAGCTAAAATTAAAAGTTTTAACTCAAATATTTACGTGAGCAGTCAGTTAAAAATCACCAATTGTGCTTCGTTGAACAAGTTAGGATGTAAGCAAAAGATGGTCATTATATATATATTTTTTTGCACAGAATCATTCTTAGATGATGAGATTTTGCCTATGTTGAGTTCCTCTCAGAATGAACTGTTTTGTGAACTTTAAATCCAAATAAACTGCAGCTGGCCGCTCAACATTTACGCTCAAGTCTGAAAATGTCTGCAAACAGATGTGCAATTACACAGCCGTACATCTTTGAAAAGAATAAGTAGAGCTTCGTGCACAACCAACAAGAATGCAGCAAGTAATTTCTCTGATTGGGTTGCTAAGGTAACGTCACAGTATCCATCGATTGTGACTTAACAATCGGGGCGTTTTATGAAACTACTCATTCTCCAGACGCCAAAAAACATGAATTTATCACCAGAAAATGGCTGAGCGTTGTGTTCAAGCACTTGGGTTGTTTTTAGAAGCAGTCGAGACCCAAATGGAAGCATAATAAATGTGCAAAATGCGACTTTTGCATCATAGGTTCCCTTTAAATTTGAGGCCTACGTTCAATTGAGGATCTATTACAAGATTTTATATAAAAAAAGAAAAAAAAATGGCATCAGTTTCAGTCTTGAGATGTGCGAATCAGGTACACCCTAAAAGGTACTGAATGCACATCCCACCTTCTGGTCTTTATCTAATATCAGTTTCCTTTCACTTCACAAATTTGTGTAAGTTCATCATAAAAGAGAAATAAATACGTTTCACAATTGTGCTTTTAATGCGGTTCGTGGGCGTACGAATACTTAAATTTTGCCCGTATTTTAAGTCAGACTCGGCAAAATAACAGCAGGATGACTAGAGGGGAAGTGTAACACACCCAGACCAGAAGCTGCGTCATCACCACATCAGCCTGCTGACAAGCAGCATGCAGGGCAGAGCCAGGCAGGCGGAGCGCGAGCAGCGACCTGGAGGGGAGCGACAGGAAGGGCGGGGCGTTGATGTCCTCTTTAGTGCAGTGGGCCAGAAGAAGCAGCAGCTTGGGCAGATTGCGCTCCATCACTGCCAACAGAAGACGGCCCGACATGCTGATGTCTGGGCCCTCGCTGGGTGTGGGAGGAGGCAACGGCGCCACAAACAGTTTCTGCTCATATTTGGCTCGGATCCACGACTCCCTCTCTTCTCTGAGAAGGCGCAGCAAAACAACAAAACAAATAAAAAAAAAACAAACAAAAAAAAAAACAGGAAAAATAGAGTAGTTGGTAGAAATATTTAGCAAGTATTCAAGCAGTCGTTGATTTACCGTGTGGCGTCGGGCGCTGGTTTCCGGTGCCCCATGGTGCGCGCCTCCCATATACTGTTGACCATGTGGTTGCCGATGGCGCTGAGAACGAGGGTGAGCTCTCGGGGCAGGTCGTCCAGGGCCAGCGAGCGGACCCGGGACAAGTGGGTCCCCAGGTTCCTGTGGATCCCAGAGCACTCAATGCAAATGAGAGCGCCCAGGTTCAGGCTGGCCCACGTCGGATCTACAGCAGGGATGAGACACAAACAGTGAATCACACACCAGCTGAAGCTGGAGTAAAGATTTAAAGCGCTGGTGTTTAAAATATGCCACGCAGACAGGAGTAAATTATGAAGACAGAGGGAAATTGGAGAAGCTTTGCTTACATTTTCTTTGCATCCTTCTGCTTAGATGAGATTTTAGTCAATTCAAGTCTTTCACAACAAACACAACAGATTTGGCTCATAATCAGAAATGATGTGATTTTTTTTTTCTTTTGTTAAATTGGGTCTTTTTAATGACTGAATAAGAACTGAAGTCAGATCATGTAAGCAGGATTCATCAGCTGGCCTTGATACAAGACGAACAGAGCAACGTGGAGGAAAAGTCTTTTTAAAGCAGGAAAAGCTGCAGGAGGATTTTAGAAAAAAAAAAAAAAATGTGTGGGATACTTGTGAATGCGTTCACTTGCTCGGTTGTTTTCTGGGTTTGAATATTAAGCTCAAAGTTACAGATCATAGTTACATTATAATGCGCATAATATCTTATTGTTACATCTAGGAAACCCAGATGGGGTTTAGTCAGGGTGGATTAACACTGGCACAATGGGACCCATCTGGGCTGAACAAATACACTCCACATCAGCAAACCTTACGGTTCTGTAAGTCTTAACTGAGTCTCATTTGGATCATGATTTCAAACTTTGTGTCACAAAGTTTCAAAATATGTCCTTCATCACATCTATAGAGGAAATTCGCAGGGCCATGATGTGACCCAAAGGCATTCCCATCTGTTCACGATCGTGACGTCCATTTCCAGCCCACGCTTAAATGTTGGCACCGCTCAAGGAAAAGAATGCAAGTATTCTCAGCTTCCTGTTAACTTTTGCTATCTGGATCTAAATCGTTTGCTTTCTTTACAAAATATATTTCCTGTGCGGTGGAACGGCTCTGTGGCTTTAGAGGGAAAAGTGGAAAAGGAGCGGATTATTACTAACTTGGAGCATCACAGTCGACGCAGAAGTTGTTCCCTTTTGCGTTGCGGATCGCCTGCAGCGCCACGGCTTCACTTTGGCTATTCTTGCGATCCTGCAGGAAACAAAGAGCAAACATTGAGGAGAAAGTAACAGCCAGCATGCCTCTTTGGTTTGAAATTGTTAGTTTTATTGGCTTTATATGTTCACAGACTGAAATAATAGTTTGACATGCTTCCTTCAGGTCATTATATGCTGGTTTGCTGTTATTTACCTTCCAATCTTTTTGTTCTGTTACTTTGAGATCTTCGTTAATTTTACTATAATCATTCTCTCTTGATCTCCTTATCTTTTATCCTGTGGTATGTTACATCTCAGTATTCTTCATTACAGAAAGTTATGGGAGTGTGTCCTTGGTTTCCAAAGCCATTTCTAAGTGTGTGAGTGTGTGTGGATTGCTTTAATGTGTGTAGGTGTTCAGGAGGTGGAGGGAGACTCTATGGTTTCTGTTATAAAACAACAGATTCTTCTAGAAATAAGATTCTTCTTCTAAATAAATAAAGATCATCTGATTTTTCTAAATGTGGAACTCCTTTAGAGATGCTTCCTATCATGTCAAACTACCTAAACTCACACTCAGTCCTCTACCAGGCATGTATTCTGCGATATTGGTGGTGGTGCACATGTTATATATGGACCGTGGTGAGCTGCTTGCCTTGTTTTTGCTGCTCTCACACAGCTGCAGGCTGGCCAGGATCTGGCTCTCGATGGCCTGGACCCAGGAGTCCCTCTCCTCCACACTCTGGGCCTCAAAGTGCCACGTTTGACCGGTGCTCGACACAACCAGGAAGTCAAAGTTGTCCTCCTCTGAGTCAGACACAAGCAAACTTTTGAGTTCGTGTAGCGGTGTTTATCCTTCTCCTCCTCCAAAATCTCAAAATAAAATCTGATGGAGCAAATTTCCCCTAGACGTAAAAACCGAAAAGATACTTTCTGCCTACGTGCAAAACATGATGTGCGGGGAATAAAAGAATTGCATTAACCTTCACATATTATCCCCAAAGTTTAGACGTTTAGAGTTGACGAGAAAATAAAAGTCGACCAGGAAAGAAAATCTGTTAGAGATACTTTTACCCTGAAGCTATTATAGCAGATGAAGAAATGAGAGATAGTCGATGTTCACGGTGCACCAACACTAACACTGTTAAGTATTTATAATGTTCCAAAGTTATGAATAAGCAAGTCATTTTTGTCCAGAATATTGGAGCATTTCGTTAAATATTCATACTGGTCATTTGAGGAGAAGCAACTCAACACTAGTGAGTAATTGAATTCACTCGTTAGCAGAATTCACATAAACTCAATATTTTTAGATATTTATGTTGCTGGCCAGTTGTTCATTACCTGTCTTGCTTACGTTTCTTGAGCTCCCAAAACTTTTCAGCTTCCACATTTTCCGTTTCGCTGCAGATGAGAAACAACAAAGTGAAGGCCAAAAATTCTTAGAGTTTATGATGCATATTAAATTAAATGTCCTGGCACAACGGTGAGGGCAGGAAGTGTTAGAGTATAAACAATGCTTGCAAAAACATCTTAATAATGATGCTTTCCCGTACCGTCGGCTTGTCCCACGGCCGCGTCTCCTTTCTGATTCATGCTCTTCTTTCTGCGGTGCTTCTTCCTGTCGGTCAGTGGGGAGGCTGAGCCGACGTCTTTGGTAGAGGAGGAGCTGGAGACGCCCTCGACTGCAGAGTCTGGCCACAGGAAAGCAGGAACAGGACGTCAAAGAGCTGCTTTAAGACAAATGTCCTGCACAAACGGTCTTCTGCTGAGCTCACCAACGCCTTGGGCGTGGTTGGACAGCGTGGACGAGCAGCGCTGGACACCGATGTTGCTCCTCAGGAACAGAGCGCCTCCCAGTCCTTCCACCTCCTCCACTTGCATGAGGCCACTCGTGTTTACTGTACAATTAACAAATTACACGACATATAAAGATGATTCATCTTTGTCCTATAAATATGTTTGTTCTAAACTGTGTGGGGTTTTAATGCTTTCTCTTTCAGGTGGTTATTTACAAAAAGGGAAATTCAGCAGCATTTATTAGCCTGTTATTTTCTATGCAATTAAACTTTATACAGCAGCAAGCACGGGTTTCTGCAAAGTAACATACTTTTTCTATCAAAATGATGGCAGAGTGACGATTTGAGCTCGCTTTGCCTTCACAGAGCGAAACATCAAAACATCAGGCTGACAGCAGAAGCTGCTTTGAAGAAACTGGGTCAAGCGTCGAGACAATAACCTTAAGTAACACAGCAACTCTACAGCACAGTCATAAATCAGGCAGTTTAAAAGGTATGCATGCATGCTGGATTATTCTGGCTGCATGATTCTGTCTGAATGCCTTTTCTCGGAAATGGGGGAGCTCATTTGGAGTGGATGTTCGCTTTGCACAAACTCTGCTTCCGAGCATGCTGCATAAATTTTCAATAGGGTTGAGGTTGGGATCACTCTAGAAGTTTGAGGCCGACCCACTTTATGCGGCCAACTACAGTTTTGATATGGGTTGGAGATAATTGTGCTTTAGTGACACAAAACTCTGTCAGAGATTCCACCAGCTGGTTGAGTTTTGATGAAGTGGAGTTATTGGGAGGCTTCTTTCAAACAGAGAACAACAAGTTCAACCACAGCAGGAGCAGAAGGTTTTAGTAGATGTTCACAGGCCTGTCACGATAAACAATAAATCAGTTAATCGCACAATAAATTAAAGCTATCGACTTCATTTTAATGATCAGCTTTATCGTTTCTTCCTGCCTTTTTCTCTTTCTGTTGATGACACTGAATGAAAAAAGGCTCAACTCCGGTGCTCTCCATTAACTCTCCCTTCCTTACTTCCTTAGTGTAATGCCCAGCGCGCTGCACGATCTGAGAGTTGTTGGCCCATTTTCTAAACCTGAGAGACACATTAGCCTACAGAAATCCTCAGTATAACGGTTTGATCGAAACCGTGTTGTGTCCAACAACGGACACAAAATAATAAGTCCAGTTAACTCATTTTAAAACCAGGCATTAATGAATGCTTTTCTATAATCTACCTGCAATACATGTGGCTAGAGTCAGTCCTGACTGAAGGAAAATTATTATAACCTATTTAGATCACATTAACAAAGAACAGCTGAAAAGTTACTGGGTTTATCAACTGCAATAGAAATTTTGCTCCAACTCCTCCCCTTGTTATTTATATTTTTTCTTTGCATGAAATGTTGAATAAACATTCATGTTGTTTCCACAACTCATCTCCGATGTCCGCTGGACTTTGGGTTGCATCGTGTCAGCTGTTTGGGATTCCCCTCCGCGCTTTCTGATTGGCTACCTGTCACATTCACCAGGCTTGTTAGTGTGAACTATGGCATTAGACAGTTGGATATGCCGTCTTCTCTATTTAAATCTAATGATTGCTGAAGGGCAGTACACTATACAGACTTCATAATCTGCACGTATTATTTTAGTAATCAATTATCCAATAGTTCATTCTGAAAATAATTTGATTAATCTGACAAAAAAAAAAAAAGTTTTTCATTTAATTACTTAAGTCTTTTTTTTAACACAATATTATAAATACATTAAAGGAAGGAAATAAGAAAATAATTAAATTACATAAAAATGTTATCTGCTATTCAATCTTAACTTTCCTTTAAGGGAAGCTTGATCATTTGTGGCAGAGGATGCATTGGCAGCAGCTAAAAAAATGCTGTCTACTAATGAGTTTATTATTTTTTTAATTAGTAATTGGAAACAAAAGGTGCTTCTTTTCTTTTCTTTTTTACATAAATTGAACCAGGCGAAGCTCAAAAATGTCACTTGAGGATTTCTGAGTTGAACATGTTTACAGACATGTTTAAGATTTTTCATTCTGAAGGCAAAATGTAGTTTTTGTGCAGCTTTGACTTAATTTCTGCTCTGACTGTGTTGCTCTTTCTGCAAATGGCCACTTCTGGAGTCTCTATACTCCAGGTCGCGTTTAACTGATTGCTAAATCAGTTGGTGGCTTTTTATTTCCACGACCGATTAATCACAATTAACTTGATCAATCGTTTCAATCCTGCTGTAGACCGTTTGCTTTTCGTACATTCCTTCTGCGGGTGAACAAAGCGGGTCTTTACCCTCGGGTCCCAGCACATCTTTGACCCGCCCGTTGAGCCCAGCAGGGGGTCCACATGCAGGCACAGCACGAGGGGGGCGCTTCCCCGGCACCTTGACGGTCACCCGAAGCAGGTCCATCTCTTTCCCCGGAGCGTTCAGCATGTACTCCTGCCAAAGCAAACAGCAGACCATCAGTCTCTCCGACACCAGCGCAAACGATTCGCAGGGCTGCGTTGGCACACGCGCACTCACGTTGACGCTGGAGTGGTAGGAGAGGATGCCGTCGTTGGACAGAGTGACATATTTCTTTTTCCACTCTTTGTTGAGCGAGCTCCCACTGCGCTTCAGCAAGATGCCCTGACGGCGATAAAAAAACAGAAGAAGGCTGAAGGAGGGGAATGTATTCCTAATGCTTGGTGCGCTTTGCTTCACACATTTTTGGTGCCATGAAGACTCGCCGGGCGCCAGCAACACCCACCGTCCATTCTTCACGCCGGCATGGGAGATTGCAGTGTGTCATGACTCAACATGATGAAACTGGCTTCACACAATCTGAGGCGACTGCTGGTGCCTTGTCCTCAGCTGAGGGGTCACCAGATGCATCTTATCTGCTCCTGCGCGTCGCGCACGAAGCCGTGTCCTACCTGTTTGATGGGGATGAATCGCCCGCTGCCAAAGTCGCCCTTAAAGTCTGCACTCCGTCTGTTTGAGTCGCTGCCTCTCCGTCCCTGCGCACGAGGAAGGAGGGAAAGGCTGCATCAGTGGCAGGAAAGGAGTCATTAGTTGGGACTATTATTCAATAAACGAGTGAAATACATCTGCTGGAAGGGCTGGCGCTGAACAGAGGCAGCAGCAAATCTTCTGTACTTTTGATTTGTTTCTACAGCTACAGTTCTGATCATCCGCTTACACGCCACATTAATATTTTTAGGTTGTTCTGCGTCAGCATGGACTTATAGTGCTAGCTGGAGCTTTAACTGCAGTTCGAGACAAGACTCAGTGAGCAATTTTGAGTTTATAGCAGATTCGCAGGCTCATATTTATAGGCTCAGATTTACACTTACACCCCAAAAGATACACACAGTGAAGGAAGAGCATTGAAATACTGGAAACCTCTCACATATTCGCAGTTGTAGACATTTGAAAGAAATCTTAATGACAGAGATTTAAGTAACATGACTAAATAATAAAAACAGAGTTAATAAAGGTTTAAAGCTTTAAAAATAACTAAACTAACTAATAAAGGACATCCACACATATATCCCCACTTGAGCCAAATCTCACCCTGATGTTTCACATCAGTTACACACGAAGGGAAAATCATCAATGAAAAACAAAACGCTGCAACTTGAGCCTGATGAGGGGCTTAAAGTGGTGTTGAAGAGAATCATTATTCTGCACATTATGTTTCTGAGAGCCAGATCATAAATGGAAACCAATACTTCTGGGATGTTGCTCTTTAGACAGATAAGCTGAAGTACAGAAGACGGAGCATTTTTGGTGAAAAATAAATACAGCATTTCAAGAAAAGAACTGTATACCAGCTGTGAAGCATGGCGGCGGAAGTATCATGACTTGGGAATGCTTTGCTGCAACACTACACTGTGGTATCCAACAAGAATCTCACTGCGTATCAAAGAGTATTTCTTAAGGGAAAACATAAATCCAGCTACAGAAAAGACATTAAACTGATGCATTATTGCACATTGCAACCTGATAACGAACCAAAGCACATAAATCCACCCAGGACTGGCTTCGAATTGGAAAATGAAAAATCAAAGGACAGGAAGTGACCTCACTAGATGCTGCTGTGTGACTTGAGACGGACTGAAACATTCAAGAAACTCATCACAGATTTCACAGACGTTTCTGAAGTGCCTCATTCCAGTTAATTCAGCCAAAAAGGGTCAGACGTTTTTTTTATTGGTCTCGTTTAATATTCTAATTGTCAGTGAAACAGAATATTGGACTTTCATTTAGCTTTAAGCCATAATCATCCAAATTAACAGTAATAAAACGTGAAATATTAATCTGGGTGCAATAAATCTAGATAACATTTGAGTTCAGCTTTTTAACACCAACGGGGAAATAAATCAACTTCGTAGAGCGATTCTGATTTATGTTGTAAAAATAAATAAATATGATTTATGTTGTAAAAATAAATAAATAAATAAATAAATGACAATCAAGGCTTTAGCAGCACTCACCACAAATCTGGGTGTGCGCTTGCGGACGCTGCGGACCGACCCAGGCACACCGCTGTCGCCTTTCTCCCCCCTCAGAGTTCTGCCGATCTCTTTGTGGCTGATCACAGGAGTGGAGGGAAGAGACGAGGAGTAATCGCTGCTCTGGCCGCCGTTGCTGGCCTGCAGAGAGGAGAGGAATATCTGAGAAATCCTCACCGAGAGCAAACATGCAGGAGGTCATATATGCTTTTACCTGTCCTGGAAAGACACCAGACACTGGAGTGGAGCCTCCAGAGTGACTGGGAGAGTTGGGAAGAGATTTACAGGAAGCCAGTAAAGCGGCTTGCTTCTTGGCTGCCATGATCTTCTGAGCAGCTGTAGAATGAAAATGAAAGAAAACAGAAAAAAGAAAAGCTTAAAATCTAGCTCTAAAAAAAAAAGAGAGAGAAATATCATCCAGGACAAGGCGCACACACACCGTCGTTGAAGACTCTGTTCACGTTGAGGCCGTAAGTCGCGCAGGTTTCATAGTAGGTGCAGCGCCGCACATCTGAACACAGCTGTCTCGCCTTGGCGTCGTCAATCACTCTGGGGTTCGTGCTGCTGATCTTATCTGGAAAAAGCATTGACTTATTTTTTTATATATTTTATGTAATTACAGCTTAAAATGAACGTGTCAGATGTTCATATAAACAAAAGCTTTGAATGAAAAAGAGTAGCCGGAAGAAAAATAAATCGTAGACAGTCTACTCTTTCCCTCAAAAGACAGTTCTATGCATCAATCAACCATCCATACAGACGGAGAGAAGGAAGCTCAGCGTATGTTGTCCTGCAAAGGGGAAATTCAGGTGCAGCAGCGGAAAATATTTCTTTATTTTCTTAAAAGTAAAAATGCGTCTACTCTCTCTGGTTTCTACAGACAGATTATTCCACAAATTGGATCCACAAAGACAAATACAACATTCAGTTTGTTTAGTTCTGACTTCTGGTTGTTCTAAAGTCTCAGACCCTCTCAAATTATAAAAAGCTATCTCTTTTAACCAATTTTTTTTTTTTTTTCTTTGTATCCATCTTGATCAGACGTGGAACAGGAGAGCCTCACCTTGAGTGCCGACGACCACAAAAGGGATCTCAGTGACGGGCCGGTGCAGAGAAAGCTGGTGGTAGAATTTGTAAACTTCCTGAAAGCTGGCCTCATTCTCCAAGCTGAAGACCAAAATGACGGCGTCCACCCAGCTGGCAAACTGAGAGATGAGACAGAAGACAAGCAGGAATCAGTGTACCGGAAAATGTTTGCATTGTTGCAGCAGGTTGGGTCAGTCTGCAGCATACCTGAGGCCCAGGAGGCTCCGTCTCTTCTCTGATTATCAGCAGGTGACTCTGTCCGTCCACCAGCACGTCCTTAATGAACTGCCGCCCTGGGCAGCAGCACAGACTCCATTCATCACCTCTTATCATTACCTTTTTTTAGTATAATTAAAACTGTGTACATCGCTTTACAAAGGTATTGATACTGTATATATTTTTTCACATTCCCACCATGAAGTTCAGTGTGTTTTGATGGGACTTCGTTGTTTATAGTTGCGACAGGAAAAGGAAAAAAATGATACAAGGTTTCTAAAATTTGTTAAAAATGAAACTATGAATCTGTGGTGACTTTAGATGGCAATTTGTTACTTTTATTTGTTTCAAACTAATAAGCCCTCAAAACAAGTGCAAGTTGCTCTTTCCGTGTATAATTTTAACTCCGTTTAATAATAATAATAATGCTTCACTTTATGTTGCCTTATCACATCAAGTCCAACTAAAACACACTGAAGCATCAGCGTCGGAGGTGAAGGGAAGCTAAACCGACCCTCTGCGTTCTCCTCTGGCTGGTAACTTCCTGTCAAGTGTCTGTGGACGAGGGCGGACTTCCCGCTGCACAGACCCCCCAACACACCCTGCAGCACACACACACACACACACACACACACACACGCACACACACACACGCAGACAAACATCAATCCAGCATCAAGTCTGACAGAGAGGTTCGCAAAAGCAACCCGGTGGCCTGAAGCTTACCAGATGAAGCTCTTGAACAGCTTGACTCATGGTCCATTCTTGACTGCTGGTGCAAACGACTGAGGACAGAGATAATGACAGAGCAAAGAGTTATTATGTACAAAAGAAACACAGCGCCGCCAATTCAATGTGTTACTCAGGATGTCACAAGATGCAGAATGTGGGCAGAAGAACTGACAGTGTTAGACGACAAAGCGCTGAATTTGTTTGGAGGTCAAAGTTCAGCTTTCTGCTCCCACAATTCTGGTTAATATTTACAAGACCAGCAGAGGAACTGAGGCTGAAACAGCTGCACTGAATATTTAGACCAGGAGAGTCAAACTCATTGTCGTTTGGACCAAATTAAGATCAAAACAGAATGTGTTGATATGTGTTAAAAATACTAATAAACTCTTAAAATTAAATAATATTGAACGTCTTTTCTGTCCCTCCAGAATTTCTTGACTTTTTTGCAATATTAAATTAAAGTGCTTGTGGTACCAATACAGAAATATTTGCAATATTTGTGCTTATTCATGATGGTAAATTATTATTCACTGTATAGATCATGGACTGTAATCTGACATCAATTAAAACTGAGGCAGGTGTTTAGTACAAGTGAAGATTTTAATAATTTTTTTAGAAAAATCTGCAATAAACTGTACTAGCACAAAAAAAAAGTGCTTGGATTTTTTTATTTTACATGAATTTTCACGATAATTCGCAAGAAGCTGGAGGGACTGATCGATACAAACAGATATAAACTGCATTGATGTGACTGATAACATGATGTTTAAGCACACTTAATGTTTAGAATCTAGAGGGCCACATAAAAAGCTACGGCGGGCCGGATTTGACCAACGGCTCTTGAGTTCGACACAGATTTATTCACAGGAAAATAAAAAATGAAGTTTAGACCTATAGGACAGAACGGACAACCACACAAAGGACTCCGACTTTCCCGACCTTCTTGTGTTTCTCCACAGGATTTAGTATTTATTTGCTACACAGGAAACAGGCAAAAAGAGAAGACATGGAGGAAAACGTATGAAATCGAACCCCCAGACGGCTGAGTTGAGGATTAATAGCCTCCATCTGAAGGCGCTGCCTCCACCTCCATACCATGTCTCGCCTTGGGGGAAAACCAGACGTCAGAGTACAAAGAGAATGCCTGATCAAAACCTCAGAGCGAAAACAAGAAATCCTACTGTTAAATTCTAGATGTACGCTCTTGATTAAGTAAAGGTCTATTCCTCCAGAGCCCCACCGCTCCTCACTCCACGCTCGCAGCTGAATGTGTTCGTCTTCTAGCCTTAAATGTGTGGAGGACCTCAATCAATTACTGCCATAATGACCTCGCCGGCGTCTGAAATGCGCTTGATGTCGTCAGATTACCTTTGATCCACAGAGTCGAATTAGTGTGGCGATCCTGTCAGATTGAATCAGCTTCATCTCGCGCTTTCAGATTCATGGCGATTACAAGAGCAGGATTTCGCGGTTGAGTTTCAGACTGACGCATTTCAAACAAAAGGTATTAAGGAAACATGCACTTATGAAAATTAATTTAACTAGTTGAAGTTGTGTAAAAGCACAGCGTGAAATTTCACATTTTTCCTCCAAAATAAAATAAAATAAAATAAAATAAAATAAAATAAAATAAAATAAAATAAACCTAATTCAATTATAACAAACCTGTCAAACAAAAAGGAGTTTGTTGGGTTTAACTCAGAGGAAGCATCTCCTGTAAGCAGCAGAAAAATGGCAGGAATGTTTTTCAAACTGATCCCAGTGGTTTGTCGGCAACTCCCGCCAATCCTCCTGACCGCCTGTCTGCTGTCAGCAGCCCGAGGGGTCAGAGAGGTCAAATCTCACCAGCAGGACTCAGAGACAATGAAGCGCCTTTATCTCTTCTCCAACCGTAAAGTCAGTCAGGTTCAAGTCTCTATCAGGCAGAAAGCGTTCAGCATATCTGCTTGTCTTCACTGGGTTTTACTTTTCAGTGCAGACATAATGGAAAATTACCCGTCTACAACAATAAGGGCTTTATTCTTTTTATTCATCCTTAATTTAGTCGATGCAGTCTGCAGTGCTTCGCTTGATGTTCTGCTGTTAACAGAATAAAAGCTGATTTCTGAAAGATAAAAAGAGCATAAAATAGTACACAGCTGCTTGTTCAGCAAACGAACTTTGATAACCTCTAATTAAAGCCTAGCATCCTTTGTTTAGTATATTGTGTGCCATATCAGTGGATCGCATTATGCTGTTTGTGAATTTGCAGCTTTATTCTCTGAAAGAAAACCCTACGTTATGCAGAATAAGAAGACTTACTCCAATAACACTTTCTTTTACTCTGTCTTTGGATCAACTGTCTTTTTGAGTTTGCAAATATCACTGCAGGGATTTGACTTTATGGAGAGGAGGCAGAAATGTGCCTCAGCGGGAATGAGGCCATTTCATCTGCCAGCTCTTCAGAGCCTTTACGGTACATGAAAAATCTCCTCATAGCCCACACTTACATGGGACGCTAACAGCTCATAATGAATGATTCTTGTGTTCGGTTGGAGCTGCATAAGATGAGAAAACCATGTGCAAACATTTCTAGTTTTCTGTTGCTTTTATTATGATTTAATCAAAAATATGAGACAGTTTGATAGCTGAACTGAACTGGTTAGGGATGCGCTTTGTGTGTGAGATTATTGCCGGCTGCTTTACTGCTTACGTGTGATGACAGTAATTTTCCTGTTTTGTCGTGCGTTCAGTTTCGGAAAGCTGCTGCTGTCAAACTACAACCATCCATTAAATTCACCTGTCTTCAGAGGTCAAAGAGCAGGAGGTGAAGTTCACCCTGGACAGGTTTACTGTCTATGATGCATCAAGGAGGATCCTGTTACTGGGTTCTGAGAAAAGTTATGAGTTGGGGGTTCATCATAGCGCTTTTTCTGTTCACTACGACCCTTTTATAAATTTAAATGCTAGGTCAGAGGCCATTTTCCTCCCTGGTGTCAAAAAGGGGGAATCAAACTCGATCTCACCCAGACATTGATTAAACTCTCCCTTCCTTGGTCACTTTTATAGCTGCTTGTTGCTGCATCGATTCACTTGTTTAACTTTTCTCTTCAGCAAACTTCAGAGCTGTTCAGATCCATCCAACTTTTCCAAGGGCTCCTAAATCTGATGCTAATCTTGGTTTTTGTGTTGTGGTTTAAAGTTTATGGCTTCCTAAGGAAAATGTTCTTCAGTGTTTCTAATTCTGTCTTTCTGCCATTGATTAGCTGCTTTGTATTTCTGTGGCATAAGAAGATATGTTTGTGTATCTGATGGTGTTGCACACACAGCTGGATCTGATGGCCCACAGCAGCAGAAGAGCACACACAGTGCTTGCTTCTCCCAGCTAAGAGGAAGAAACTGAAGCTATAATACATGGGAAAATAACATCCATGTGATTCTGCTGTTTTAACGAGGTGCACAATATTTCCTTGACACTCTTTGGAGACCCTATTATCATCTGACCATCTAATAAACACCACAGTGTTCTTACTGATCATGTCCATCCCTTAGCAGCATTATGAGCCATGTTGCAAAGCTCAGATCATCACAATCCTGTGAATGTGACGGCGACTTCAATGTCCTCCAGTGACCTGAATGGTCACCAGATCTCAATCCAACAGAACACCTTTGGGCTGGCGGTGCAATAGAAGATTCACAGTGTGGATCCACAGACACTTCATTGGCTGTGAGGACAAACAAGAAATTTGGCTTCTGTATTCAAGACCTCACAGCCTGCAGACATAAAGTATAAACAGAGCAACAGTGTCTGTACAGCAGCTGGTTTTTGGAAATGGTGCTTTGTAGCTTAAAGGCCTGCACAATTTGTGTCCAGGATGTGTGGGGTCTGCAGAGATATTGAGCGGCCCCTTTTCTTACCTTAAACCTGTGTGAGTAAATTATGTGATTAATGATTAGGTAAGGATTTATTTCATAATAAATCGTCACCAGTGCAAACATGAGCGAGTTTGTCCGTGTTTATAATATTTTTACTGTTAGTCAAAGAGTAGACAAACATTTAGATGCATGTAGATTGAATGTGATACTCTCTGGGTAAAGTATTTGTGTTTCACAGATAGTTTGGTCCAAGAGCGTGTTTTCTGATGAACACTGCAGCTTATTATGGACCCTCAGGTCCAGTTAACACGGCTAATGACTGTGATGATTTTTCTAAATGCGCATTTCTGCCCAGGCCCCTCTTGAAAGAATAATAATTGTCATTTGTTTTTCTGCCACACATAATTCATTGGCAACACTAAGATCCTAAAATCTTCCGCCCATCTAATCGGTTGTTTCTGACCAGAAGAGATACATTTCTGGAAATAGTAGCTCAGGAAAGAGGTGGAGGAGCTTGATTTATTTATTTTTATTTTATTTACATATTATCCATCTTATATTACACTGCATTATATGATACTGGATTTTTACATGGTTTCACAAACTTGTGAAAAACTAATTTTGAATGAAAGTAACACACTTTAATACTTTAGCAGAGGGATTGTATATCAGGGGAGCCATTTGAACAGGGTTTTCAAACCAAGCGCCTTGGTAAGCGACTGAAATCCTCTGACGGAGCCATGATGAACATTGTCTACCTGCGCATGAGAGGCTGCAGGTTTGGACAAAAACAAACAAACAAACAAACAAACAAAAAACATTATTCTGCTCCGCGTCGACAAAAACTGCTTCCAGATGTGCATTCTTGCAGACTTTTTTCCAGCAGAGCCAACGACACAGATACAGCATGCACAGTCACACTGTAGAAATCTGTCGGGTCACAATGTTCTGGGCGGAGTGGCAGCGTCGGCGCGGCTCCGCGGGGAGCCACAGTCTAACTTTAACCAGCCCGGCGCCCCCTCCCGTCAACCCCTCACGCTCTCTCTCTCTCTCTCTCTGTCTCTCTCTCTTTCTCTCTCTGTCTCTCTCTCTTTCTCTCTCTGTCCATCTTTGGGCGATCCCCCACGCCCAGATCGCCCCCGTCGAGAGCGTCACAGCGCAGACCGAGGCAGCATCTCTCGTCGCTTGCTGTTGCCATGGTAACTCCGTTTTCCAGAAGCCTCCAGTCTGGGTATCATACAATGAGCGGTCTCTCATGGAGACAGCGATTTGAGTGAGAGGCACTCAGACGCGGCGTCCACCTGTGCGCGCGGCGGCGATTCGCCGCGTTTCGATATTTTTCGGGAGCAAAATTGGATCGTCGGTGTTTCTCTGTCGCCTGAGAGAAGCGCTCGGTGTTTCGTTTGTTCCGCGGAGCCCGGGCTCGTCGTGACCGCGCTGCTGACAACCGCTCCGCTTACATTTAAACACAACATGCCTCTGACAAATGAATAGGCTCCATTTGAAGGCTGATTAACCCCACGCACAGAGCAGGAAGTGGCAGGTTCCGACTCCCTTTCGCCCTGCTCATGAACACTGCTCTGTGTATCCCCGACCTTAATTATTCATGTCCCACTTACCCCGCGACAAATTATATCCAGAGCTCACTCAAATCCCGCACTCTTTTGTCTCAGGTCATTTCGGCGCAACAGTGGAAAATCTAGATATTGTTGTGACGAATGGATTTTAGGTCTGGACCATGAATTCATAGAGAACAGTGTCTCTTGGGGAATAATTGTGTAATTCAGCAGATTGGGGCAAACATGGAGAAAGTACTCAGAATCTTGGTTTCAACAAAGGAGGTAAAGTTGATAATTAGATGGTTTTTCTTTGTGAAACAAAGGAAAAAAATGACTGAATTGCTTCAGTATCAACTTCTACTGATGTCTCAGAAATGTTTCCAATCCTCTGTCACTCTGTTTATCGTCTCGGTGTATCTAAGGAAACAAAGACGAGGAAATAAAGTTGTGTCACGATTATCAGAGTTTGCGGCCTCTGGCCCCTCTGTGGCTCAAACAAATCCAAACAATAAATGTCTTAAATGTAAAGGGTGGTTTTTTAGCATTTCTTATACAGAACCTTATGTAATACCTGCATAGAAAATCTATCGTTGTTGAAGCTCCAGACACATTTTATTTGGTAGTAGCCGGAGCAAAAAGTGGCCCTTTGGATGAAACAGGCAGCTGGTCCCTGGTGCATATGAAACTGTGAAGTGTTGATGTGTGGTTGCTCATGTTTTAGTACATTTACTTTCTGAGAGAGGGAGCATATTATCGAAGATTTTTCTTCCTTCTAGCCCTTTTCATTCAAAACTTCAGTTCTTATCAATATGTGACGTCTTTATTTCACTTTGGAAAACGAATGAATAAAACATGCAGACTGTTACTGCATCAGGAACGAATAAATTACTTTTTGCTGCAATGTTGTGCCTTTGCTCTTTCCTCATAATTGCCCTACCAACTTGAGGTTTGATGTTTTAAACGCAATCACAAACAGGTTCCCCCAAAACTGACAGATTAATCAAAATGCATTTGATCTGCTATGACAGTGGCTTCAAGCATCCGTCATGCTGAGGTGAGTTCATCTCCATCAGCACGGTCAAAGTATCTGCATAGTAAAGCAGAACATTAACTAATGCTATCAGTTTATTGCTCTATCATGTGTGAAATACTGTTTATGTCAGACGTTTAATTATTTTGTTAAATCATCTTCAAAAACCACACAAATGTGAGTCAGAGCCAAAATAATCTAAAGGCTATATTCACTTTGTTTCTTTTTGTAGGCTATGGAAAATATCTACTATAATAATCATAAAGGAAAAAGGCACATCAGTGAATCAGAACAGCAGGAAAGTGAGAATATTTTCACTCTTACACAACATTTTTATGATGCAACGAGATAGTTTAGAAATAAATGAATTCATCAGACTGAATCCATTGTGACATGTCGGGAAGATATTTGAACGTTAGAAGAAGGAAGAAGGAAAAATATGTTAAAAAAATAACACACATCTCAAACCGATTCGGATCGCTCAGCTCTTAATGGAGCAGCACTGAACTGTTTCAGAACAGCTTGGTTTCATCGCATCTGATTTTAGATCTGATTGCATTTCCAGTGAAATTACTCTGAAGCACAAAGACGGAGAGGAAACGTAGAAACGTCTGAGGGCAGTTTGCGCTGCACGTTCGTGTTTTCTGTTCTTTAATATTTCCACATGTAAAGCTTTCAGTTACTGCGTATTTGTCCTAACGTAAAGCCTGAGCTAACATGAGATTATTGATTTAACCTTAAAAATACTTACTTTTCATGGCATTCAGACAAACATAAAAAAAAAATGTAAAATGATCAAACTGCATTAATCTGAAATAGATTCCATTTTGATTTTAATACACAATAATCTGCAAAAATAAAATGGTAAGTTTTACTGGCCTGTGCTTATTGTGCCAAAGGTACTTTGTTTTGTTCTTCTGTTCTTCATGGACGAACACTGATTGATCAGCTAACCTGCAGACGGCTGCTTAACACACACGTCATTAGAAGTAGTGAAACCTCAAAGAGAGTAAGATGGTTGGTGTTTTGTTTCTACACCATCACTGCCTGTCCCTCCTTTCTTTTTTAAAAATGGAGGGACACCGGTAGTGCAACAGGTGGGGGAGGGGCAGTGCATTGCCGCTCTGGGCTGCATAAAGCTAGAGAAAGCAATCATAACCCTTTTTATTATTATTATTATTATTATTCTGGTATATTTAAGATGATTTTAAAAACATTTTTTTGAAACCATGAGTTTAAAATGTGGGTTTACCTCGATAGGATTCGCCAACTCAGGCCTAGTTAACCTATTATTCTTTTAAAAACAGCCATAGTTGGTGCTTCTTAACACTAAATTTGCATACTTTTTAAAAATGAGTGCCTCATATTGTTCTAAACAGACAGAAATCATTTTGGAACATGTTGGTTTCCAGACAGGAAAGGGACCCAGAAATACCGTTTTTCCTGCAGATGATGATGTTTTCAGCTCTACAGAGTGGCGCTGGTGATGTTCCAGTCATGCAGGCGGCCTGCCTTACCTTCCTCCTCGCTCGAACCTCTCTCCACAGCTGGATAGAGAGGAGGTGTGGTGTTGGCGCCTGGTGAGCCCGTTGTACTTTTGGTAAAAATCCCACTGATGAACTTGAGCATCTTGCGATCGCGAGGCGGTGGAGCCCGCTGGATTGTTCCTCCTTGGCTCTCCTTGGCCTTCCTCGGGTCTTCACAGTAAGAGTGCAGGTCAACGTGGTCAAGGGTACAACTTGTTCCTTTCCTCGGAGGCCTGCAAACGTCGGGGGCAGGGGGCGCGGGCAAAGACACGGAAACCGCCTTGTACCTCTCCCCCTGAGGGCTCTCCCGGGCCATCACGCCCGAAAAGCCGCCGCTGAGGGGGGCCCCAGGCCGGATGAGCATGCCTCTGCCGTCGCTGTCCGCCCAGGACGCCCTGTAAGGCCCCAGAGTCGTAGCTGCCACTAAGGGAGACTGGTCCCCGATGCGGTTGTCCCTTCGGTCCAGAGTTTTAGCCGGGTGATACAGGCTTGTGTTGGTCTCTCTGAGCTCCCTGGAATAAGAGGAGTTCCCTGCTGCATGAGAACGCATCACAACCGGAGGAGGCTGGCTGATCTGCGACGGGACGGTGAAGGGGAGGCTGCAGCGTGAGCGGCTGTTCAAGTCCGCTCCGTTTTCACCCTTCAGGAACATGATGGGAGGCTCCCGGTAGAGCTCTGTCTTGGGGCGTAAGGCATCTGAGCGAGGTCCCTCCCTGCGCACGCTTCCCTCAGACATTGTCCCTCCATACACTTTGACCATTTGCCTTATGGGTGGTTGTGCAAAAGACGCATCTTTGCTCTTGCCAACTGGTACGACGTCTTTCTGGGGCGCGTGCATCTCCCTCCTCTCAGGCGTCTCCCTGCTTTCATTCTTTCCGCGCACCTGTTCCACTTCCTCCTCCACCTGTGTCTTTTCTTTTTGCTCCACTTCCACATACAAAGATCCTTCTTTCTCAGGGACATCTCTCACAGCCTGCTTCTCGTTCTCCTCTGCCTCCACCTCCACCTCCTCCTCCTTCTTCCTCTTCCTAGGGCTCCCTTCCCCCTCTGGAAGGCCCTCCGTCTGGCTCCCTGCAGCATCCTCTGGCACGGCCTCAACCTTCACCAGAGTGAGGGAGATGAGGTAGGTGGTGCGTTTCTGCGCGCTGCCGGCTTGGCTCATTGAGACGGCAGACCTGAGCCCGGTGGCACCTGCTCTCTGACCTCACAGCGTCTGCACACCTCAGTCATGGCAGGACTGAGGCAGAGGAAACACAAGAGGCGTGAGAGATCGCACTGATACTGGGTGAACTTGACAAGAACGCTGCTCTCGTTTTTTTTGCAATCTGATGTGAGAGTGTTGTGTATGAGTTGAATTGCTGATCGTTCTGAATGTATTCAAGGTGCTGACCCGGTGCTTAAACAAGTCTACGTTGTTTTCTTAAACGCCTTCATCAATCCTCTTCAGTACACACTGTTACTATGCTGTCTGTCACTGATTCATTCATATTCCTTCCTGATTTAATAAAAAAAAAATCATCCGTCAAAAAAAAAAAAAAAGCCTGAAAACATGCAATACCTTCACTCGATTAAACATATTGAATAAAACCACTTTAGTACAAAATGTCTTGAATTTTCCTCTCATCATACCTTCATCCTTTCACATCTCCATGAAGCTTTGATCTTATGAAGAATTCATCCGGCCATCAGATTTCCGTTCATATCAAATGGCATATTAAAAGGAGGCTGATAAAAATAGCTCCAGTAGATGAGCCTGAGATAATAATAATAATAAAAAAAAATGTCTAAAAAAAAAAAAAAAAAACTGGTGAAAAAAGAGCAGGAAAAAAATAAATAAAAAAAAGGCGAAATGGTTCACTTGTCACGAAGCGTCTGGCAACAGGAGCCTCCGTTCGACAATGTCATCCATAAAATTATAAGCCCGACGTAAGGGTCACTGAGAGATGCTTGCAAAACATCTGTTGTAACGTCTGCAGGAGGAGAAGAGGAAAAAAATAATAATTAAAAAAAAAGGAGATCAAGTGGGTTTGATTCAGGGAGCCCGAGCAAAGGCTTTCTTTTTTCTCCGCCTGTATCCCTCCTCTGGAGAGCGGCTCCTCTTGGTCACTGCATCCTCTCCTCCGAGAGCCTCATCCAATTAGCAAGTCAATAAAATGTGTCTGTGAGGCAGAGGAAGCCCACTAGCTCACCAGAGCCAGTGCCCTCCTCCTTTTTTTTTTTTTTTTTTTTCTTCCCCTCCTCCCTCCTCTTTTTTCTTGCTGCCACTGAGCCTTGCAGCTCTCCGCCGCCTCGTCGTTATCCTGCCGCACAAACCGGGATGCAGCGCCGGCGATCAGGCTGGAGGTGAGGAGGGAGGTGAGGGGGGGCTCGCTGTGAGGCGGCAGCAGCGATGGTGGTCCTTGCCCACGTTCATCTGATTTTTTTTTTTTAATCCCGCACCGTTACAACAAACGAGCCAGGAGGGAGAGAGAGAGAGAGAGAGAGAGAGAGAGAGAGAGAGAGAGAGAGAGAGAGAGAGAGAGAGAGAGAGAGAGCAAAAAAAAAATAAAAACCGCCTCAGCTCCACTCCTGCCAGCCCATCTGCTGTCTCCAGCTCTGTCTCGCCGCTCTCTCTGTGAGCGAAGCTCCTGCTCTCTCCTCTCTGAAAGACAAAGTCATTCTCCTCTGAATAATGAGGAATCTTTCACCAACTCCAGGAGGGTCGATGACAACAGGAATAAAAGTTTGTGACGAAAGGAGCATGTCTGAGATGAAGGAGAAAAGATGTGCTTTAAGAGCCTGAATCAGACTGAATTAATATGTGATGCACACGAATCACTTACACAAATGTGAGATAATAGTTTTGTGAGATGGGTATTCGTTCACATCCCTGGAGTTTTCTTCCAATTTTTGTCACGATAAATACACAAAATGTGATGTGATCGGCTGGAATCTGACGTTTCGAGCACAAACGAGTGAATTATGGTGAAGGGATGATTTGTATCCCGCAACGATTGTCTTCAAATGTCACCGATTGAATAAATGCATTTCATTTGCACAGCTGTTCTGTGAAGGTCTGTGAAGTTTGTTAGAAAATAATAAACAGCATCATGAAGGCCAGAGAACCAGAGACCAGAGAAAACAGCAGGCGGGTCAGAGAGAATGTTGTGGAGTAGTTTAAAGCAAAGTTGGGTTATAAAACTGTATCTGAAGTTTATAATCTGTAAACAGAAACATCTGGCACAGCTGCAAACTTATAAAAACACAATTATCCACCTAAACCGGAAGGCCTGGCAGAAATATATAAAGTATACTTTAAATGAACAAAACATGTATTTGCCCAAGATTTAAAAGTTACTGCCAACATCAACTGATTCGATGATATTGATGACTATGTTTTCCTACTTCTCTCTTTTAGCTGCAGTCTCCAAGCTGAGTTTCCGCCTCAGAGAGCAACCTGCCCCTGTTAACTCCTCCACTCAGCTCCTGTAGACTAGCAGCAGCATTTAGCAAACACTCGGTGGAACTGCACATCTACTACTTCTCAGTCTCGAATACGGTGGTAAACAGCATGAAAAGCAGTGTTGTTATAAAGTGCTGTGATGACATAATTCTGCCCCTTTAAAGTTTTTGGCTAAACTTGACTGGTATTTATAACTCTTAATAACTTGATCCATCCAGCCATCCATCCATTTTCCGTCACCCTTCTCCCTAACGGGGTCGGGAGTTGCTGGTGCCTATCTCCAGCTGCGTTCTGGGCGAGAGGCGGGGTTCACCCTGGACAGGTCGCCAGTCTGTCGCAGGGCAACACAGAGACAAACAGGACAAACAACCATGCACACACACACTGACACCTAAGGAGAATCTGGAAAGCCCAATCAACCTGACAGTCATGTTTTTGGACTGTGGGAGGAAGCCGGAGAACCCGGAGAGAACCCACGCACGCACAGGGAGAACATGCAAACTCCGTGCAGAAAGACCCCGGGCCGGGAATCGAACCCAGGACCTTCTTGCTGCAAGGCAACAGCGCTACCCACTGCGCCACTGTGCAGCCCATAACTTGATCCACCTTAACAAAATAATTCGGTTGCCCTGTAGCATGATGCTGCCACCGCTATGTTCCACTGTAATGTAGCGGTTTTGTGGAAAAAACATTGCATTTTTAATTACTGCCTATAATATTAAGTGTGGTTTATCACAACCAAGGCTTTTCGGAGATTTATGCCGGGTTTCATGTTTTATCTTTCGGTCGCACTCAGACTAGAAACGTCACATAAAGACTGGTTGAAGAACGAGCTACAGGCACAGCAGTGGGTTGCAATGGGTTTTCTAATGGGTCAGCATTTGTAACTTCAGAGAATAACGTCCACCAAATTAAATCAGTAACTTGTATTTTGTTTGTGAATGTTCAGATTTAAAGCAGCCTGCGGTCTGTTTCCATGGAGTTTGCATGTTCTCCCTCCAAGTACAACAGTTTCTAAAGATTTTTATCCACAGATATTCAAAATGAATTATTGCATTTGGATGCTGCTTGGAGACTGAAAGCTTTGAACACTGACCACAGGCATCAAGCAGACTTTCTGCTTTATGTTCCATATTATCTATGGTGTGCTAAGAAAAAAAAACAACAGTCTGGCTCAATTATTATGCATCGTTCACATTTATTCATCGTTAATAAAGCAAAACACAAACTGTATCTGACAGTAATTGAATCAGGTCTGATTTATTTGTGGTCCCAGTGCTGGTTGGTTTCAGGTTCGTTTTATTCCCCGTGTAACCAAAATAAAACTTGAAATGAAATTCACAAAACTTTTTCATTTTGACATAATTACAGAGCCATGTCAGTACTTGTAAAATTGTGCGTGTTATCTTAACTGCTTTTTCTTGATTTGAATACAGTGGTTGTCACTAACGTTTCTGTAGCTATAGGTCCTCTCAGACTTGCATTGTTCTTGGTTCTGATGGAGAAGTATCGCAACACATTACAAAAATCAGGGTGGGCATTAGTTTTTAGGCTAATGAGCAGCGCCACAGATGAGACCACACCAGGCCCTGTGGACGTTTTGCATTTTAAAACACTGGTAATCGTAACATCCGTAATTGTGAAAAGTTCAGAAGCCAGTAATGTCATCTTCTCCTCCTGATTCTCTGGCTTCTGATGCAGGAATGTCAGAGTAAAAAATTCACAACACATGCTGTACTAGAAGGGAAATGCGTCGAGAAAATTTGAAGCTTAAAGACGCCGTTGCATTCTTCTGCGTGTTCTGTCTGATTTCAGCTGTTTTTCTCCTCCTCCTGGAAATATGGATGTTCTAGGGCTTTCAGGGCAGATGTCCTTTTCAAAGGATCAAAGGTCAGCATTTGCTGTGAGGAGAAAAACAAAAAAAGTGTTAGAATTGTAATATAATATCTCACTTTGTTGAACGAGTCCTCAATACGTCTGACATGTCCTTGTAGACATTAAAAGAACATGCACGGTCTCTGAGAGGGATTCTGGGTCAATTCAGAAAGCAATCTGCGACAAAGTGACAGGATCCTTTTAAGAAGCTAAAACTGGACAATTTCACGATCCATGGAAAAATATGAGTCGCACTCAGGAACTTTGCAAGCAGAGATCAGAAAACACTGGGTTTCCTATAGAAGAGTGCCGTCGCACACACAACTCCACATTCTGCTTGTAGGCTGGTTGCCGGGAGGGAAAAGGAAGTTGGGAAACTTTCAGGATTCAGTTAAAATGCAAATTTCTTAGAAATTTGGGAAAAGAAAAAAAAAACAAACCCTGCATTGTATTTGGAGAGCAGTACCCATCGATGAAATATGAAGACAAAGTGCTACAAAAGGTTAAAATTGCTGAGCAACATGACGATGTGCTGCCGTCTGTACAGAAACCTCAACGCCGCCATCCCATCATACATTTCATAATGTAATTAAAGTCCCAATGCCACGGATGGAGACACAGAAACCTCCCACATACTTATCAGGTATGATAATAGGTAGGATTTAATAAGGGGTAATAATTCATTTCTTGGTTATGTATGCACATGTCTTCTGTTGCCCGACTGATTACTTGTTTTCTTGCTTTTAAAAACCTGATTGAAATAAATTAATTAATTAAATGCTATGAGGAATCATCACAATGCATTGTTAATGGCTGGGAGAGAAGTAAAGCCAGAAATCTTACTATTTATTATCATTTAAATTTCACAATTAAATTAGGTGTCCCATATTTGCCATGATCCAGAAAAGTCCTCAAACGTAAACAATGCTGAATGAAGCACAACTTCAAGTCCAGCAACCTTTAAATTACAGTTATTTTAAGAAGCGCTCCACTAGTCACACTCTGCATGAACTGAACTGAACTAAACTGAACTGAATTGTCTGTTATCTTGAGTTCAGCTCTGGATGCAGGACAAAAGCACGTCAATCTTAATTAATAACGAGGCCTACCATCAACAGTTGAGCCCCCTGCTCGTCTATCTCAGGAACAAAGTCGGTGATCGGACGCGTCTTGAGAGGGGGGAAGTTTTTCCTTTGCACTGTGACGTTGGTCGGCCACTCCTCCTCCGGCGGCAGGCCAATAACTCTGAAAGGGCACAGAAGCATTTAATATGCACTGCATACGTAAAGCAGCTCGGCGAGGAGAACGTGTGCGCCGCTCACTCAAAAATCTTTCCAAGCTGGTCCATTTCCGATTCTCCGCAGAACAAGGGCCTGAAAAACAGAAGCGGAGACCTTGTTACCAGAAACATGGGCTGATTGCACTTGTTGCTCCTCTTTGAACAATCAGACCAGGACTTTCTTTCACAAGCCTCAAGCATTTGAATCAAAAATAAGTCAAATAAAACGGTGCACCAAGAATATTGCATAATGTAAGAAAACGTCCAGCCTTTTAAAAAATAGTCGTAATAGTTTATCATTTTGGCATCAACGGTTCACAAAGCAATTAAGCTGCTGGCATTTAAATCTCTGGCCCATTTTTGTTCGTCAATATCACTTTGCACCACAAGATGGCGCTATTGTGCACTTGTAAAGTCATCTGGGAGATGTTTCTCTGCACATCGCTTTTCTCAAAGAGTTTGCATCAACATGATATCAACAATTATGATTATGTAAAACCCATCTGTGTTTAAACTGTCCACATCACTATAAATGTGATGAGAAAGCAAAAGATTACTTGTCTGAAAGAGGAGTGGAACTGTGATGAAATGTGAATTTCTGCTGTTAAACAACTGGCTTCAGAGAGAGTGAAACTCGTTTTTTATGTCCACTTTAAATCCACAGACACACTGTTTTTGTGAAACAGCTTTTCTGAGTGTCCTGTTCATAGATAATCTACATTTGTCAGGCCCAGGCAGAAGATCAGATGGTATCTGTTATGTTGATTTCACGTGTGACGTAAATATTCCAGAGTTTCAGCACGGACTCCAAAAGAAGAACTACATAATTGTGTGCATCTCTATTTCGGACTCAAGAAGTTCACTTTGATTCAAAATTATCAATTAAAAGCTGAACAAATCCCTATATTTGGAGAAAAAAAAAATCTAGAATTCACTTTGCAAATAAAAATGAAACAAAAAAAACACAGAAAATAAATTCACATCTTTTAGCCACGAGAAACTTACTTGCGTCTAAACATCTCAGCAAAGATGCAGCCGGTGCTCCAAATATCAACAGGAGTGGCGTAAGACGACTGCAGCAGAACTTCTGGAGGCCGGTACCACAGAGTCACAACCTGAGAGACACAGAGTTCAGGAGCATTAAAGATAGTCTTTCCACACACTTACAATAAGGACATAAATAAACAGGACATTTAAATTGTAATTTATGGACTTTCTTCAAAATGTACTGTAAACATTTTTTTTTTTTTTATGTTCGGGGTATCTTTACTTTCCTAGAGTATAAATATCAACTTTCACAAAAAAAAAAAAATATATATATATATACATATATAGGTTTTGATATAAAACTGGAAAACATCAGCTGCTAAATTCCCACTTGTAAGCATGCTAAAATGCTGAGGGCTGCATTTAGTTGCAGCCTCACAGAGCTGCTGATTTGGCTGTAAGCTCTCGTTTGTCACCCACTGAAAGAAACATGATGAATCCCAACCACAGCATAACGTAACGCCCGCTGTGATTTATTACACTAATCAGTGCAAAATGTAAACATTCTTTTGTACTGTGTTCCTGGACTGAAATTGTATGGATCAGATGAACAAAAAAAAAGGAATGTTCTGAGTGAAAACTGAGAAACTATTAAAGGTCCAATCTTGCAGCTCTGCATTTTTTTCCAGGTTGAGACAAACAAATGTATTTGTGGGAACTGAGATCGTAAAACATCCACACAGCCTGAGCGCCAAAATGTGAACTTTTCTTACATTTAAACTGGAAACTTAATCACCTTTGATAAGGTATCTGATAATTCATCTATAATTATTTAACAATTTCTGTTAGTTTTCCACATTTCAACATCACATTTTATCAATAATTGTGGCAGCTGTCATCTAAATGCCGTGTACAAGATACTGTTGAACATTACACTTTTAATATAATAAATAAATTCAATTGAAACCTCATCAGCTTTGCAACAACTTTCAGTTACAGTTTAAGACGTATTTGTGATATTACAAAAGAAATAGACTCTCCTCTGCAAGGATTTGATCAAACATAAAATATTAGGTCATGAAGAAGTTCACACTACATATTTTACTTAACTATATAATAAGTCACTACATAATTAAACATTTTAACTCAGTAACTTTCATCCTTTAACAAAGAACCTCAATCATAATGTTTACATGTTGCATAATGCAAAAATTAAAGAAATGAGCAAGACAATCTCTAAAACAAATGATTAAAGAAACACTGTATGTGTCAGAAAGCACATGTAGATGACGTAGTTCTTACCACAGGAGTGAGAGCCATGTGGCAGCTGTAGATCTTGGCGAGGCCGAAGTCAGCCAGCTTCACCTGGCCCTGGCTAGTCACAAGGATATTCTCAGGTTTCAGGTCTCTGTGCATCACGTGGTTAGAGTGAAGGAACGCCAGGCCGGACATCAACTGCTTCATCAAGTCCTGCCAGAACAAGCACGGTTACTAAACTGAAGCCAAGTGGTGCCAACGCTTTTTAAACTACGTTAAAACTTTACTGTTATTGTCAGTTCTCACTTTAATGCGGTCGCCAGACAATCCTGGACCTGGAGCTTTCGCTAGGTACGTCTTCAGATCTTGGTCCACATGCTCAAACACTAAGGTGACTTTAGTTTCCTGGTCCGACCTCTGGGTGGCACAGACGTCCATGAGCCTGGTGTCAACAAATAAAACATGTCTCCAGTGACGTCATCGTACCGATTACACAGCGAAATAAAAACAAATCCTTCAGACAACGCTACCTGACGACGTTGGGGTGATCGAACTGCTCCATTCGTTTCAACAGAGCCACCTCTCTGACCGTGGAGACCGGAAGGCCATTTTGGTCCGTCTGTACACGCACGTTCTTTAGGGCCACAAACTTTCCGCTCTCCGTATCACGGGCCTTGTACACCGTCCCATAGGCGCCACCTCCAATTTCAGCCACCGGCTCATACTGCATGCTGGTGCAGTTGGCCATGTCCACGTTCAAACAGGCTGTAAAACAAAACGTCATCCGCATAAAGACGTTACAGAGCACAACATAGACACTTCGTGCAACTATAAAAAGATTATTTCAGGCACATTTGACATTTGCTGAAGGTAGAAATTGCATTCCAATTGAGAAAGTTAACTGGGAAGTAGTGGAAATTATGAATCTGGAAGATTGGTTAGCCATGCCACCACGTAACATCTGATGTTTTACAGGCTGCTGCCATGGAAGAAATTACTTTAACAAGAGTCTGGATAAGAAGAAATAAGAAATGTATGAAAACCTTGCAAGGTGAGAACAGAAATACGGAGTCGAAGGAGTCTGTCAGGTCTGCTCTGACCAACAGTGGATTCTGGCCTCCTTTATATGTGCTGGTCAGCAGATCACATGGCAGCAGGGTGTCACCGTCTCTGGCTGTTTCCCAACAGAGAGCGGAGAGACTTGATTGGCTCACAGGTGTGAATCCTTGATTGTTACGCACCAAGGATTCTGTGGAGCCCAATAGTCCTGCCATTTGTCTATTGTTAAGCAAAGGGGGTTGTTACTTAATGCATGAAATGCAGACTCAGTTCTGGGTGGGAAAGTAACACCTATGGTCTCAAAGACACCCCTGCAGTTATATGACACTGTGAAGCCTATAGGAGAGCAGCTTGACCAATCTCATAATAAGATCATATAGAGACCATATAAAGCACAATAGGGGTGAGGGGCACGTTCTAAAACTTTCCATTACAGTTGCTGAGGTTTTTAAGAAAGGCAAAGATATACAGCATTATTGTTTCTATTGTTAATAGTAGTTCAATCTCAGGTCAGAGCTCATTCTTCTGAGGTGAAATAAATCAAAACATTCATTTTCATGTATAGTGTTAACAGAAGGTAGCCAAAGGAGGCAATGATGAGACACAGAATTGTTTCTTGTCGGACTAAAGTTAATCTTGCAGAGGACTATCCATCTGCGATGACTTTGTCTGAGAAAGTAAGATAAAATTATAAGCCTGAATTATGAAGGTAAGTCTTTTAGGCTTACAGTAAGAAAGGGAACAGTTCCTCTAGCTCGTCAATCAAGATAATGAAACCCTTTTACATTAAACTTCAACAAAGCTGGAGAAAACTCCACATTTTGTGGCAACAAGAAAAAGTTTTCCTACCACAAAAACAACAACAACTCAGTTTAATTCATGCTTCTAGAAGTGCAGACGACTTGCTGAAGTTTAAACAGAGAATTGTAGCATGAAAGAAAGTGGATTTAAGTTCAAATGCTAACTGGCAGATAAGCTGGTAGGAGTATCTCACAAATCACTGATGAACTGGGATTTTATGCAAATAAAACAGTGAGTGGCAAACATGTGGACAAAATGGCCTGTTAATGTCCGAGGTCACAGGACAATGGGTTGACTTGTTTTAAATGCCAAAAAGGCAACAGTAGCTCAAATAAATCACTCATCATGTGGCAGATTTAGCAGAAACAATGGTTGCCACTCAAGCAGGCCACAGTTAACTGCCTTACAAAAACTGGATGGTTAAAGATAGAAAAATTGTCGCCTGGTTCTATGACTCTTTCCGATGTTTGGGTCAGAATCATTGATCGAGCACGGTGGTGGCAGTATAATGGCACGGGCACGTAGGTCCTTAGTGCTAATAGATTAATCCCCCTCTGAGCCACTAGTTTTACCTGATGTCTTAAAAAAACAGAAGACTGTTTGATAAATATTTATTACAGCAAATTGAATGTAATTTTTGAAAAATCGCCATTTTATTTTTAGGTTTTTAAATTAATAATAAAAAATAAAAAACAAGATGTATGCAATTTTTTCAGTGGGATGCAAACAAAAAAAAAAAGCAGACAGTTTCCATTAAATGATCCAAAATAATATCACTGGTTCTTTTAACGTCGCCTTGTTGTGGACATTCAACGCAATTATTCCAATAAAAAAAAAGTGCTGAAACCTGCAGTTGAAAAATCCACATTCAGAAACAGAAGTTTGTTCTTTCCCACTTTTAATAAAAGTTACGATGAACTTTTGTGAAAAGTCCAAAGAGATCTGCATTCCAGAGAAACCCGATCTCAAACACCTTAAAACGCGTTTGCTTCACGTCGTAAACATGAAGCAAACATCTGTGGGAATGTCTTCCCACTCCTTTCTAGTCAAACCAGTTTGGTGGACTTGTTGGCTCAACCTATCTTCACCCATTCATGTCCCATCCACCGACTCCCCACCAGCAGGAGGGGAGTCGTTTACACACCAGTCCCAGTGAGCGATCGTACTGAAGGAAGCGAACACACGCCTTTGTACATGTGAGACGCAAGGTTAACGTCTCTGCAGGTCTTGCTGCTACGGCCTGTTTTGTTCACCTAATCACTAGCAGCTGTCATGCTGCTGAATTAAAGAGTCACTAATAATCCAATGATCCACCCTTCCTCTTTGGTAACTAGTTACACTGAACCTTATGTGGGATCTTATCTTTTAACCGACTGCTGATCTTCTTTGAAGACAAAACCAATGTGTCATTGTGGGAAAAAAACAGACATTTAAGAGAGTTTAGCGCAACGTTTGCAGACTTTCTAGAGTTTTTTTTTTCTTTCTTTTTTTTCAATGCTTCATTCTAATTGATTTCATCCTGCGCCTCCTGTGCAGTGTGGTGCTTTGTTCACGTTTCAGGACACAGAACTGTGCAAACATGTTGAGCTGCTGTACTCATTACATCTGTTTTACTTCCAAGAGGTTGCATTATCAATGTAAATACTCCAATACTTCAAGAAACATTAAGCATTTTATCAGACTTTGTAGTTCTTTATACTATAACCCCAGATTTGTGCAGACTGGCTCAATATTTGTTTTAAAATATAAATGTAAAAAAATAATATTAATTATTAGATTTATTTATTTTTTATTTTTTTGCTGCCAAACTGGTGGCGTTACCATTCCGGTCTGATCCACAGTTTTCACGTCACGCCGTTGCTTTTTCACTTTTAAGCAGCTATGAAGCAGGTTGGCAAAATGTTAAACTGCTGCAGCGCAAGTTGTTGCTAGGTAACCACCAACTTTGCTTCGCTGGCCGCGAGAAGTGGAGCAACCAAAGCTTTTCCTCTGCCTACGTCTCCCAGAATGCTGTGTGGTTCTGGATAGGAGTTCAATGTTCTAAATGTTGAATATCCAGTTAGATGTATTGTCTATGGATATCACCTCTTGTCTATTGCGATATGTATTATCGATTTATTGTTCAGCCCGACATTCATCATGAATTTATGGCGGATTTTTTTTGTCATTTGCTTGATGTATCAGCGAGAAAAAAAAAAAACAAAACATCAAAACTAGCAGGAAAAGAGGCGAAGAACAGGGAGCAAGTACAGACATGGAAGGACAGGAAGAAGGAAGAGAGGCAAAATGCACAGGGGCAAGAGAGACTGGAACAATTAAAGAATGAAGAAAGGAAGAGGACTTGAAGAAGGAAGGATAGAGGCATAACATCAGAAAGGTATAAAGGACAGAAGACAGGAAGGAAAGACGAAGAGGACTTAAAGAATGGACACAAGGAAAATATGAAGGAAACAGGGAAGAAATCGCTGAAATAAAATATTGTGCTTTTTCAGACTGCATAAGAGCCGGTCCTTGTTCCTGGACAGTGACAACACATTGTGCAAAAAAATAGGAAAGTGGCCAAAAGAAGAGATGTAACGCCTTAATCAGATATATAACATTTAAAAGTATCTGGAAATATCTGATATGCCCCAAATTAGTGCTAGGGCAGAGAAAAAAGGTCATAAACTGGTCTGACAATGAATGAAACGTAACCAAGTTCTACAAAAACCCAAATTAAAGACCTTCATTAAGCCTCGAGAACCATTGACTGACCTCACTGTCAACAGATCCAAACGGCAACAATGAACTGGCTTTATGCTTGCATCATTTTGGAAGGAAAAGACACAAACTGATCCAGCGCCATTTCAGCAAATGTTTCAAGACCTCAAGAACCTGGCAACTACACTGTTTATTACACAGATTCGCACACTAGAGATAATATCTGGAAACCACAGCGAACACTATTGGCTGCAGGGGCAGAGAAGCTTCATTAAAACACCACATTTCTTCCTCTTGCGCAAAGAAAGTTGTGTGAGAATGTTTTCATGTCTGCAAGATTATGAAACAGAACAAAACTCCCATATGCCGCTACGGCCAAAATGAATTACAGACCTGGCAGATTTAGGTTTGACGTCACGTCTTAATTTTACCATCAGGTTTTTCTGATGGATGTGAACCCAGACAGAGTCTTGTTTTGAATCAGACGGAGTAATTTAGAACATTTTTAACAATCAGAATGTTTTTATTGTAAGCAATTCATCTCAATGACTTTATTTCCAAGAAAAAGTCAAAAACTCTCTTGGAATCTTTGGATAAAAGGTCATTTGGATGAATCATTAAAGCAATAATTAATCCAGATGACTCTATTCAAGAGAAACTGAAAGACAAATCAGTGGTTCAGTATGAATGCATGAAGACTGGAATGCGAGTTGGTCAGGACAAGCTGACCATGTGTGGGAACAAAATGGAGGCGCGGATTGGAGAAGTGGGAATCGACTCAGTGACTGAAAAACTACCAAACATTAGAAGCTTTTGCAAACAGTATGGTGGTTCTGGTTGCATTTACTCTGTTTACTATGCAATATGACCACACATTTCAACCGACTCTTTATTATAAAATACACTTTTACAGATTTTTCTTACTAGAGTAGATGTCAATCTTTGTATTTGCTTATTTTGGACATGTTTTGCCAGTCCAAAAAATCCACTAAAGTGATTAAAAATTAAAAACAAAAATGTTTTTTTCCAATACTTTTAAGTTTTATTACCTGCTCTTTATGATTGAAGAAATATTCCTAGTTTGGACAGATGAAGTCTGAGTTTTCACACTGAATCTTAATACAAATCTTTGAAGCATTAGCATTTGATTATTTATTTTTTTTATAAAAAGAATTATGGTCTGTTACTATTTGAATTTGAATTAAAACATTGAAACATCTGCATGGTAAAATTCATGTTTATTAAAATCTGTTAGATACCGAGTCTTATTAGTACAAAAGAACATTTATCATCTCAAACTCAAATGAACTTAATTGGTTGAAAAAGACTATTGAGGAGGAAAAGCATGATTCCAGTGGGTTTCCTGAGGCCAACAAGCTAAACGCCAGGCAGCAGGATGAGGTGGGCTTCTGTGTTTATCTGCGGAAAGGTCAGCTTGATGCTCGTTCTGCCTGCTGGGCCGGACGGTTCATCCGGCTGGCTGAGATTTTAATCATCCTGACAGACAAAAGGTGTCCGTCGTGTCCCGGCTTCCTAAGGTTTACTGCAGCTTCCTAACTTCTTTGTGCAAAACATTAATGCAGGCCGTCGACGCAGAGTCATTCTGAACCAGATCTGGTTGATTCGTCCCGTCTTCTGTTTCGTATCAGAGTCGTTGTGGCGTGGAGGAAATGTTTGGAGCTCGGCTTGGGGTGGTAACTGTTGACAAGTCCTGAGGGACACGAGCTTCTTGACTTTAGAGGGAAAATGTTGGGGATGAGAGTGAAGTTAACATTCAGCTCCCCTGCAAGGTGCAGGCACAAACTAAACACTCTTTAAGTAACAGACTGCAAATAAAAAACTCATTTTGTTTGGTCCAAACACTAAAACCACTCAGCTGATTTGGAATACAGTCAATGGAAATACAGTGTCATGTAAATCCTTAGCAAATATTTAAAAAAAAACATCTGACTGTTGATTCATTTTACTTTCTATGTTTGCTTTTCTTTCCTTTAAGCAAATAATGTGCAATGTAAGGCATAAGAGGACAAACGCAGGTTTAAATAAGTTTATGCTTCTGCCTGCATGGTTCATCTCACGGTATTTGAATTGTGAATGCAAACATAAATAAATCCTCAATATTTTGTCTGAGGGTTTCTCCAGGCAAGAGCGGCACATCGGACCAAATTGTCTGTTTTCCAGAAGACTTTCGGTCATTTCCCTTTCCTGGTGGGGCTGCAGTTTTCCTGGCGACTGTCGTGACCTCTGATCAGAACCAACATCTTGGACGTTTCCTCCGAGCTGATCACCAAACCTGAGCGTGAAGGCAGCCATCGATCAGCGCAGGGCAGGTCAGCCAGCTGAACGCATTGATCATCTGATAAACGGAAGCGGCTTCGCTAAGTTTTCTGGCTGAGGAGAGGAGAGGAGAGGAGAGGAGAGGCAGGCCGGTGACACGCTGGGGCCAGTGGGCGGAGGCAGCGTGGGCTCCGCGGGGCCAGCGCCGACACGTGGTGCTGGCTCCATGGCGCTCCTTTGTTAATTAAACTGGAGAAAAGTGAGGCAACAGCAGGCCACGCACGCTGGAGCGGCCACTGCCGGGAACATGCGGCCTGACGTGGCGGAGCGGAAACCCCTGAGAGGGACCAGCTGCGCCCGGAGGCGCAGCGCCAGAGGAACTTTTATTCTCCCCCCCCCCCCCTGCAGAATAAACAAGCCCTGCTCGCACTGACACACACACACTCAGCCAAACGCAGCCACTCACCTCGCCCCGGCTCTCCTCTCCTCTCCTTCAGCTCGGGCAGCGGGACATGCTCGCTGCTCTGCCACGTATGAATCCGGAACAGAACCGAGGCGGCGCTGGGCAGGTCGGGACCCGGTTCACTCCGCTGATCGGGGGCCAATCAGCCGATATGTCTCCAGCCCCTCCGCCGAGGAGCTCTCGTTTTTTCCGCTGCTCTTCGTTTTGCTTCTGGCAACTCGGTGACGGAGGCGGAGCCAAAACAAACGAAGGAAAGAAAGTTTCAAATTGAGCCTCGAAACGCTTCATGAAGGGAGGCTGTGCAACCCTTGTGTTAGGTTTCGGGTCAATTTGACCTCGTTTCAGTTTTTGAGTTGACCAAAGTGCAGGTTCTTCTTTTTTTTTTTGTTTTGTTTTTTTCTCCATGAAATTTTGTGAAAATTTGGGTCATGAACTTCTGAATGAAATCTGGAGTCTTTGATGTGTTGAGGAGTGTATGCACACAGTTTGTGTACAAAGATGATTTTGACCCAGACATAAAGTAGTCGTTTAAATACAAAGTTAACATGCCTCTTTGATGTGATTTGGTTTGATTGCCTCAGACTTGGAGAGGGTCTTCGCTGCAGCCTGCAGAAAGGGGCGGGGACGGACCACTGTCAGTCTCGTACCTTATATGGAAATGGGACTATTGCATTCCGGAAATGAAGGGGGCGCTATTTTCAATAAATACCTTAAAGAAGCGGGGCTAAGAGGTCGACTGGAAGAAGTTTGAGAGGTTTTCCCGCTGACGTTCGGCACGCGATTCACAATTGAACAACCACGAAGTCAGCAAAAGGTATTTTCTACCTTATTAAAACTTTTTTTTACAGAGTAAATCAATACGCTTTTCTAGATTAGCTTGAAAATGTAATTGACAGCTGTAAACGAGTGAAATTCGTAGTTCGGGAAGGCTAATTTTAGCATGTAGCATAGCTAATTATTTCCGTGCAGGCCACCATTAGATAAAAATCTAAAAGTAGAAAAATGTATCATTGAAAAATGTATTTTATGCTCAAAATTTGTTTTTCTATTTTCGTTATACAGATGCACGTGTCTTTGCAACAGTCGGAACGGAGAGGAAATTCTTCCGTCATGAGACGTGTTTCTGTCCGCTTTGCTCATTCAGGGCCGATGAGTCCAACAAGGTTCAGAACCACATAGCAAGAACTGCTATGGTTCAACATAACGGTATGCAAAACTACACTAATGAATGGGTTTTTACATACTTATCAGTTCTCTAGTGTTTTTATTTTTAAAGGTTAATATTTTTTAAATATGTTTTTGTACACCAATGTTAAATTTCTGGAAAGTCTTAATATTTTTTTATAAGCTAACAGCTGCCATCATAAGTGGGTGTAGTACCCAGAGATGGGTACATAACGCTACCCATCAATGTATTTTTAGTAACTGTGCAGCAAACTACACATTTAAAAGTAACAAAGTATTTGGTGAAATGGCTATTATTAAGTACTGTTTTACTGATTATAACGTGCAATGTAATATTACCCATTTATTTCAGCAGACATTAATAAAAATGAAGTTATGTGCACTGTTGGGTATTTTAAAACCAAAAAGGAAAAATTGTAATACAAGACAACAAATTAAGGTTAGAGGAAACCTAACATAAACAACATTTATCTGTGTATCGTGTTTTAATTTTTTAATGGATTAAAATGTGTTCTTCATTCAGTTAAGTTACTCGCATTATGTTGCGTATCAACAAAATTAACTCAAAGAATATAACATTTGGAAAAATTGTCCTAATTATTTATTTTTTTGTCAAAGTTACAGAGTAATTGAGTAAATCTAATTAGTTGATACCTGCCCTTGGCTGTTTGAGCAATATCACTTCTACAATTTCAATTCATTTTTTTGCAGAATATATATTTTATCTGGAAGCCATTGTGATTTCTATAATTAATTGTTAAATCCTACAAAACAGTAACAACAAAGTTAAAGAATCTACAGTGATTAATTCAAACATGCCTTTTGTCCTACCAGTCATTTGTATAATAACCTTTTTCTTTTATCTTAATAGCTATCAGGCTGTGTCCTTGCTCTGTTCTGAGGGAAAATGAATCATGTCTTGTTTAAACAGATCTGCAATGTATATACATGTTTTAATTTTATTCATTTCGTTTTTTAAGATTCATTCATAATCATGTCATAGCCATTCTTCCTGTATGAGTCTTGCAATGCACCTGTTTTTTTTTTTTTTATCATTATTTTCAGATGCCTTTGATTGTACTGAAAGCTGTTCTCCAGGAGGTGATACTGGCACAGGGAGACACATCTTACCTCACCTTGGCATTGACCTGCAAGTGCTTTGAAGCCATTGTGTCTGACCCAGTTTTCAGGAAGAAGACTCACTTTGCTTGGCTAGATGGTAAGGACCTTTGACCTTTTTCACCTAAAACATGTGAAATTAGATTTCAAATACATAAAATCTGTTTTTCATTAACAGGTGAGATCAACTGGGCTACATTTTCAGAATCATTCAAGGCAGATGTTGTTCCTGCAACCGGCAATATAAAGACTGTGTGGGCTTCACCGGACATGGAAGATGAGGAGAGTTCCCTCGTTACGACTCTGATGACATACCTGGACACTGCCCTGAATGCCAGTACTGAATGCTAGGACAATATTAGTTGTTTTCTATAGTCTTTCACACATTTCAGTTGTCACACATTGTTCGTTTTTTTTTTTTTTGTGAAATGCCATTTTAAATCATTTATGCTGAAGCACATTTGCCTTTTGACTTGTTCAGTCATTAATTTTCGTAATGTATTATTCCAATATTATGTACATTTTTGAATTTTTTTTGTATTTACATTATTTAGTTTTTACAGAAATGGTGTCATTTCCACACAGAGTTACATTGTGGCTGTATTTTGTTGGCGAGCGTAGAACCAATAAAATAGTTGTAAATATATTGTAACAATGTTGTTTAGCAATTGGATAACCTTGTTTTAAAAATTTGAAATACATGCTAAGTTAATAACTTGCAATATTTTATATGTGTAAATGCAATGTTTCCTATAATTTTAAACAATGACTGGAATCAATACAAATTTTCTTTACAAACCTGACATACGGCTAAGTTGTTTGTGTTTTAACAGTCAGAATCAACTGTTTTATGATAAAGCAAGCACATACAGAAACATTGTTTAGTTACAAAGTCATAATACAAACATAAGGTTAAAGGTAAGCTGAGAGAAGGTGGAGACCAGGTGGAGGTGATGGAAGATCACGTGAGGAGCAGTTGCACATCAAGCCGGAGTTTCTGAAGGGTGGAGGAGATGAGACCGGCGCCGTGATCGGATGAGATGAAGACAGTTATAGTTACAATTTACACAGGTTTAATTTATGTATCCAGTGAATTTATTAAAAAAGGTTTTCATATAGAAAAAAAAAAAAACTGCTGAACAGCAAATCATTCTCTCTGGCAGTTCCCAGCGCAGTGTCTACTGCCGGGTCCGAAGATTATTTCTTATCACATAAACTTTCTAAAACCTACTTTCTGTGTGAGTCTTTCCAGGTTGAAGCTAAATTTAAAGTTTTAAATGAATCACTTTGGGTTTTTGCAACAATTGCATATTTAAGGTCTTAGGAGCGCAGTTTATGAATCGATTGCAATTAGAATAGATTTATAATTTCTAAACGGAATAATGGGACACCAACCAGTTTACTGGTTAAGACATTATGGTAAACAATGATAACAGTTGAGCTCGTTAGAAGTTCAAAAGTCATTTAATTTGTTTGTAAATTATATTCACAATGTGAATCATAAGAAAAATATTTGGCAAATAAACAGAACAAAAGTGCACTGTGAATGGACGGACCAGGTTGGCCAAAATTGTTGACTAAACCTCTTTTCCATCTAGTCCTTATTAAATAAGGCAAAGGATATTATATTTTAGATTTTAACTTATTTATTTTAAGAATACCATTCACAACATCAAAATCTATTATTTGAATTTCAACACCAGAAAGTTTTTGTTTCTATCTGTTTTCTTAATCTGCGATGGACTGGCGATCTGTCCAGGGTCAGCAGCTCTCACCACCCCGTTATACGGATAAGATTTAATATAATAATAATTAATGGATGGATAAATGTGTTCTTAATGTAATGTACATTTGTCTCTAAAATCTTAATTTAATTTATGTTTTATGACTTTTGTAATATTTTTATGTTTATATAATTTTAACATCCGAAAAGAAAATTTAATAAACGTAACATATAACGTATGTCATTTCCTTAATGTTTAATTTGTAATTAGTTTTAAATGTTAAAAGTGTTATTGGGTGTTTTGAAAAGTTTTGAAAGTTTAAGTTTTGAAAGGGTTAGTCAAGTAAAATGCGTTATTATTATAATTATGAAAACACCTCGCACCCTTCATTTCCTTATTATTGCTTATTGTAGATTGTTTGTTACTAATGTAATTTTGACATCCGAAAAAAAAGATTTAATAAAGATTTTTTAAAAAGGGGACATACCACGTGACAGACGTAACACGTGGTATGTCATTTCCTTACTGTTTAATTTGTAGTTAATTTGTAATTAATTTTAAATGTTAAAAGTGTTTTTGGGTGTTTTGAAAGGCGTTGTCAAATAAAATGCGTTATTATTATTATAATTATTAAAACACGGCTGGTACAGGAAATGGTGTCACTAGCGCCCCCTTCATTTCCGGAATGTAATAGTCCCATTTCCATATAAGGTATGAGACTGACAGTGGTCCGTCCCCGCCCCTTTCTGCAGGCTGCAGCGAAGTGTACTTGCAGAATGGCCATTGAGAACCACGTGTGTGTGGAGGAGGGGCTTTCTCTTCCCTCTCCTAGTCACGTTTACGTGCCCTTTCTTTGAGAGACACATCCAAAATGAGCTCCGGAAGATTTCCAGCTGAAGAAGCTTCATTGCAGATTTTGAATCGGGATAGCGACGTCGACGAAGAAATTTCGGAGACGGAAGATCCTACAGGGCCAGAGGACGATGCTGTGGATGATCCAGATTGTCATTTTTCCCAAGATGAGGAGGATTCAGAGGACGATTCTTCACCAGATGAAAATCAAGAAACGCAACAATCCTCATCCACAAAGGGGACGTGGACATCTAAAGATGGTAAGATAAGATGGTCATCATCACCACACCAAAGCCAAGGCAGATTGTCATCTTCCAATGTCAACAAAATGACTCCTGGTCCAACAAGATTTGCCGTCACAAGAGTTAACGACATTGAATCAGCATTTCAGCTTTTCATATCCCCACCCATAGAGAAGATCATTCTTGAGATGACCAACTTGGAGGGGAGACGTGTTTTTCAAGAAAAATGGAAACCACTGGGTCCAACTGACTTGCATGCCTACATTGGAATTCTGGTGTTAGCTGGAGTATACAGGTCAAAGGGTGAAGCCACTGCAAGTTTGTGGAATGAAGAGAATGGAAGACCAATCTTCCGAGCGACAATGTCTTTGGAGACATTTCACATGATCTCTCGTGTCATACAATTTGACAACCGTGACACCAGAGCCGGTCGACGCGAGAGAGACAAACTTGCAGCAATCAGAGACGTCTGGGATAAATGGGTCGAAATCCTGCCTTTATTGTACAATCCTGGACACCATGTTACTGTCGACGAGCGCCTCGTTCCATTCAAAGGACCCTGTCCGTTTCAACAGTATATGCCAAAGAAGCCTGCAAAATATGGGATCAAAATATGGGCAGCCTGTGACGCAAAATCAAGTTATGCATGGAACCTGCAAGTATATACTGGAAAGCCAGCTGGAGGAGCACCTGAGAAGAATCAGGGAATGCGGGTGGTGCTGGAGATGACTGAAGGGCTGCAAGGTCATAACATCACGTGCGACAACTTTTTTACATCGTACCGTCTTGGAGATGAACTTCAGAAGAGAAAGCTGACTATGTTGGGAACAGTCAGAAAAAACAAACCAGAACTTCCCAGTGAGCTTCTGCTGATGCAAGGAAGACCTCTGCGTTCCTCAAAATTTGCTTTCACTGAGAAAGCAACACTTGTTTCTTACTGCCCAAAGAGAAACAGAAATGTTCTTGTGATGAGCACAATGCACAAAGATGCATCTCTGAGCACAAGAGAGGACATGAAACCACAAATGATCCTGGATTACAACGCCACCAAAGGAGGAGTTGATAATCTTGACAAAGTCACAGCGACTTATACTTGCCAGCGCAAGACTGCCAATTGGCCCTTGGTGATTTTTTACAACATTGTGGATGTGTCTGCATACAATGCCTATGTCCTGTGGATTGAGATCAACCAGCAGTGGAACGCCAGCAAACGGCATCGACGTCGACTTTTCCTGGAAGAACTGGGCAAAGCACTCGTCACTCCCAAAATCCAGAACCGAGTCAGGCCAGTTCGGTCCCTGGCAGCTGCAGCCGTCATCGCAAAAGTCCAGGGCAGGGCATCTGACCAACCCACAATGGAACCTTCCAATACAGGTGCAAAAAAACGCAAAAGATGCCAAGTCTGTTCCTCCCAAGATGATTGTAAAACAAGTACCTCTTGTGTGAGATGCAGGAAGTACATTTGCAGAAAGCACACCGTCACATTCTGTCCATCATGTGGGGAGCACTGAAAATGTTGGACATTGACAGAGAAAAGGAGGCAAGGCCAATAAAATACGGTGTTCATGAAGAGTGAAAATTTTAAATAAGCAGTTCAATGATATAGTGTTCAACTTGAGTATCTGTTATTCTCATCTCTCATAAGTGTGTATGTAATCTAAAATAAAGTTCTGACTGGTTTGACTTCTTTTTTGACTGTTTTGTGACCCGCAACATCATAAATGTAATTATTTCTCAACATAATACAAGGGTTACACAGAGCCTTCATCACCTGGAAGACAAAAAAACCTATAAGCAGGTTGAAGGTCAGCATTTTGACTGCCACAGTTTGAAGGTTATAAGTTTGATTTCCGAATCAATAACGGGATTCAAAGTCTCAGTCTTGAGCAGTCAATATTTTGATTTTGACATTCAGTCATACAAAAGACGATTATAATTATAATAATAATATAATAATTTAAACGTACAAAGTCATAATTATGAGATGCAAGGACATAACTCCAAGTTTTGAAATTAGGACTGCGTAATTTAAAGTCACAAATATTAGATTTTAAATGTATAAATATGAGATCAAAAAGGCATAAATCCAACTTTTAGTCACGGCTAAACACAGTATGACCCTTCCACCTCCGTGCTTTCTTTTCTGTTGTTATAATAATCCAGTTTTAGTCTCATCTGTCCAGATAACTTTACTGTCCTGGTTTTTTATCTACATTCACTGGGAGAAAAGAGGGACTTTAGACAACTACTGACACCTAGCACTGCCGTGCGCATAGAGATTGTGGACCATCGGCAATTTTCGAATGGGAAATCGTAGGGAACTGCAAAGAATTGTCAACAGCTGTGTGTGTCCGTGTTGCCCCTATCATCCTCCAGCTCTTGGGCGTAGATAGGTGAGGCTTTCATATTTAAAAGAAGTTGCTGGGAGCCATGCAATTGCAAATCTACTATTGAGCACTGGCCTTTGTGACTGTAGTTTCTGTTGTAGCTGTTGACCAGGTCCGTTAACCAGTTCCAGGACCCGACCAAAACCCATCCATCCATCCATTTTCTGTCACCCTTCTCCCTAACGGGGTCGGGAGTTGCTGGTGCCTATCTCCAGCTGCGTTCTGGGCGAGAGGCGGGGTTCACCCTGGACAGGTCGCCAGTCTGTCGCAGGGCAACACAGAGAGACAAACAGGACAAACAACCAGGCACACACACACTCACACCTAGGGAGAATTTGGGAAGGCCAATTAACCTGACAGTCATGTTTTTGGACTGTGGGAGGAAGCCGGAGAACCCGGAGAGAACCCACGCATGCACAGGGAGAACATGCAAACTCCGTGCAGAAAGACCCCGGGCCGGGAATCGAACCCAGGACCTTCTTGTTGCAAGGCAACAGCGCTACCCACTGCGCCACTGTGCAGTCCTCCGACCAAAACCCCTCAGTGTTATTACCTTGAGAAGTAATGAGATATGTTTAAGTATGAAACAGGCATTTTATGCTTAAAACGGCAAATATGTTCAAATGTTACTAGTCTTACAAATGGAACAAATGCAGAGCGACATTTACCATCCATGGCATCCTAAATTGTTGTTGACTCTTCTGAAAATCGCCTCCTAATCTGGACTTTGTGATTAAACATTTCTAGTTTCCATTCAAACACTCTAGGAAGGGTTTAAATGAACGCTGCCTCAAAAAAGCCTGTATTCCACCATGGACTCCACAAAATGGAGCGGGTCAGTGTACAAAAAATATTTTTATGAACAATGTTCAGACTAAATGTGACTGTTCACTGATTGCTTAAATGACCCAGAGTCCAGTCATTTTGGAGTACGAGTCGGCTCTCCACTTCAGTCTGGACTTTATGTTTTCCTCACAGTATTTCCTTCTTGCATGCACTACATTACTCTAATTTTTCACTAATTTTATAGAATCTGAATGACGATTGAAAATCAGCTATGCTGTCTGGACTTTTTCTTTCCATATGTCCACTGTTCATCTTGACACATGCAAGATAGACATCAATGTCTGGTGGAAATATTTAAGACCAGTCACATTAAAAAAGCAGAACTTTACTCCAAATGTAAGAAAATATGTAGCTGATCAAAGCTGCTGCACAGGAACCTCTGGAAAGTTCTGCTTGTTCCATGCATCTTTGCTCCTTTTCCTTGAAACACCCATATTAGTTCAAGGGTGTGTTTGATTGTGTGACCAGGGTTTTCCATCTTCTTTATGTCATTCTCAATCATAAAGAAATAATCAAAATAAAAATAAGATTATTTTTAATATAATCAAAATAAAAATAAGATTATTTTTAATTTAGTTTGAACAGGATAAACATTGTTATTTTTCCATAAAGGTTTTTCATTCAAAGCCTCATTTATTTGCAAAAACCTGTAGCTTTAACAGGAGTGTGTTCACTGTTGGGAGCCACTTTACATGCACATTTGTTTCATATTTTTATGTCTGAAAACATTCTTATATGGGGCACAATGTTGTGAGAAATGTTCTGTTTTGTTCTTAATGTAGGATCTTTTTGCTTAAATAGAGGAAAAAATTTCTATTCCGAAGGATTTTTATTATTTAAAACTCATACTGTGCGTGTGTTTTTTGTTAGTCGTGTGAAATCAGCATCAAGGAGGCACCATAAAACAGCCCCTAAATTATTTAATAAGGCTGGCAAGGATGGAGTCCAGATGAAAGGAGAAATAGACTGAACGCAGTTTGAGTTTGTGACTCTGATTAATGATACGTTTTTTCTCTTAAAGTTAGAACTGTGACTGAAGCGTCCAACTTCCACGACTCGTGACGGCTGAACAGCATCAGGGGTAGACTTGTGGTTGTCTATAAATAAAATCCCAGTTGGACGGTCACAGCTTAAGTGCTCTGTGTCCTGCACAACAAATCCATTTAAGAGTCTTTTGGAGCTTTTACAGCTATCTCCCGAGCCGTGGCTCATGCATTGGAGCTCCTGCTGCATGTGAGAGGACAGGAAAACCCCCCACACTGTGAGGAACCGATGGAGACGAGAACAGTGAGAACGACAGCACTGCCAGACCTTTTCATAGCACTTCAACATGTGTGTGGGGGGGGGGGAGAGCATCTGTAAACGACAGCTTTGTCTACAAATGTGACCCAATCAGTCTGTGTTTTAACAGCATTGCAACTGGGCCTTGAGACCTTCAGCTGTCTTTGATTCAATTTTGTGTGATTTCTTTACTCTTTCCAACGTTTGTAATATTCCTGCTCCTTTGAGGACATCAGGCAAAATCCCTGCATTGTTTTCAAAGCGCTGCTTTGAAGCAATATTTGGTCGGATTTAATATTTGCCAATTTGACGGGCAGAGTTTCCTGCTCACTATGCATGGTTGCAAAATAAATACAGGTCCTCGTTCAAGTTAATGGCTCATTAGTGGCTCATAGAACTAGACCTCTGAGTCGCATAATGCCATGTTTGTATCCCAGAAAAAAATAAGAAATTGTGGCCAACTGTTTATGCATTTAAGGAATTTACTTTGATCAGCGGTAAAAATAACTAAAAAGAATTTCATTTTGAAGGAACCGCTTGAAGGCATCTTCAGTTTTGCCCCTTGACGTTATTTTAACAGTGATCTCTTTGTGCGTGTTTTTTCCCCCCAACTGAATACATGCACACAGCTTACTGTGATAAAAGGCAAATTTGTTTCGAGGATTTTTATAAGATTTTACTAAGCTAAAGAGTGACGTGTTCAAGAAGGGGAAAAATAACCTCCAGATCCTGCAGACATGGAACCAAAAGCTGGCTTTTAAAATCATCGCAACTGTCAAACAGCCGTGAGGTTGACGAAACAAACCATGCATGATAAAGATGCTGCTGGAAAATGGAAGAACGAAAGCTCTGAAAGTGACATGAAGTCTATCAAAAATCTAATAATATATAAAAATATATATATTTTTATCTGAGCAAGATGACTGAACATTTTGAAGATTGCCTCTCATGTGGATTCCCTCTTGAATGCCGCTGCTGCTGCACACAGATCAATAATTAACAGCACCTCTGATTAAAGCCGTTTCTCAGCCTCATCCCGCAACTACAGAGTGAAATAATTGAGAAACTGACTTTAGTCCAGACGAGCTTTGATTGACTTTTGGACTTTCATTCTGATTAATTCACTTTTCCTCTTTAGAGCAATATTCTAAATATCTTTAATGATCTGATTGGGATCTAATGATGTATCTAATGATAAGCTTAATGATCAACCGTAGAAAGTGGGCTGATGATTAAAAATACAGTTTCTCTTATTATGCTTACACTTTCAGCTCTTTTTTCCAATTAAATATTTCATGATTCTTTCTTTATGATTTTTAGGAAACTTACAGATTGAAAGCAGTTTGTGACAGAGCTTATCACAGCCGACTCGCCGCCCCTGGATCTTTTGTTATCTCGTTGGAGATCTTCACTTTCCACCTCACACTCCTTCTTTCTTATCTGTTCATTACTTTACAGATTGTAACAATGTGTCACCATTGTAAGCTCCAGCAAGCACCTCATAAACTACGGATTCACTCCGTCGTTCCTGGATCACACACTCACTTGTTCACCTGGGTAACAGAAACGTTTCCAGCTTTGACTCATCCCTCATTTGTTAGTTGAATCTGACCATAAAGCCTCTACGGTCAGAGGTTTTGGCACGAACGTTTTGAGGCATTTTATGATTTTAATTTGCATATTTCTATTGCACATGATGACACGATTTTTATACATGCATCACATTTCAATTACAGCTGCCATTGACTTTCTGTTCTGTCTTTCTGTCTGCCAGCTAAATTCTCTGGTAGCACACACAAGCTCCCAGATTCTGATATGTTTTATTGGTCAAAAGACATTTGATATAAGTTGACTGGCAATTGAACAGGTTCTGCCTCTTTCTTAAACCGAAGTAAAAAAAATAAATAAAAAAAAAACAGCTCAGAAAATGGGACTCAGCAGTTTCAAACTCAATACAGCAGTTTGACCAACAACAATAAAATCTAAAAAAAACAAGCTTTGTTCTTCTTGAGCAACTCTTTACATCAGTTTGATCTACAAAGTAAATAAAAATGATGCTTTTCACGTCTAACAGAGACCTTAGTTCCTCACTGACAACTCAGTGGAATGAAGGTTTTCATTACCTGGATGGAAAACTCTTAAAATGTGTGTTGAATGACTAAAGAGACAGATGCAAACAGAGTGAAATGTGCAGATCTCAAAATGAATTATTAAATTACTCTCCAGCACCCTCTGGTGGTTCATAGAAACTACAGTTGGCCCTCACCTTCCTCAAATCAGACAAAATTGGTGTAAAGCCTTTGTGCTACGTTTATGCTGGTTTGTGCAACAAAAATTACTGTTAAACACTCTTGAGCCGTTCAGAAGGGGGATGAGGGAGGTGGCTGTGGCGCGCCTTCAAAATAAAAGCACACGAGTGGAAGATTTCTAAATTCTTCGCAACTGCGGGGAAATTATTGGGTGGGACGAATGCGACCGTCTCCAATATTGGGGGGACACATTCCCCCCGGTTCCTACGCCTCCGGCTCTGGCTGTATTCCTGGACCTGCGCTGTCCTCTCAGCCCTCAGTACAGCCACGACGCTCACACTGCTGTTCCTTCCTGTTGAAAGGGAGTCGCTCTCCTCCACAGTCGCCCCGTGCTGTAGATGACGTGGCGGAGATGGGTTCATTTATATCCACTACTCGGTGATGAACTAAAATAGTGAATCTAAGTATTTTTTGTTCAAATGAATTGAATTGATTTAAATTGAATTTGAACGAAACCAGACAAACAAAAACTGGTTTGGATTTGACCTGATTGAATTATAAAGTGTACTAAGCTGACAGGACAAAGTGCAGTAAATGTCCAGGTAGATGGCCTTGCTGACCCTTTATTTCATGAAAACAAAGTGGACATGAACAGCAGATGGCGCTGCTGTCCAAATCCTCTCTGACTGTGGAATAAATTTCACACTGGACTTCAACCGATGTGGATTCTGTGCCTCTCCACTTTTCCTTTAGGTTCTGGGACCTTAATTCCCAAATTAAATTCAAAATGTATTTTCATCTATAAAGGCAACTGGGCAACTTTATATCCCAAGTATGACACTCATGATGCTGTCAGATCACTTTACAATTAAGAGTCTTCAGTCAGAGGCTTCATCAAGTTTGCTGTAATGCAGACTGCTACAAGAGATCCTACCTAACAACCCTTTGAAGAACCTTAAATGACATCATATTTAACCATATTTTACTTAATTTTAGGGTCAATAAAGTGTTCTTGAATTCAAATTGAATTTAACTTCGTATGTCTCTTGAGGGCTGCACAGTGGCGCAGTGGGTAGCGCTGTTGCCTTGCAGCAAGAAGGTCCTGGGTTCGATTCCCGGCCCAGGGTCTTTCTGCACGGAGTTTGCATGTTCTCCCTGTGCATGCGTGGGTTCTCTCCGGGTTCTCCGGCTTCCTCCCACAGTCCAAAAACATGACTGTCAGGTTAATTGGCCTTCCCAAATTCTCCCTAGGTGTGAGTGTGTGTGTGCATGGTTGTTTGTCCTGTTTGTCTTTGTGTTGCCCTGCGACAGACTGGCGACCTGTCCAGGGTGAACCCCGCCTCTCGCCCAGAACGCAGCTGGAGATAGGCACCAGCAACTCCCGACCCCGTTAGGGAGAAGGGTGACGGAAAATGGATGGATGGATGGATGGATGTCTCTTGAGACGCATGGGTTGTCTGATCTCTCCCAAATTCTTTACTGGGCTTCATTCCACAATCCTGACAAAACAGTGATTGTCCCAGACAGTTGTGCACATCGTCCAACCACGCTTTCTTTCTTCCACTCAACTTTCCATTAACGCTCTTGCACATCCAGCTTTGTGGCTTCAACATTTTCCTGCGTATATTGTCAAGATAATAAAAAGAACTCATTGCATGAATCAAATATATAAATGAGTTTAATTTTTTTGTCTTTTTTTTTTTTTTTTTAACTTTTAGACAATCTTCTAATTCATGTGAACCTCTCCTCATGCCGGCTTGCACACGCCGAACCTCCAGACAACTCGCAGGTGTCGGAGCAAACACCGTTTGACTCCCACGATGTGTCGGATGAGCGAGCACGTGGCTGACACGTCACGTGAATATCAGCACGTTGGACAGCAGCTCCAGCCTCACGCCGCCCACAGAGGATGGAGCGAGCGGCGGGAGGAAGTTCCCGTTCGGAGGAGATGGAGACGCGCTGCGGGCTCCCCGTGGGGTGAGGAACCGAGTCGGACCGGTCCGAGTTGCTGAGGATATGGCGCGCGGCTGTTTGAACCGAGCCGCCGCGGACCGCTGCTGCTGCGTAATTTCGGCACGTCGTTTCGCGCTCGGAGGAGCCCGTCCTCTCTGCTGGCGGCGCCCGGATGGCTGCGGGGAGAGCTGACGCCGAACCGACGTCCAACGCTCCTTCGCCGCGTGGATAAGAACGGAACCGATTTAAAAGCCAGAAACTTGGGGACCGGGAGCTGCTTCAGGAGGACGAGGTGCGGGACGGAAACAAAGGACTCCCGCAAGCCGCGCACCTCCGAACGAGAAACATGAATGGGTTCTCATTGACCACCGACCCGTGTTGATTTTCTCATTCAGGCAGGGTGTATTTTGAGGGTAACACCTTGGACAGCTCCTCGCTGTCACTCAGAACCTCTGCTGAGTCCCGTTGGACCTGCCGGACCGCGGCTTGGACCTCTCCATTCTGACTGCAAGCGGCTCGGGGCTCCTGGTTTAGAGCTCTGTAATTGAATCCCGATAGAAAACGCCTCCATCCATAAAGAAAAACAGTCACCCTTCCTCATTGGTCGGACTGCAGTGCACATGCTGTAACAACAGGATATGCAAAGAGCCATGGACTGATCTACCAGCCTATCATGTTTCGAGCATGCTTCTTTTGTAGTTTTATGACAAGATGTGAACTGCTTACTGTGATGAATTCCACAATAGTAGACTTAATAATGACACTGATAATTATGATGTTTTAAAGAAACAACAACAACAACAACAAAAAAAAAGGGGGGGTCTGTGCTGTGAAGGTACTGAGAGATGTTCAAGTACCGTCTTGGAACGGTTTTCAGTGAACTCAAAGTGTTGCTGCTGATGCACGCGGATCCGAGCAGCCGGAGGACTGACCCAGGCACCGACCCAGAGCAGAGCAGGATGAGAGGCTTCACCATCGCAGGCTGTGGCTGGCCGCAGATGAGCTGCTCCCACCGGGACGACGACGAGGAGTACTACGGGCCCCGGCCACGCAGCCCGGCCCCCGAGGACAAAGAAGGAGACAGACCCCAGGGAGCAGGAGGTCTGGAGGCGTCCTCCCTGCCGAGTCTCTCTGAGAGCGGGGTGCAGGCGCAGCAGTGCAGGATCTGCTTCCAGGGGCCAGAAAAGGTGAACTTTTGTGTTTAAGCACAAGACAAGCAGGGTAGGTCATTGTTGTCATTATCAGGAAAGTGTTTCCACGTGGTTAAATGAGGTTATTTAAGATGAACGGGTTTGGTAGTAGAAGGAAAATAACATGGTCTTCTTTTTTTGCACAAATAAAAATTTTGACACACCTCCCGTGCATTTGCATACAACCCCCTTTTAATCTGACACCTCCCAAAAGTAAAATCTATTCTCTAGAGTCAACAGAGATGTGACGAAATTTAAATAAAATTATATGAACTGTTGGTGCAGAGACGCAACAAAGACTCCAAACATACCCAAGATTTTGTGTGTGGTTGTTTTCATCTGTAACACTCCATGCAAGCGCACCCCAATTTCAAAGTAAAGTCATATAGTGACTAAGATTAAACCAAACTGAGCGTTCAGTGGTGATCTAATAATAGCTGCAGGTAGGCAAAGGGCTTCTTTTGAGAATCGTCTGAGGAGAAAACTCAGCATCACAGAAACCACCAGAAAGCAGAACAGAGCTCTTATTTTATATTTTCTGCAAATTCATAAAAAAAAAGTATCATAGTGACTTCTATTTTTGCTGTAGTTGAAACGGCAAGTGCTTTTTTTATGCCTTTATCTCCTAGTAGAAAAAGCTTAAACTCAATTATATTGGATTGAGGCAATCTGTGAACAGAACCGATCAAGTCTTACAACATTAGACTTCATCTAATGCATAAATAGGCCCTGATTTAAATCATTTTACTGCAGCTGTGGTTGCATGTTTGGGTTTGTTGTCTCGACGGTGAACCTTCACTGAATCTCAGGTCTTTTCCATCGAGCAGCGTCCATCTTCCCATCAACTTTGACCTGCTTTCACTCGAGAATGTGTGAAAAACAGCAAATGCAAAGCAAAAATACGTTTCAAATCCCATTTCCACAAAGTGTTGGTCTGAACTTGTGAGAAGCATGCGCCGCTGCATGCGTCAGAAAGTTTTTGTTTCCTCTCCAGGTATAAAACTAATTAAAGACCCTCACACATCCCCCGGAGTCAGACAGAAAATAGTACTGTCAGACTGAGAGCCTTCAGGGAGCTGCATGATTACAATAACAAGAAAAAAAAAAAAAAAAAAAACACTACTCCAGATGTTTTCTGATTTCCTTGGAGGACTCGGGGAAAATATCATGAGATGAGGCTAAATGTATTTGTGTGAAGGCATTCAGGAGCAGATGCATCATGAATGCCTCGCAGCGACGCTTCTTTCTCAATCTGTTTTTAAATCTGCAGCCCCGGGTTCAATTCTTTAACATTTTCTGTAAATTATCAGTTGATTTTAGGCGTGAGCTTTGACTTGGCCATTTTATCACGTTTATCTTCGCCTTTGCACTGTGGCTCTCTGGCTTGGTGCTTTGAGTTGTTGTGCTAATGGAGGATGAACTTCAGCGCCAGTCTCAAACTTTTTACAGACTCCAGAAATACATTGACACTGGCAGATTTTTTTTTTTCAACTAAAGTTTTATTCATGTAGCGCTTCATAACAACAAACAGCGCTTTGCAACATGCACAGATGACAAAAAGAAAACAGAAAAAATACGTTAGAAACTTAAAAAGTCAGGCTATCAACAGGGTTAAAAGTCAGTGATTAGAATTCAAGTCAAAGATATTCAATCAGTTAATTAAAGCATCTCTTTAGATGATCAATGATCTAATGGACTGATCCAGACAGGGGAACAGCGCAAAACGCAAATTGTCACCAAGTATTTCTTGTGCAAATATCTTACTGCATTTAAAATAATACAAATAATATAAAAGTAACTTTTCAGCAACATATAGAAGCTTGCATTAAGTAAATAATTCCTTAACATTGTTAAAAAAAGTTCTTGTTCTTATTGGCAGATAAATTAACTTGTAACATGGGAAAAATGTCTTGTTATAAATTACATAATCTGCCGACGGGACGAGAACGTTTTCATCAATATTAAGGAATTGTTTACTGAAAACAAGCTTCTGTATCTTACTGAAAAGTTACTTATAAGTTAGTTTTGTCTTATTTCAAGTTTGCTAAGATATTTGCACTAGAAACTGGACCCAAAATTCTTGGTGAGATTTTGTGTTTTTGCAGTGGGAACAGCAAGAACCTTTTGGATCCAATGTTCATATATACTTACAGTAATTTACCAATAATCAAAGGAATGCAACCATCTTCTATTAAGACATTTTCAGGCATTTATGATCCAATATTGTGACGGGCTGAAGATCGGCACTTCACTCATTTTTAAATGTCCAGCACTTTTTTTTGGAAAAGGAGAGAAACAAAACCGTGTCAAAAACACGGTGAAACAAATCACGTTCAAGGCAGTTAAGAGAATGACAGCGAAGCCGCTCTGAAGAGGAGGATGAAGCTGTCGGAGAGAGGACGGCGAGTCGACGACATCTGAGGGCTCCGAAAATAGATGCGGGATTCATCGTCACTGATGAAGATCATTTATCACTGTGAGTTACAGCCACAGGAAAATGAGGCTGTTTTAAATGCAGAGGAGGTGGGAAAACTGTGGTTCAAATGAACTTTTACACGTCAGTCTATTTCTGTCCCGTTTTATTGTATCTAAAACGGTTCGCTAAGAGGGAAAGAAAATACGGCCGAATGTTAAAAACTCCCATTCAATCAAATCCGAGCTGAATCAGATTTATTGGCCAAGACTTTGTGCTCAAACAAGGAATCTGACTTCGGTTTCAAGCACTCAAATAGGCATTTAGTATAAATATGCCAAATAAATGTAATAAATGGTTAAAGTAACAGTATGTACATGTACAACCATTATCAAACATTTACAAAGAAACTAAAAAAAATGACAGGAGGTTGTGAAAATGCAAATTTGGTTATTTTATTTCACAGCAGTTAATTACCCACCTCCCAAAGTTGTTATTGTATTCATCATAGTGACAGTCTGGGGACAGAAACTGGCTCTGTGGCGGCTGTTTTCTGCAAATATTATTTATTTTCTGCATGTCACCAATATGAAGGTGAAAATTCAGCAGTTTACATATCAGGGCTTTTGTGTGTGGTTTTCCCAAAGAGCTGAAAAAGTGTTGTTTGCTCTGCATCTGTGTATTTAAATGTTTTTATATGCAGATTTGATCAAAAGCATCTGTTTTTTGTTTTCTTAATTGAAACTCCTACCTTATGGACGAACTTTATCCAGCATCCACAGCTGGTGAATTTCCCTGCAATGCTGCCAACAGTGTGTAAAGTTATGCTTGAGTTATTTATTTGTCTGTCTTCTTTTATATATGTTTGGGTTTTATTTTTGTTTTTCTTTTTTTCAACGTTTCAATAAGCAACTCAGCTGCTCGTCTCATGCAGTGACCTGTCTTTGTCCTGCAGGGGGAGCTGTTGAGCCCTTGTCGCTGTGACGGTTCTGTGCGCTGCACTCACCAGTCCTGCCTCATCCGCTGGATCAGTGAGAGAGGCTCCTGGAGCTGCGAGCTCTGCTACTTCAAGTACCAGGTTCTGGCCATTAGCACCAAGAACCCGCTGCAGGTACACACCCAGAACAACGAGAGGAGATCAGTTCATGAAGACATCAGGTTTTCAATTTGGACAACCGGGTTGCATCTCAGGAAGAAAACGCTTTACAGTGTCTGAGTGGTTGAAGAGAAAAACAGAAAATATATTACAAAAAGCAGAAGAGTAAATTCCTTGTGCCATTTTGCCAGATGTATTATATGTTCCGACAAATTAGGTTAAAGAACATTCAGAAATAAACTTGGGTCATGGTTCAGGCCAGATTGTTGCAGTTCCATTTGGCTTAAAACGGTTTAATCTTCCCTGTTTTGAATCGTGGCGCAGTGACGGGTTTACTGGAGTTCTTGCTGACATTTATGCCACATGCATTGTTAAATGTGGTAGTGGTGGCTTCAGGGCAGTAAAACAAGGCTAAAAAGAACGTGGGGTATTCTCATTTTCCACTCCAAAGATGTTAATCAATGTAAAAGTTCTATTGAAATAAGATAAATTTATGGTATGCATTTTATTACCCTGTCTTGTTGCATATTGCTTCATCTTTGCCCGTCTCTCTAAAATGAGAGTTTGTGTGATTGTGACACAGTGGCAATTAATAGGTAATTTGGATAACTGAAGCTCTTGTGTAAATGAAGCCATGATAACTCTGGAGGGGAACAAGTGCCCTGTTAAGCTTTATGTATATATATTTTTATACTTTGAATTTAATTAGAAAGAAACCAAGCTCAGGTTGCCAGTGTGTGCAGCGTACTCTCTCTCTCAAAAGCAGAAAACTGTTTTTCTTCAAAATGGATCGAATCTCATTGCCCCAAAAATAAAAACAAAAACACAAACCTCTCAATTTCACCACCACCATGATAAACACGAATCTCACTAGACAATAGCCGTTCTTTGTTCATTATGCATACATGTACTGTACATAGATTGAAAATTGTTGGGTTTTTTTCTGCATTCTGTCTTTCTCTGTGTCTTTGAGTCCAGTGGCAGGCCATCTCTCTGACGGTGATTGAAAGGGTGCAGATTGCTGCCATTGTCCTGGGCTCTCTCTTCCTATTTGCCAGCATTTCCTGGTTGGTGTGGTCGTCGCTCAGCCCCTCGGCCAGGTGGCAGCGGCAGGACCTTTTGTTCCAGATATGCTACAGCATGTACGGTTTCATGGACGTAGTGTGTGTAGGTAAGACATTGGAGCTCTCTGATGCGTTTCGTGAAACTTTTCAGACGTGTTGAAGTGCTTCATAAGTTTTTATTTCAGTCACAAACATGTAATTTATGATATGAGAGACAGATGAATCAGTTGACCCAGCAGCAATTAACTCAACTCCACAAATCTGGTCTTTATGGTAGAGAAGCTAAATGTGGTAGAGAAGCTAAATGTGGTAGAGAAGCTAAATGTGGTAGGAAACTAATGCTGCACACCAGCCTGAGCAAATCCTCCTGACTGTGAAACATGGCAGCGGTTAGCGTCATGCTGTGGAGATTCATGGGAATTGTAACCGGTTAGAGTTGACAGGAACATTAATTGAGCAAAACCGAGACAACCTTGAGGGGAAAATCTGTTGAAGACAGCAAAGGACTTGGGACTGGGGGAAAGTTTCACCTCCAAGCATCCAGACCTATGATGGGACGGTTTAGATCAAAACATGTTCATGAGTTAGAGTGGCCCAGTCAAAGTACAGATTAGGAATCAGTACTAATGATGTTGAAAATGATTGAGCTTTTGCAAAAGGAGGATGGGCACGAATGTCTGTCTTTACATAAGACATGACTTGAAAGAGCAGCAAAGGATAGATCTTCAAACTGATTTAATAAAATTTACTTGTAAGAATTTTGGAAAACAATTAATCCTTTCCCTTTCACTTTACAGTCATGTTCTATTTTGTGTTACTCTACACAGAAATCCAATGTACTGGATTGAAGTCTGGTATCAGTCGTTAGCTTCTTGCACTAACAACAAAAATAATCAAACCAGTTTTCCAGTTTCCAACTAGAACACAATTAATTTTTAAAGCAAACTAAAGCAAACACTAACAGTGAACTGCGCTCCTCTTCATAGAGGGAAAGTTTTACAAAAATATTGAAATATTTCCTCCAGCTCAGGAGCACAATCACTTAAATTAATGAAGAGTTTTATGATTAGTTGTTCTCTCAAAATGTTCTGTACTTGTTTACAAGTCTGAGTCCACACTTAAGTAACAAACACTTATTGTCTGTTTAAAAGTTATTTGTCTGGCTGTAAATCTCCAAAATTCAATCCCGGTACATGACGTACCTCCTGTACATTTTAGTGCTCTCAGATTGTTGTTGAACAAGCACTTGTTTGTCTGTCTGTCAGACTATTTCCTGCCCCAATCTCTCCCGACCTTTTGCCCTTACCACCCAGGCCTTATAATTCACGAAGGATCATCTGTTTACCGGATCTTTAAGCGCTGGCGGGCAGTGAACCAGCAGTGGAAAGTGCTGAATTATGAGAAAGCCAAGGATCTGGGTGACTCCATCAGTTCCAGCAGCAAAACCGCCGGTCAAGTCGAAAGGAACTTTTCAAACGGCATCGCGGCCGACGGGCGGAGAACGAGTCGACACGTCAGGGCTATCCTCACCCACCACTGTGGCTACACTATCCTGCACATCCTCAGCCAGCTGCGGCCCTCCAACCTGCATGGTGCCAACCAGGAGGTGGTCATGAGAGTGACCACGGTGTGAGTCATGCTGCGATCTTTGAAGAGGAAATAAAAGTGCTAATACAATAAAATCCTTACGTGCCATAAAAACTACCTGAGACTGAAGTGGTGAGATGTGAGGAACCGTCTATTTCTGAAATGTGAGGAAGGCAGACTGAGTAAAAACACATGGCTGGAAGAAAAAAACATACTGATTTAAATTGTGTCCTGGTCTGAATAAGCATAAAAAAAGAGAGTCAAAGGATGAAGAAAATAACATTTCCAAATTTTGTTCAATAACACCTTTTCTGAACGCATCCGTCCTTCCTTCTTCCCTTCAACATATTGAAAGCCAGCCCATGACTGAAGTATCTGCCAAAGTCTCAAGGTGAAATTTAATGTCGTACGTTTCACAATGCAGGTAAAGGATACAGAACTGTGGAAAGTCACGTTTGGAAAAGTCTGGAATTATTCTCCAAAAACCTGGGCAAACTTTTTATTTATCAACCCTGTGACAATTTTTACCATAATAATTGTCTCAAAATGTGACTTTGACTTTTTTTTAAACTTTATTTTATACATAAAAAAAAGGGGAGAAAAAACATGTTACAGATATTAATATTGCTCCCAATTCTTGCCCTCATAAACGGAAACTTTCACAAAGAAGCACAAGCAAACACTCCTAAAAGGTTTTACGGTTTATGCCTGCCTTCAGAAAAAAAGTTGATGTGGCGTATTTGTTAAAATGTTTTAAACTGATGTCTGTATTAAAGTGTGTGTTGACTGAAGGACAAATATGCCTGTTTCATGTTGTTATTATAAAATCTTAAATCAGATGTTATTTTGCTTGATTTCCCTTTCTACAAAGTACTTTTTTTTCTCTCTTACTCTTTTTGAGTTCTCTGTTTCCTATGACAACTTTCACATCTAAAATGAAAAACGCCTTCGTCCACGGTGATCCTGACAAACCTGGCAACCCTCACCGGACGCTTTCTGATGACGTCAAACGTCCGCGACTCCACGCACACGTGACAAACAGGAATCAACCGCTTTCAGATCCAGAAGTGGCTTCTTTCTTTTTTTTTTTTTTTTTGCGTGTGTTTGTGGAAGTTTTGTCCCCTGTTGCGTGCTGGAGCCCAGCATGGCTTCCACATCAATGCCGCAGAAGCGCTACTACAGACAGCGAGCCCACGCAAACCCGATGGCCCACCACACGTTTGACTAGTGAGTGGATTTGTCCCGTGATCCCAACATCCAGAGTGATTTACCTGCGCAGAGCCACGTGTGATTTTTTTCCCCCCTTCTATTCCGACTGAACATGCAGGACTGAGTGTCTTTAGTGGAGCGATGCTGTTGTTTACAGTTAGGGGGGTTAAAGATGCATAAAATAACCAAACCTTTGTTAAATGGCAGACTGTGGCTCTTCAAATGAAACGGGGAGAAAAAAACATTCAGAATGACGCTATGATCCCTCAAACTAATATTGTGCTGATTTAACTCCTCGTGGCTCATCAATTATTGTGTCTCCACATATAATTGAGCTAATTTCCAATAATTTCGCTGTCTGGCGATTCGATTCCGATTTTTAGGGTCATAATTCGATACAGAAACGATATTTTTGTTCAGAAACCAATTTTTCTGCTCAAATGGAAAATATATTCTGTTTAAATTACTGACAAGAAGAAAAGACAGTGTAAATAAATCCATAGTATGCAAACAATTACATAAGGTTCCTTACTGTGTCTGATTTCATCAGTTTATATTAAACAAAGATAGATTTCTATGTTAAGTTCTCTAACTTAAATGACCTAGTATTAGGTTAGTTTAACTGTCTGGCTTTTTCTCACCTAAAATAAAAATATTCTAAATGCATACGGTGGCCGAGTGCTTAGTGCCATATGAAAATACTCACCTTATGGACAATTCAATGCTCCTGATTAACTTTACAGAATTTTTGGACTTGCTCCCTCGTATTGAATATTGGTCATTGTCAGAGATAGTGAAGAGAAGAGGACCTGCGATGTGTCGCATTTTCAGCTTTGTGCTGCATTTTGACGTTCTGAAGTCACCCGAGTCTGGGAAATCTCTTTTAATATTCCTTTCATCAAACCAATATTGTTAGTTTGGAGAAATAATTGTGATCTGACTAGGATTTTCTATCGCTGACCATGTTTTCCTCCTCCTCTCCAGCCCGGTGTGTCCTGAAGAAATGGACTGGTCCAAGCTTTATCCAGATCTCATACCTGGGCCCTCCTCAGAGACGGAGGCCCCTAAAGTCGAGTTTGCAGACATTGGTTGTGGATATGGGGGTCTTCTGGGTAAATAAGTCACTGATCTGAAAGCTGGCGCTTGGATCAATAGCTCTGTGTTGATCCAAGGTTTGTGTTTCTGTCTTCATCCTTTCTTCTTCTCCTTTTGCCAGTGGAGTTATCTCCACTGTTCCCAGATAAGCTCATGTTGGGCTTGGAGATCCGAGTGAAAGTGTCGGATTATGTGCAGGACCGCATTCGGTCTTTGCGTGAAACGAACCCGGGAAGCTACCAGAACATCGCGTGCCTCCGCAGCAACGCAATGAAGTACCTCCCCAACTTTTTCTTCAAAGGACAGGTAGACTAACCTCTATGGATTTATTATTGGATTTTCTAGATCAGAAACAAGAAAGTGAGATAACGGGAACAAAGGAGGGAAAGACTAGTTATTTTAACACAATTTGTATTTAGTTTTTACACGTTTAAGTTTTGTGTCGGTTTTCAAAATTCTGTATTTGTCAGTCGATCGTCAGCACTTACCGGCTCTTCAACCAGTCAGATATTATTGGTTTATTTCTCACACAATTAGGTCAGAATCAGTGGCCTTGTTTCTTTGTCACATACATACATTGTTTGAGCCATTTTCTACAATCTACGTTTTTATAACTAAGTCACTTTTTATTAAACAAACACATCGTAGGGGATATTAAAAAAATCATGGAATCATTTTTTCCAGCATGAAATAATTATGTAAAAAAACTACTTCAGTTTATTTATAGAAAGCAGATATACAACAAAAAACATCAAATATATACCCAGAAATATACAGTCAAATCATGCCGATAGATTCAAAGTCAATTGCATACATTTAAATTTGATTCTACTTATTAAACGACGCATTTTATTATTCAAATTAGTAGAATGGCTAATTTCTCAGGAAACCCACTCCTCCCAAACGAGCATTTTTGCGACATAATTTTGTTGTCGTGCTCTGATGTGTTTTATGAAATGTATCAGTCCCTCCTGCATCCACACATCATGATTCTTCCACCCCTTTACTTCACCGCTGGGTTCAAACTTCCCTGTTTTTCCTCTAAATATAACACTTTTGGGTTCGTCACACCACAGGACTCATCTCCCAGAATCAAAGAATCCCTTCTACATTTACAAATTATAATCTGGCTTTGATGCGTCCTTCTCACTCAGCCTAGCCTAGTGCAGCATTGCTCTAATAAATTTCTCAGCAGCTTCAGTCAGAGTCTGCTAAAGATGTTCCTTAAATTACATCCATGTTTGTGTCTCTAACTTGTGAATGAGGGTCATAGGATTCGAGAAGCCAAGACTTCATCTAGCATTTCTCAGCTTGTTTAAAGGCACAATCTTAGTTTACTTAATGCAATAAAGATATATGTAAAGATATATATTTATTCTGAGAAGATATTTATATTTAAGATGGTTAGAGAAATACTTTAGATGTGTTTCTAAAAAAGCACCAGATTTCAAAACCTCAACAGTTGTTAATCCATGTAAGGTAAACATGTTACATTTTAATCCATGAAATCCCAATGGTCACCATGAGATGAAGAGAAACCGGTTAGGATGTTCAGGAAGAGAGCTCCTGTTGATAACAGTAACACAGTTTACTGGTGCATTTACACTGAAAAGCGATTTCAAAGTTCTAGAAAACAAGTGGGGGTTTAACAACGAATAAAACTCACAAGACAAGCTCATGAGAACAACAAGAGATTTTGCTTTAAGGAAAATTTTAAATGTAAATGGTCCTTTAATCTGCAAGATTTTGCCCCAAACTGGATTCATTCTTTCTTTTATCTCTTCAAACTATCAACTATTGATGTTCTGCAGTGCAACATCTCCAATTTCCCACCTTAAACCTGAAAAAATAGAAACTTTTTTCTGTGAAGACGACACACTGATCCCATTCTAGCTGTTCAGCAAACTGATTATTGCACTGACTAAAGCCCAGGCCATGTGTTTCATAAAAAGGTGCTTCGTTTATCTGCAACAGATGGAGTTAATGATATTATGCAGATTATTTAATACATCTAGGAATTTTACAACAATGGGTTCACTGACTGGGGAAGGACATTGTGTCGGCTCAGTGTTCACATTAAATACTGTAATCTGGGACTTGTTTGAACTTGCATTAGATTACACCGTGTGCTTTGTGTGGGGGGGGGGGATAAATTAGCTAACCTAGATAAAACAACATTTCACCTTAAATGCCCCCTGACTGGGTATAAACTCGGAAATGAGCGCGTGTACAGAAGAGCTGTAAAAGTGTCACGTATGTGTAATTCACATCACAAAGGTGTTTCATATAAAAGTCCACACACGGAATCAATCTGCTGTGACTTTGCCATGCTGTTCAGGTTAAATCAGAATGATGTGAGCTTTAATTACGCTTCCAGACAGGAGACGCTGTGCCAAACCCAGATTTGAGGCGCTTTAAATGAATTCACATGAACTGAAAGGATGAGGAGAGACTGGTTTTACTTTAGGCGAAGACAAGCTGTGTGAAAGTATTCATAACCCTTGACCTTTTTTCACATTTCTTTTTTTTTTTTATCTCACTTTCATTGGGAATTTATTCGTTAGACCTTAATAAAAGACTCAAGTTATCGGCTTGAGGATGAATTGGTTTAATAAAAAACGCAACAAAAACTCTGAGAAATACGCAGTTCATTTGTATTCAACCCCCTTTTCATCTCATTTCATCTCACTTGGCGGTGGCAGCATCATGCTGTGGGAATGCTTTCTTTCAACTGGAGCAGAAAAACTTTTATAGTTTATTAGAAGATAAATGGACTTCAACTAAGGCTGGATAATAAATCAATAACAATATGTGTCGCAATAGACACATTATCAATTGACTTCGTAGTTCAGCAAAATATAATTGGTAATTCGAGAGGAAAGTTTTACTTTACAAACTACTGACATGGCCGATTCACACCGGATTAACAACACTGACGATCTCCCTCATTATTACAAACAGCATGTGGCTCCTAGGTAAAACTAATCCCATCAGAAAAGGACTTCAGATGACTAAACAGTTTGGAAAATCCCAGACGATGATGTCACGGCTTCGTGAGCTTCACAACATTTGCATTAACTGGGGAACATCTGTGCTTTAAAGTAAGTCCTTAACCACACTGCTGCCTGGTGTCACAGCATCGTGACATTAAAACAGAAAAGATGCAAGACAGACAGAGGACTGTGGACCTTCACAAGTCTGATTCATCCTCGTTTACAATCAGAAGCATGAAGCTGAAACATTTATGTATTCAGATAATTATAATCAAGTACAAATAGCATGGGAACGTCCTGCTGTCGTTCTGTAACTTGTTTCAGTGTAAAATGGGCAAATCAACCCCAGAACGAAAGCAGAAGATGTTTGCTGAAGCTGGGAAGATAGCAGGGCTGCAACGATTGCAGTTTTTTCGCCGATTCCCGACCTTTAAAAAGCCTGACCTGCTTGTTCTGATTTCGGCCGATATCGATTTTTTTTTTTTTTGTCTGAAATGTCGCTAAATATAGCTAGAAAGTCACCGAATTGGTAACAGTGTGATGACTATTGTTAACTGCAAACGTGCAGACCTGACCTGACCTCAAACCTCTCTTGATGGAGAGCAGAAAAGGACAGTGGCTGACTCTTACAGCTTTGTTGAGGGAGACGAGCTTCACACGTCGGTATCGGCCGATCACCGATTTGCCAAAATTACGGAAATGGACGCCGATGAATTGTCTGGCTAATAAATCGCCGCACTCCCAGAAAAGAGTGTCAATATCCTCAGTGAAACGTGTCCTGTACTGACGTGGGCTGTAAGGCGGCTCAGAGAGGAAGAAGCCATTACTAGAACATTAACATAATAAACTAGACGTTCTCTGTCCCAGACGTCTTTTGTTGCAAAGTGTTAGTCAACCATTTTTAGCAACAATGACTGGAGCAACACTCTATATAAACCTACATACATCATACTCGACAGGAGAGGCCCCACATTCTGGATCTCATCACACTGGATCCCTGAAGTCATGTTCAGGGGGTCTGCCTGTCACAATAACAAATTGTTCCAGAAGTTCTTGCAATAAATTATATATTGATATCGGTATGGCAATGTAAGCTCGTGCTCTCAAAGATTAATACACTTTAATTTTGTGCAGAACACTGGAATATAAACCAAACATCCAAAAAAACACATATCTAAAACTAATAAGTAAAGAGGGAATAAAACACCAAAGCCATAAATCAAATGGATGAAGAAGAACAAAAATATTAATTGATCAATTGCTTAATAACATTGCTAAGTATGGCCAGGTTCACAGGTTATAAATATATCAGTTCGGGAATCATTTGTAAAGTCATTTAAATGTCTCTCAGAGGAACAACCGCTGCATCGTTCATCGTTCGTTTTCTGTGCAGCTCATAATTAGCATAAACAAGAACGAAGAGAGGACCACCCAGATCAAACGTTGGGCACGTAGCGCCACTCTCTCTCTCTCTCTCTCTCACACGCATGAGCCAGCATATTCCACAAAGCCGAAACGCTTTTCTCTTTTCGCCTCTCTGGTTTGTTTTGTACCCTAAAAATGATTTGAAGCGTTGAGGTTTTTCCATCTTCCATCAGCAGCTCGGAGCCCCGGAGGCTGTTCCCGGTGATTATCCCCACGTCTTTCTGCCTGTACCAGATGTTATTTATTTTAACTAATAAAAAGTGACTGGAGTTATCTTTTTCTTTAATATATCAGCCAGAGACATATCAGTGGTGCCTGCACTTGAGCGACTGTCAGAGACAAACATGGGGAAGTTTGTGGTAGAGAAAAAAAAAACGTCAAGGAGGGAAATTCCAGTCTTGCAGAGTTTAAACTCGACTACAGAATATTATGAAATGTTGAGCAGAGAACTCAGAAGCTTTTCTGGTCCTTCTGTTTTGTTCTTCACTTTAAATGAAGGGAGTTAAAAAAACACTTTATTTCTAAATATTGTTGAACTGTTGACGGAAATTTTCCACATTTTTTGTCTGGCCAACACAAATGACTTACTTAGTTCCTCTGTTTGCTTTGACTAATTGTTCCCACTGTTTGTCTTGTAGCTCAGTAAGATGTTCTTCCTGTTCCCCGACCCTCATTTCAAGAAGACCAAGCACAAATGGAGGATCGTTAGTCCCACGTTGTTAGCAGAATACGCCTACACACTCAGGATCGGGGTATGTTTGAGCGCCGCTTGTGTGCAGAATAACATAAACATTAAGAAATGATTGGATAATCATTTTGCATTTTAGTATTTGTTGAATTGTCTACTGAGTTCAGCTTTACGTCTGCATCCGAATAAATCAGAATATCATCAAAAATTCATTTTATGTCATCGGTTCAGTGATTTACAGCTTCCACAAGTAGGGCAGGCCTACAAAAGTACATTTTTGAAGAAGCTCGTTGTTCGTAGTGTTTATGAATAGTGAAGGAAAGTTCAGTGGAAGGAAAAAGTGACCCAAATCTTTTTATTATTTCTGAGAAAAAAAGTTTGATATTTTTTCAATTTGTTTTCCAGTCAATCCTAAAGTAATTTGCAAACTGGATTCCTTTCTCTTCATAAAGAAAACGTGCAAAACCCAAAACCACAGCGATTTACACATTAATATTCTGGAAAATGCTTGACGACTGTTTAATTGTAATCTTGCATTATCAGTTTATTATTGAGCAAGTTAAAAATATATATAATTTAGTTTTTATAATGTTTGTTTATTTTTTGCTGTGGACTTGAGGATTTTGTCCCACTTGACAAAAAGGTTTGGATATTAAGGTATTTATAAAGACATAAAGATGTGGGCCATCATAGCTATAAAATGAAATCATCTTTTGTCATATTTTGCTTATGCAATAAAAAAACAAAACTGCAAATCAGCTGTAGTTAATCTGTGTAAAATTTTAGTTGAATTACTGAAATAAATTTTCTGATTTGCACATAAGCTAATTTTTTATCTTCATCCTGAAACCTGCTGCAGCAGTCAGTGGAAAGCTTTTTTTTTTTCCTCCCTTCACTGCCGGCCCCGCGGCTCCGGGACGTTTGAGCAGAGCAGCGCCGCTGATGGAGGGTTCAGAGAACAATGGGAGGCTTGTGTCTAAATTTGACTTTATTGTTTTTTCCTCCACTGACGGATTTGTGCGTGTGTCGGGGAGTGTGTCGACGGGCCTTCGGCGTTGGCGCGTTGCCAGACGTTCGCCGCTGGGTGGGAAGGCTGTGAGGAACCTGCCTATTTATAGAGCTGCTCTCATAGCGCATCATTTAGTCATCACTTGGGTTGAATTTAAAATATGATCAGATGACACCCCAAACAGTAAACAGTAGTGATTGAGCAACGGAGATTAATCTGGCTGCAGTGCTGATAACGCCATCTCTCATCATCGTTCTACCCTGTTGAAAGAAAAAAAAAAACTAGGTTTTACGTGCTGAAATGCACCACTGTGGAAATCTGTTCCACTGCTAAACTTTCTAAGAAATCCATTTTCTGGTAACTTTATCTTCGTAGCCTCCAATGGAAACTGTATTGACACAGGTGATTCACCTCTGCACTGTCTGTTTGCTATTTTTATCTTTTTACATAAATTACCCTGTCAGGATGGTGAAAGCATCAACTTTGAGCCCAAACACTGAACTTTTCAGAAAAAAAAAAGAGCAAATTTTATTATCAGTGGAAAAGTTCATCTGGATGATAACTGGATGTGTGTTTGAGTTTTAGACCATTTTTTTCCCAGAAGTGTCCTAGTGACCTTCATGTGAATATTGTTTTTTTTTTCTGTTTTCCCTGGTTGCCTCAGGGTTTGGTGTACACCATAACAGATGTGGAGGAGGTGCACGTCTGGATGGTGAAGCACTTCAGCGAACATCCGCTGTTTGCACGTGTGCCAGAAGAGGATCTGGTATGTCCACATGCAGCTTTCAGCCCCAAGTTCATGGAAAAAACGACACATTTGAGGATGTGACATTTAGTGTTTTCACACTGAGCTTAAATTGTTTTTATGTTAAGCATTAAAAAAGTTATTCTTTATTATTCAAGTAGTGTTTATGCCCTTCAAACCCATCCTGAAACGTCACAGTGTTTTAAGATTTAGTGTGATAGTGCATGATTTTAATGTTGTCTTTTTTATTTTATCAGCAAAAAATATTTTAAAAACACCCCAAACATTTTTTTGACATTGTTAAATCTCTCCCAGCTTCGAACATCCAATCTCCTGATTGGTTCAACAAACTGCCTGCTGCTTTTTTCCTATGAAATGTTTTATTTCTTGCTTCGCCGGAGCAAGAACCCCGACCAAAGGTCTGCGGCACGATTTCAATCTTAATGTTCAGAGACGTTTTCTGTCTTGACTGAAATTATAGGATGATGCAAAGAAGAGAGGAGTAAAGGTTTCTACCTTTATGTGTGTAAATCTGCTGGAGACACTTGCAGCTGTTTTGAGTCAGAAAGGAGGAAACATGCACACCTTGCAGAATATCATTCAAAAAACATTTAAAAACCATGTTTATAAATGACTTTTAAAACATCAATGAGCTTCATTGTGTTGATCTGCCACATAAATCCCAACTAAAACACACTGAAGTTTGTGATTGTAGCGAAACATAGAAACGCTTTGCTGTGAATCTTACTTTATTTCAGCTGCTGCTACATTTCATATCATTAACAATAAATGGATACATTAGATATTCATGCAGCTGAGCTGTTTTATCAGTGTTTAGGACGAGTTGTGGAAGCGATCTTTGCACAGCAGTGTGGAAAACTCGCAAAGTGTCAGAGAGCTTTGGATCTGCTGCAAAGTCCAAACGATCCCCGATTCTGATATTTGTCCTTAAACACGTCCTCTCTGGATAAAGTTTGGAGGATTTCGTCTGTTCTAAGTGAACCAAATCATGCACTTTTCAGATTTTTTTTTTTCTTTCCAGACCTCTGTGGTCTGAACGTCACAAATCATTACGTATCATTTAATAATAATAATGTTTATATTACAGGTGGATGATGTCATCATAAGCCGCTTGAGTTCCTGCACTGAGGAAGGAAAGAAGGTGCAGAGGAACGGCGGGAAGACCTACCTCGCAGTTTTCCAGAGGATCGAGGATCTGCTTTGAAATCAGACACTTTGGACTGTAATGCAATACTTTAATGTGTTTAACCACATGGACAACAAAGCTCCTCAGTCGTCTGGAGTCTCCTTCTCCTTAAACACCAAGCGAAAACAATGGCTCACTAGACGAAAGGTGATTTTCTTTTTTTATTTATTTTTACTTCTTTCAATGTACATTTCCCTCACCAGCTGGCCAGACACCTCTAATTTTGAGGTTGTTTATTTTTTTTTATTTCAAATCTGGATTGAATAAACTATGCAGCTTTTTATAAGACAAGATCTCGGTGTTTTCTTCGCGTACCATTCCTTCAGCGACTTGTTTGTTTTGGACCGTCATCTGGCTGCAAGATTAGAGAGTTTTCTGTCATGACTCAACGTGATGAACAATTATCCTTATCTATCGGCCCATCTTTGTGAAGTTCAAATCAAAGTGATGTGCAGCAGTAACAGTAGCATTCAGTGTTCATTGTGTGATTGCGAGCTGTATATTACAGGTCGGTATGCGGGTCTGTCAGGGGCATGGAAACGGGACGGCGCAGGTCTGAAAAGGCCTTGTGCCGCTTCGGGCTGCGGTGATTATCAACAGGACAGCACATGCCTTCACGTTCATAACCCAGACACTGGAAAAACTGAGCAGAGGAGGGAAATACTGAACCCTAAATACTGGTTCAGTTCTTGAACTGAGACGTGTCCAATTTATCGGGGTGAGCTTTTTTGTTCTTGCGAGCTTCATATATTCTTCTGCGTGTCCTACATGAAACATTTTTCCAACCAAATCCAGGTGATCTTGAACCACGTTAAGCTCTGAGTAGTAGATTAAATTGCGGACGTAATAAATGCGTCAACCGAAAGCCTCCCGGACACCTGAAGGTGAAGAGAAACAATGTTTTTGTAGCGACTCCTGGGAAAAGTCCAAGGTTAACCCAAACATAAACCAGAAAACCAAACACAGTAGTTTTCCCAGGCGACTGAAGGATTCTTCCCATGTGACCATCAGCAGAAAAAACAGAGAAAGAAGCTTCTCAGGAACGTCTTCATGGCCACAACAAAAGTCCTGAGGCGCTGACCTGGCCCTGAAATTCCCCAGATTTCAGTCCAGCGATGCATCGCCAGGATCTGCCAGCACAAGCACCTGGAGTTCTGGGTCCGGCTCTTTCCTCTGGGCCTCTGAGTCAGAGCTCCAGGTAAACTGGGCTGCGTTCACACAGCAGCCAAATGCAACCTAAATCTGCCTATTTTCTGTCAATATGCGACCCATATCCGGCTTTTTCACCAGTTTGAACGGCCCGATTCAGATCTTCTGACCCAAAAAATCCAATCAGTTCCACTTCTATACGTGGACCTGATTGTTTTTGAAGCATTTCATCCGGCTTGTACGCGTTGATGTGAGACGTGCATCATAATTCCTCAGCAGAAAAAAACAGAGGTGATAAATCTGTACATAAACAATGGTTGGAAATTATGAACTGCATCACATCACTGTCCCTCTATGTCCAAACAGGACTCAGTACTCCACAAAGAAACCATCGCTGCTAGTTGTCCTCCATGTTGTTATGATCTTGCGATTATATCGTTAACTCTCATTGCTGAATAAATGCTAAAGATTGATCTATAATTGACTCCATCCATTATTGCAACCATAAATGCGCTGCTGTGTGACGTCGACGGTCTTCTGCGCATGCGGGTCGCTTTGTGGACGTAAATCGTTGGCACAGAAGTCTTTATTGCGGTCGGGTTGAATTAGTAATATGAACAACCAGGCTAAAAGAAAAAAAAAAACTATCAGCAAAAAGTTGGAATCAAGCCTGAAGACCTGCAGTGTGAATGTGGCCTTGGTGCTGATCAGAACCGGACACACAGATCCACCACGTCCTGGGAGTCACTAAATGTTAAATTGACTAGAAGCCTGACTGAGATCTCATCCTCTTAAAAATGATTTTGTCCAAAAAAATGAGGTGAGCACATTTTGCAAAGCCAATAGTCCTATCTCAACCCGTTCAACGAAGCATACCAGCCCTGGTCCTCAGGACCCACTACTGTCCTGCATGTTCCCACTCAGCACAACTGATTCAGCCTGGCTTCACTGCTGCAGAGGCCTGCTAATCACCCATTCATTTAAGCCAGGTGTGCAGCAGCAGGGAAACATCTAAAACGTGCAGGACAAGCGTCCTGAGGACCACAGATGTTGACCTCTGGTTTAAAGCACTTCCCTTGGTGAAGCAGAATGAAGAACAATATTCAGCAGCTGTAAAGCTTGAAGGAGTAATGTTCTGTGAGATTTTGTCTCTTAATTTTTATTGGACCAATTTTGGCGTATAATTCTCTGCTTCAGCCAGATATTAGCTGTAGGAAATAGGGCGTCATATTTGCCCAAGAATACTTTCTAATGACTTCATGGTCTTGCTGTTGACGGCGAGGCTCCTGTGTCCAATTGCCACTAAAAAAAAAAAAAAAGTCCAAATTGTTCCCCTTCACCCCCAGGCTTAACGGTATGCAGCGTTTGTACTGATTTAATATTTAGTTTTCTCCAGACATGTCCACTTTAGTCTCATGAGTCATGAGTTGTGATCCATTCAGCCGATACTTAACCTGCTAAATGAGGTCTGACACGCAGCTTTTAGAGTTTTTGTTGTTTCCATGAGCGTTTCGTGGTTTGACCGTAAGGGTGAATTTATTGCTGGGAATATTGACGGACCGTCTTACAAGTGGAAATTATTCCACTTGTGAATAATTTGTCTCGATGTCAAACGGCAGACTTTCCTTTCCTTGTGGCATCGTGACCTTTCCCAGATTGATGTGCAGGGCCGGTGTCTCTCTGCTGGGGTCGCTGCTGATGCCTCTCCTCCCTGGTGGCCACGCCTCACTCACTTAACCAGGAGCGTTATTAAGAACACCTGGCTGCTGCTTTCCCCTTTAAAATCTCTGAAGCAATGGAGTGTTTAGTTTCTCTCACTTCTTTTCTTTTATAAGTGGCACAGTCGGATCCGTTGTGCGTCTTTGTACGCTTGATGACGCAAGAGCTGACACAGTTTGGATTCTGGTAAAGAACAACATCTTAATCCGTGTTAGGGCTGAAACCATTAATCAAATTAATCGATTCCTGGAATAATATCCAAGTAATTTAGTGACTGATTAGCAGGAGTATACACATTTTAAAAAGGCCAATTGCTGAAACAGCAGTAATTAAGTCAAAACTGTATGAAAAATTTTTAACTTCTTGGAGTTGAGATGAAAAATGAGCTTCATCTGTAAATGATGAAGGTTATTGAATAAAATGTCTTCGGTTTCAGCTTCAAATTCTGTTCGATAAAATCTCCTTTTTGATATCCAATTATTAAACGGCCAACGCAAAAACATTGTCTCCAGATTAGTCCAGCACTGCAATAGATATTAATGCAAGTAGAAAGAGCTGAGTTTTATGTTGATGTTAGAATTACTCTGCATCTTTTTCTACAAACAACGTTCTGAAGAAATGCTGTCCTGTTACATTTCAAGCAAATGCAATAACATAAAATGTTTTCTTATTTAAAAAACATCAGAAGATTGAATTTGTTTCGCAGAAAAAGACTTAAATAAAAAATCTGTGTGACCTGTAGCCTCGGTTTCCTGTTTTCAGCCCACAGGTTGGGCCTCTGTTGTGGTCTTCTGCTGCTGTAGCTCATCTGCTTCAAGGTTCATCATGTTCAGCCCTCAGCGACGCTGATATGACGCGCTGCTGGCTTTCCTACATCTCAAACCACTCTGCTTATTCTCCTCACTGCTTGTTTCTGGACCATCTTCTAAAACGCGAGCGACGGCTGCGCTTCAGATTTTGAAACCAGCCAATCTGATGCCAACAACAAAGTTTAAATCTGAACTGCATTCAGATTCACTGAAACTCCCTTTCTTCCCCGTCCTGATGCTCAGGTTGGACTTCAGCAAGTGGACGCAAACTCCATCTACTTAATGAGGTCATGAAATATCACTAACGAATGGAAACATCAGGATTTTATGCCGTGAGCAGGGATTTCCTGTTTCTTTCAAACATTTAAATGCCACCAGTCACCATATGGTTTGCTAATTACAGGATGTATTCACCGGATTACTTTTACAATGCGAACATTAATCGCTCCAATAAAGCACTGATGCAGATGAGGACATGCTCTTCTTTATTTCACTTATTGCTACCACGTGGCGACAAAGCCCTCTCAGCGTGCCAGAACTGCATCATGCAACAGCAGCAGCAGCATTTAGTCATCACGCAGGATTTTACGGGGCGAACGAGCGAGTGGCAGCTGCGAATGTGTTGAATTCATTACATCTGGATGTCTGAATGTTGTGGAGGTCAGGGGTTAATCCTTCTCTGAATGTGGTGAAAGGTGGCAGCTGTCTGCTGTTATCATAACATAATCATAACAGCTCCACTATGCCATTTTTCTTTACTCCTCAGGTTACCACACATTCTTCGCTGTGTGTGGAAAACCAGCTAACCAAATAGCTTTTTTTAGCTTGATACTTCACTACAGCTGGGTAAAGTCTGACCTTTTGGAAAATTCACTCTCATAGTTTTCTTTTTTTTTATACTTTTTTTTTTTTTTTTTTGGCAAGAGTTGGATAATAATTCATGGCTTTCTCACACGATCAGCTAAAACTATGTCCCCTCTGTAGTATTTATCCAGCTTCATTTTTAGATTTTAATTGTTTGGAAACAGTCATTTTTTGAATAATTTAGCATCTTCTGTTATTTTTACAGCTTTCAAGATCTGAACATTCTTGGATATCGCTGCTCTTTTTCCCCCACTATGAATAAAGTGGAAAAATAGAGCAGTTTTTTTTTTTCAGGTTCAGGAACTGTGAAAGTCACGGCGACCCTTTGACTGGAGCTGTTTTGGGTAATAAATGTTGACTGTCCAGTTCTCCACTTACATAAGTGTGTCTGATCAAGATAGTTTATGATCCTTTATTCATCCAAAAGGAGTAAAAAAAATAGTAACTTAATAAGTGGCTCAGTTTGAATATATTCTTTGTAATATAATATTTATTTCAGTTTCCCCCACTTTGAAAGAGTTTCAGTGCAAACTGCAACGAGGCAGTTCAGCAAAGGAGACACAGGAAGTGAGATCAAACCTTGGGTTCATTTACCTGGAATTTCAAATGTTGGAAGTTAAAGCAGGTCAGGAGTGAATTAAGATTACTCAGAAAAGTGATTCCCCTGAACCGTCGGATCAACCCGACCCGACACCGCGACACAGAGCCAGCCTTCATTCACCTCCATGACAAACAGGCCGAGGACGGGATGGGCATCAATAATATTAAGAAACTGATCATAATGGCCCTTCATTGTTGCCTTGTCAGCAGTCCAGACTGTTGTCACACGGCCTAAAATTAAATGTGATCAGTTATAAGATGGAAAACATTTTCACAACTGCAAAACGCACTTCTCTGACGAATAACATTGAAATAATGTCTAACCTAACGTCTTTCTGTTCTGTAGAATAAATTGTTTTAAATCATTTGGATTTTTTCCCAGATTCATAAGTTGCCATGGCGTTTGTGTTTATTTCAACTATAACAATTAAATTATTGTGAGGTTCAAACAGGACAAGCCTCCTCGGAAATATATATATATTTTTTAATCCATTTAAAGACATTGTGATACACCTGTGTGTGATTTTAATCATCATAAGACGGACTGAATGGGCGGCGTCCTGATTTATTCCTCAACAGAAACATTTATCTTTATTTTACTAAAATAAAAATAAATATTTTTCTGGTGTAAAACAGGATTAAGCTGACAAATGGAGCTTAATCCTGTTTTACACCAAGCTACTTTTATCATTTTTTCCTATAAATTTATTTCAAAATCTTCAAAATTCTGTCATAACTTAATGAAAATTGTTTTTTGCATGTTGGCTGAGATTATAATGTATCTACCTCAAAGACCAGGAAGAAAGGCTGAATTCATGATGTTTGGTCAGAGCCATTTGTGATTTTTTTTTCAATGAAGACAGATTTAAACGATCTTTACAGCTCACTTTTTTCAACATTAAGGTAACAGGAGATATGAAATTTGTCGTAGGGGGCAACAATAAGAAATGGGCCCAAAACAGAGTCCTGGGGAACCCCACGTCATGGACTGAATGTGGTAGCATAACTCACAAACATCTTTTGAGGATCTGCGTTCTCTGATGCTGAAAGAAACCATTTCTTATCCGTCACGTGAAGACAGTTGACAAATGAACAGGAGTGTGGAAAATGTTTGCCAGCAGCACAGGAAGTGCTGGGAACTGAGGCTCTCAGAAGACGTGGACGGCGGCTGTGCAAGACGAGGGCTGCAGGTGGTGCTGGAGTTTGGAGCGGCACAGTGAAAACAGCAGCCAAAGAAAAGGAGAGAGGCGTCTATCTGGATGTAAACAGTCGTGGTTGTGAGCAGGATTGTACATCGTATCTAATCTCAGCTGTTAGCAATGCTCTTTAGACAGGGGGAGGAAAAACACTCCCACATAAAGCTGAAATTGTCAGTAAACCTGAAGTTGAGAGAGAGCAGGTGACTGAAGTGATTCGATCCAAACCTACCAGAGAGATAAAAACGTATATCTGCTCTGCTGCATGAACAGCAGCGTTGTCTGTATAGAGTTACATTTATCAGATGCTGTAAAGGCCCTGTGATCAGATCTGCTCAGACTGTTTCATGCAGGATGAGATGTCGTCTATATCATGTAATTACAGACTTTAAAATACTGTTAGTTTATAAATCACTGGGCGGCTTCGCACCGCGATACGTTAAAGATCTGCTGCCATTGCATCAACCTTCCAGACCTCTCAGGTCTTCTAGCTCTGTTCTAGTTCTGGTTCTAGTTCTGGTTCTAGTTCTGGTTCTGGTTCGCATCCTCAGAATCAGAACCAAATGAGGAGAAGCAGCATTCAACTTCTATGCATCACATATCTGGAACAAACATGCAGAAGTTTTTTTAATAGTACTGAAGTCTTAGTGACTAAAATGGCTTTATTTCATTATATCTGGTGAACCTATTTATCCTGTTAAAAACTCCAAGTCCAAGCAAAATTAATCAAACTTCAAATTGATGAAGGACAGAAAAAAGCTCTTAAAAGATTCATTTATTTTGAGAGTTTTTTTGCACATCTTTTTCAGGCTTGTTAACCAATTTCTCCACATCTGTGAATTATATAATCACATAATATAGTACCTTGTTAAACCTTCAAACTATTACAAAAGTCAAATTTTTTAACACATGAGTTTTCCGCCCGTAGTGAAAAACTCAATATGCTTTTTACACCAGCCTATTCTTAGCGACACTGGTTCATGTCTGGCTGTAAAACAAGAAGTATTATGTCACAAAGCGTGCCGGTACATAAATGTGTTAAAGTGACAGTTAAATTGTGCACAGACGAGCTTTGAATTCGGTCCCAGCCGTCTGATGTCAGGCTCTGTTTTTAAAGTAGCAGCAGGCTGAAGCCAACGCTGTGTGTCGCAGGCTGCAGACTTGGGTTTAGAGCTCAAGGTCAAGGAGCAAATTGGGTGAAGAGACGGTTGTGCAGCAATGAGGTGAAGAATCAGAGAGGATTTCGTTCTCGACAAGCATGAATGAGGTGGTGATGATTCACACATCTGGAATAAATGTTACATCTTTCCAACTATGCAAGTGGTTCTACGTCAACTAGCCTTATAGAACTACATTTTCATGATGTTTTCCCGATGTTTACGATGTTTTCATGTTTTCTAGTTGCACGGTTTAACTCAGTCCATGTCCAGCTGCGTCCAGCTGACACACATGAGAAAGTGGCTCCTGTTCTCAAATGTTCAAGGTAAACATTGCTGCTGCACCTATAGGAAGAAGCAGCTGTGGGCAGCTCAGTGAATGTTTATACCTGCTGGCCATGACCTCAGTGCTAACAGCATGCATGATCACTGAAACACATGGCCAAGTGGTCATCAGTCATGTCTAGACAGCTGCGTGCTGGTAAAATCTTTATTTAGGCATTTTTTGTGACAAAAACAAAATGTTTGGCCCTAAATGTCGTCTTATGTGTTTTTTTAATTTTGTTTTATACCTTTTGTGACTTTCTGACGATTCAGAAAGTCCAGATGTGAAATATTTTGTGTTTTCAGTCATCCATACGTTCAGCAGCTGTGCGGTTCTCCTGTCAAAAACTGCTGCCGTCTGTACATTGCGCTTCTTCTTGCAAAGCCATTGAGTTTTTTAGGTGGGGCTCATGGAATATAAGATCTATACAAAAACTACAAAAACGGTAATAGAAAAACAAAACACATCACCCTCATTATTTCTTTCAAATGAAATTGTAAATTATAAACAAATCCATCACGTTTCACCCACTGTTTTCTGAATTTGATTGATTTACAGTGAATGAAAACGACTGAATCTGAATGTAAATGTCTGCTTGTAATTTAATGCATCGTGTTGAATTTTATGAGCCAATATGTGAAGGTGCTATTTAATTAAGGTGAACTGTGTTAAATTAAAAAGCCTCTCCATTGAGGTCTGGGTTTGATCCTGATAGAATATAATCCTTGAGAGACATTCACCCTCCACACCAGTAGGTGGCGGAAAAGCACCAGTTCCTTCTTAGTCAACTTTCAACATGTCTTCTTTCTAATACAGCTTCAGTCATCAAACAACAAGAGCTGAAGGAACAATGCCATTTCCTGTTGAAAAGTTTAAGCAAGTTTTTTTTGTTTTTTGTTTTTTCGTGGAAAATGGTAAATAAGTGGGCAATAAATACTGTCCAATCATATACAAATTATGGCTAAGCAGTGTTGTCACAGCAAATTTCAGCTTTTTGATCTTAGATACTCAGAGTGTTTCTGGCCTGTTTCCTACTGATTATGAATATTTATAAATATTCTTATTTATTCTCATTAGTTTACATTATCGTAACTCTACAACTTTATATACACTGCTCAAAAAAATAAAGGGAACACTCAAATAACACATCCTAGATCTGAATGAATGAAATATTCTCATTGAATACTTTGTCCTGTACAAAGTTGAATGTGTTGACAAGAAAATCATTGTTGATTGTCAATCAGTGTTGCTTCCTAAGTGGACAGTTTGATTTCACAGAAGTTTGACCTACGTGGAGTTATATTGTGTTGTTTAGTGTTCCCTTTATTTTTTTGAGCAGTATATATATATATATATATATATATATATATATATATATATATATATATATATATATATATATATATATATATATATGTGGTCACTACAGATGGACACGAGCTTAAACTAAATCTGGGGCAAAGCATCTTTTATTGATGCACGCAGTCTCTGTTTTAAATAAACTAATAAATAAAATTTATCTGAGCCTCCTCAAATCTCTGCAGAGGCCTGCTAATGAACCATTATTTGATTCAGGTATGTTGGACCAGAGAACAAACTAAACCCTCCAGGATTGACTCTGGACACCACTGGCTTACACTGAAATGTGAGTTCCTTAATATTTGTATGATAAAATGTTTTAATTATGTTCCAGCTTAGCAGAACATCCTGTTTTCCTCCATTGTGAGCTGTGGTTTTGTTACAACCAGCCAGAACAAAGACGTCCGGACTAATGAGGAGAACAGGCCAATAGCTAAAATTAGATATGTGGCGCATCGTACCTAAAATGTGATGTCATGTCAGGATTGTACAGGGTTCAAAGATACAACACATAAGATATTAATAATAATAAATATGAGTAAACAACAGTTAAAAGTTGATGCATTTTTTTCAACCGCGGACAATACGGAGGTCAAAAATCTATTCGTCCTGTGCAGCTTGGCAAAGATGGAGAGGACGCTTCAAGTTCATCCACATCTTGGTCTCCTGTCTGGATGCCTTTTGTGACTGGTATTTGCAGATTTAATTGAAAGGAAGAAAGAATCATTTTCTTTGTGATCACTCCCAGCCTCAGCGGGTTTATGTCTCACGTCAAGCTCAAGAGTGAAGACGGATCATTACCCGCCGCACGTGTGCACTCGCTGCAGTACGTCATATAGAACCCAAATGAACAACTCTTTCTCTTATGTCAGACACATCTGCAGCCCAGATGTGTTCTCAACCCAACAGATGCCTATTCCCACACCTTAAACACCTATTTTACATCCAGTACATGTTATTTTTTTTAACTACACAGTCTTCGTGGATTACCACATATGTACCAGTAAAAGTCTTTATTTAGACATTTCATTGCCCTTTTTGTCCCTTTTTTGTCTTTATTACCACATCTTCGTATGCTGTGTGCTCTCAAAACACTGTTGGGCGTTTGGCAAATGGTCAATTTAACTTAATTTATTTGACTGGTTTCAACCGTACGCACGTAAAAGAGCAAAAATGATTTGCAAAAAGCCCAAATGCTGGGAAGAAGTATATTGTACTGGGTGAAATGATACAAAACAGTGAACAACATGCCCTAATAGAGCAGAAAGAGAATGGACAGGAAAAATGCAGTTCACAAGTTTTACTGTTTCAACCAATTTAACCTTTCTGCCATCGTGCTGCGCAATACTTTGGAGAAAACAAGCAATCCACTTCACATTGAACACACCATCCCCACGGTGAAACATGGCAGTGGAGGCGTCATGCTGAGGGATGCCATTCTTCAGCGGAGACAGTGAAGGTGGTTGAAGCTGATGGTTAGATGGATGGAGCTAATTCTGGATCAAGACATGTTTTCTGTCCACAAGAGACTTTAAAAGACAATATAACGTAAAAAAAATAAAACGGTTTAGAGTTGCATCAAAAAACGTGCGTGAGCCAAATTCATATAGTTTATATTTAAAATACTTGTTTTCCCGTTAAGACTTATTTTGCTCCATGTCACCTGTCCACCGTCTCAGATGAAGCGAAGCGATTCATTTTGGATCCAGTCCCTCTTTCTCTAAACCCAAACAAGCGCATTTGAACACCTGGTTCTTCCTTTGGTTTCTCCTATTCTGCCTCCATCCAAAACTTTCCAAAATAAGGTTCTGTCATCATCTGACGCTGGCGCACCAAGGTTGAGTCAAGCCAAAGGACATCGGTGATGTCGGTAGCTCTGGTGTCCAGGGGAGTGACAGAGGAGTTCCTGCCCACTGGAGCAAGACTGGAGGAAAAGGCCAGGCCCCTCCAGAGGTGTCATTCCAACGTGTTTGTTGCTTGCTGACAGCAGAAATCCTCCTGTAGGCATAGACAGATCTATGCCTACAGGGGTGTGAAGCTTCATGAAGAGATTAGATTTGTCACCATTTGCGAAGTTGTAAAACATTTTGTTCTATAACAGGACTGTTGAGAGACATAAATTAACTAAAACAAAAAAATTTATTAATTAAAACCACTGATCTAATGCACGATTGTCTCAGTGCAACCCAAAATCTGCAGCAGCGGCAGAGGAGGCGCAAGGGGAGACCCTACGTAGGCCCCCTCAGGACGAGCCTGAAGACTGAGACAGAAAGAGACAAATGGACATTCATGTGCACCTGGGAGCACAGACACACATCTCTGTGTGTACAAAGACTCTCTTCTCTTGACACTCAGGCATGCAGACTGCAGACATGAACTTTAACACACTAATCTGAGTGTAAAGCAGACCCCACCCCCCGGGCCCGCCGCCAATACAGCATGGGGGAAATACCTCTGCCGCACCCTGAAGCATGGCCTACAACACGACCGCATCAATGTACCCCAGCACAATGAAGCCATTATGGGAGAGTATTCATGTTTCTTACAATCAGTACTAAAGACGCCATTTTATTTGCAGGTGAATTAAAATATCAGATTTAGTTTTACGTGCCTACAAACTGTTTCTTGTTACTTTCATTGCCATAGAGAAAGAAAACAACAACAAAAAACCCCCTGAACTTTTGCACATTTTCTTCAGCTGCAACCACAAAGTTCAATGTGTGTTATTTGGATTTTATGTGACAGACCAACGCAAAGTCGTGTATTTGAATTCAGGCTGCCTGAGTCAGCTGCAAGTCTTTTAGGGTCTAACAGCTTGACACATCCAGAGGCTGAAGCTTTCGTCAGCTTTTCATTGTGAAACAGCTCAGTCTCACTTTGGATGGAGACCATCTGTGAACCAGGAATCATAGGCCTTGCTACAGATTCTCAATTGAAAATAGGTCTGGGCTTTGACTGGGCCATTCTAACAAATGAATTTGCTTTGATCAAAATCATTCATCCAATTTTACTGATGGACATGTCTTTTGCAGCCTCTGTGGGTTTTTTTTTTTGTTGTTGTTGTTTTTACCAGAGTTGTCCTGTCCTTAGCTCCATTCATTATTAGACATTTTCTTTCTCTAAATGCATCTTCATCATTGGTGTGATGTGTTCAGGGTGATGTGCAGTGTTAGTTTTTCTCTTCACTCAGCGTTTTCCATGTATGGCAGAAGATTAACTCTGGTCTGAGTAACTGGGGAACCTTCTTCCATCCTGTTTTCCCTGCATTACTTTGAGAAATGTGCAAAGAAATTGTTCTGTCAACAGATTCACCCACCTGAACCAAGGACTTCTGCGCATCCTCCAGAGATACAGTGGGCTTCTTGGCTACGGTAGTTTAGGTGTATGAGAGAGTTTCTCATCTCGTCAGTCTTTTTATCTTCAGACGATGACCCGCGATGTGCTTAGGATGTTGATTTATAGCTGCTTTAAAGGGGCAGAAAATGTCAAAATTGGATTTTTGCATCATGTTATTTTCTCATCAAAAACATACCTGGAATGTTGCCTTGATTCTTTCATGCATGTTTGAGAAATCCTTCAGTCTCCATGGCAACCACTGAACTGTGCAAAACGCTGGGTCGGACATAGCTCCACCTCCAAGACACAGTTTCTTCTCAGAGCTGCAGTTTTCAACTTTTCGAGCTTCTGCCTCGCAGAGCGCCCTCCTCTTACTGCTCATATAATTTCTCATTGATCTGGTCTTGGTCTGTATGATGCTTTTTATGGCTGTCAGAGTAAAGCTTACTGTTATAACAAAGAAGGAAACCTTTGGCAGGACACTTTATGGTCATTATTGGAAGGAAAGCTGCCTTTATGTCTTAATGGGGAGTTGTTTTTACTAATAGTTGGTCAACTTGAACTCTTTATCTCCGCCTGGTTGTGCTCCGTAATGAGTCAGGCAGTTTTAGATCTCCAGGACAATCCTCTCAGGTTTGATTTGTTTGCAGTTTGAGTTGTGCAAGAGCAGAACCAGTCAAACATTCGAAGATCTTGTTCTAAAACGTTGTTTATCTGCTCAAGCTATTTCAGAGGTCACCATTTATCTCCTATTCTCTGAGATAGCCATGAATGCTTAGGTATCTTTATGCAGGTTCAATGCGAGAGTCTCACACATTTTTGTCTCATGTCTATACATAATGTAATGCTGCAGGTGTGATTTCTGGCACACGTTGCACACTTATCCCCCACAACTCTGCAGCGTCTTGCATAAAAGATTAGGCAGATTCACGTGTTTCAAGGTCAGGTACTTCAAACTTTGAGGTCAGACAGAATCAGTTCTGCAGCCATCATTCAGTGCTGTATGTGCAACTCTGCATCGATACTACTGTCTGAAATCCAACGCTAAGAAACTCTAACTTGATTTCATCGTAAAACTGCTGTAATCCATGTTTGTAAGTCTAAAGGTTTTTTTTTCACTATGCTATTAATTGAACAGTGATTGAAATGAATGCGCTTTACAAGATGCATGGTAAGCACAACTGATGTAACCTCGATTGTTGTTCGACAAAAAGAGTGAAGTCTTTACAAAAGTGAACCAAAGTACAAACAGTCCTGCAGGCCAGTCGAATCAGTCATCCGACAAATATCGTTTTTTTTTTTAAAAACATCACTAACTGCACCAATCACTGTTTCATAATCATATTTTTACATGACTAATACCTCACTACTTGGGGTATAGAGATAAAAGAAAACCAGTGATCACTTGCATTCTGCTGATTCTGAGTCACTGAGTCATTAATTGAGAGTGTGCATTCAATCATTGAAGTCAGGTCGCTCATGTTGTGAACTAAGAGGTTGCCTTTATTTACAGATGAAGGCAACCAATCAGTGGTCTCAAACCGCTGTCCTTTGGAGCCAGAGTCCTGCAACTTTGAAGGGCAAAACATGTGGAGAAAATTATGTCAAGTGATTTAAAACATTGGAACCAAAACCAGAAAGAGGTAAAAAAAAAAAAAAATCAGAAAATGACTATTTTGAAAGGAAGTAAGTGGGAAATACTCAGCTGGTGTCCAATGGTTGAGTAAGTCCAAAGTTAGCGAGAGTATACCTTTGTGAAAAAAGGAAACTTGTTGAAGCATTTTGCTAAACCACAGGTTTCCTGACCAATAGAAAACTGGTGCAACATTTTTATGAGCTGGGAAAGAAAACATTGACAGTTTGTCCAAAAGCCCTCAAACACCACAGCACACTGTGACGCATGGCGGCTCAGACATCATGGTACCGGAATCCCTTTTTATGCTAAGATGTTGGGCCTCTTTGTTGAATCCAAGAGATTGCGGATCAGTTCAAATACATCCAAATAGTCAAAGAGGTTGTGTTGAGTTTTATCGCAGAGGAAATGCCCTCAAAAGTTGTTTTTCCAACAAAATAGCAACTGGTGTTAACACACCAGTAAGCAAGTATTGGTTCCAGACCAACAAGATTAACTTTATAGGCAAACCCAGACATTAATGCAACAGAGAAGATTTGTGGGGATGACATCAAACAGGTCGTTTCTCAGGCAAAACCAAGAAGATTAGAGGAAATGTGGAATCTGTTCCAATTGTTCTGGACTGGAAAACCTGCACACAGGTACCAGAAGATAATTGACTCCATGCACAGATGTGAAGCGTTTCGCAGAAGCAGAGGTTATGCAACTAAATATCAGTTCAGTGGTTCACGGGAAAGCGAAATCGTTCTGCATTTTTAGGTCATACTGTAAAACATTGAGTTTTTTAGGAACAGAGCAAACAGTGCGTTTTCTCACGTTCTGCAGAGTGACCGCAAGCACAGAGAATTCGTAATGTTCCTAACAAAAACTAAATGTGTCAGCGTGTTGAGCTACATTTTAAAATCGTAGCTATAATTTTGAGCACGACTAAACATCACAGTATGCAGCAAAAAAAATAAATAAATAAATAAAAAGAGAGAAACGCGTTGATTCTTTCACTCATCCTGTCCATTCATGGTGGAGTTCAAACTTCACAGGACAAAGGTCCACATGAGCAGATTACAGTTACTGCAAGTCATTGTTTAAGAAGAACTCTATGATTTTTAAAATGGTCTCTTCCACTAAGCTTGACGCCTTAAAATGTGTTTCTTCCTGCTTGATGCAGCTCATTTACATGCACATCCTTAAGGACATATTTTGTCTATCACTAAAGCTGAAGCCAAGCCCTGGGGGACAGGTAGCTCAGAGCAGGATTATACTGTCGTACGTTTTACATCTCAAAGTGACTCCACAAAAAAAAAAAAAAAAAAAACATCAAAGCGGTGTGACAACATAAACCTCTTTTAGTAATATGGATTTATGGCGCCAAACAGCAAGCTTGTGATGGAATTCCAGCTGACACAACATCTTAGTGCTGCATTGGACTGAAGCCGAGGATCTCCAGCTGCTCTTTTGCTAACCCAGTCACCCATATACCAGGGATTATGTACATCCACTGGTAAATATGCATAAGCGATCTTTTGAATGGTTTCTGTAAATGTGTCAGTCCTTCTTGGTGCTTCGAATGAATGAAAGAATCATTTTAATGCTCCAGGGCATCAGAACAGATTTCAGTAAATTTAATCTGAGCGTACTCTATCTGTGATCAGATGTAATAACAGCTGTAAATCTATTCATTTAAAGTAGGGATGTCTAAAGAAGGAACAAAATGCAGCAAATGAGGCCCATCTCTGAGTGTTTGGCATCCACAATTAGAGCCCTTCGTCCACAAATAGAGAGAACATGGAGCAGCGGGAAACCTTCCCAGCACTGGTCAGCCGACTCCAAGGGTGCATCAATGATCTGCATTCATCTAGAAGATTTAAAAACAATCAGGACTACATCTGCAGATGTTGTTTGCTTCAGTGAAGGTCAGAGTTCATGGCTCAACAATAAGTAAAGAGAGACCGGGCCGGAACGGCCTCCGCGGAAGAGTCTCTGCGGTTCCATTCTGGTTTTAAAAAGAGCTTTTGAACACATCAGCTTGAGAAATAATCAAAGTTATGCTGATCCCTGTTGACCAAAACACCAAAGTCAGATTTTTAATGTCTGGCTGTTTTATCTAAACTTATTTGTTAAGAAGGAAAATGAATCAGTGATAAGTATGAGTGGTGCATGAAAGTACAAATATTTAAATTTTTCTTAGTGTTTGCAGCTCGTAGCCCATGATGTCACCCAGTCAGCCCCCATCATGCCTCTGGAACACGGTCAGAGGGATTTTAATTAAGCACAGCGTAGACGAGTTTGAGCAGCTGAGCAAGTTAACATTTAGAGCACAATACCTCAACGTTATGACCAAGTTACGAAATGATCTCCTCCTGACTATCACGGACTTTGCGGAGAGCTGAATATACAATGCACTGTATCTGTCTGTCATCTGCATGACTGCAGAGATACCAGCAGAATAGAGATCAATCAAGTGAAAAGCTTAGCAATAGAAACAGATGTCCTGCAGTTCAAGTTCTAAAGACTATAATTATCCTCATTACCACTTGTTTCAGCCTCAACAGCCACATTAGCATCCAGCATGGCTTGAGAGTCAACAGAGTCATCAGCTCAAATAACAGAGTGAAATCCATGCAGCCGGATGCTCTCACTGTCCGAGCTTCTTCTGTCGGACTGGATGGAAATGACCCTGATGAAAACAATTTGTCGAATGTTTAGTTCATGAAACTTGTTTTTAAATTCCCGTTGCTCTCGCTGTCAAACTTCAGGTGTTCTACTTTACTAAAGTCCTGCATTAAAAATGTGCATTTTTTAAATTATTTTGTGTAATAACCTAAGCTACCTTATTCTAAGGTAGCTCAATAGTAAGGAAATTCATCTCTAAGCATTTAATCTCCTGTCCTCCTTCCTGCTGGATTTTATGTTTACGTACAAATTACAGTTGACTTTATCTTTCCAGTCAGGTAGATAACAGCAGCTCAATCAGTAAACTGAGCAGAGACAAGCAAACTAAATAAATAAGTTGACATTTTGCAGATTTGGGTGGGAAGTAGACAAGAATTTTATCCACGTGTGCTGATTCTGGGCTGGTCTGACTTAAGCCCTCTGATTGGACACACCTCCTTCCCCCAGCAGCAGTCCCAGTCCAGGCGGGGCGGGACCAGACCAGCCTTCACACCCGTGATTGGTCTGTCATAAGAAAATTTACATCTTTCGCTGATTGGGTTCCAGAAGCACCTTGTGCGTTATAAATACAGCCTGCCGCCGGGAAAACAAAATGAGCATCGACGCCCAGGGGATCCGCAAGCAGACGCCAGCGCTCCATGATCTTTGTGAGGAGGATGGTGCAGCAAGCGCTCCGAGTGTCCGTCCGCAACGCCTTCCCCCTGGTCAAGTGGATGGAGAGGTGGGCCGAGAGCGCGGCGGCGCCTCCGCTGGGGAGCGCCCAGCAGGCGGTGAGGACCCTGGACGACATGCCCGGACCGACGGCCGCCAGCTTCGCCTGGGACCTGTTCGCCAGGGGGGGTCTGTCCCGGCTGCATGAGTTACAGGTAAGGAGGTGAGGCTGAAATGGTGCAGGGGGGGGGGACCCATCCCCAGCTCACTGATTATCCATGCAGGGTTTTTGTGTTTTTTTTTTTGTCAGTGGCGGTGCTTGCTATAATGGCTCCCAGGGCGACTCCCTCTTCCTGCGCCCCCAGACCTTCCCAACAGACTCTGGGGTTTTTATTCTGCGTTTTAATGACTGGAATGTTAGTTAATTGACTGATTGTCAATTTATTCAGGCGTGAAGGTCAGAAACGGCGATGGAGACGAATCTGCCTGGAAACAAAACGTTCCTTTTAGGTTCATTTTCAAATGAATCAGTTAAATCCTGACACAAGACTATTAATGATGCTGGAGTGTGATCAACCGCTTACTATGTATATACTTCTTGAATCTCAAAACGTGTTTTTGAAAGAGCTCTGTTTAACACAGACCAGCAGTACCTGAGCTCAGTCCTGTTGGCTTCTCCAACACACCTGAATCAGACTAATGGCTGCTGATGAGGGAGTTCAGCCATTTGATGCAGGTGTGTTGGACCAGGGTTGCATCTAAAAGTATTGGACCTTGCATCCTCTGGTGTAGAATAACTCAGAGATTGACCAGTTTCAGTATTTTGAAGTCTGAACTTGAAATAGTAAACCTTTCTTTACAAAAACAGCACAATTATCCTTTAATTTAACCTCAAATTGGAAGCTGTGCAGCAGACACCAAATGTTGTGTAATTGGCGTCCTCATAAATATTTTTGTTATAGTGCGGAGATTTTCACCTGGGGGTCAAAAAAGAGGCAAAGAATGTAGCTCTGCATTCTTCAAAGCTACATTCTTCAAGATATAAATGGAGCAAATAGAATAACGACAAAAATGCTTGCAAGTTTTTTAATGCGTCATTTTCCAAGAAATCAAAGACATTTTAGGCACATGACGAATTTCAGCCATGGTTTCTTTCTGTGCAGCTAAGCAGTTTCATCCTGCAAATATTCCTGTTGCTTTGGCGCACTGCTTCGCTATGCTAAAGTTAGCTAGAGCTTAGATGAAAGCAGGTGATTTAAATTTTTTAAAAGAAGATTTTTTTTCTTTGGAAAAACTTCTCTCACAGTCTGTGGTATCCACTGGCAAAATAATAGTCATGTTGCACAAGAGAAATTGTCAAAAGAAAACCTTCCTAAAAGGTTCCAGGAATGTTACAAACTCATCTTCTCTGTTTCTTACCAGACATTTCATTCCACAGTCCATCTCATTTTCCGAGTGTTACAAACAACTGCACTGCAAACAAAACTTCATCCTTTAAGATGTATCCCCCCCATCACCTTACAGCGGTTTGACAAGCATCCATCTGAGCCTCACTGAGGAAGGAATATAGTGACTCTGGAGGCATTTTAAATTTTAAACGCAACTAGAAGTGATCAAATTAAAGAACAAATACAGAGATGGACTTAAACTATCATTTACCTACTGCTGCTTAGACAGATGGTCTTTTTTCTTTCCACAAAACCAAAACGTGACCAAAACATTGTCTTTATTTTGTCGTAGTGCACGAGTTCTGATCTCGTTTGCAGTGAGTTTTCATGATAAAGTAAGAAATAAAAGGTTGTTGATCCACTGAGACTTCCAGTGAAGTGTCCAGAAAATGCTGAAAAGGTGACCCGACTCGGATGCTGACAGACATAACTATAGATACATTGATTATATTGTTTGTTCATAAAAATAACTTTGCATATTGGACTGTTTGTGCACAGAGGTTGAGCAAATGTATAGAGGGTGCCACTGTCCTCCCTGATCCCCCTTTAGTTGCAACCCTGGATGCTTGAGAGCATTTCATTCAGAGCAAAGATTTTTATTTTTTTTCCCTGTATTGTCATAATCCAAAATATATTCAGTTTGTTTCAGTTTTTGTGTGTGTGAGCTCAATATTTCAACCCCCATCTGTTCATTCAGAATTATGCCTAAGACGCCATGCATCTTTAATGCAAACCATTTCATTTTAGCCCAATTTTTTTTTCCCACCACCGCCCTCCAGGCATCCCGTTTTCTGTTCTGCTTTAATCTAACAGAGACTGCAAATCAAAAGGGAGCGGATGAGGAGATGAAGCCAGTTATCTCGTAGCCTGCAGGGTTTTTATAAGCCTCTCTGTCTCTTTCCCAGCTGGAAGGACTGCAGCGCTATGGGCCCGTGTGGAAGGCGAGCTTCGGCCCCATCCTGACGGTTCACGTAGCAGATCCGGCCCTCATAGAGCAGGTCCTGAGGCAGGAGGGCCAGCACCCAATGAGATCAGACCTGTCATCCTGGAAGGACTACAGGAAGCTGAGAGGACATAACTTTGGACTTTTGACTGCGTAAGTGTTGCTGCCTCCATAAACGCCAGTGATTCCAGTTCAATGATTGGCTACAAGAAAAGACCAGCCAGTTAGTGAAAAAAAATAGGTGGTCTGTCTAAAAATGTTACATGGGTCAACAGTTAGTGATGTTTCTATTTGGGTCAGAAATGTGAAAATGATCCACAGAGAAGATATTCAATGGATGGCACAATGGCTCCATGTTAATTGCACATACGTTTGATGCATGACCCACATGAGGACTTGAATTTAGTCCATTTGTTATCACTAACATCACTATTTCTGCCCACAGCGAGGGAGAGGAGTGGCAGGAAGTGAGGAGTCTCTTGGGGAAGCACATGCTGCGACCGAAGGCTGTGGAGGTTTACGACGAGACCCTGAACGGCGTCGTCAGCGACCTGATTTCCAAACTTCGCTTTTGCCGTTCCTCCCAAGGCCTCGTAACCGACATCACCAGCGAGTTCTACCGCTTCGGCCTCGAAGGTAAGGCCCTGCGTCATCTGAGAAGCAAATCCACGAGAACCAACCGGGATATCCAAAATAGCCTCTCGCTGCCTTGCAAGGCATTTGAATTAAAATATTTCCTCCAAGACCCAACAAAAGTAGCTGTTATGAAGTTGATTATTTTCTTCATCTCCTCTATTGTCTTCTGTTTTTCCTCAGGTATCTCCTCTGTGCTGTTTGAGTCCAGAATCGGATGCCTGGACCCGGTTATTCCTGAGGAGACGGAGCGCTTCATCGAGTCCATCAACACCATGTTTGTGATGACTCTCCTCACCATGGCCATGCCCAGCTGGCTGCACCAGCTATACCCTAAACCCTGGAAAACCTTCTGCGACTGCTGGGACTACATGTTTGAATTTGGTAGGCGAAGCAAACGGAGCCACAAACGTCAACAGTGCTTCTTAAATACTTCTTTAAAACGAGGCTTGAACTGATTCTTGAGGATATTTTAAAGAAGGATCTAGATGAGCTCCAGTTTGAAGGGCAACATGTAAACATAAGCGAATAAATAAGTACAGCATGCTGTATGTACTTTTCTTCCGATCTCCCATTGGTCGTTGAAGACTTGCACAAGATTTATGAGAAGCTGAGGCATCAAACATGTTCAAAACTAATCAGCCTTGATCGAGAATTGACAGAGTAGTTCACCGCAAGCTCCTCTGCCCTGAATGTCAAGCGTGTTCTCAAGATAACTTTATATGACTTGCCATCAAGACTCGAATAGAGCTGCAACATCCTCGCCTTATTGGCCTTTGATCTCCTTTTACAGCCAAAGGTCACATCGACCAGCGTTTGTTGGCCGAAGCCAACAAGATTGCCAAAGGGGAGAAAGTCGAGGGCCGTTATCTCACCTACTTCCTCTCACAGACGGGGCTGCCGATGAAGACTGTCTACAGCAATGTCACAGAGCTGCTTCTGGCCGGAGTCGACACAGTAAGGGAGAGGTTTTTTTTTTTGTTTTTTTTTCTCCTGGCAGATTTTTCTTGGATCAGAGTCCAGAAGTAGGTTAAATCAGTCCTGTTGGTTTTCAGATCTCCAGCACTATGTCCTGGACTCTGTACGAGCTCTCCCGTCACCCAGAGATCCAGGATGCACTCAGGGAGGAGGTGTTGACCGTACTGGAGGGTCGAAGGATACCAGACAACGCAGACGTGGCCCGTATGCCCCTCATGAAGGCCACAGTCAAGGAAGTGCTCAGGTATGACTCAGTTATATTGATTTGTCTGCCATTTACATGTTTCACTCTGTCTGACATTTTTGGGGTTTTTTGTTTTTTGTCTAGGCTATACCCAGTTATTCCTGCCAATGCACGGGTCATTTCAGACAAAGACATTGAGGTGGGAGGCTACCTCATTCCTAAAAACGTGAGTCAAAGCAACATGTGAAAATGCTTCTAGTTGTCAAACAAACTGGCTCAGCATCTAGATCCACTTTAGTCCACGAGGTCCAGAGTCCTGAAACTTTTTGACACATTCCTGATCTGGCACAACCAAAAGATGAATTACCTTTTTAGCATTTTGTTGAGCTTTACAATGTCTTGATTATGGACAGACTATTCAGTTCCACTATGTTGAAGCAAATGCGCATCTACAACTGACTGTGTTATAAGACCCCCTAGTCAAGATGAAAGGTGGACAGTCTCCCTCCTTATGGACTAATGTCTTGCATGTCTTAGATGAAGCTTTGCACCAAGTTTTTTTAGATCCATTCACTGAATCAAGTGTGTTTATGCAGGGTTATAAGACATAGAATATGCAGCATATTACTGGAATTGCTCATCTTGATGTAGCTTCAGGTTCTGTCCCCTAACACAAATATGTTTGCATTTTACAATCCATTTGGAAGTCTTTTAGAGGAAAAACCTGCTTAAAAAGTGTAGTTTTTTTTTTTTTATGTACAGCTTACACTGGAAGTCCAAGGATTTTTAAAAAAGTAATAACTCATGCTTTGATTCCACCGTTGTAAAATTTTATGGTCAAGACAGCATTTCCACCACCAACTGGATTCACTGAGCAGACAGGGTTAAGCCCTAATGCCCAATATGACATCATATTAGTCCAATGATAAACATAATGCATTATTATGTCTCATGCTTGCTGCAAGCAAGGACTTTTTTTTTTTTTGTCTTCCAATAAATGGATTGACGCCAGCAGCTCCACCCTGGCCACACCATTGTCCTATGGACCTGCAACTGGAGGAAGCCCAGAAATAGTACAGTGCGGGTCAATTGTATGGGCTCCTTTTACAATGGAAATAGACAAAATAGTGTATGGAACCGGGCCCTTCTGATCAGTGGAAACCCACTTTCACATTCCCAGTTTGGGTTTCTGTTCTAAAGAACAATAACGGCGTGAAAGCAGTTATTACGGGACTTTTCCCTCATCTGTTTTTCTGTGTCTGGTCTCTGATTCTTTTGAACTTGTGAACTGAAGACGTTCGTGTCAGGGATGAAAGACTCACTTGTGTCAAACAAAAAACAGTGGTTGCAGTTGCTTTGGGAGGATAAGTAGCCTGGCATTGCTTTAGTCATCTTCTGAATGATCTTCTGCATCTTGATGTAATTTCTGTTCATATTAATGGTTCATATATCCACATGCTGGCAGAGCATCTTTCTAGATATGTCGGTAGAAATCAATTTGCAAAAATCTAGAATGGTCTTGCTATACATCTGACTAGAGCTTCTTCTCCAACAGACCTTGATCACCTTGTGCCAGTTTGCCACGTCCCGGAACCCGGCTGTGTTTCAGAATCCCGATGATTTCCATCCCTATCGCTGGTTTAACAAAGACGAGGCTCATCACCCCTTCGCCTCGGTTCCCTTTGGCGTGGGAAAACGTAGCTGCATAGGTCGCCGGATTGCGGAACTGGAGCTCTACCTCGCTCTATCTCGGGTAAGTTAGCTTAACTTAATCCTTTGTTTTTCTGGCATTGAGAACAGGTGACTTGGTATGACCCTTTGACCTGCTGAAGTCTTCTCTTGCAATGCATAGCTTCACCAATCAGTCTTTGCTCTAGTTCAAGAATTGAGTTCTGTATCTTATGAAGGTATTTAATAAGAATCTAAGGGGAAATGTGCAGCATTCAGTTTGCAGGGATTACAGCACGAGGCTGAAACTATGTGACATTAATCAGATGAATTTCTAACTAACAGCAGGTTTAACTGAATGTAAAAACTGTAAAATCTGATTTTACATATGATTTGGTTTTACCCTTGACCTATTTTCTGGGTACAGATAAACTGTGCTAACATGCTCCATTAAAGTATATGAGCATCGTAACTCTGCTTTTAATTGCTTTTAAAGCTGCTAACAGGTTCAGTGTAACAATTTTGTTTGGATAAATTTGAACTAAAATCTTATCAAGGAAGCTTTTCATTAAAGGCACCAGATAAACGTTTGTGCCTTTAAGAAAAAGCTTCATCTGAATTGTCTTTATTTCCATGCTAAAAACAACTGTTCAGTCTCTTAATCAGATACTATGAAGTGATTTGGATGCCTTAAATGTGCCTCACTTCATTTGGAAGTTGAATTTATGTTGTATTAAGACTTTAAAACCTATTTTGCACTTTTAAGCTAAGCTTACTTCTGCTCCAGAGAAAAAATTTTCTCTTTAAATGCTGAACTAGGTCAAGTCTTACTTGAAAGACTGGGCCTACTATGGGTCATTTGGTAGTTGTATATCTAAGCAAACAAAAATGACATGTGGAGTACCTCAAGGCTCCATTCTTAGACAACATTTAATTAGCGTCGTCACACTCTCTCTTGCTCACATTATTACAATCTTTCTGCCTATTTCTGTGTGGGAAGACGGGCGTCTTTATTTCTCTGTGTCACCCATGGCCATAGTCCATTACTGTCATTGAGTCAGGATTTCTATCAGATCAGTGAGTGAGAGGCTGACAAAACGGAAGTCAGGGATTTTGGTTACAAAATGCAACATTAAAGATCGGGAATCAAGAACCAAATAAGGAAACTGTAAACCAGAAAAATGGTTCATGTCACCTCAGTCCTTTAATAAATGTTGTGGCTCCAGAAACAGTTGGTGTTGCAATATTATTTTACAGTTTTGCTTTATTATCTTGTCAGCTATTTTCTACTGAGTTTTATTTCTGACAATGTTAATATTTCTAATGACGTTTACTAACTCAATATTTAGGTGAAACGAATAAAAGCACAAATTACAATTAGAAGATTAAAGTAATTAAGCAAACCTCATTCCTTATAAATTAACTGGATTATGTGGCCGAGGGATTTCCCATCACGGCCCAGGACTTCCTTACTTATTTGTGTATTAATTTGGAGTTGCTGTGTCGTGTTCCTGCTCTCGTCAGATCCTGATGGAGTTTGAGGTGAAGCCAGACGCTCAGGGTAATTCTGTGAAGCCGATGACTCGGACGCTCCTCGTTCCTGAAAATGCCATCAACCTGCAGTTTGTTGAACGATGAACTCCTCTTCTGATCCCGATGGGCGAACGTGAGCTCTGCCACCCGGGCTGCCCTTTACTCGGGCCGTGTGAGGTGGGAGAACAGGCAGGGCAGCGTTATCGCATGCACCACGAGGCTGCTCAGGCACAGCGGTTCATGTCAAAGCGGGTCTTTGACCTTTGACACATTTAGGAGAAAAGCCTGCCTAATCTGCAGCTGGGCGTGTGCTGGCTGGTATATAATGAGGGAGAGGGCACTTTTAATGCTGAGAAAGATGTGACAGAGAAAACATGAGTTACCTGCACTGTTTCTAGAGAAAAAATCTTTAGAATTTCATGTTGGGCTCATTAGATCAGTTCAAGTTGCGAATGAATGCGAGCTGTGCTCGAATTAAGTGGATTTGTTCTTTTTTTGAATCTTTTGTAAAACTTATGAATTAGAAATCTTGCACTATCAAGCACATTTACTGTGTCCTGAATATGTGAACATTTTGTGTTGAAACGTTGGAGCCGATTGTAGTGCAGTAAGAAAGCTGTGCGGGTGTAATGATTAACATTGTGGGACCAGTACATTTTGTCAGGGAAAATGTTTTAAAAGGCAGCTATTGAGAACATACCTGTGTAATGTCACTGAATTTGTGGACGTAATGTCCTGAAACAGGAAGTACAGTGTGTCAGGTCATCTCCATGTCCAAGTTACTAGTGGGGCATTATTCTGCAAAAATCTTATGGATTTCACCGTTGTATTTATTCCAATATGATGCCGCTACTGTAAATGTCAATAAATGCATATCAATAATTGACGCTTAAGTCGATTAAAAATGTAAAATCTCTCCTGTCCATGATTTATTTCTTTGTGCATCTATCCATCCATACATTTATGTCTGCAAAAGGGGGTAAAAGCAGCAGTTTGACATGAAACGCTTGACATCACAATCTTTAAGGTGAAATGAATGACTTGCAAAAATATCTCTGAATCTCACACATTTCAATAGATTTTCTAAGAAGGACAAGTTGGTGCTTATATGTGAAGTGGAAGTAAAATGTTGCATGGCTTTCAATATTTTTTTTGCAAATAAAAGTGTGAGAAATGTGGCAAGCATCTTTATTAAGGATGGACCTCTGCAGATCCGTCCTGTGCTGCAGTTCAGCTGGAGGTCTTGGGGCGTTTCAGCTTTCAACTTCTAGAGAATCGGAAGTTTACATTTTTGCACATTTGTGAATTTTTACACGTTCTTCTTTGCAAATTAGTTCAAGCAGACCGGATGGAGAGCTTCAATGAACATCTTTTTTTTTTCCCTGAGGAGTTTTTGTTGGCTCCAGTGGCCCATATTTTTATGAAAGTAGGCTGATGGAAAAGAGGGGACGGAGACAGATGCTGGCAAATGTCGCCGGGGCCGGGAGTCGAATCCGTGACAGCTGCATCGAGGGCTAAAGCCTCCATATGTGGGTTGTGCTAACCCACTACACCACCACAGTATGCCCAGAACATCTTTTTTAAGTCTTTCCACAGTTTGTGGGTCCTTACATTTATATTTGTACTTTGACTATGCCATTCTAATAGATACATTTGTTTTGATTGAAACCATTGTGTCTCTGGTTGTTTTGCAAGAAAGAATAAAAGCTACAGTTTGATCTCATCTGACCAGATCACTTTTTGAAGAGGACATTTAATGGAGTGAAAAAAGCAACAAGAAGGTCCTGGGTTCGATTCCGGGCCCGGGGTCTTTCTGCACGGAGTTTGCATGTTCTCCCTGTGCTTGGTCGGTTCTCTCTGGGTATTCTGGCTTCCTCCCACAGTCCAAAAACATAACTGTCAGGTTAATTGGTCTCTCCAAATTCTCCCTATGTGTGTGTGTGCATGTTTCTGTGTTGCCCTGCGACAGACTGGCGACCTGTCCAGGGTGTACCCCGCCTCTCGCCCAGAACGTAGCTGGAGATAGGCACCAGTACCTCCCGACCCCATTAGGGACAAGGGTGAACAGAAAATGGATGGATGGATGGAAATCTGTTTACCAATTCAGTGACTTGTAAAAGCAATTCCTCTCTCCGGATTTTAGTTTTGGGGCCGAGCAGAGACTGAAAATGAATTCTTGCCACTTTTCAGATTTTACGTTTTAAAATGTCCCGAAGTTTAGTGGCAGCTCGAGGGGGACTGACTGGGGGTGTTATAGCATTCCCTGGATCAGACACCAAAAACACCCCCCAAAAAATAACCATTTCAAACATGGGAAATGATAGTTGACCGAGACCTAATTTCACATCTCATAAACCAGTTGATGGCAGAGCAGGATTGATTGGTCATTATGCAGGTGGAAGGGTCAATTCTGCAACAAAATGTTTGATGCTCCACTGAGAAGTTTCAGATGCAATTATCAAAAAACAAATTATGCTAATATCACATGACTAGTCAGTCAAGAGGCAGAGCTTCACCAAGTTAAGGAGGTCTTATATGTCATGCAGGATTACTAAGACAAATTTCTAGAGTCATATAAGCTGATACCTGTGTCTATGACATTTCCTCTTCATCAGTGCACTGTGAGCACACTTTATGTTGTTTGTTTAATTGGAAAAAATACTACGATTCCAGAGGCAACTGTTCAACCGCTGACCTGGAAAAAACTCTTGAGGATCTCGATCAAGTCATGGACCTTCTCTTTCTATTAGAACAACAGGTACATGTTCCTGTGGCGATGACATCTCAGAGGGAAAAAAATGCCCCGACTTTTGGCTGTCACTTTTAAATAAACTCTTTTGTGTGTTTGATGGTCTCCTGAACTTGCAACAAACACATGAATAGGATGCCACAGACATCAACACAAAACGTGCGTTTTAAAGCAGCCCGGGTCTGTAGATGCACTACCGCAAGGCGGCGGTAGTGCATCTTAAGGCTGTTTGCCAAACCGTTTCCCCTCATAGAAAACCAGGAAGAAAACATGAATGTAGCCGAGCGGCTAATGCTAACTAGTTGGACGTTAAATGTTTCAAGGTAGTTCTGAAAAAGAGGATTAATTAAGAACAAATTGAACCTGGGATTTATAAGGGACTGACACCGAGCTACATATAAAAGGTGAGTGATAAGATAGCAGAGCTAGCCTTCATTAGCTTGGAAAGAAGCGCTAGTTACCGCAGGATGACCGTGTTAGCTTAGCTAACATGATCCGTTAAAAAGAACCACTCTGGTGTTTTTGTTGTGTAGCCAAACAGACTGTTGTTAAATGTTGTCCTCGGTTAACAGTCTGCTTTTTTATGTTATTGTGTAACTTAATGCCACATTCAAAAAAAAGAAAAAAGAAAAAGGCCTCAAACTAGCATGGCATGTAAACAAAGGAAGTACAAAGCTACAAACAACTCATTAATTAACTAAGATTATTAACTATAAGTCCACATAAGACACCTTCAACCTATGTGCAATTTATACTCTTTCGCTAGTTTTCAGTTCTTAGTTTGAACATTTATCTGCAAAACAGGAATTTGCAGTGTAAAAGGTACTCCTTTGTATGGAATTTAAAATTATATAAAGTATATTTTTATCCCACCAGTATATGGAATATTACTGCAATGTGTAGTGCAAATTGAAAGTCGGGGCTCTAGAGCTAGATGGGCATCTTTATCCCTTTTACACTGGTAAATAATCACTTTGACCAAAAGTGAATCAGAATCGAGTAATAATTTTACATCGAAAGACAATTGGACTGAGAACATCAATTACCTGGTAATAAAACGACACTACCGGGAATCTTTTGTTGTTATTGCTTTTTTGTTGTTTTTTTTTGGCCCCTTTTCGGTCATTAAGATACAAATGTGTGCTAAATATAGAAAATACTCAACCGGCCTTGTCATGCTCAATAAAGTATCTTATTCTCTTCTCACAAAAGTTTACCAAAATCAATATAAAAATCAACATTGTGATTTTTCTTTTCTTTTCATAAAACAACAGTACCAATGATCAACCAAACAAGTTCAACTGATTTTGCAGCTACAGATTAATTGTATTTAATAGGAGTGAGGGCAAAAATGTCCTTCTGATAAAATAACCAGAAATTGTTTATTTTACATTTAAGACAGGCATTAAAATTTTGTCTTAAAAAAAATTACATTTGTAAAAAATTTGTCTAAAATTTTAAATCTGTCTAAAAATCTTTAAAAAACCCAATTCGGAAGATGTTGCACAAAATGTCAATTAAAAAAAAAGAATGCTGTGATATTTAAATGTCATAAACCCACATTTGCTTCCGTCAGTGAATGAAGAGATGCAGGCTGGTGACCCAGGGGTCGGCGCATCAGTGGGGGTGTCTGGTGTTCAGAGCCGGTCGGAGGATGAAGAGTCGCTTGGTGTGAAAGATGTGAAAAGGACAGCAACACAAGCACTTGGAGTCGGTGTTCCCAAGAGGAGAAGTTCATCCAGGTACTGTTGCATTACACAGAAAGGATGCTGTCATGCTGCATTTAAAATGAATGTCTCCATTTTGCATTTATGTTTCTGCAACAAAAGGTCAATAAAAAGAAAAAAGTTTGATGATGAGCTGGTGGAGAGCAGCCTGGTGAAGTCGTCCAGTCGAGTCAAAGGGCCTCCTGTCATGGAACCTATTCGCTGTTTGGGCAGTGAACCTTCACCTATAGAAAAGAAAAAGGTACAAAATTTTGGATTGTCAAGAGAGCATTATGAAAAATATGAAATAGTTCTATAGACTGATGTATTTTATTTTCTTTCTTTCTGTTTTTTTAAGGTGACAAAATCAGGAACTGCTCTCACACCGCCTCTCGCCGTGATGTTAAACCCTTCACCTCTGCCCAAAAGAGTGAAGAAAACCAAGCAGCCTTTACATATGACTAAAGATCTGGGGCGCTGGAAACCCACAGACGACCTTCTGCTAATAAATGCTGTGCTACAGGTGAGCACGGAAAAACTTTGTTCAGAACTAATAAGCTCTCCTGTATGATTGTTTTTAGTTATTTTCTGTTATGATGTGACGCTGGTGAGTGAAACACTTCTTCATCACTATGTCTGTGTGTCGTCCCTTATTTCCAGACTAGCGATCTAACTTCAGTTCATCTGGGGGTGAAGTTCAGCTGCCGCTTCACCTTGAGGGAAATTAAAGAGAGGTGGTATGCTTTGCTGTATGACCCCATCATCTCCAAGTAAGAGCCTTGTTTCATTCTGTGTTCTTATCCTTTCTGCCTCATGGATTTTTCTAAGCACGTTGCTGTTTTTGCGTCTTTCCATCAGGTTGGCATGGCAGGCCATGCGGCAGCTTCACCCAGAGGCAATCGCAGCAATCCAAAGCAAAGCTCTGTTCAGTCAGGGGGAACAGGCGCTGCTGGCCAAGATTGGCTCAGTAAGTAACAAATTACTTGTTTTGTGACCGCTCAGTTTTTATTTTGGGTTGTCTGAAAGTTAAGGAATAGCAAATGTGTTTGAAGTTTCATGATAAATTTCTGATTGCTGATTTTGCGAAGCTCTGACCGCCCGAGCTGGATTATAGTCGAGTCTTATTTCTCTGCAGAAGTTATTAATAACTAAATATTGTGTTCTGCTTTCAGGACGAGATCAAAATGTGACAGCTTTAGTAAAAGTGAAACAATTTCTGTCTCTGCATCAATGAAAAACAAAATAGCAGTAAGCCCATTTTGATTATGGGACGGATGGATCTATAGATAAAACTAAAAAACATTTTTCTACTCTATATCAAATTTACCTATTTACAAGACAGGTTTGTTTTATAAACCTCAAAATGTACAAGTTTTGTATATCACAAGATATTCTATCATCTTCTACAAGTTAGAGTCAAAATAAACAACAGTGTCCAGTTTGATGTATGAAAGTAAAGAATTCATAGTTTGAATCATTTATTAATTCACTGGAACTACAAACACTAACAGCAGTGTGTATTTTCTACAGAATATAGAGCCTTTATCTTTTTAAAAGGCTCCCAATATTTCTTAATCCTTTGGCAGGGATCTCTTGTTAATTTAGTGAATTTCTTGCTAATTAAACATGAACATTTTTCAGTAGAAATGTTCTCGTATGTTGGAAGTTTTAAGGTAACATCCATGTGATTGTTAAACTTGCAAAATTGTACCGTGTTTGTCAGATTATGGATCCTGCAGGCAGCAACCAATCAATCTTTCCCAGATTAGAACTGCTGATCATTTGCTTACCTGCAGAAACAAAGACTTCTGATTTTACGTTTTATTCAAACGCCTCTTCTTTCTAAACAGACCAGTCAGCCTAAAATGGACGTTTTCCAGGAGCTTCTGAGCAAACACCCAGGCATCTTTCACCCATCTCGCACCCCCAAGAGCCTGATGGTTCACTGGCAGCTGCTGAAGCAGTACTACCTGCTCGACGACCAGAGCGGTGAGTTCGGCCAGCCGATCATTTCCATCAAATACGTTCAAATTCTGGTGCAGTTTTCAAGAGGAGATTTGTATGAAATCTCCTCTCGGTTGTTGATTCTGCAGCGAAGCTCCGCTGTCCAAGCTGAGCCAGATGTAGAAAAGTTGTGACATTAACCAAATAAGGGACAATGCAAACTGTTGTCTTCGCTGATATTATTTTAATGGACAGTATGATGTCTTAAAATAGAATAAATATAGGAGAATTATTATCAGAACTTGTTAATTTCAGTGAAACACTCCAGCTAAATCGTCTGATTTTGGTCTTGCAGTTCAGCCCCTTCCTAAAGGTGACCAAGTCCTCAACTTCTCTGATGCAGAGCAGATGGTCGATGATGTGAAATTAAAGTGAGTGTGTTTTTAAGTGCAGAAATTAAAATGACTTTTTAATAAGTAATATACATCCTCGGGTGCTGCTTTACTTCTGCTACTAAAAGCTGCTGTTTTTATGCAGGGACAGCAGAGACGAGGTGCTGGAGCACGGTAAGAAATCAAGTTGCTCAGTTCAGCTAACATTGTAGCAGGAGAGGTAAAATATTGGATTTTGTCAAAGGTTTTCTTGTCTGATGTTACATCAGTCCAAGCCATTTCTTCACTTTCTTGATACGGAAGTAAATATTTGCGCCTCTCTGCTGACAGCAGCTATTGACGGATGCTTTGTGTTCCTCGCTTGTTCAATTGTACGTCTCTCATGTTCTCACAAATGCAATATTTGTTTTGACCCTTTTCAGAAATTTTAGCTTTGGTACATTTCTTCTCTTATAATTAACGTCTGTATATTTTGATGCTGCTCTGATTTGTGCTCGGATACTCGGTTGTATTCAGGGTTCCTGAGTTTTATTCCAATATTTTCCCAAGTCTGGGAAAGTACAGAAAGAAAATCTGAAAATATTTATATTTCTAGAGAATATCCTTCGTCCCATTGTTGTCTGTCCTTCATTCCAGTTTGTTTTTGCACATTACATATTCAAACCCACCTGCTGTCAAAATGATCGTTATAAATTTAAAGTTAACTCTAATATTTTATATTTTGAACTGAAGGCAAATGACAGAGATGTTTGTAGTTGAGATGATTCTCTTTTGTGAAATTGTTTACGTTGCCGTTTCCCTTCAGAGCTGATGATTTCAGACCGTCACCAGAAACGGGAGATCAGACAGCTGGAGCAGGAGTTGCCTCGGTGGCAGGTTCTCGTGGACAGCATCACAGGTTGGTGACTTTTGGTGAGATTTTATATTTAAAACTATCATAAAATAAAGCATAGTGATGGAGTGAAAGGAAGACGGTGCACAAAGTGAGGCCAGCATCAGCTGAAGTTTGGATTCCGTATCATTTGAGCGACCAGCCAGCAGCAGAAACAAGACTCAGAAATCATCATGGGGAAATAAAAAGGAAACAAAATATAGTTTTGAATTTGATTAAAAATGCTCATCCAACTTTTTAGACTTTTGTTTGTTAAAGTTTTGAAAGCTATGTATCATTTTTCTTTTCTTAACCATAATACTTTGTGTTGGTTTATCGCATAAAACCCCAATAAAATACATTGAACTTCTTGATTGTAAAGTTTTGATTGCCTTCACAGAGAAAAAGAAAGATGTAAATGCTGACTTGCATCGATTAATTTAAACTCCTTTCTGTCCTTCACCTCCAGGGATGAGCATGCCCGACTTCGACAATCAGACACTGGCAGCGTTACGAGGAAGAATGGTGCGATACCTCATGAGATCAAGAGAGGTGGGAAGACGTTTCTGACAGCTCTTGTTGTTATAAGTTCTTATGCTGTGAGACTTAAGAACTGTGTTCGTTCAGATTACACTGGGCAGAGCGACGAAGGACAAGCAGATAGATGTAGATCTGTCACTAGAGGGGCCCGCTTGGAAAATATCCAGAAAGCAAGGTGAGTTATCTCTACTTGTTGTTATACCAGAAACGATTAAAATTTCACGTGGGTTGCTAGAAACGACAGAAAGAATGGAAAAAATACTGCACCTAAATACGAGCATCATTTGTTTAATGTGTATTTGAATGTAAATGATGTGAAAATATAGCTCTTTCTCTTATAGGTTGCGGTGACAGAGCTAACAGCGACTGTTTGTCTTGACAGGAATAATTAAACTGAAGAATAATGGAGACTTCTTCATAGCTAACGAGGGCAGGCGACCCATCTACATCGACGGCAGACCGGTTCTGTCAGGCAGCAAGTGGAAGCTAAACAACAACTCAGTGGTGGAGGTGTGTAGAGAGCCTTACATCGCGCCCTGCAAGTTTATTGCTGCTAGATGAGTATAAAGTCTCCCACAATCATAGAGATTTACAGAAAATCGACAGAGCCCTGCAGATTTTCCTCAAAAACTGTCAAAAACATTGAGTTTAATTGACGTCTAACTCCCACCTGCAGGTGGCAGCATTTCCCACTTCTTCTACACTTCTGCCTCAGCCTTACTTGATGTGAAGTGATGGTTCTGATCAGTATGGCAAATAACAAAAATTTGCGTTTTCTATTATTTACAAGCGCAAATTGCACAAAATTCCTTGCAAATATTTTCCAAAACTTTTCAATTCGCATTGCAAAAAAAAATAAAAATCACAAAAACAATCGCAAAATCCTGGATGTACTGATAAATCCTTTAGTTACATAATATACACCATGGATTAATAATATATGTATGTATATATTTAATTAATCCATGTTGTCCTGTTTCCATGGGACATAACAATAACTTAAAACAGAGGCCTGATTTGTTTCAGCCACTCTTCAAAATGGAAAAGACAAGAAAACATGCCATTCAAGTAAAGTTGACATTTTAAAGTATATATATATATATATCATTTTATATATATATATATATATATATATATATATATATATATAAATGCTACTGTAATAAAATGTGACTTTATTTTAAGGTTGTTTTATTCATAAAGATAAAGGGCTGAACTGCCAGGTCATGTTTAATTGAAGCTGGATGAGAATTGTCTCTAATGAATGTGTTTCTTCAGATCGCAGGCCTTCGCTTCGTCTTCCTAATAAACCTGGAGCTCATCTCACTGATAAAAGCTGAAGCTGCCAAGATGACACAGCAGTGAAAGGCCAAGAGGAAAAGGACTCACAATAACCGTGACCCTCAGTGCGACTCTTTAACAGACTAAATCCTGGAGCAACATGTTTAATGTGCTGTGTGGATATTTTATTTGTAATGCTGACACTCACGGTTCAGTCCTGCTGTGTCCAGTTTTTCAGAACGTTGTATTTAAATTCTCACACCAAGCTTTTTTTAAAAATAATAAACTTGTTTACCGAATGCCCTATTTTGTGTTTTGGTGCTTTTAAGAGTCAAATCTGCATCTGAAAGAATAATTTCTTCTTCCTGTTTGCTCAGTTTACCTCATCACAGTTTAGTGGTAAGAATTTCACATTTCTAAATAGTTGACTACTCATTAAGTGGTTCATACAATATGAATAGAAATCAGATAATTAAAATAAGAGCCGTCGTTAGTAGAAACAAATCCTCATTAGAGCCATGGAGCGCTAGTTTATTTCCATTTTTGGTGATTCTTCAGAAATCATTCACTCTTCCTGCTCCCCTCTTGTTCATACAATATTATCCATCATATTTCCTTTGTTAGTTTACTGTTTCTCTATCTATTTTGCTAACAGTTGTTGGCAAAATAGATAGAGATCTGGAGCTAAAGCACTATTTTTTTCCCCGAAAGGATCGCTCGTTTAAGAACAGACAAGCAAAACTTTCCACTAACCATCAAAAAACATTTTCAAAATTTGGATTTAAGATATTTCTTTATTTGTCCCACTGATATATATATAATCAAATCCCTTTTTGCCCTGTCACTGGAAATATTAGTGCCTCTTGTGTAATTATCATGAGAACCTGGCTTCAGGTCACTTATGCACTTCACCACGTGGGGGCGCCAAAGAAACTAATAGAGAAAATGGTTGAAGGTTTTGCAATCATAGTTTAAATCCCAACTTTAAACATACAGTTTGGGACATTTCTCTACATAAAATACTTTTTTTTTTTTCTTTTTACTTTAAAGGTCAAATGAAACCATTCTAGCTTTAAATATAACTATTTTGTAATCTGAATACTTTATAAACTATTATCTATAGACTAAATTGGAATAATACACACCTCAACGGGGTTAAGATCTAAAACATTTTTTCTCCCAGCAGCCGATTCATGTGTCTCTCAGCTGAGTGATGGCAGACCACCACCAAAGGGAAAACTGAAGCTTTCATTGTCCAGATTGCAAACAGACCAACATGTCAGGCTTTGAAATCAATCAGTGAGCTCGCTGCCACTTTTATTCATAAAGAACAGTAAATCAGGGCGCCGTCTGGAGAATCCCCTGTTGCCATGTCAACAGTCTTCAGACCTGTTTTGACTGGGTTCATCAAACGTGGCACAGCTTAGCCCGGCTAAGTCAAACAATGGAAACAGGCAACCCTGAGCCACAGTTTACGCAACAGCGCGGTCCGATCTGGACGCACATAGTTGTCAGATGTGTGTCATTCCAAATCACTAAACCTTCAGAAACGGGACCCCTCACAGGCCCCTGACACAGAGGGCACAGAGACGGCTGCATATATTGGTTTAGTGGAAATAAAACAAATTTACAACCTCTTTTCATAGTAGGTACATTTATCTGAGGTACATTTTTTTTTATTTGTACCTCAGGTATATATTTACTATACCATAATAGTAAATAATTGTGTTTCAGACCGCTTTTGTCTGCCACTCTCTCTTTTCATTTAAGGTGTTTTCTGTAAGTTGAGATTAATGTAATTAATCCAGTTAATCCTTTCTGCTACTATGATAAGAAATTGCAATATTGCAGCTGATGTGCTGGAGCTGCTCCATGTGGTTTATCTCAGAGAGCTTTCTCTGTGAACAAAAACTTTTATATATTCTATTTAGTCACAGTACAACTCCAAATCTAAACATATTTTACTGTGATTAAAGAAAAATAATATGTGGTTTTCAAATTTTTCTTTTTTTTTTCTTCACATTGTCTCTAAACAAAAGTTTTCGAGCCTTGCCATGGACTTTTCAACTGGATTTAGGTCTGTGCTTTGACTGGGCCATTTGTGGGTTGAACAGCAGAAGCATGAGGTTATATTGGTTGTGGTACTTGTTTAACCCGCCTCAGGTCCTTTAAATGTCCCTAATCTATTCATCTATGTCGGTACATGGCTGCTTATAGGATAAACAAAAAAAAAAACAAAAAAATTGTGATATAATCTGTTCTGATCTTTTAGATTAATGACACCTTATTTAAAAAATAGCCAGAATAAGCGCTGATTAATAAGTGCCCTACTTTCTCAGCCTTGTCTCATCACAAAGTCATACATTCTTGTTCTGGGGAATAAAACATTAAAACGTTTTGTTGCACGTAAAACAGAAGAGTTTGATTAATTAGAACCGCTCTGGGATCAGCTTGCCAAAAGCTTCGCCACCTCCGTCACGCTCCCTGTATTTTCATAGGGCGCCGCGGTACAGCTGATCTGGGTTCAGCTACGCCGCTGTCCTCGCGCTGCGTCGTCACGTCGCCGCGCGCCGCCGTGGCTGTTCTGAGATCAGCCGTACCGGCGTGTGAAGGCTCCTCGTGCTTCGCTCGCTGTTATGAAACGCTCAGTCCGAGAAGCAGGCGACACTTCGGTGGAGCTTCGTGGAAAACATCTGTGAAGAAGCAGACGACGGGCCGGCTACCGAGCAGTGAGTGTCCCGCTGTGGGTGGGGGAAGCTGGAGTCGGCCGTTAGGTTAACAGAAAGGATGAAGCGGCTAGTTTTAACGTTAGCTTCGCTAGCTACGTCAGTGAGGATGTTTACTGTCGGACTCTTCCTCTCCGAACCTCAGCGGAACCGCCCTGGTCATGTTTATGATTAGCATCAGTGTGGACAGCGTTGATATTTGTGTTGATATTTATTTTTGGTTTTCTGGCAGTTTGCAGTTAAAATAATGCTCCAAAATGAAACGGTGCACAGCTGAGGCTTGTTGCTATGATATAGTCATTATTCTGCTCAAGATACACAAAGTAACAAAAAACATTAGAACACACAAGTTTAAAGTTGTTGATCTATTTCTTTTTATATACTGAGCACAAAAATTAAGTGCATTTGTGTTTTTAACAACAACGGGAGACATCCTCTCTGTCAATGCCAAGCAGCTTTTGGTTGAGGCAGTGTGATGCTGTGGGCTGACTAGACATTGACAGAAACAAGGCTTTTCATCACTCGAGTCTAGATATGATTTTGTGACCAGCAGAAATCCCAATTATATCCGAACACCTCCCACAGAGGAGGATTTTTCTCAGACCTCCAGAATTAGGGAGTACAGATGATTGCAATCCTTTCTTGCATTTCTGACCTCAACCCCACTGCTGCTGACTTTAATAATAATAAAATAAAATAAAAATCACACCAAATAAGAGTCGGTAGTGGAACAAACTGTCTGGCAAGATCAGGCAAGAATCTCCTCCACTCAGCCCACTAAATGTCTTGTTGGAAGTTGCAGAGGAACAACACATTTTTTGCAGACATTAACGTGCTTGTGGCTTAAATTTGGCTGGATATTTGATCACTCTTCTCTGCAGAATTGGAAGAATTCACTGAATTCCAAGCAAGGTTGAGGATAAGGTTGCTTTAACCACTATAATAGTAAATAGTGTTCTTTGCTTTGCTTTGAAAGTCTCATTTTTCTTGGCATGTTGATTGGTTTAAAAGTGTTGATCATCTTTGTTGTGAAGGAGCTGCTGTTTTTTTTGTTTGTTTGTTTTGTTTTTTGTCAGGACCAGTCTCTCTGTGGTGTCATAGTTATTTAGAAATGGGGCTGTATGATATGGCTGAAAAACACACCACGATATAAGCATGTTATATCAGTCAATATCAGTAATTATTGGTTAGTTGTTTTTTTTTGTTTTAAATAGCCAACTTGCTTCCAAACCTTTGGCGTGACCTTTCCTGTTTTATCTAACATTGCACATTATCATGCTTGCTGTAGAAAGAATATGGTTTTCCAGGTATAAAGTTGCAGACGGATGTGTTATCGCAGTGAAAACTGCTTCAAGATAACCCTCCCTAATCTTAACAGGCCTTGCAGACAGAGGTAAGACGTGTGTGATTCACCGATAAAGCAGAGCTTCTCTTTTAGCTGCTTTATGAGCCTAAAGAGAGAGTGCTGGTTTTCACAAAGTTTGTGCTTCCAGTTCAAGAGAAAAGCAGGAAAATTCATTCCTCCTGTCAGCCACTGATTTTTTTTGATTTTTTATTTTTTTGGGGAATACGGCCCTGTTCACTTCATTATGTACTTTATTAAAGTACAAATTAAATTAGAGTTACTAGTTTGTGTGTGTAGTCTCATTTTGTTTACTGTAAATGACGTGCATGCTCACTCCCCTTCAGCCAGTTGGCTCGTCCAGCTGGTTAAGGTAACAGCTGATTGGTCAGTTTAGTAGGCGGTAACGGTTTAAAGGTTCAGTTTGACTGTTAATAAAAGCTCATTTTGTCTGGAAAGGTGAATAAAGTGTTCCTGAGCAAAGCCTTGGTCAGAATTTAAATGCTGATTTGAAAACCGAACATTCAAAACCGAACGTTGTGTACACAAGTGTAAAGGTTTAAAGTCAAACACTATGCTTTCACATTTTTTTTTTTTTTACTGCTGCTTGGTTGACTGCTGCATCACGAGAAAACTCATTCATCTTTAAACTTCTGTGTGGCGGACAGTTCTTCTTCCCAGTGAAGATCATTTTGTGTAAAATTTTTAAATCAGATTGTTTTGAGCTGAGCAGAGATTATATATAATTCTCTAAAACAAAGGATATTATGTGAGTGTGTATCTCTTTTTTTTTTTTTTTTTTTTTTCTCTGAACTTAATTAATTGAATGTTTTCCCAGGACATCAATGCAATGCTGCTTCTCAGGCGCTGCCAGAGTCTGACGCGACTCGCCGCTGGCGTCACTCAACGGTATGTAGCAGCAACCCCACGGTCAGCTGTTTTTATTACATTTTATCTCAGCTTTGTAAAATGTGGCTTTAGACATCAAATCAAATATGAGTGATAGGAGAGGCTAGTTCAATCCGTATGGTATTTCTGTTATTTTTTATTAGGCATCAGGCGGCTCCTTGTTTTGCATCTCGTGCAGTTCGTCTCTGCAGCAGCAGCAGCAGCGGGGAGAATCAGAGATCATACCAGCGTGCCAACTGGAGTGCCAACTGGAAACGTATTGCTGCCGGGGTGCTGACTGGTACAGGGGCTGTACTGACCTATGGTCTACTCCACCAAAAGGTCAGAAATACTTTGTAGCTTAAAAAAAACAATTTTTGTTTTGAATACAAGTTTTTGCATTCACAGTTTCTTTTCCTAAGCTTTTCTGCCATTAGAGGTCATTAATTATTTAATTATGAGTTTTAATACTCGTTTAAAAGTTTTGCCCTGATTGAGGTCATGGATGCTGGCATGTCTTTGTCGTTCATATATTTTCCTATCACATTCATTTTTACACCTTCGGTGTTTTCTCTGACAAGATTTGCAGCAAGAAAAAAAACCAACCTTCTTTTCAGTCAGTGATAACTTCTTCACCGAAGTCTGTGTTTTTAGCATAAACTCCTGGCTCTTATTTGAGCCAGTGGAATCAGACGTGCATCCACTGACCAGTGATCAGCCTGATCAGCCTGACCAGGTTTGATCAGGCTGATCAGCAGCAGATTTATTGGTGGGACTCTCTCCGGTCCACTTGTCTGTTTTTTGGTTAAATCATTTTAACCATATTTTTATCTGCTGGATAGTAAACACTCTCACAAGGTTTGTGCGCAATCTGTTAAAGCCTAGGAAGGTGTGCTATGTTGCTGAAATACAGGATATAGAATTTTTGTTGTTTGTATTTTCAGATTTCTTTGTCACCTTTTTTTTTTTTTTTTTTTTTTTTCTTCTCTTTCCTTCTTCCTTTCTATACCTTATTCTACGTGACCTTCCAATCTTCATACTTTTCTTTTTTTTTGTGTAGTGTCTTTGTTTTTTTCATATGTAAATCCTGCTCATTGTTAAAATACCGATATGCTGAAATGTTGTGTTTTAAAATAGAATTTTAAGATGTCTAGAAATGGGGTAAAATTGTGCAAACTAATGATTCAAATAAGTGGCAAAAATTTTCTCCATAGCAAACTGAACAGCATTTCTGTTTACAGATCTTTTTTGTTGCAGCTTCACTAATCCTGGTAAATCATTCGTTTAATGTTCCTGTTTGCCTTGTGTTCCTTCGGGGATTATGACAGTTTCAGAAAAGCATAAGAAACATTAACCACTCTCAAGTCTGAAGCTGCTTAAAGATTAAAGTGATCATGTGGGCCATAGTTATGATTGACTCAGCATTAGTATTATGTTTCACTACGCCTGGGCAGTAAATCAATAACAGTCTATAAGAACAGACAAGGGATCAATATCAATAGATAATACATCTAATATAATTTCACTGAGCGTCACTCCAACCACTCTCCTGGCTAAGTAAGCAAAGTGTGTGGCTTCAACTAACTCATTCACTCTTTGGTTACCTAGCAACAACCTGTTGAGTAACTTGTGGTTGCCTAGCAACAAGCTGAGTAACTGGCACAACAGCAGTTAAAGGTTTTGCCACTTGCTTGCTTAAAAATAAAACGACAGATTGGACTGAAAGGGGAAACTGTGGATAAGTTGGACACAACTTCAGATATTTAAAACAAAATCTAATATCCTTATATTGTGATACATTTTTCAGCCATATGTTTTACTACGAACCACTTATGCAAAGGGTGTTGGCTAGTAAATTTAAAAGTAAATTTAGTTTGCAAGTAAATTTAAACATGAAATGTGTTTCAGTATAGATCTACATGTTGATACCAGTGTGCCTCACTATGTACTGAAATTAGCCGCTCGTCTAGTCCAAGCTGACGTGTCTGAGTGTTTGTGTCATTTTAAATAAAGGGATGTCGGCTCTGTCCCTGTTCAGGTTGAGCAAGCGGACGCTGGCTTGCCCACCACAGAGAAGAGCTCCTCTCTTCCCGTCTTCAGCCTCGACGAAGTCTCAAAGCACCGCTCTCTGGAAGACGGCGTGTGGGTCACGTTCAAGGGAGGCGTCTATGACGTCACCGAGTTTGTGCCGATACACCCTGGTGGGAATAAAATCTTGCTAGCAGCAGGTGGTGCCCTTGAACCTTTCTGGGCCCTGTATGCTGTTCATGACCAGGAATATGTGTTGGAGATCCTCTCACAATATAAGGTTAGACGCGTCTGTGTTGGTTTTCTTTTCCAAATTTAAAATGCCGTAGATTATCTGAAACTTGATTTTACTTTAAAACCATGCAGGTGCAGTGATCATGCAGCAAAATCGTCAATTTTAAAAGGGATAATTTTGTCAGTCTATACAGACCAAGCTGATTTAATGTCAGATAGGTCATATTAGGTCAGTTAATAAGATCAAAACTAGTTTGCTGAAAGTTTGTGAATGAAACAGAATTCACAATAAATTCAGACTTGTGAATTCTCCTCGTCATCTTTAAAAAGTTACTTGAGCCATCAAAATGACAAATTGTTAAATTCCCTAAGTAACATGCCATAATTAATGACACTCGGAGCCATGCAGAGTGTATGAAAACATCTGACCAGTCCTGTACGATAGACCCAACAATGACTAATTTGACATTTATAAGAAATAACTTTATAACCATTGTGTATTTAGTGAAGAAAATGTATTTGAATGAAAAATGAAAGCGCAGAAAACTGCAAACGCCATTAAAGAGGGAATATTTTTAAGTAATGTTACGAAAAAGTTGCATATATCGAAAATAACTTGAAATAAATTTGACTTTGCGTATATAGCTCAAAAACGTTGATCTCGCATAATGCCCCTGTTTTTAAAGCCTTAAAAATTGATGTCAAAATCTGTTGCTTGGAGTTGAAGTTGGATCATCTGTTTGTGCCAGTTGGAGGGAAAGTTCACCTGAAATGCCTGCTGGTTCCTGGAGTTGTTAAAACCGTCACTATGTCATGACAGTGTGATAATCTGTGAAAAAAATCTAGCTCCTCTGCCTTCTCCCTGCTCCTCCTTATGTAGAAACAACCAGTCAGAATGAGAAGGAGGGTCTTAGGGCTGTCAATCATCCTCCATGCAGTGCTGCTCATGCGTCCTTCCCTTTGCTCTGCAGCTAGCATAGCATGCTGTGAATACTCAGGCTCGTTAGCTTGGCCACCGATGACGTGGGATAAATGTTTTTGTTTTTTTTTTTGCATTGGTAAATTGTTTCTCTGTGAGGTTGATTGACAGCGCTAAGACCCTCCTCCTGGCTCCGATTGGTTGTTTTTGGTCGGGAGCTGTGCATTTCTTCAGACGGCAGTAGCGGCTCAGGGAGGAGCTGGAGGAGAATAATCTCACAGATTATCTGTCTCATAAACTGTCACAACATCGAGACAGTTTGAACAAATATGGAAAAATCATATTTTATTAGTTACATACTGCAGCTTTAATGTAAGCTTTCTGTTCATACAAAGGTTGGTGAGCTGAGTGTAGAGGACCTAAAGAAGCAGGACGATGCCAAAACGTCGGACCCCTACTCTTCGGAGCCCCGGCGCCACCCGGTGCTCCGGGTCAACAGCAAGAAGCCGTTCAACGCCGAGCCTCCTCCTGAGATCCTGACGGAGAACTACATCACTCCCCAGGTGTTGTTCTTCAAGCGGAACCACCTGCCTGTTCCTCAGGTGGACCCGGCTTCATATCGCCTGCAGGTGGAGGGCCTGCCCAGAGGAGCGCTGACGCTGTCGCTGAAGGACTTGAAGACCCGGTTCCCCAAACACACCATCACGGCTACGCTGCAGTGCGCCGGGAACCGCCGCAGTGACATGAACAAGGTGAAGGAGGTGAAAGGACTAAACTGGGGCACTTCTGCTATTGGGAATGCCAAATGGAGCGGCGCGCGGCTCAGAGACGTTCTACAGGCTGCTGGGTTTGGCCCAGAAGTGGCCAAATGGGCCCGTCACGTTCACTTTGAAGGACTGGATAAAGATGTGGCAGGGTCAGCATATGGAACCTCAATCCCCATCAACAAGGCCATGAACGAGGACGGCGACGTGCTGCTGGCGTACGAAATGAACGGCGAGAGTATCCCCATTGACCACGGCTTCCCGGTGCGGGTCGTGGTTCCGGGCGTGGTGGGAGCGCGCAACGTAAAGTGGCTGGGGCGGATCGTGGTCAGCGCAGAGGAGAGCAGCAGCCACTGGCAGCAGCACGACTACAAAAGCTTCTCCCCGGGGACGGACTGGAGCAAGGTCGACCACACGTCCTCTCCGGCCATCCAGGAGCTGCCCGTTCAGTCCGCCATCACCGTCCCGGCAGACGGCGCCGAGATCGACCGCAGCGACAAAACACTGACCGTTAAGGGCTACGCATGGAGCGGCGGCGGCAGAGAGGTAGTGCGGGTCGACGTCTCCCTGGATGGAGGGAAGACATGGCAGGTGGCTCAGCTCAGGAGCGGGGACAAAGGTCAGCCGGACGAGCCTTCGCGTCCTCCGGGTCGGGCCTGGGCCTGGAAGCTGTGGGAGCTGACCGCTCCTCTTCCTCCTGACGCCGACGAGCTGGAGATTATCTGCAAGGCGGTGGATAGCAGCTACAACGGGCAGCCGGACACAATCCCCCCCATCTGGAACCTGAGAGGCCTGCTGAACAACGCCTGGCACAGGGTGAAGGTCAAGGTCACCGAGGGTTAGAGGGAGGCCCGGACGGAGTTTTGTTGTGTGTCGGACTGCACTGTTAACAGAATCTGTCTAAAGTTTACAAAGTATTTGTGTGCTCTTGTTGCCTGGGAGATTTGAAAAAAAGAAAGTTTTATATGAATAAAGTCAAACATATCAACCGTATCTACCGTTCCGCACAGGAGGTCCAGGGTGATGTACGGATTAGAGATGCACCGATCAGGCTTTTCCTGATCAATACTGATATCTAGGTCTCATTTTTATGCATTTTTAGGCTCTCTTTGTTAAAGACCGTAATCAAGAAAATAAAATATTGCTGCTGGTTCTTTGATAGCAGAAGATAGGCTCTTTATAAATATATATTTTTTAAAAAGATTACATATGGAAAATCGTGCCGTTTGTCGACGAGGGGTGAATCTGAGACTACTGAAAGTCTTTAGTTTTTAACAACTGATGGTACTGATTCTATTGTGATCAACTTTAGCAACATCTCTTAATTTAGTTAAAAAAGGACAATTTTTTAAAAATACAGCATGTAATTTACAATATCACAACATAAAGTAACTGAGCAAGAAAAAAACTGTTTGGGATTTTCTGTGATGTTGGAAAACTGGAATTTCTTAATGCGTCTCTTTGTAACATAATGGCTGAGTTCTTAATAACTTGTTAGAGCCGTTGTTCATGGGGCCAAAGAGCTGCTGGTTGGACCATAAATATAGTCATAATAGAAAACGGTCAGAGATCTTGGTTTTGAAAAAAGAAACAAATCAGCCGATCAATACAAAATTGGCTTAATTTGTTTCTTTGATCAGAGCTTAATGTTTTCTGTAAGTGATTTTTCTCAGCATTTGTGATTGAACCTTTATTTCTGATCATGTATTGGGTTATATATTTAAATCTCTTTAAATAGGAACACTTTAAGGACATATTTTATTTAGCGTTATTGTTGACTCTACAGCTTATTTACTTTAAAGGTAATATCTGCAAAAGTAGCGATGGGAAAGTCTCCAGCTCAAATTTTTGTTTGCTGAATTTATATATAGGTTTAGATGTTTTTGATGCATCCGTTGAGGAGTAGAACGTCAGGTGAAAGAGTGACTTGGAGACCCAACAAACCGACACCCGAGGCAAGGTTTTAAAAGCTCTTTGTCACGGATGTAGTCTCCCTGTAAGTGGATGAGGCAGAAGGCTGCTTGTGCCTGAACTGATGCCGTATTCAGGTTGATGTTGTAATCCCGTACCGTTACTTTGAGCACTTGCATTCATCAGCATGCCTCTCTCAGTAACTGTCATCGGACGATGCACACTTTGTTAGCCATCCAGTGGTTGGGCAAGTCTCACTTTTTTCCACATGATCAGCCTGTTTTCAACGTGTTTTAAGGTTTAATTCCTAAAGCAATGTGCGGGGATCAGAGGAATGGCTACAAAAGACTGTTTCTTGTTGTAAAAAAGTGATTTTAAAATACTTTTGTTTCAGAAAACAACTGAAAAGACGATTCTCATTTATTTAGGTTTCCTATTAGCTTATAAACTGGCACTGAAGAAAATCTCTGCCCAACATTTATCAAATAGTCAACATGCCTTTAGCCAACACTGTGTTGATGTCATAACTAAAAGTGTTAACTCATGTAAGGTCCAACACCCTGATATGGTCGTCGTGTGTATTTATGACAGCACTAATGGAAACAAGCATGGATTTAAAGAAAGTTGTTTTTTTTGACTTGGCAATGAAGAATATTTTTGAACAGGCCCTGAAGTGTTGAGCCAAATGTACAGTTTTTAGAAAGAAGGGAGCAACGTTTTCATGAAACTGGAAGTGTTTTTGTTCTGTTAAATCAGATTTATAAATGCTTACCTGCTGATGCGTCATATCCAGCAGGGCTTTTAAAATGCGTACTGTGCATTTCGAACTTGAGGATAGCGGAGATGATGTGGTCTTGCAACCTGACTGACTTCCTTCTGCTGATTTTGTTGCTGCTCAGTGTGAAAACTGTCATGGTGCCAAACTAAACAGCACCTCCTGGATTCACACTCTTATTTTATATACATGGTACATTTTATTTTTCCATTATTTCTCACAGTAATATAAGCTTAATGTTTTCTTTTAACAACACTTTGGAATGGAAGAATATTTTGCTATGGAGTCATCTTTTTATGAACTTATTTATATTTAAAAAAAAGTGTCTTTTTTTCATTTGTTTTGTTGCGTTTGTGAATTAATAATTTCAAAAATAAAAAACACTTAGAAGTATGCCTCGCACATGTTTAGTGAGGATTTTGTTTATTCCTTTCCATATGACCATTTGTAGTTAAAAAAAAAAGTTTCTGAATATGTGGGATGAACTGGATTTGAAACCTGAACAGCCTCTCGGTGTGTTTGATGTTGGGCGGGAGGCAAGAAGGAAAGTTTCTGAAAACTCGGTGACGTTTTATGTAAGGAAAGCCAGCGAACATTGTGTGTTTATATTTACATGACCAGTCACTGATGAGCAAAGCCGTTGTGTTATCTCTGTGTTGACTGAGTTTGCGTTTCGGCTTGGACGTGATTCAGTCCAGATGTTCTCTCATGAGCCTGGGACTGAGAGAGACTCTGGAAAACGTAATAAATCAGGAAACTTTCAGGAAGTTCTGTGATGCATCTTTGTGTGACTCGTGCAGAAGAAATGTTCTGATGAGCAGAAATGTTCTGCAGATAACCAAAAGAGAGATTATGGTGATTTATGCTTGTATTAATGCAGGACTGCATGACCGTTCTCTGCTCTTTAAAACTTTGAGATAAATGGGAAAACTGGAAATTAAATATAAAATTATGCCTTTTTCTTGTTCTTTTTTTTGTGTGTGTGTGTGTGTGTGTCACCGTTCCAGGAAAAAACGTCTTTTTGTACATTTTCCTTTAATTACCAGTTTGCTGCCGTAAAAATGACAAATACAGGAAACACAAAGCTGACTGTTCTCTCAATAAAGCAAGTGTGTCACTATATTAGTGAATTAAAACTTGTAAATGTTTTTCAGTGACTAAAGTTATAAGAAACAATTGTGGGAGTAAATTATTTGTTGAAATTCTCGTTTTACCAGAACGTCGGAGTCCTTTAAAGGAGCAGAGTTATGTGTTTTCCAGGCACATAGTGTCATTTTATAGCACCATCAAGTAACCGTCTCACCTTCAGTTGTTATGAAAATCCTGTTTATGTTAAATATGACTTAAAATCAAAATAAATTTTACTATCCAGTCAAATGTCACTGAAAAGGCTGGTTGATAAAATATTGCTACAATTGCAATATTGTGCATTATTTTTCAATTCTTAGTGAATATTTATCTCTATGAAGTTAGGTTTCTGATCATTTCCTAAAGCAACAGGAAGTGTTAATAGATCCAGGTGAATGTGCAAAATTGAAAATAGACTTTTCTAATTTATAAAAAATAGTCACAAACTTTGGATGCAAAGAAATAGTAAAGCATTAAGCTTTCATAGTTTATGAAACATAAAATCATGTTTCTCCTTTGTTAACTTCTCTAATCTGCTAACACAATCAGACACAGGAAACATAAAACTGACTGTTCTCCAAGTCACACAAATGTGTCATTAGATGGTCAGCTCAAACTTGCAAATGTTTTTCAGTGACGTTTGGTTTTTGTACACTGTGGTATAAAATGAGCTGTGAACTGCAGCTCCCTTCCACAGTGGGTCCTGTGATCCCTCCAAGTACAAAAGGTGTTTTAAAGGAGGAAAGATGCACAAGAATTAGGCTGGTCGGATGACATTAGTTAACAACACTATGGTGGAAAGAGATTTTTGTCAGATCTGAACATGGATATAGTAAAATTCAAGCTGCAACAATCTGAAACAAATAATGCAGATGACGATCATCTTTAATTGATTCTGTTTGATATTCCTCGTTGGATTTCAGTGCATATTTGCTGATTATAAAAGCAGTAAATATCGTATGCTTCTTTTCTCACCCTAAACAGTTATGTGACAGTCTGCATGTTTTGGTGGAAGCAGTGAGCAATCCGGCACTTTTGCTTGTCGCTACTTAGAAACTCATTAACCAGGACATGTGGTTTTTATAACAGCGTCTCTTCCTGTTCACTTTTAAGATCTTGGCAATTAAAAACCAGCCTGCACCGGTCCTCTTGAGAAACCACTTCCATGTGTTTTATTGTCGCCCGGTCGTTCACCTCAAATGTGTTTAGCTGCTGCTGTAAAGAAAACAAGTCAACCCTCGGCGATGATCTAGAAAAGTAAACGATTTACAAATTAAAGAGCAAAACAGCCTTAAAACTTGACCATATTCTGCCTGGTAACTTTAAAATGGACAATGCCAAAAACAATCAACATCCAGATGCATAAAATATGAAGTAAAATGAGAAATATACATTGTTTTCAAAAGTTCGCTGGCATCCATTTGTATCCAGCCCTCTTTACTTTGATACCCTTAAATTCTTTAGGAACTACTGATATCCAATATCCCAAGCGTTAGACATCTTTCGGAGAACTGTTTCATCTGAAAATGGAGGATAACACAGAAAACGTGGAAAAGTGCTAAACCTATTAGCAAAAGATAATGCAGAGGAAACCGAACTCTGTACGTCGATCTGAACATCTGGGCGACACACGGCGGTGGCCGTATCATGCTGTGTGGAGGCTTTTCTTCAACAGGGACAGAGAAGCTGCATAGACTTGATAGGAAAAATACAGTGGATCGTGTAGAAAAACATGTTAGAATTTTGATGCAGAACAGATTTAGTTTTTTTAATTGGAGAAAAATGTTGAAAACCGTCGACCGTATTCACCTCTGTTAACAATTGTGCGTTGCTTTGTGTCGGCACATCTGCTTACATGCGTTGAAGTTTGTGCTTGTAGCATGTTAATATGTGCAAAACCTCCAGGAGTATAAAAAATTGCAGATGCAATTCAGATCAAAGGTTGGGAAAAATGTCATTTTTGACCCCCTGGGGAGCAAATCCCGGTACATTTTGTACTTTTTTTTTTTTTTTTAGCTGCAAGTTGTGTTTATGCTTGATGCACGTTATATATACAAATCTACGTGTATATAAAAGAGAGAACAATGTTCTTTGTCAAGAAGAGAAGTAAATGCTTTGTCCCAGATGAAAACATACATATTTGTTGGTCTGAAACAGGAGTGTGGGAGACAGAAGGGGAGCCTTACCCTGTGTTTTAGGCCCATCATTATCATATCCAGGACAACGGGGAATAAACACAAACCCTGTGATTCTGGAGATTACGCCGCTTGTTTAGCTGTCTTCGGGAAGAACTTCCCTCTGACCGGAGCTCAGCTCAGACAACTGGGTCAAACTCTGCGGCGCGAGGGGAAGCTGCAGTTTTAACTGCGCACATGTTGGCTGAGGTCAGCTGGCTGCTCTTTGTAATTCTCATTCCTCGGAGGTGGATCATCGCAGCCGCGGGGCTGACTCACGCCCGGCTGAGTTAAAACGGCTGCAGCGCCCGGGAACACAAAGAGTCTGCTGTGAGGCTCTGCTGAACACTTCTCACTCCATAAAGCGCCAGCTGTGGATCCGCGGGACCGGACCTGTGGACCTGTGGACCTGTGGACCTGTGGCCGATGATGGACGGATCAGGACTCGTGCTGCTGCTGCTGGGCCTCAGAGCTGCACTGTGTGAGGTGGAGTGGACCGAGCTAAACGAAGCAGAGGTAAAGTACACACTTACTCACCTCCATCTTCCAAATGTAGAAATGACTTCTTGTGAAGTGAGCGTATCTCTTTGTCCTGCATACAGGCGTATTTAAAGCAGTACGGCTACTTAAATGACCCGGCTGACCCACAGGACCCTTCTTACCTGGAGGAGGTCATTGAAGCACTAAGGTGACTTTATTGTTGCTTTCTTTCAACCAAACAAGAAACTCAAAGCTGCCTGCTGTTGCAAACAGGCGTTTCCGAGCAACAAATGCGTCAATCAAGCATCGGTTTGCAGATGTTTAATTGTCTCAACTTGTCTGGTCAGAGTCTTCCAGGGGGTGAATGAGCTGCCCCCTACTGGGGAGTTAGATGAAGCCACGCTTGGAGTGATGAGGCAGCCCCGCTGCGGCTTGGAGGATCCGTTCAACAAGAAGTTACACAAGTTCAAAGTGATGGGTGAGTCAGAGCGTTCAGACGCAATGGCCTGAAAACCTCAGTCGCTGTGTGAGGAGCAGAATCTGAAGTCAGAAACTGGACAGCTGGAGAAAAATCACACAGCAAAACAAATGTTATGTTGCAAAGTAAAAGGTTCAGAAAACATGGTACCTTTAGCAATTAGCTTTCTAATTTGGTCTTGATGTGGGGGATTGTTTTCCGTCATCAGACGGTGAAGCGGAGTTTGAGGAGTTAAACACAGGACAAGAAAACGTATGAGAGGCGGTCAGATATGTGCTAAAACGGTCCAGTCAAAGTTCAGGTCTAAGTCTTTTTGAGAATCACTCCACTCTGACCTGGAAGAACAGGCAGAGATTTCAGTTCCAGATGTGCAAAGCTGGTGGAGACATAATGTAACACAAACGTTCTGCAGATGTAATCTGAGGTATGATGACTGAAGAGGCCTGGATCCAAACTTTTTAGGTTTCAGTATGTAAACATGAAACCTATGTATCATTTTCTTCTCCTATTAAACTGTGCGCTACTTTTGCACTTGATTCACATAAAATCCTGATGAAATACTGTGAGGTTTGGCGATGTGTCGCTACAAAACATGAAAAGGTGCGACTTCCTTCAAATGAGGTTTTGATGGCGACTCACAGTAAAGGATTCTCGTCTTTCTCAGGTCGTTGGAGGAAGAAGAGACTCACCTACCGCATCTATAACTACACACCCGACATGGTGAGCTCAGAGGTCAGGAAGGCCCTCCGCTCTGCCTTTAAGTACTGGAGCGACGCGGCCGATCTGACGTTCACAGAGATCGACTTTGGCAGAGCAGACATCAAGATCTCCTTTCATAAGAAAGACGGCTTCTGCCCAGTCCCGTTTGACGGCCGGGGTTTGTTCCCTTCCCAGATCCACTCGCTGTTCCCCACACAGACCATTTAGCAGGAGTGTAATCCTGCTGTGTGTGTGTGTGTGTGTGTGTGTGTGTGTGGATGCTCCTTGCAGGTCGCGTACTGGCTCATGCCGAGTCACCAGAGTCTGGCGTCGTCCATTTTGACGAGGACGAGTTCTGGACGGAGGCGTCATACCACGGCACTAACCTGCGTATCGTGGCTGCCCACGAAATAGGCCACGCTCTGGGACTGGGCCACTCCCAGTTCAGGAACGCCCTGATGGCGCCGGTTTACGCTGGTTATCGCGTCAACTTCAGGCTGCATTCAGACGACGTGATCGGCATCCAGACACTTTACGGTAAGCGCGGTGAGTAAAAGCTCCTGGGATGGTCCACGATCATTATTGCGACTCTGACAAAGTGAATCAACCCTGAAATAGACAGCGAGCATTTAAATGAGCGGCAAAAACGCATCCCAGCTCAAGAGAGCAAATCATTTACTTTCATGTCCCAAGATGTCGAAAAGGGGAAATATTGATGATTTCCTCAAACTTTAGATTCCAATTTGTGTTGCAGGCAAACCCGTCAGCACCATAACGTCCAGAACACCGACCCTGGGCAGCCCGGTGCAGAGCAGCTCCGTACCGGACCCCTGCACTGCGGACCTGGATGCCATCATGTTGGGTATGTTACCCGACACCTTGAAAATAACCATAACTATACGAAATTTTCCTTCTATTTTCAAAGTATACTGCTAAAAAAAAAAATAAAATAAAGGGAACACTCAAACAACACAATATAACTCCAAGTACATCAAACTTCTGTGAAATCAAACTGTCCACTTAGGAAGCAACACTGATTGACAATCAACAATGATTTTCTTGTCAGCACATTCAACTTTGTACAGGACAAAGTATTCAATGAGAATATTTCATTCATTCAGATCTAGGATGTGTTGTTTGAGTGTTCCCTTTATTATAATTTTTTGAGCAGTGTATATGCAAACATGAAACTGACAGAACACTGCTGACTAGATCGAAAGCGATTGTTGGTTGATTTATACGTAAAAGTTGAATAGATTCTATAATGATATCAAAATCTGTTCACTCAGGACCATGGGACAAAACCTTCGCCTTCAGTGGGGACTATGTGTGGACTATCTCTGACATGGGCCACAACAGTCCCATAAGGATCAACAGACTGTGGTGGGAACTCCCGGGCAGCCTGAACGCTGCTGTCCACTCGCAGAGAACCAACAAGACCTACTTTTTTAAAGGTACAAACAACCATTTCTGAGCCTCTGTTGGGTTTATTCTGCTCTGCAGCTGCAGCTGCAGCTGCTGCTGCTTCTAAACATTCAACGTTTGGACTCTTTGTGGTCACAGGCAGTAAAGTGTGGCGGTACACCAGGTTCACGCTCGACTACGGCTACCCCAAACAGGTGAAGCGCGTCCCTCCTAACATCGACGCAGCTTTATACCTGCACATCAACCAGAAGCTCGTGTTCATAAAGGTAGGCGGTCATCTCTCACGGCGTCGCACAGTTCATGAAAAACGTCACATTCCAACGTGTTGAATCCACAATCCTTCTGTAAAATCATTGAATTATGAATATAATCTCATGTCACTCTTTACACATGTGGCTACCATTATTTTCAATGAGTTATTGTTGAAATTAAAAATAAATTGTGTGGTTTTGAATTCATTTTTTTTTTTTTTCATTTGAAGGAAACACTTGCAATTGCAAAATTGTGTTTTTTGACAGTAGCAGAATTAACGTTTATGCACATTCGTAGTGAAAACGCCGCTGCGTAAATTCCTTTTGCCGATGATCCACTTCGCCACATTTTTTTTTTGTTCCACTAAACTTTCCATCAACACTCCCCGAACAGTCGGTTTCTCCAGCTCTTTGAATGGAGTCAGTGACTGAGTCAACACTCTTCCCCCTTGATTTTGTAGGTATTTTTTTTATGAGACGCTGAATTTGAGATTTTCATTTAAAAATAACCCAGAAGACATTTATTGAGACGCACAGGCCTTCGTGTTTAACAAGCTCGACAGGCGGTTGTGTTTTTTTTTTAATCCCAACTCTTTGCTCTTCGTCTCCGCAGGGATCCGACCACTGGCAGTTTGACGAGTTGAAACCCAACTTTTCTTTCTACCCTAAGCCGCTGAGCAAGCTCATTAGCGGCCTGCCGTCCTCTCCTGACGCGGCCTTCACCTGGGACAACGGGAAGATATTTTTCTTCAAGGGCGACAACTACTGGAGAGTGAGCGAGCAGCTCACAGTGGACAGCTGGTACCCGCAGAGCAAGGAGAAGCGATGGATGAGATGCTAGCGACACACCACCAGGGGGCAGCAGCAACCAGAGGACGGGGTTCTGACTCCCAATCCGAGGGCATTGACTAATAAACAACCTGGACATCAGTGATTAATTATGAATTGGGTGAAAAACGGTGAGAGACTGACTGACTTCACTTCACTGGATTTCATTACTGTTGAGCCCCTTCAGGCTGATTTGTGGAGAGCAGAAAGTCTCCGCAGGCTGATGAATTATGCGAGCTTCAGTATAATCTTGGGGAGAAATGGAGGCCATCTGTTTTCCTTTTCTCTTCCACATATGTGTTGGATTATGTGTTGCAACACTTTTCTTAAGATGTTACATTATGGCTTTTTTTTTTTTTTTTTCTTGCATGTTGTGCATGTTTTGGATCAGATTTTTATTATTATTATTTTTTTTTACAGAGAAAATGTGAGATTTTATGAAATAAACAGACATTGTCAACAATGCCAACGTTTTGCTCTGTCAGCAGAAGTAGCTGTTCGTAATTACATAAAAATCAGACAACTATGCTACGTTCATAATGATGAAAGAACGGTCTGTCCTGCATTGTGTTGCCTGCACAAAAAAATAATAATAATTTGGAGGCGCCATGGCAACTCCAGCCAATCAGAGGGTAGGAAATCCTCCCCATGACCTCTTTAGTGCGGATGAAAAATCCAGTGAGTAATGCTGTCGGAGTTGCTAAGAACCGGAGGAGACAAACAGTGCTGCAGATTCGAGCCAAATTTTGAGTTAAAACTGTTTTTTTTATTAAAATCTGTGAAAACTATTAACAAGTATTTACACATTCAGGCAACAAGTGTGCTGTTTTTGAAAAACAACAAATGATACATTAAATCTTTAAACACAACCTACAAAAAAAAAGGGCAAAAAAACCTCTCAAACATGCAGTTTTGTCCTTTTTTTTTAAAACACTACCAGGTACTAGATTATCACATAAATTACGTTTATAAAACATTAGCATACATCTTTTACTGACTGTGTTCTGACCAAAACTATTGAAGTAAAAAAAAAAAAAGAAAGAAAACAGATCGACAGGCAGACCTAAAACAGATCTTGGAGGCTCCAGCAGAAAACATTGAAGAACAGTTTCTGCAGATTTCTCAGACTTTACATTGTCAGATGCCATGAACTCACATCCCATCTCACCGTTTATCAGAAAACAAGCAGAGATGCACCAATCAATTGACCAGATATCAGAAATGAGCTAATTTTCCCTCACTGAGCTCTGATCAGCAATTCTGAACAATCCAACCATTTCTTCCCCACATGCATTTCTCAGTGAATGACCCGTCCTGGGTTAAAAACACCGTTTTTGCAGTAATTTAATGCTAATACACTGGCGCAAATGAAACAGAACATTATCGACATTCTGATGTGCAAAAGTCATTTAATCTTCTCAGAACTTTGTGGATCAGGGTTTTCTAATATTCCAGTAAAATGTTAAACCAAATAAAAAAATAAAAAAAAAAGAATGCGAACGTAGAAAAGGTCCAATATTTCCAACAATATTTTTAATCACACCAACTTTTTGTATGTCTAAATATGATTAAAATGTCTAAAAAAATCGTCTAAAGATTACAATCAGTCAATTTTTCTTGATCAGCTCAAATAGTGAGACATTTTGGATTTTTTTTTTTTTTTTTTTTTACGATTTAATAAATGGATAAAGAAAACCACCGTTAAAAGATAATATTTTCTAGTAAAATCTCTTTTCTGGATGGTAAATATTTACCAGTTAAGGTGCTGGCCAATCGCCCTTAATCTGCCAAATTTTGCTGAGAAATACATTTTTTTTTTTTAAGTTAAGTGGAAAAGAACTGAAAATATTTACATTTTTAAGGCTGCAAGTCAAACAAAACCGATGTGTTTTTCGCTGAACATCAGATACAAGTTAGGGAGTTCAGAATAGTTCAGATAAATATTCGGGGAAGTGCCGTGACGAATAAATGGGGATGTTTTTGCTGTTTATTTTATATTAAATTCAACTCTGGAACGTCTACTGAGGAACCTGCAGTACATGTTTTACAGAAACTAAAACACTGATCTGCTCAGACCTCAAAGATGTTTTCAGCAGAAAAACAAAAGATTGGTGCATCTAGAAAAACAAAAGAAGTACATAAAATCAAACGCATTACTTCATTAAATCCTACAACCACCCAACTAGCATGTAAGACGTGTAATACTAAAACTCTTCGTGGTAATGGCTAACTTCTGAAGTACAGTACACTAAATGCAGAGATACGTCTGTTTCTGAGGCTTCCAGTTGTTGCTGTGTATCGAATACACAATAAGTGGAAATGGGAGACCTTTTTCTGTTAGTATCGACTGGATACTGTTCCTCTGAGAAACACAGTGGTCATAGTGGTTTTAACACCATCAAAACAGAGTTCGATGCTTGTTATCCCTCAGTGGCATTCTGTTTGACACACAGGACTCACCGCAAAACAAAACAAACAACAACAACAACAAAAAAAACACACATCCTCGCTACCAGATCTACTTCACAGCAATTAGAGACACTAGAGCAGTTGGCATGTGCTGCTCTGCGTGAGGAAGACCCCTAACCAAAGGAATCTCCTGATGAAGATACCTCCCACCAGGAATCAGGAAGTCCTGCCTTCTCGCTCTGCGTTGGTCAGACCCTGACGACTGGAGTGGTGGCTGTGAGGGGAGCCATGGATCCGGTCTCGCAGTCCATGTCGACCATGGTCGGGTTGGTGGTGCCGAGGCTGCTAAGGGAAGTACCTGTTCCCGTCTGCCGATCTCGCAGACTTTGCAGGTAGCTCTGAGAAGGCGAACGGCAAACACAGAGAGACGCGAGTTACGGAGGGGAAGTAAGGCAGAAAGCATACCCCACTCATAAAGACATTTGCTCCTCTTATTTAGATAAATAAGAATAATAAAAAAAAAAAAAAGAAGTCACTACAGCACACGCCTTGTTGGGAGACACTGACCGGTGCCAGTAGATCCCCAGCGTAACGTTTCACTGGCGTGGCTTTACGGCGGTATGTGCCTTCCTGCCCACCTGCCTGCTGTCGCTTCTTGGCGTCCTTCTCTCGAATCCGCATCAGCTGAACCCGCTTCTGTCTCCGGTTGATGACAACTGCAAGAGGAAGGGCAACTTGAAACCAGCCTTTGGAAACCGATCGTGTCTGTGAAAACGCTGACCTAAACATTGATTGTGAATACTTACAGCAAACCGTCTGAGTTTAAGCAATGCGGCAGCATTTTAAAGGAATAATTCAGATTTCTGCCGAGATATTTTTCTCTGGCCTGAAATTAGCTTATTCTTAAAGATTCTTCAACAAGTCAAGTGATAAAACTGCCTCATTCGTTACTTGGATATTAAATGAGTTTTATTCCCATGGTTTCTAGTGTGAAGAGAGCTTGTGAGTTTAGCAGAAAAAAAGTTTTGTGTTGTCAAAATATTTCTGTTTGAGGTTTTGAGCAACATCTAAAAAGTGCCAGCGGAAAAAATTCCTGCAATTTGTCAAGTGTGAAAAATGTAACTTTAAAATGTTTCATGAAAGAATGAGACAGATTTTCTTTTCTTTTCTTTTCTTTTCTTTTTATTGGAAATCTATCTAGTAACATTGTAGACAAACTCAAGTGTTCAACTGTACCAGAAACATTGTGATCTGGAAACCCTTCACTTTTCTCAAACTTGACTTTCACCCTCCGTGATGCTTTACTGCGCACTTCTCCAGCTGCAATGTTTTCAAAATCATCTCATTTTCAGCCTGATCCGTCTCAACCTGTGACCAGCCGACCGCCAACCAGTCAATGACTTCACTGTGCCAAGTGTCACCAATCCATACTAACCCCAACCCTTTTCTGTGCAGATGCTGTAACAATGTGAAGAAGACTACTAAGTTATTTTAAGTGAAGTTAGAGGAAGCACAGAGAAAAAAGAAGCAGTTAAAAGGAAAATTGCCTTCAAAGATACTTTCTCATATTTGTGTGGTTCAGTTTGTGAGAGAGTACGATAACAGATGACACGAGGGCTTCATGTAAAATAGCAAAAAAGTTCTGTTTTGCTTGTACGTTTTCAATCTTTGTCTTCAGTGGAAAGCGCTGAATTTTGAAATGCTGAAGACCTATTTAACAACTCAGAGTTAATGGATCTACGTGCAGCTCGATGCAACTTTGTCAAGTATAAAACCATCTAACTCGGAAACACAGCGAGGAGTTCAAATAATGAGCGTTGCTGTGGCGATCAGTGAAAACGTGTGATTTATGTGCAGTGTGGACATGGAGTGGAATGGCTCTCCTCTGTTCTGACGGTTGTCAGGTATGCCGTTGAATGGACGACTGTCAGAGTGACTGCAGTGGCGAGAAAGCGAAGGCGTTGTCGCCATAAAATCTCCAACAACCCAGAAAAACAATCGCAAAATTTATCACCACTTGATTTAAAAAATATATACTAGAGGAGTCTGAAAAATCGGTAAATATAGCAACAAAGTGGTTAGGGTTAAAACATAAACATACCATGTAAAATTAAAACAGAACAGTTGTGATAATGTTAAATTTCCTCAGCCAAACCGTATGTTTTCCTTACCCTCAGTGTGTGAGAAGCTGTCACCCGTCATCTTCCACTGGATCAGTACTCCTATGAGGCTGAGGGCGGGCCAGATGCCCAGAATGACCCAGCTGTACCAGCACAGCGCTGGCCCGGGCGTGAGGCGCAAGCAGTCATATACATGATTGGCAAGAGCCAGCATCTCCACGAAGTAATCGGCGCACACGGTCATGATGGCAGCTCCGAACACGGCCGTGGAGAGCATGGTGAAGGCCTTCTGCCACTGCAGCGTCAGCACAGCGAACAGCATGCCGGTGCCCAGCAGCGTGCCCAGAGGCACCCAGAGCGTAGTCGGCGTGTAGAACTGGTGAGTGACCAGCAGGCCGGCCAGCGCCAGCAGGAGTCCCAGCAGCAGGCCGGTCATGAAGAGGCCTACGCTTCGCACCAGCATGGTGACCAGGCCGCACAGCAGACCGATGCCGAGGCCGATGCCTGCGCTGGCCTCCACGCTCAGCTGAGTGTCCAGAACGTGCTCCTTGTGGCACAGCAGGAAGATGATGACCGAGCCGAACATGAGACCGGACAGGAACATGACAGCCTTGAAACAGCGGTAACCTAAAGCAGGAAATACACATGTAACTTTAAATACTCCATGAACTGTGAAAAAAGTAAATAAATTCAAGTGTCCGTGAGGAAAAGCGGTCCTCACCAAAGAAACAGTAGATGATGCCAAAAAGGCAACACATGGAGCAGATGATGGTGGGGATGATGTCATATTTTCGCTCAATTTCCAAACTACAGGTGTTGACCTCGGCCACACCTGCCCCCCCGCCCTCTGGACTCATCCCAGTGGGCTCAGCCATTTTGGTTGGACGATGGGCGCCTCGAGGCCGGCTGAACTTCAAGATTAAGGCAGACCTGCAGCTGCTGTTATCTAAGGTCCATCTGTACAGGATTGGCGACTGTAGGAGAAGAGAAAAATATCAGGGCAAACCTAAAATCATCACACAAAGTACCACATAACTGAAGTTGAGGGGAAAAGATTTGAAGCATTGAGCGCATTAGCACTCCTCCCTCTTAGACGGCACATTTCTTCATGGAACCAGCCTTGTTGCAGTTACAGCTGAAGGTGTTTTGAAAAATTGTCAACTAGTTTTATGAATCCAAAATCTGAGAGTTTTGCCCACTCTTTGTTAGAAAATAAAAACAGAAGGATTGACTCTGAACATGAACTTTTTGCTTTTAGCCCATCATAATAGTGTCTGCATAGAGACCCCGAAACTCCCTGAAGAGTTTTGTGTTTCTTCCTTTGTTTCAAGAACGGTCCTGCATTTACCACCATCCATCTTTCCATTAACTCCAATGAAGTTTGAGCTTCAAGACAAACATCCCCACAGCATGATTCTACCACTACCATGTCTCATCGTGGGGATACTGTCTTCAGGGATAGGTCCTGTGTTTTTAATTAAACAAAAGAAAACAAAATTTAGTTTCACCCGAGTTGCACGACATTTCAGATTTAGACAGTTTAACTGGTCTTTCTCACATAATCCCACTAAAAAAACGCTGACGTTTATGCTTGTAAAGTAACGCATTCAGCATTCACAAGCTGCTTATTACGCAAAAGAAGGGTACTGGTTCTTCTAGTCTATCAGGACATGTTCCAAACTGGTCTGCAGGCACAGCTGCCATTATAACCACTAAAGTCCATCCGCTGACTCTGCAGTTTCCTGTGAAGAGCTTGTGCCGTCAACTGAGAGTTCTTGGATTGATTTAATGAAGTAGCAAATGAGCCGTAACATTGGCTTTTCAGTGAAAACTGTCTCCACCCAGCTTTGTCACTTTAAAAAAAACAAAAAAACAACTGTCGTCAATTTAAAACACATCGCCCCTCATTGGGTTAAAACTTGACCGTACGCATGCACAATATTCATATTTCTCTTCCACTTCAAAACATTTTCAAGAACTTTTCCGTTTCTTCTTGGGATTTCTGTTTCAGAAGCCGTCCACCCTCTATTTGTCTTGAAAAATTATATGACATTTAAGCCGTCAGGTCTTCGGGGAGCCGCAGAGGACCGAAGGCGTATGGGTGGACTGCTCCTTCTCTGCGAGGCTGCTGGCAGGCCTGCTGTATGAGCTCACCGCAGCCGAGATCAGATTACAACTTATTCCCGTTGTCTACCTCAGTCAAACACTCGGGAACAGGCAGTTCTGTCTTTTGAGTGAAATAACGCCCTGCGCTTCCTTCTTTACTCTCATACCTGCTACCATGTTCTTCCTTACCTCAACGTGTTTAAGAGGAGAAATACGTTTTTTTTTCTTTTTAAAGCAAAAATGAGCCACAATTGTTTTGACATGTTTGCAGACATGAGGCTGTGTAATTTGCATGTCCTGCCCAGGAATGACTTTAGTAGGAAAAAATGAGACCAGCGGAAAGTTTTCCTCTCTTCTTCAGTCACAGTTTTTCTACACCTATTCTCTTGAGACATTTGTCTTTTGCAGCAATTCAAAACACAGATTATATGAATTTAACTTTTCCCTATAATACCAAAATACAAAATATAATGCATTTAAAATGGCATGCGTTGTTGGCAAACGATTTTAATATGGGAAAAACAAAACGATGCAAATTAAAGAGCTTTATCTGTGAGGAAACAAATAGTTTTCTGGCAGGAAGAGGGTTTGGACTGTTGCCTTGAAGCATGAAGAGACTCTTTGTGACAACTGGAGGGTGTGTGTCATGTACATTTCAGGAAATTCAAAATAAACTCCAAATTTGCAACAGATGTGAATTTATGGTTGCAAGAAGAAACTCCTCAACCCCGAATCTGATCAGAGTTCAAAACAACAACTTTTGTTTCCTTCTTGTTCGGGCGGTGTCGAGATCTAACTCTTCGTGTTTAAGAGGAGAAATACGTTCCTGCAAGTCTAAACTTGAGCATGATTTGTGTAAAAGTGAAATATGACTGAAATGAAATAAAAAGCTGACTAGTGTGAAAAACTTTCCTTTTGTGAGTAGATGTCAGTTTAGAAAACTTCACCTAGCTGGCTTTTACCCAACTTAACGTGACATCTGGTACGGAAAACCTGATTGGTTTAGATCTGAATGAACCTCAGCCCACCTGTCATCTGTAGATGAATAGAAACAGACCTCACCTGTGCGTCACGCGAGCCTTAAAACTTTTGATTTTTTTTTTTTAGCTAATCAAACATAGCTAAATCTATACAACATGCAAAAGTATTAAGCTTCAATCCCATTTACTATTAAATGTTTATACAGATTCAAACACACTAACAAACTCCCACAAACCTGTTGCATTTCAAGAGCTAATTAGATTCACCAGTTTTCAACTTGACGGGCCCTGACCGTTCAGAAACTCTAAATTCTACCCTCCCCCCGTCAGTGAATGCACCATGCTACAAGTTGCCATGTTGTGCAGATGCAAAAAGTTGTGAGATTAGTGGAACACTGACAGCTTGATCCCTCAAGACTATTCTGACTTTTAAGATAGATAATCTACACTTCTCATTTTAAACATTAGATGCCGCTCTAGATAGAATATGATATTTATAAACAACAGACAGATGAAGAACCAACTTTAGTAATGTACGAGGAATAAAAAAAAAAAAAAAAGTCATGTGGGTCTAAATGTTGGGAAATGAAGAAGTTCTTGAGGAATTGTAGTGTCTTAGAAGTTGGGTCTCATTTTTAATACACTCCCTTTTACGAATAGAGTAATTTTACTGAAAACAATGCAGTTTCACTGCATCTAGAAAGTTACAAAAGTTTGGATGTCACAACTTGAAACAAAATACAAACGCCTCCTTCCCAACAGCCAAAACACTCACAGACCAGGTGAATCACTGGTTTATGAGTGGAAGCCAAGCTTACACTCTAACATTGCTGTATACGCCAACATGTTTTAGCTAACAGTAATTAGCTCAACAAAAAAAAAAAAAAGTTTTTTTCCTAACAGCTTGACTTCTCAGGGAAAACACAGATTCAAACTTGAATCCGTTGTTTAGTTTTACGTTGCATGTAACAGATAGAAAAGGTAATAAACTTTGCTTCTTCCATCAGTAAAATGTCCAGACTGCTTTTTTTTTTTTTTAAAGGGTACAGCGTTAAATAGACTGGCATTCAAGCAAAATGTCCAATTTCGATCAGTTGCTGAGCCTAGTACAAAATAAAGATGACAAGAAAATTGTTGGACGATGCACAATGGGCTTTTTGTCCTTTCCCTGTTTGGAGTATAAAATGTGTTTTCAGTAAAAAGATACAAAAGATTATGACCAAGGTTTTTATTGACGTTCTTTTGCAGAGCTTGGAGAAAACGAGCTAACTTGCACTGAATATTCTCTCGAAGCTCAGGCTCGATTATCCATCATCAGGGGTTTTTGTGATTTTTGCGGGGCCTCACGAAACTTTAGTTAGATAGTCCTGCTTCTTTTCTGGACCCCCCACTGCTGCCATTCACCAGTTCACTGAATTTGTATGGTCGGCATGTATATAAAAAGCAAACAACTCGGGTTGTAGCAGAGTATCCCTGCTTCTCTCCGGCATCTTTATGTGCTCTCCTTTTAGAGTCTGCATGGTTTCCTCAGTGCCACTAGAGGTCACAGCATGGGCCTCAGAGTCTTTGTTTTGCCCCATAATGGCTCTATTCTCCCCCGGCAGCATTGACTTCCAAGCCTGCCTTGACATAAGACACCACTGTGATGAAGGGAGGTAACTTGAGACAGAGACATGGGAGTGTACTACTTCACACTGCTAATGCTGACTGAAACAGTACTTTAATGTGAAACAAACTGTCAGAGGTGCTGATAAACAGGGCCTCAAGTTTGTTAATGCACATTTCAACCTGTTTACATGGAGCACCATCGAACTCTGGGCTGTTTGGACTTTTGGTTTTCCCGAGTCAGGATTCCAACTTTAAGGAATCTGTAAGACTTGTTTAGACTTGAAATTCAGAAATGACTACTTGTGAGTACAAATTGAGAAGTGTTTTGCAGCTGAAGTCTAGCCCATGACATTTGCTGTCAGTGTTTTCCCATTTGATTTACGTAGATTTCCAACGGAGCAAACCGGATCCACAACCAAAAACCTGGCTCTTGTTTTACTATTTGAGCTTCTTTCAAACCTGTTAGTATGACTTTTAATCTTCTTAATTAAAGTCAGGCTTTATAAGCTGAGAAAAACAGTTTATGTGTGTGAAGAAACACATTTGGTGTCTCACTGCAGTGTGATAAGGAAATTATATCAGAACCTGCATATCAAAACTGTCTGGAAAAATAACTGGACCTCAGTTTTGTTTCAACAAAATCATTTCAGAACTAACTCTAAACAGAATTTTTATTTTATTTCATAGAAATGTTTTATGGTAAAGATTTTAACAATTTTTCACTGCAATCAGAAATGACAATAAAAATTGCTTGCCGCTATTTCCCAGTCCTTAAAGTGAAATTGGACTCAGGCAAATGGATAGATAGAATAGATAAAAAAACAACATTTTCTGGCTATAATGTCAAATGACTGGCTTGAACCCTTGTATCTTAAATGTCAGTAAATATTAAATGCTTGCAAATAATTAAGTCGCCACTCCTTTTTTCCATTGTGTGGAAAAAATAAAGCAGGCTGCAGTGGGGCTGTCAGAAGATATTTTTTGCTGGCCTCTGGTAAAATTGTGAGCGGAGTAGGTTGTGGCGCTCGGCTGCTGGGAAAGACGCAAAGCTGACTTCAAGTTCTCCACATTGCTAATTTGGGTGTGTTTGATCAGGGCTTGGTCTTGTGTGGTCACAGCCGGGGGGATTCTGCAATTCCTCCACTTAAATGACAGCCAAGACCAGCTGAGAGGCCACAAAACCTGCCGCGTTATGGATCGCTGTCCCGCCTGCTGGCTTTAAAGATCCACCCAGGATAAAACACACTTGTGGCTGTAAATCACGGCACCTTAGGAGCCAAACACAGCAACCAGCTGAGGGACTGGCCAGGTCTTGACAACTGTAACCACGGGTGTGAAGCCAAATGGTCTCAGAGGGAATACAAAATGATGCAACAATGTGTTGTCCACATCACAGCTCCTCATCACAATAGCATTTGCTCTAAGCCATTTTGAGCGAGACATCAAATACCGAGCTTCCTGTCCCTGCACGGCAGGAAGTGCACAACCAAAAGAGGAAGTGGAACACCATGTTTCAGCAGGAACTTAATCCTGTATTTGTGACAAAGAGCAGAGACAGAACAGAACAAGTTTGGTCATCACGCACAGAGAGCAAAATTCACAAAAGAGAGCCAGGTGAAAGTATAGCCGGTTAAATAAACACTTTGATCCGAAACTCGAGGAGAAAAGTGAGCAGCGTAATGAGACACAATAAAAATAAGCTTTTAATCTGCCCTGCAGGCTGATCTATAAGTGAAACCATTGTGTTGCAAGTTTCTAATGTGCATGGCTGCAACTGAGATGGGATTTTGCACACAACAGTTACTATGATTTATGTCTGTTGAAACAGCTTGACTAAATAAATACAGTCAGCTGATTTTTACCTTTACCAGTCATTTAAAATGTGCTTTCGCTGAACTCAAACTCTGTTTTTGAGCCCGTTGCAGTTTATCAACACTTAAACATGTCAAAATTAATTAATGTCCAATAATAAACTTAGAAAAACTGCTCATTTATTGGCTTATTCACACTTTCTACCTCCTAAAGAAGTAAACACACTCCTGCACATAATACAGCAATGAAACTCGAGAAGCACAGAAAACGTCGGCTTAGTCCAAGTACGGCTCTGCTTTTAAACCACCCGAGTTAAATATACTGGAAAACGCTAAGCTCATCCTGGGGAAACTTTATGTACTGATATCTGACACCCGATGAAACGTCTCGGATGTGTCTCCAGCTCTGAGGAACGTTCCACGCTTTTCCCCACTCTACAAAACTAGCAGCCAACTGGACACATTTTTGATACCTACTTAACAGGGACAAACGCCTTTGACAAACTGTGAAGCCGCTGCTAAAAAAAAAAAAAATACTCCTGATTTGTATATTTTCAAGTGAGATTTGTATCTATACGTTCTCTGGGATTCTAGTCCAAAAGGTGTTGACACATACATGGTGATTAATGACATCATAATTTATTTAAAAATTACATTTTCATTCATATTTTATGCCTTAAACAGGGACTGGGTCTGCAAATAAGATGGTAGCTTGTCTGCTGAAAGAAAACTTGGCTGTGTGACAACAACGTTTACCAGAAGAGCTTAAAGGTTCTCTTTTAGTTTGGTTCGAGACTGTCATCGCTCATGTTTCATTTATCAGAACCGTAATCAGTGGAAATATAGTGTAAACTAGATAGTATAAAGAAAACCTGATATTTAATTCTACCACAATGATATTTATGGTGATTTCCCACATGTTCCTCACTCGAGTCTCCCAACACAAAGGTAAAGTAAATGAAGCACTGTCTGGCACAGTTTTATTTACATTTTCCTATCAGTCACTCAACTTGTCGAGTTTATTTTTGAAGTTGAAAGAGCCAGAAACAAATGAAACATGAGTGGGAAAACCCCTTAAACACCATGTCTCTGCTGCTGTGGTTTCTAGTACAGAAACAACAGTTGGCATGCAAGAAGGACGCTATATAGAAATATGTGTATATCCAGTCCACAAACCATGTATGCATCTCCTAAAAAAAATTGTACCTGGAAGTTGCAGACATGTCAGAAAAATATCTTTATGCAAAATATTCCTATCAGTGTGGATTAAGCATTTCTTAAAATTTGGACATTTCCACATATTGTCATGTGAAGAGAAAAGTGTACTTTTTCAGATTTCCAAACATCAGTTAAATACGCTCTCTAATTAGCTGCCTTCTACTTTTGTGTACTTAGTTCTGTCCACTCTGGATAAAAACTAAGCTTCAGTTCCTTCACTCCTGTTAAATCTGCAGAGGGACAAAAGCATGTCATTGCATGATGCATGCTTATGTGTCATGCGCAGCATACACTCATTAACCTGGCAATTTCCATCTGCAGATTGAGTTGCACCAAGTCACATTTGTAATTCAAATGTTATGGGTGGAGTGTGCAGCATGTGGGGTGAGGAGGGGCCGTTCCATAACTCTCCATTAAGGTCTGTGGTGCAGAGGAGCATTCAGAAGGCGATGTCCATATGTTAGTGAGAACCTGACAGAGAAGCACGATAGTGTGAGCTGCTGTTGAACAAGTTGAACGACGAACCCTAAAAGTAACCACAAATAATGCAGAAACGCCCCAGGGTGAGATGCTAGAATGTACATCATCACCCAGCAGTAAAACGATAACAGAGAAATTTTATTATTCAGATATTATCGAGTACTTTGGAAAACTCTTGAGTCAACTCTTTATGCATTCCTCCCAACAAGGCACCTTATGTCTCAACTTTTAAAGTGGAAAAGATGACTTCTATCTGATTGAAGTTGTCTTTTCCTCAGCACACGCGCTACACGTCTCCATGTTCTCGGGTGAAAGTATACTGATGTTCTAAAAAAAAAAATAATTATTTTCCAGCACATGGTTTAAAAAAAAAAAGGTTGAATATTCTGAGAAATAAGCACTCGAAACCACCACTAAATTTAGTGGCTGTTTGTTCTACGCATGAAATTCAATACAATACATACACTGAGTAAATTTAGTTATAAATATAGTCACTAAAGCTATAAGAATCATTACACTGTTTTAGAGACAGTAAAAAGTAAAGTTGAACAATATAATGAATAATAATTGCCCTTTTAATGTGGGTAATATCTCAAATCCAAGTGAATATTTGGTGTTTTAGAGCATTTCCTGGTTCATGTATTCAGACCCTGCTTTTTCCAATGACATATTTTGCCAGTGGTATTGAGTTTCCAATATCTTTTATGGCCTTATCTGACACACATGGTAAAGCTCAGTTAGAGTTGTGAGGACATGTTCATGCTGATAACCATAAATATAGTAAGGGTAATTATTCAAGAACAAGAATAAGATCCTAATTTCTTGTTTTCCTAAACAAGAAATTGCAAAAGGATTGTTGCAGTTCTGTTTAAATAAAAGCAATCAAACTGTATCATGCATTATTGTACTCAATTTATGAGTAAATACTAAGAGACTGTTACTGAAGTATAGAGAAATTAAAGGTAAACATTTTGGCGACAGCATGTGTGTATTCTTTGCTGAAATTTTGCTGAACTTATCTATACTTATGTTTTTTACTTTCTTCCATGTAGATGGAGTTATTGTACAAGATCCCAACAGGTTAGTGTTTCACATACAAAGATACAAATGATTTAAAATGAAGAGTCAGATAAAAACAGAGCTGTGTTTCAGACCTCCAGAGAAGCAGCCATATATGTCAGCAGCAGCTCTGTCATTTAGCTCAGCTGTTTAGCCCTCTTTGTTAAATTTCACTCTGCGGTCACTGAACCTCCTACAGCAATCTCACAAACCTAGAATGTCATCCACGGCCTTTATTTTCCTAGTCAGCCAGGCACCCTGTCATCTGAGCTATGTTTAAAGCACCATAAGTAGTCCACAGTAGGGTGTTTCAGAGTCACTGAAACCACTTTCGTTGTGGCCACCGTTTGGACAATGAGGGTTTTCTTGCAGGAAGGAGTCACCAGACTCGTCCATCTCTAATACAAACTTGTGTTGTTCTGCATTTCAGCTCTTCCAGATAAGACTACCTCTACTACAGCCACTCCATACTACAGATAGTGTGGAATCATAACCGAAACAATAAGGACAGAGTCAAAAGCAGTCCAACTTTGATCAGCCTCTGGCTCTCTGTGCCTCTTTTCCTGCCTACCCCTACACCCCCTCCTCCTACCCCCAGAGCTAGGAAGAGTTTCCTCTTTGGGTTTTCACAGGGATTAAACCATCTGGTGCAGTTAGAGGAGCTCTGCTCTGCACCAAGTGGCTGTAAGTACAGACTGTAAGCACCCCAGTAAAGAGAGGGCCTGAAGGCTGTCATCAGAGTCCCAAACCAAAAGGCAGTCCCAAGCTTGATCACACAGTAAAACCAAAGGGCAGGGCTTTCTGGGAGCAACAGGGATCATAAGTAGACATTATAAATGTTTCACAAAGGAGGGTGGAAGATATCTCATACTAGGCATGGCCCGGATAAGATTTTCTCAGGATGATACCCCCCGAGCAAAGATTTCACGGTTTTATGGTTTCTATAAAAAGCTAGCTTGTACTTTAAGAAGAATGGCTTTCTTTCCCTCCTTTAGTGTCCAAATCATAGCTGTTCATGATTTTTTACAACCAGAAATATATATATATATATTTTCAGAACAGTGGGTTTTGTAATTCTTGTAAGCAAAAAAAACCAAATATATTAACTGATTAGCTTTCATTTGAGTATCTAACCAGCAGTGAAAAGCAACAAATGGTGGAGGGGAATAGACAATTCAAACAGTCAGAGAAGATTCTGCTAACTTCAGCATTTTGACAGCATTTCACAGTAAGTAACGCATGATGTTAAAGCTGATGCACATTAGCATCATCGTCGAGCAGATTTTTTTTTAAAAAAAGAAAAAGAAGTTGATTATGTTAAAGTTTGATTTTCACAAAATTAACTCAAATTAGTCTTTAGTAAAAGCTGAACAACCTTCTTTTAGTCACCTTGTGGCATGTCCTCTTTGTTTTTGAGTATTTCGAGTCCAAAATACAGTTAGTCCCCCACCTGAAGTCCATTTTCAGACTAGAAACCTCACAGCTCCTCAAGCAGCACTGAATTTAGAACCCGACATTATCACTGTGCATAGATAATGGAGGGAAAGCTGTTACTATACACTTTTGCATTAGCACTTCTGTTTGCTTCTCATTGAACAAGTGGCACAAGTGACGCTGTAAAGTATTGATTTGTGAGCATGTACTTTTACTGTCTAACTACACGAAATTAAGAGAAATCCATTGTTTTCAGCTGGAAACCTGAACCCAGCTCAACATGGGTGATGCCATTTTCACATCCGAGCTCCGATTTCAGAGAAAAATTCAATTCATCGTCGGACTCAACTCTCACATGCTCTGCATAACAAGCCGGTACTAATTACCATATAGTCCTGTGAAACCCTGATATGAACGCCTGGTTCGGTACTTATGAATACAGCCTTTATTACTCTGGGTCATCACGTCTTAGTCCTCAAATGCTTTTTCTCAGTAAGGATAATGAGGGAACTCCTGTAGATTCCAAGTTGTCACTGTTTGTGTTTTTCTCAGCAAAAAAACAACAAAAAACAAACAAACACATTTTTGTTCAAAAGACAGGAACTAATCTTTGAGCAAGAAAATGAAAAGTAGCACCCTTCATTTAGCCATCTGATAGGCAGTGTGCAGCATATTTAGGATGGTGCCGAGTTGTGACTCTCGTTGAAAGGGCTTAAAGTCATTGTAAAGGGATAACAAGCTTTTGAGGTTTGAACCTCAAAAGTTAAAGGTAAAATTAAAGGTTACCTTGAATTAATTCTAGAAAACTCAAATCTCTCTGGTATTTTCACTGACATTTCATCGAAATGTCCCTAAACCCTACTAAAAGTTTCAAGAAAGCAACTTTCAAAAACCTTAGTGTACAAGATTTCCCCCAGAAAACTTGCTAAGCTCTGTGGTTGGGCGTTGGGGCAGACATTAATCCAGCAGCCCGTTGTGTTTTTGAGTCAAAAAACGTTTAAAGTTGACAGGAAATATGAAAATATCACATGATAATTATGTATTGTTGAAAGATTGGTCAAGAAATACTTGAACAACTATGAAATCTTTAAAAAAAATACAAACATTTTAAAAAGACTTCAATAAATAAGCAATGCTTAGCCTGGTGGGGGCACAAGTAAAGCCTGGTGGCCCGGCAGGCTTACAATACACTGCTATGTCTTGACACCACAAACTGTCCTACTATATGCCTCTTCCTGTGCGATAAACACCTGTTTCAGTGCTTAGCATTACAGCCCATATTAGTCCGTGTCATCATGGATATAGCGCTGCAACCTTGAACAGTTTCCAAGACCTCAGTGTTTATATTTTTTGCAGCCGGACATACTTGTTATAAAAAAAATAAAATAAAATACCAGAATTTCAGCCAGCTGACTGGCAGTGCACGGTTACATGGGAATTTGCAGTTATTATTATCCAAAGAACTTGAAATTACATGGACATCTAAACAGAAACACTTTTTTAAAAGCAGTTTTAAAAGCCTACTTTAAACCCTGCTACAAGCTCACGGCTTCTGGTTAATTCCACTAACTTGGCTGTATTTAAGTTAGCAACAATAAATAAAATCACAAATTTGAATGAGATTTTGAGAGCTTTCCTGTCACTTTTGGTTCTGGTTTATCTAAGCCAGGACTAATTAACACACATTTCTGTGGGACTTTGGTATGAACGCCTGGTTCGGTGCGTGTGAATACAGACTTTATTAGCTTGTCTCGTCATGTCTTTGTCCTCAAAGCCTGAAGGATGAGTTGAATTATGTGTTTGGAAAGAGAAACGTCTAATTGCAGCCATGGAGGCAGCCTGGCTACGTGCTCTGGAGCAAACATCTCCAGCTGGAGAAGCTTTGGCACCAAGGATCCGGGATGAAAGCGTTTTCCAAAACAAAACCGGTCCAGGTTAATACAGAGGTGCTGGTAAAGTAGTTTAACTGACACCGTCTTAAAACTTTTCAGAAGAGCTAGCGTAAAAAAAAAAACCCACAACAACAACAAAAAAAACTCACCGGTCAGCCGAGCTTTGGTTCTCCAGCTGAAACTTGTCAGGCAGGAAAAACACAAAACTGCCCACCATTCAGAAACACAAAGACAGGGAAGCTAGCTACCGAGGACGACCGCTTTTCTCTCACTTTATCCCGAGGCTGTGTTCAAACTAGGAGGCTTCCTCCAGCACGAGCGGCATCGTTTCGTTCCCCTCCCTGCTTTATGCAAATGTGTTTCTCTCTCTCTCACTTCTTCTGACGTCAGATGTATGGAAGGTCAGAGCGGCTTTCTGTTCATAGCCGTTAAACTTTCCGTCTGGGACTCGACAGGAGTTCAGACCTGCCGCTCTGAAAGCGGGGAAAATAAATAAATCTCCACATCGCTTCTTTTCTATAACAAATAGCACAACAAAAGAGAGAAAAGTTTTCTCTCTCCTCCTCCTCCCAGCCTCCAGCCTCGGCGGTTGTTGCCGTTGGAGAGCCGTTGGGAGGGGATATTAGCCTGCGGGGCTAGCTGCCCCAACAGGCTACTAAAATGACTCTTTCACCTCTTGTTGAGTCCACTATGGTGGACTGACTGGGTTGTCAGCTACCGAGTTCATTCAAGCCATTGTTTTCTGATGAAACTTGTAAATAGCGTTAAGTTAGCCAGGGGCGGCCCAAAGATGTTATGGGGCCTTAAACAGAATTTGATTGGGTCCTTTCACACAGCTCAAAATAAACACCGCAACAGCTTCTCAATATTCATTATTCGCGGATTTGTACATGTTTTAAAGAGGCGACGGAAAATGCAGTTTAGGTAGCTGTGATACCCAGATGCAATCTGCCTGACGCATTATTAGCTGGAAGCCCAATTAATCTTCCTTGACTACGATTTCCTGTAAAGCCAAGAGGTGACCAACACGGCCATCTTGGATTCCATCCTCAACCTTGAAACTTTTACTGCATATCCTTCCCCCTTCTCTGTCTGCCCATTTCAATAAAGGCCACAATTCTGAAAAAAAAAATTAAGAGAGGATGGATGAGAGATACAGATGTGTTACTCAAACATTTGCTAAACAGATTTGTGTTATAACTGTCATTGGGGCCCTGAGTCATTGCTTACTATGGCTTAGTATCATCTGAGGAAGTTTGCTTCGACTAGATTAATTTAAATACAGAGGATAATGCCGGGTTAGTAGCTTAACAATCATACTTTCTGATAATATCTCTAATCTGACAACAGACTCAAAAGATCTCAAACATAATTTGGGTAATCAGGGTCTTATCTGTGTCTTTGAAGCTAAAAGCTTTTCAAAACATTGATTTTATCAGTTAGATGGCATAGTGAGTGAAAGTCTGAAAACATCTCAGCTCTTTGTAGGATTTTAATTGCCCTTAAAATGTTTCATGAGCCTGCATTTTCAGGCAAAGCCACATGCTTCGCCCCCATTTGTTCATTATGCAACAGCATTATGAACAAATGACAGCATTTGGCAATCAGCACTCTCTTAATAAGGGCCTCATTTGTGAAAATCACTTCAGCCAGTCTCAATAAGATTCACATTGGGTCAATGACACAGGATTTGGGATTCAAAGTTGGACATTTTAATCAATGTCCAACTTTGTTGTTTTGTTTTTCAATACAAAACATTTTTCTATGTTTTGTATTGAAACTTTTTTTTTTGATGGGTGCAGGGGAGTAAAAAGCTGCAGACAGGACCCCGACAGATTGCACCGGTACAATCAGAAATGAACTGCAGCTGAAAGGATTGGCTGTAGAAGCACTTTTCCTTCGCAGCGTCTGCCAGACTCACAGGAGGCTGTTTGAGTACACAAACAACCTCATAAAGATACCTGATGAATAAAACCTAAGCATATGCATGAAGTTAGTACATTATCTGATCTTAAACGTTAAACATGTGATTGCACAATGTCATTATGTCATGATTTTTGGACGGTATTCAGCAGTTTATGCTGAATACTTTTTTATGAGAGATAAATAAACAACAATGCTGTTTCTCCTTATAACTTTAACACCTAATGATTCAGTAATAAACACTTACAAGGGAGCTTTAAAAGGCTTTTCAAAAGTTGAGTTATAATTACTATCTGGCAAGAAAATGTGTGTGTTTCAGTCCTTTCTAATCATTTGAAACAATGCTCTATACCTGCCAATGTATAGTTTATTAAGTATTTACCATTCTCTTAAGTAGCTAATTAACTAGTTGTTATTTAAAAATGAACATGCAAATTCCTTTAACTGTATTTTACTTTGGACTTATTAGTAAACAAAATCTCTTATTACAGTATACAAGAAAATATTACTCATCTAATTTTCTAATCTCCATTTTTAAGAGAAGTTCCTCGTGCCAAGAAGCAGCTCAGTATGAATTAGATTGCTGCGTCTGTCAGAAACCAGACAGATGGAAAGTATGAGCGTGACTTTAAGGTGTGTTTCAACATGAAACGTTTTACGAAATCCAAGAGAGGAAAGGGAAATTACCATTCCTATTCTGGAGAAGGGAAATTATTATTAAGTAATAAGTTCCTTGTTAAATGAAAAGCCTGGCAGGTTTCCCTGATAACTAACCCAAGGCAGTGTGACGAATAATTGGAGGGATCTCTAACGGCCTAGTTCATGTAACCTCTGCTTTGACTTGAAGTAAGTGCCTTCCAGTGATTTGCTGCCCAAATGTAAAATCACTTTAACTGCAACATTATTATTGATTTCTCAACAGTTTTTTACTGGACTTCTGTAAGGCTAATGGTCTAAAATTGCTCAAAAGAAACCAAACAAACTAAAACATTTATAATGTTTATAATGTCCTCCTTATCCCTCAAACTTTTTCAAATGTTCTTACAACTACAATAATTGTTTTCCAGTAAAAAATCTTTTCATTAATCTTTAACATTTTACCCTGAAATTAAATCCAGTGCAACTAATTGCTCTCAGAACTGACCTAATCTCTGAATCTATTCAGTAGAATATATTCATTAAGGACTTTCACTAATCTTCGTGACCTTTAAAAGCCTTTTTTGTTTTCACGTGGAAAATCCAGCTTGCAGTATGTCTGTTCACACAGGACGAGTCACCATATTTGTTCAACTCTGAAACCTTCACCATGCAGAACATGTGAATTCGTTACCCCACTCATTACTGCGCTCGTCTAATAACAGCATTTCCAGGTCTCCTTTGAATCGGGGGCAGAGCAGATGTTGTGACAGGAAGTCACTAATGCAGTCCAGATGTGACGGCAACACACCGCCTCCGACCCAGAAGGAAAACTGACAACACTGTGCATGGTGACTGCAGACATGAGAGGCAAAAAATGGAAGAAAATCTAGCAGGGGTTGCAGGAAAAGAATTACTTTGAAGTTATTTGATTTCTGCTCTGTTTTTTCAGCTTCTTATCTGCAAAATGAAACTTTTTATTAAACAAATCAAGGCTTCACGTCGTCATTTATTGATACGGCGTATAGTTGAGACAAAGTTTTTCTTAAATTATGCACTGAAATGAAATAAGGGGCAAAAATTTCTGCCTCCTAGTGTTCAAATTCAGTGTTGCACAATGTGAGAAGCAGAGCGGCTTTTTTATTCTGATAAGTCGTTTTATTAACAGTTTTACAAACGTATAAAATTGTACATGTGAAAAGAAGCACTTTTACCTGTGAGAAAACTTTTAAAGATCACTGAATTTGAAACAGTTTTACAGAGAACGATTAACTCTAAGAAGCTACAATGTTAGAGAACTGGGAATTATAGCTATAAAAAGCTGAAACCCAATCAGATTCTCTAAAATTTTACCATGAATTACTGGTTCACATAGATTATATATAAATATTTACATCATAAACGAGCTGTTTGGGATTCCAATAAGCTGGTCTGCTGTTCGGCCCTCCAGAGGACTGAATCCCCTCTAAGTAACGTGAGGGACCTGCCTGTATGTGGTCCATTAAGGACTTTCACTAATCTTCGTCTTCTTCATCGTTTATTACGGCCATCTTCCTCCTCCGCTTCACGGGAGCAGAGAAATCCTCCGTGTCGGAATCTGCGTCCTTATTTGTATCAACATCCATGGCCTCGGAAGAATCATTTTCTGTAAAAATAAATAAATAAATAAATAAATAAAAATTAGGTGTGTGTTACTCAAATGTTGCAGTTTGGACAAATTAAAGTAATAAGATGGATTCTATTGATTGGTCTGATCAGAAGAGTGAAACGTGTGACATCATCTTTTCCTCTGACTGAACGTCTTCAGCCAATGTTTGGATTAAAACAACTCCAGTTGAATACACTGTCCCAGTATATTCAGAAAACTATGAGAAAGTCCACAACTAGCTGTTTGTTGGAAATTAACATCAGAAACACTAATACCTTTCTCCTCTTCACCATCATCATCATCATCCAATATCCTGTTTCTGCTTCTTTTGGTTGACGTCTTCTCCTGGGATCTGTTGGGTCAGAACAAAATGTGTGAAAATGAACAACATTCAAAAAACGTATTTGCTGAAAAATACCGGTCATTCGCTACCTCTCAGTTAGACCGTTTGCTTCACCAGCAGCAGCCGAGTCTGACGCCAGACCTGAAACACAAAGCAACAAAATTAAAATCGCTGAAGTTCAGAGGAACGACAGATGATCTTAGAGAGAAAGTGTAATGTTCTACTTCTTTGAAATTAGGAAGATTTTTCCTCGTTTCCATGAGAAACGCCTACAGCGGGGTGCTTTTACCTCTAATGCTCTGGAGGGACGCTTATTTATATGCAGTTTTTTTTATAGAGCCATTAAAGTTCGCTTAATCTGAACTGCCACCTCTCTGGGGGAACAGAGTCAATTTGCGTAGTTATATTTAACTTTGTTGTTTTGTGTTGCACCTTAAAGTTGATTTTCCTCAGCCACAACATGCGCAGGGAAATGAGACAAGCAGACGGCTGTGGAGGTTTTTGTGTTGCATTAGGAAGCTGAAATCAAACTGAGTGGAGGATGGAGCCTCCATCTGTACCTGCATCCTCTGCAGAGTGGCTCTTCCTGCTGCGTGCCAGCAGCAGAGCTCTCAGAGCCTGAGTCCTCTGCTCACTGGAGACCTCTTCATCATCCTCCTCCTCCTCTTCCTCCTGTGGCCCTTGTTGCTCCTCTGAGTGTTCAGGTTCGTCCTCTCCGGGGGTCAATGCTGCAGCTACACTCAAAAGCTGAGATTGGCTGATGCTTTCTGAAATCCTCCAGAAAGTTTCCTAATTACGAAAAAAAAAGAGAAAGAAAGAAAAAAGATAGAAATGATATGAAGCACATTTTTAAAAACGGACATAAATTTCTAAATACAATTGAATTTATTTAATAATTGATATTATTTTTCAATGACTAAAATACTATTTCTTTGGGAGCAGATATAATATTTCAGGCTTTATTTGTGTCCCCATTAGGCTAAGCATTGTTTATTAATTGATTTTAGTTTTTTTTTAAGATTTGTTAAAGATTTTCTAGTTGGTGTTTAGGTGTCCATCTTCCAGTCTTCCAATTACACATAATTATCAAGCGATGTTTTCAAATTTCCTGTCAACTTTAAGCATTTTTTAACGCCCCGGCACCCCGAGGAAAAGGCTTGCTCATTTATTAATTTAAACTAATGTTGAATGAATGTATTTTTTTAAATTAAAAAATAAGTATTCAAATAATTTATTGAGTTGTTATAACTTATTTACTTATGCATGAAATAAGTAAACTAGATAAACTAGAAAAATCCATCCATCGATCATTTCGGGGAGGAACTAATTTCTATTTCCAGCCATTATTGTGCAAGAGGCAAATTCATTATTGCAATTTAAATTTATTTGCTGTATGACAACATAAATAACTGGAAACAGAACAAAAAAGAATTTACATAATTACTGGCTGAAACAGTAACAGTAGTAAAGTTTCTAATAATGGACGATCGCTGTGCATGTGAACCCACCTGTTCATTTTCAGGTGGCCTGATTCCCAGTTTGCTCAGCAGCTTCAGGAAGTTCCTGTTCTCCATGGCGTCTTCATTGGCCTCTGAGAAAGGGACAAGTGGAACTGGCTGGGCCGGACCTGGCGGAAGAAAACAGGACAGCAGCAGCAGCAGCAGCGTTAAATACATGAACTTTTTTCATGAATGCTGCAAGATTTAATTAGGCCAATCCGCCTGAATAGACAGTCATACTCACAGTTGTCTTTTCTATCTATTGCTGTCTGGTTTAAACTGTTCTGCAGCCACAACAGCGATCCAGACAAACCTTTGACAAAATATGACAATTCAGACTTCAGCTGAAGAAACAGAATTCATTTTCTATGCTACACTAATTTATTATGGTATGTTTTAATCATTACTTGACAAAAAAAAAAAAAGGGAAAACCTTAAAAATTAGAAAACCGATGGGCAGCTTTAATCTCACCTTCTTGCTGCAGAGCGTTTACCAGCGACCTGATGTCTGCTCTGCGCTCTGCTGTCAGGTTAAAGTCTTGTCTCCTTTTCCTAACAGGTTGTGGCATTTCTCTCTCATTTCCATCTTCCTCACTATCCGCAGACTCATCATCCGTTTCGTCTTCCTCGTCTTCATCCGCAGCTTCATCAGCAAGGCCTTGAGTGAGTTCAGCCAAGAAGTCTTCCTCAGTCTGCAAAACAAATTAAGCATTTAATGATAAAACACATGACTGGACTTAAGGCTCACACAAACAAGAATGTGTCGTATAGAAGATACGATCAGTGAGTTTCTGGTAATGATTTTTTTTAAATTTTTTTTTTTATACCTTTAGGAAGCGGACCTAAAGGAACCTACCATGCCCTTTCCGGAGCTCTTCCCGGAGCGTTTTCCGTGAGAGCTGCGGCTTCTCTTCTTGTGAAGTTGGCGCCTCTCGGACACCAAGCCCATACTCAGCAGCTTGTCCACAATGCGCGCTCGAGAGCGCTTGGCTGTGAGCTTCTTCATGATGTCACCCAGAACATCTGTGTCAACACAATCGCTTTAAAATCATTCACCTGTCAAAGCCGAACCCCAGATAGGAACTGCTGCAGAAAACACAGACAGGCAGTGGGAAACCAAATGAGGACGAAGCCTCCGAATACCGTCAGAGTCTTTGAACTCCTCAAACAGCATCTCCAGCTCCATTTCCTGCTCCTCGGTCCACAAAACGATCTGAGTGCCCTTCCTTTAAAAAAACAATAAAAAAAGCTTTCTGATTTTTTCGACACACTTTTTGATAGAAATAAATCCGACTGCATACTTTTGCTTCTTCAGGTCTTTAGCGCTGTCCACGAGACCCATGTGCACCAGCTGGGTCACCACCTGTCGCCGTGTGCGGTTGCTGTTGCTTAGTAACTGGATGACCGTCTCCACGATGTCTGGCACTATGCACAAAAATTAACAGTCGGGGGTTAAAGTTCAGAGGTCAGCCTGGTCTGGTCATTTTCAAGATGACAAACCAAAGGAAAAAAAAAAGTCTGAGCTGCGAAAAAGTCAACCTTCAGAGTCGAGATGCTCCATGTAGAGCCTTCGCAGCTCCTCTTCCTCCTCTTCAGTCCAAGACGGCTTCGTTCCGTCTCTGAAATATTTCGTTTCAATGACAGATTACACGTTAGATTAGGGATTAATAGTTGCATCAGATTAGGCATACGCTTCATAAATGCAAACAAAGCAGAGCACACACCCGTCTTTAGTGTAGCCTTCGGTCAACTCACGCACAGCGCCCACGTTTTTCCAGAAGAGCAGCTCAACATAAGCCTTGTTGTTCTGAGCTGCCACTGTGAAGAAGCGCTTCAGCACGAACTTGGCAAAGGTCACCAGCTCCTGTGAAGGGAAAGGAGAAAAGATTAGACACACATCAGTATATGATCTACGATCGGCTTCATATCCAGGATTCCCAGAGATTCACTCCAGACTGAACTGTGCAGAGGCTTCAGTTCTTTACATTGATTCTATTACATCAAATATTAAAGTTCACCGTGGATTTATGGCTGATATTTCTGCAGTAGAAACACTTCACAAACTGAACATGGATGGACGGAAGGAAGAATAAGAATGGAAAGAAATGAAGGACACAAGGGAGAGATAAAAGAAACAAAGAAAGAACAAACAAAAGAAAAGGGAAAAGAAAAAGTAAAGAAGGAAGCAAAAAAAGGAAAAGAAAAAAACAAAAAAGAAAACAAAAAAAGAACAGAAATAGATGATGGGATGGGATGCCAAGTCTGAAAAAAACTTTTTCAAACCTATTTTTTTCCCCTATGCTTATCCAGACCATGAAATTAATGAAATTGAAATTCCTCACTTTCCCAGTGCTCTGGAGGAACCCAGTCCTCCACAGCCTGGGAAATAGTTTAAATGAAATTACAGCACCTTGTAAGCGTCTGCGGCGGGATCATTCAGGATTTTGTTGAAAAGGTGGAAGACTGACAGCTGGAAAAGCAGAGCGTCCATCTTGAGGTCGACGGCCAGGCGGTGCAGCATCCGAGCTACGCAGTGATTTGTGTGAGGCGTGTTCCTCGAGTAGGACTTCAAGAGGAGAAGATACGAGCGCACGATGCTGGGGTTGGCAAACCTGCAACAGCAAACAGAAGAGGTGAAATCTTCTAACCAAGAGCTTGAAATGTCTTTCTGAAGCCAAATAAAAAGATACACTCTGAGTGGGTTGAATGCACACATTGACTGGGCAGAGGAAACCAGGAAGGAACTACTGTTTATTGATTGCAAAATAAGGTTTATTGATTGAATATAAACCTTAAATTCAGCGTAAAGAAGAAACTTTGATCCGTTCCTCACCTTTTGATAAAGTCCAGGATATTGAACTCTTTCTCAGAAAGCTGGACGGATTCCAGCTCCTCCTCTTCCAACTCTGCTCCTTCATCGTCGTCCTCAGCAATAGTCTCAGGAGGAGGCCCTGACACACAAGGACAAAAGTTGTCAAATCAAAAGAAGAGTACAGGTGAAAACGAGGGTGAACGTGTCGCTAAAGGCTCACTTGGCAGGTTGGCCTGGAAGATCTGTTTAAGAAGATCCAGTTCTTCTTCTGGTTCAACATCAGATGAGCCAAACACATCACCTTCTGGCCAAACTTCCCTGAACGAGGCATAAAATTACACTCAGTTACATAAATGGATGCCTTTCTGGTTGAAGAGAAAATGTCAATAATATTCTGATCATTAAGTCTGTTGCAATAATCAATTAATCACATAATAAATTAAAAATGAGCTTGATAATTTCCACTTTTTTGAAGGGCAATTTTGTTTACAGAAATGTCATAATCCATTTTATTCATGGCTTCTGTTGTGTTTTACTTTGGATATTTAGAATATTAAATTCTATTGATCTTTGAAAGCACAAACTTGCATCATTGTGCTGTTATCACTTCAAAATCCTCTCTCAATAACCAAAATGGTAACTTAATGCAATAATTATTGCAACAATTTATCATCCAGCAAAATTTGTTATTGTGAAGGACGAACAGTTTATTTAGATTATTTGAAGACTTAAAAATTACAACTTGCTGTTTGTTTTTATGTCACTTTAAAATGAAAAAATTAGTTAAATTTGCTTCAAAGACTGTAGATCAGTTAATTGCAACATGGCTGGTGAAACATGGATGTGGTCCAGACCTGGCGGCCCGCAGCAGCGCCAGAGCTTCAGGTCCCATTCGGGCCAGCAGAGCGTCCTGCACCCGAACCATGGCATCAGTTCGCTGCTCCTCCAGAGGCGTTTCTGACGCAGCATCAAAAGGCACGATGCTTTCAGTCAACGACGCTGACAGCTAAAACCAGAGGACAAAACTTAGCTAACATGTTGAGTGGCTCATTTTGTCAGAAAGCAGATTAATGCTTGGCTACTGCTCCCCCTGGAGGCCAGTTCTGGCACCGACCTGAAACTCAGTCGCCCTCAGCTCTTCCTCAACAATCTTCCAAGTCTCCTCCAGCACTTCTGGACTCGACTCCTGAGCCGGCTGCTTCTTTTTACCTTGAGACTTCTTCCGCCTCACCTTCTTCCTCTGAAGACATGAAGGATAAAAACATCAACACCTCAAAGACGCTGCAAGCTTTCCAGAAAACCAACGGGGAACAAAGAACAACTCACCTGAACGATTAAGTTCTTCCGGCCTTTGCAGAAGCGCTCCAGCATCCGTAAGAAGAGATGCGTTGATTCCACCAGGTCTTTGAGGTAGGAGAGAGGCTGGCTGGTTTCGTCGTATTTCCTCAGCAAGGTCAGGAAAATCTCTCTGTACTCCATCAGGTAGAAGATGTTGGCTTTATGAGGAGATTTCAGATATCAGTAAACAATGAAGCATCGTCTCATGCCTTTACGAAGCAAAAGTGCCTTGATCTTGTGTTCTGAAATCTGTTAATTTAAGTAAACGATGAATAACAAATGTAAAGCTCAGTACTTATTATACAGTCTCCACTAATTTTAAGATTTTCCTTGAACACAAAAACTAGTACAATAAATGTTTTTATATAACATCCATAAACTCAGAAAGTAGGAGTTAATAACATAATATGCTGGGAGTTTACTTTTAAATTAGGTTTTAGATGAGAAATAATATAGTTATATTTATTTTATCATGTTTATTTAATTTAAATACTATTAACAATGAAGTATAATTTTAGCTGATGTTAATTTAATTAGTTTTAGAAATATTTTAATAATTGTTCTGGTTTTATTTTGTTCATATTCATATGAGCTACAATGTAGACAAATCATGGAAAAATAATAGCATTTTATCTGGTCCACAATGACACATTTACACAGAATCCAGTGCATTTTAGCTTCTTGCAATTGTTTTGTTATTATTTTGGTTTTCGGCAGAGTGAAAGCTTGCTTCTAATTTTTTGTAAAGTACTCTGTGCTGTGCAAAGTTGTAAGAAAAGCAGGCTAAATGTAAATGTAAACGATCTATTGTGATTCTAAAAATGTGTGCTTGCGCTCCTGCCCTCCTAATTTGACTGAGTCGCATCTCACTTTTAATGACATTAGCGCTCTGACGGATGCCTTCATCAGCAGAGCGGTCCATTTCGTTCACAGTTAGCAGAAGTTCCTGATACGCCTTTAGAGCGAGATGCATCCTGAAAACAACAAGAGGTTCGAACATGTGAGAAAAAAAAAATCTGATTATTCGTCATGAATTTGTCCTTTTTGTGATCTGTGCAGCTGATTTTACCTGCGGGACCAGGATGTGGCCTCTTTGCGGTCCGTTAGCAACATTTCATAGTAATTGGTAATGTTGCGTTCAATGAAGTAAAACGTACGAATAGACACAGTCTCTGAGATGAGGTCGGCACGGAAACCGTTGCCGCGGTTGAAGGCCATGAAGAAGCTGAGCGCCCAGAGGTAATAGGTCTCGTCGTGTTGCTGCGTTTGTTCGCGGATTAGACTTTCCTGGAATAGACAGAAATATAAATAAGAGTGTGAATCATCAAAATGTTTTATTTAAAATAAAATACAGCGAAAGCAAATATGTATATTTCTGTTCATATCAAATATCTTCATGTTTTAATTTGAAATTTAATTGTAGCAACAAAAAAAAAATAGACACTGCTGTGGTCTTAGTAAAACACTTCACTGTTAAAAAAAAAAGGTTTATAATAATTCTACACTTAAAAGCAGAATGATAATAAATCTGTTTTTTTTTAAACTAGCTCACACTTTCCAAAACTCAGATTTTCTGATATTTTTGGTCAATTTCAATCAATGCATAAATTGTAAATTTATGCATGTAAATTTCAGAAATATATAAATAAGTAATAAAACAAAATAAACACTTTTACAGCAGATATTTCCATAGTGGTTAAATACCAGAGAAAAAAACAAAGATGTAAGTGAGCAAAGAAATACGTAAGACAGAAAGGAATAACACATCTCTGCTGTTCTCCAAACAAGTTAAACGTTTCTCGGTTCACCACAGGTATTAACTGCGTCACCGTCACGTGGAAGTCAAACATGCATCTATGAAACATCTGCAGCGCATGCGTCTCCCCACAGACCTTAACGAGGTACATGAGTCGGTTGTAGCAGTTCTCCAGGAAGTCCACGCAGAACTCTCGCAGGAAGAGCCGAACGTTTAGCGCCGAGCGCCGTTTGTCCCTGCAGTCCTGGGCATGCCGGTTTCTCTTAGGAACACGCCTCACTGCTTTTCCCAGGTCGTGAGTGTAATATTTGAACTGCAAAATCAAAACCGAAGACATGAGCTGCTGACTTCTCAACTCGCTGCAGAGGAGAGGTTGGTTGATGACTCACATTGTTCAGATTTCGGTGATAGATCACGTCCTTCTCCCCAATCGCTTTCAGGCCTTGAACCACAAACGATCCCCCAAAGCGAGAATGTCTGGAAGAAACAGCGACACAAAACTCACAGCTCATGAAAAATATGTGCTACAGTATATCTAAAGTATATCTAAAGATCCTTGGAATGTGGTAAAGGAAGCCAAGTGTCTGGAAAATAAAGGTTAACTGTAATTAATATCACAATTCTCAACAATTTTATCACCAGTAAATAATAATAATCAACTTTCAGGAGCATCACTGCAGGATTCTTTCACTGCAGTTTCATCAGCCTGTCTTTACCTGGATCCTCTCTGCAGCGTGCGAGAGCGTTTCTCTGCCTGCTCCTTCTGCCTCAGCGCCTCCAGCTCCTGGGCGTCTCTCTGCTTCTCCTCAGCGGAGCGAGCGTGACCGGCACTCACCAACGCTTCGGGAGTCTGGAAAATTCAAACGCATCGTTTTGAGCTCGTCTGCAGATCCATGAAAGGCGGAAAGGCTCTCAACGCCTCACCTGGTCTCTGAACATGAGGGAGATAATTTCCAGCACGTGCATGCTCCACTGCTGCTCGCTCTGCGCCGACGCCAGAAACTTGACCAGGTCGTCAAAACCGCTCATGTGAACGGCCCACAACACCCGGTCATGTACGCTGGCGTCATCGTCCACCTTCTGTCAGCAGGGAGACGACCACAAGTTAGAAAAGAGAGGATCGGTGAGATAAAGGGTAAAGGATCAGTTATCAGTCAAACCTTCTCTTCACAGGGATCTGCTGGCACATGAAGAACGTTTCTGACCAGCAGTAAAATCCTCTCGATCAGCAGGTTGTCCTCGTCCTGCCTTTGTTCCCAATCCTGGATGAATGAAAGTGCAGCAGAAAAAACAGTGAAAACCATCACAAAACGGAACTGTCTTAGTATTGAAAATACAAAAATGTTTGCATTTTGAAGCCTTGCAGGAGTTTTTACCTTCCTCTAACATTTTCTGCATTCTGCCAAGCTACAAACAAAAGCTTCAGTGTATCTAATTGTGATTTTATATGACAGATCAATTCAAAGCAGCACATGAATATGATTGATCTAAACCATTCCAGCTCTACCAGGATGGTCGTTGTCATCATGGTAGGGGAACCTGTCTAATCCTGGATTTATCTCAGATTATTTTCCCATTAGATTCAACTTCTCCTTGTTTAATCTGTCGGTTTAAGAGGACAGTCATGTCTTGGTAGCATTAATTCTTCCACTACCACATTATGGACCACACATCGCTTTGTGAAAAGTTCAAAGCTTGGTGTGATGCATGTCTGCTGTGTTTCTTGGTTTTTGTGATGCTGTTTGCTCACTTTTGTCAAAAATAAATTAGACAAAAGTTGACTCTTCTTCCTTCTGAATGTTTGTTACACTTTTCAGATTTTCATTTATTAAAAAAAAAAACAACAGAAAATAACGTGTTTTTCTTGGACTTTTATAGATGTGCACTACTTTGTGTTGGTCTTTTACACAAAATTCCCACAAAACCACTGAAGTTTGTGGTTAATAAGAGATAAAAATTGAGATTTTTAATTAGTATGAATAGTTATGCAAAAAAAAAAAAATAAAAATAAAATCACTGACTTACCAATTGAAGTAGGTTGTACAAAGTCTCGCTTAAAATCCCAAACACCTTCTCACTGGCAAAAGCCTTGAAACAGAAACAAAGCGCAAAAATATAGTCAAGACTAAAACCGAGGAATTCAAATTTAATTAGAGGACAATGTACTCAGAGTTTACAACTCCATGTTATAAAAATACCTCTTTATATGCCTGCAAATGAGATGTGACTTGCATGAAGTGTTGCCTGAACACTGGATCATCTGGGATTTTACCAAAACACAGCATGGCAGGCTGGGTGAGGTTAACCATGAGCCTGAAACGAGACAACAGGATGAAAAACATTCTAACGCCACATTTCTGTGCGAACCAATGCTCTGTAATCAAATATGCATATTAAAAAACCCAGTAAAGCTGTGTAGAGTCATACCTGATGCAGGCGTCAAACAAGGTTTTGTCTTGTCTGTACTGGACGATAATTGGTAGGAGATCGTTTTGAACAATCTGGCTGTCGCCGAGCTGTTGCCGAACATCACGAGTGTCATCTTCATGACGCAAATACCGGATCAGGTCTTTCACGCTCTCTGTACCACAGGTGGGAAAAGTTTAAGGAAAGCCGATCGAAATCTGAGAATGCCCATTTTGTCAAATGTTGGGAGTAAATTAGTTACTCGCCCAAACAGTCAGGCTCCTTGTGATAACTGTCTCCCTCTAGGTAACCCAGAGCGCTGCACGTTGCCAAAAGCTCACAGTTCATCCTGAACGGGTTTATGCACCATCGGCCAACCTGATGAATCCAGAAGCCTGAGTAGAAAAAAAGAACATCATGTTGTGTGTTTTATTCAAAGAGATTCATTTGTAATTAATAGTCAGCCTATTTCCCCTAAACTGGATCTATAAATGCATCAGTCAACATGCAGTCTGATGCATGACTTTGAGCTTAATAGCACATTCAGGTTAGGGACTCTTATGATAATGTCAAAAATACAAAAGCAAGAAATATTTTATTCTACTTTATGTATTATCGTCCTTGGTATTAAAAAAAAAACAATCTGACAAGTCCCTTTATTATGGATCAAATGCATTCAGTTATTGTTTGTTGATTGGTAAATATCTGCCCTTTATGTTAATTAATGTTAATTAATGTATGTTAATTAAAATAAACATACATTAGTAATGTTTCTGCTCTAACTTGTGTTTAGGTAATGTTTTGCTGTTATTACATCCTTACCTTCGCTAAAATATGCATGATTACATTTACCTCCAACCTGGTTCACTGAATTTTAAGGATTCTTATATTCTCCACATATATGACTCGATTAAGAAAAACTTGGGGGCTAATTAATGAAGACATCAACAGCAAAGTATCCTACGGCTCTGGTTTCTAAAGAAAATTCCAACATTTCAGGTGTATTTAGAGAAGTTAGCTTGCAACATAACAAACATGCCTCCAAAATAAATTAGTAACTTATTCGCAGTCGAAAAAATAACAAACCAAGAACCTCTTTCTGATGTTGTTCGTGTCCAGAGTTTGAATTTCTCACCAGTCAGTGGAAAAGTTTGAAGTTTCCTCCGGTTGTAAGGTTATTATCGACCTGCTGTTTCTGTAATCGGACACAAGTTCCGCGCCAACACAGAGAGCGGAAGTGGAGCTTCGTCACTTGGTTTGTGTTTCTGTGCCCTGAGATTTGTATTTCAGGCACCGCGGTTCTCCTGCGATATATTAAGAGATATAAAGTTTGATGACTGTCTTTAAAATAGCTTGATTAAATTAGACATTGGTCTGACTCTCTAAGCCTGAAAGCGCCGCATTTTTATCTACTATAGAGTTTAAGTTTACTTAAACGTAATTTGTCTCCTTATCAGTTTTACCCGAGGGAAAAATTTGCTAAAATTATTAAAAATGAGACGATTTTATCACTTGTTTTTTTATATATCTTGACACAAATAAAAATACAAGATATATATTTAATTAATTGTGAACAGGTCAAAGTAATCTGGCATTTCTAATTTTGTTTAGTTTCTGCTGTTTTAGTTTGTCCCTGACGTCATGGAGCGCCGTCTGAAACAGGGGCGGTGGATGGATGATACAAACCCTGGGCAAGCAGTTCCCCCCGTCTTGTCCCCCATTCCAAACCACACATCAACTCCACCCTTCTAGCCCATTATTCAGACAAAATTTATTAAAATATATTTAGGTTAAGCAAGTTCAAAACTGAAACGCTGGTGGTAATAAACATTTCTAAATATGTTAAAGTTATTATGACCCAAAATCACAAAAATAGGGATTGCCATAAGTGTTCAACAACTTTTCTGAATCTTCTGACGTTTTTAGTGCTTAAAATAAGAAGCAGTTAATTAATTTGTAATATTCTCTTTTCACCCTGCTCTCTGAATCCTCTTTTACTCTGTCTCAAAGATATCAAAAGCACATACTCACATAGCTGATATTGTAAAAGCGTTCAAGGAGACAGACAAACATTTGTTCCAGTTATATTTATTTGCACATTCATATTCTTTCGTTATTCATGCCAGAGTCACACAAGCACATTCTGCAGAAGTCTAGTCGGACATATTTTCAGTGTCAGCATTTTTTTTTCTTTCCGTCTTGCGTGTTCATGAACTAATCCACGGTATTGAACAATGAGAGGACAGCAAAGCTTCTAAAACAAAAGCCAACGGTTTTAAATAATCTCCGTCTTGTGTTTTAAGGTGTGTTGGCCAGAGGGCAGTGTCAGCAGGTTTGTTACTATAAGGCATACATAACTCCAGCTACAAACATCTCCTATCTAAGCCAATTTCAGTCAGTACTTCACTTCAATGCAACGGTTGTCCAGTTGTCCACAGGACTGAAACTGTAAATCAAGGCCTCGAGTGGTACAGCAGTAAAGTGGATTTGAACAACTCATTAATCGCTTCCATAGCACCAAAGTGACTCTGTCCAAAGGGATTCATCCAACACGGCACCTATGCTGAGACAGCACATTGCTAGACAATGACACACAGCCTAACTAATGGAAACGAAAACTAAATTTGCCAGAATTATTTTCTACTTTTTTCACTTTATTTTGTTCCTATAATGGAATGGCATCTTTCGTCACAGTTTGCATTTACTCGTCCTTGTCGGGTTTTCCCGAGTCGCTCTCCTTCTCCCTCCTGGATTCCTTCACCACCTGGTGAAGAAAACACACGTTTAGAAATATGGATTTTCACAATTTAATCATCAGACTACGTCACAAATCCTTCTACCTCTCCATCTCTAGTCTCCACAGTCTTTATCACCACGGTCTTCTTGCCGTGAGTTTCCGGAGCTCTTTCATAGTCTGTAAAAACAGTCAGACCCAAGAGCGACATAAAGCTGCTGTCATAAAACGTTCGTTTTTATAAACAGTTCTGGAAAAAAATGAAGAGACCGCTGCACTGAACCCCACTGAAAACCTCAAGGTTATTCCACCAAATATTGATTTCTGAACTCCTCCTGAGTTAAAACATTAGATTTGTTGTTTCTAAATGAATCTGGATTTGCATTATTTCAGGTCTGAAAGCTCTACATCTTCTTGGTCATTTTCTGCAAATAAATACCCCATTTTGCTTGGAATTTCAGAGACAGGCTGTCAGTAGTTCATAGGTAAAAGAACAATGTTCATTTTACTCAAACCTATAAAGAGTAAAATCAGAGAAACTGATCGTTGTCAGTGGTCTCTTAATTTTTTTCCAGAGCTGAACATATGGTGTAAGAATTTACATTTAGATAGAGCTTCACACCAAAGACATAAACTGATAAGTTGAAGAACAAACCACCAATCACACACAGACCTGATGAACTACAAAGAAGCCGATTAGAGTAAGAAAATGGGTTTCAAATAACTGGGTTAGGAAAAAAAGTTTAAGTCTGCTCAATGTAGTTTGATTTTCTGCTTTAATCCTTAAAATAGTGGGGCAGGAAATCCTCCTTCTGAGATGAACAAACAGCTGCTTTGAAAACAGTAAAATTAAATCAATGAATACAAGACTATACAAACTTGAGCTTAAAAATGTTTCCATCATTTTGCAATTTCAGTTTCAAAAAATGCATGTTTTTAAATTATTTTTTTATTTGATCACACAATAATTTGCATCCAAACAAGAAATTAGTCCTGGTTAGATTACAACTGTTAATCTAATCCAGTTTGAAGAGCGAAAAGCGTCTCACCTCGGTCACGAAAGTGGTTGCTCATACCGATATTGAGGATTGGAACAGAAATCCTGTGAGGTAAAAATGTTTTTATTGTAAAATACACAGTTTAAATGTTGAATATTGTGTCCATAATTAAGAGATGAAAGGTTTTCAGCTCCACCTGCTCTCTTCTCCTTCCAGCAGCTTACGGTAGGTGGCAATCTCAATGTCCAGGGCCATTTTGACGTTGAGGAGGTCCTGGTACTCCCGCAGGTGGCGCGCCATCTCCTCCTTCAGGTGGCGGATCTCATCCTCCAGTCTGCCGACATTGTCCTGGTAGTTGCCGATCTCAATGCCAAACTGGTCCTCCATTTCACGCATCTGCCTCAGCAGAGCTTCGTTCTGGAAACAGAGAAGAGCAGCAGCGACTTTAAGCAATTAAAAAAAAAAAAAAAAAGAGGAATAATGAATTTTCACGTAGAAACCAGGTATCTGCGTTTGCTCTTACTGTGTTCTTCAAAGCGTCAATTTCACAGTTTAGAGACTGAATCTGCCTCCTGGACTCACTGGCGTCCTGCTTGGCCTGCTTCAGAGCATCGGTGTTGCGCTTTGCAGACTCAGTCAAGTCTGCAAACTGCCAGAAGAATAAAAGAAAATAAGCACACAAACCTACCCTGCAGAAACACGAAATACCGCCAAGTATTTTTATTCTAATTTCTAGTGAAAATATCTTAGTTCACTTAAAATAAGACAAATCTAACTTACAAGTAACTTTTCAGCGAGATATTGTTTTAAGTCAGTAATTCCTTAATATTGATGAAATAGTACTAGTTCCACTAGCAGATCATTTCACTTATAAAATGGGGAAAATGTCTGGTCTAAAGTGAAATAATCCTTTTTTTAACCGTAATAAGCAATTAATGACTAAAAACAAATTCCTATATCTTCCTGAGTTTTACTTCTGTTATTTTGTCGTCTTTCAAGTTTACTAATATATCTGCACTAGAAACTAGACTAAAAATACTTAATACAGTATAAACTAAAGAGCGTTTCAGAGTATATGTGCGTGTGTGCACCCTACCTTGGACTTGTACCACTCCTCAGACTCCTGCATGTTCTTCATGGCGATGGTTTCATATTGCGCCCTGATGTCCCTCAGAGCGCCGGTCAGGTCCGGCCTGGAGCTGTTGTCCACCTCCATCTTCAGCTGATGGGTTTGGACACTCACCTGCACATCTTGAATCTCCTGCAAGGGAAGCATTCGAAACAAATGGATTCAGGCACAAATCAATGTTGATTTCTGCATTAACGACACCAACGACAAACGTCTGCGGCATCGCACTCGCCCATTTGCAAGACATCTTTTAATTCAGTACATCTTATCAGAAACAACCACAACTAAAACAAAAATAGCATGTTATATATTACTTAATTTGATGGATGGCAGACTGATTTCTACAATGCAAAAATCTAAAAATCCCATTTTTCAAACTTCCTTTTAAAGCATCCATAGACAAAGTAAAGTGATTAAGACTTTGATCTCAATCTAAGATGCTTCTAAAATCAAGAAAACATTGAAAAATACTTGTGTGAGCGTTTTTTACAAACAGAACAAAGGATTCTTAATCTCAAATTGCATTTTCTACATTTATTTTTGCTGTAGAATAACTGAGTTGAGGTCTGACCAACATCTCAGACAGCTTTTAAAATTGGAGGAAAAACCCTTTAAAATAAAATAACGCAATCATTTAATGTGAATCAGACACTAAACTCAGTCATGATCACTCACCTCTGTGAACAGAAATGTTTCCAAGTGTTAAATGTGAACGTTACCACAGGGGGGCGCTCATTCCCACTGACTAAAACTAATGTGCTTTTGAATGTTTTTATAAAAATGCAAATTTTGAACACTTGCATTTTATCTTTTCTGTTTTCAAAAGTATAAATTGTTGCCTGTTATTTTTAATCCAGTAAAAATAGACATTATCTAGTAGAGAGAAATACAAAATGACCAAGTTGTTCATTTATAAAACTAGCTCCTACTTCTGCCGGTAGGAGGCGTTGTGTCTTCTGAAACAGCCACATGTTTTCCAAAATACTTTTCCAACACAAATGCAGAAACAAAAGCACATAAAATTAACAGATGTCTGAAAGTTTGAAAAGTGTGGACACAGATAAGTATTTTTTGTCAAGTTACTGCATGTTCTTATTGCACCGTGTCAAAAATGTTCACCTCTACTTTATGTGTGACGTCACAGGTTACAGCAGACAAACATAAGGTGAGTGGTAATATGAGACAGCTTCAAAAGGCTAATTTTCAATTTCTAAGCAATAAAAAAGAACATTATATTACTATATAGTGTCTTGGGTCGTAATAGTCCAGTTCTGGCAAATATTTTAAAATAGTTAATTGAGAGTTTACTTGGAAAGTAGTGTAACTTGGAGTAATGTTCATTTATTCGTACTACGAGATTGCACAAATACCACAAAAAAGTACTTTTCCACAGTGGATCAGAAGAAGCGTCACTTACCTCATCATGGAGTTTCTTCAGGAATTCAATCTCATCCATGAGAGATTCAATCTTCCTCTCCAGCTCCAGACGAGACAACGTGGCATCATCCACATCCTGGTTGTTCCAGAAGAAAAAAGCAAGTTAAAGTGTGAGAATGAAACGGCAGAAGCTAACAGGAGGTTTAGTCTCCTGCTGTGGTTTCTTATCTTTCCCATGTGATTTCACACACACACACACACACACACACACACACACACACACACACACACACACACACACACACACACACACACACACACACACACACACCTTTTATGTTCATAACCATCCAGGCAACACAGAAATACTTGACTAATTTGCATCATATAATTTCTATTAAAATTTCTTTTAAACTGAAGAGTTGATTCTTCATATTCCTGTCAAAATGACAAACATCATGACCTTGTGTTTATGCATGTAGTTTCAGCATCTTTCTTTCATAACATGACGTCTTATTGGGCATTTTCTACATAATATTGTTGGAACGTTTTTGTGTTTGCATCTTTTGTGCTTGATTTCAGACACTTTACAATCTCAGACATTTTACAAGAGTCTGGCTTACCATTCTGTTTTAAATTAGATAAATCTTAGTCTACATTCATGGTAGTTTTATTATTCTCAGCTGTAAGCATGATAGTTAATTTTTATTTTCTTCCATTGCTCTGCAATGTGTTTGCATTTGACTGTTCTTGGAGAATATTTCATGCCCTAGCTGAGGATTGCTTTCTCAATCTCTTTATATCACTCAGACTGTCTGGTCACTTCTTCAGTTATTTGTTCCCTTTTTGATCCTGACTCGGTGCTTCTGTGATGTAGATTCTCTGAATCCGTATTTGAATTTATAATTCAATACGATGTTGGATATCTCCCTGTCATATGATTGTGACGTTAGCATGGAAGCGTTGGCGACGGAACATGCTGCAGGAGCGATAAACCCTGGAAAGAATACAATAATCCTCATCGAGTGACCTCTGTGTTTACCTTGCGGAAGGCAACCAGATTACTTTCAGCGTCCACCCTCTTCTGGGCTTCTTCCTCCAACCTGCAAGCAGAAAAAAAAATCATAAAATCACTCAAAACATTAAATAGATTCCTCCAGGGCCCTAAAATCTCATTGTACTTTCTTTCTCAAGAAAGGGAAAGTGGTATAAAAGCTTTTTGGCTGTGTGAACCTTCCTGTCAAAGGTGGTGCCAGGGCATCAGATGGCCAAAAGCTTCCTGGATCAATCTGGTAATTCACCGCCCTGCTAAAAGCAGAACGGGCCCACTGGGACCACCAGGTGCTTTGTTGAACTAAAGCGGCTTGTCTGCAGTTCACTAAGGTCAAAATCCACAAACCAAATTAGGCTGCACATACACACACTCGATGTTGTCTGGAATCCCAAAAGATTGTTTCTGTAATAGTGCAAAAACATGATGTTACTAAAGTACAGTGCTCTTGTCCAAAGTCCATGTTAAATGAAATGAAAGAGGAAGTGTTTCATTCAATTTCAGCCTCATCCAATTATAGTAATGGTCCCGCAGTCAGGAGGATCTGATGAGGTTTCTTTCATTTTCTGACTTATTGGGAGTGTGTGTGTCGAGGTGTAGAGGTGGACATAAAGTATTAGCCGGCCCTCTGCTCTCATCTTTTATTCATGCTGTGCTTCACGGGGCCGTTTTTGTCCTAATGGGCTGTCTGGCACCATCCCAACAGAAGGACACTGGAACACAACTAATGGAGTTATTGAGTCACATTGATTTTTTTCCTGACGCTATTCTTTCTGATCTCCATTTTTTTTTTTTTTTTTACCTTCGTCTCGTCTCCTCTCCCTTTTTCTTCTTGCCCCTTCCTGTCCCTCAGCCGGCCCCACCCTGTCACTTGTCCCTCCGCCCTCAGTCACTCCACAACGCCGAGTTTTGATCCGGTAGGATTTAGAGCTGCACGAATCACCACCATCGTAATATGAGCAAAACCTCCATGTCAAGGGATGCGACGATTGGTTTGAGACTACATTTTAAACATAACGCATTCAGATTCTGTATGCTATTAATAAATTCGGCTTGCTGGATGATGTTTCACTGCCCTTGGATTGATTTTTGCTGAGATGTTAAAATTCTCATAGCCAGCCTGGAAAGTCATGACAATAGAAAAGAGAGATAAGATTGAGGAAAATGTGGGTTTATTGAAACTGATTTAATCACAATTGAATATTTTACTAAAAATATACAACTTGAGTCATTTAAGCAGATGCTATTCCTAAGAAAACTGAATTATATTATTATTGTTGATGTTTTCTGTGGGTCTTTACTTCAGTAAAAACCCATTTTCATCGTGCACGGCTGCAGTCTGTGCTCCTGCTTCAGGTTGCTGCCAGAGCGCCACACCCTAAAACCCCAACCGCAAAGTGCTCTCAGTCTATTTTTGCCGAATGTCTCCTAAACGCTCACAGAAATCCAATGTTTGTGGTGGTGGCAGCATCATGCTGTGGGATGCAGCATTCTGTCAGTGTGTGTCACTTTCATACCAACCTCTGCTTGAGCAGGGACAGGTCTTCGGCCAGGTTGTCCCTCTCCAGCTGGTACTGGTCCCTCTCCTTGCCGACTGCGTCCAGCTGGCGCCTCAGCTCCCTCAGCTCCTCCTGGAACAGCTCGGAGGCCCGGTTGGGCTGGCCGTGCTGGTACTGACCCTTGAACTGGTTCAGCTCCTGAGTAAGGGCCCCGTTCTGCTGCTCCAGGTAGCGCACCTTCTCGATGAAGCTGGCGAAGCGGTCGTTAAGCTCCTGCAGCTCGGCCTTCTCGTTGCTGCGCGTGGCCAGGAACTCCTGGTTGATGGCCTCGGCCAGGGTGAAGTCCACCTTGTCGTAGGAGAGGCGCGGCGCCTGGGGGACGGGACGGGACCGCTGTTGGTGGTAGGTGGTGGAGCGGGTGGCCACCGCGGGCGAAGCCGACCGGCCATAGCGGCCTCCAGACATGGGAAGACGAGAGGAAACGGGGGAGTAGGAGGACAGGGAGATGGGGTGGGGGCTTCCAAAGGTGCGCCTGTAGGAAGTGGAGGTCACAGAAGAGTGGCTCATGGTTGCGCTGGTTCTCTCTGCCGCAGAGAAAGGAGGAAGAAGTGGAGGCTCTGAGATGCTCCTGAAGCAACAGGACATCAGACTGAGGAGAGCTGAAGGTTTTTATGCCCTCACCCCTCCCTCAGCCATCCTCAGCCCACCCACATCAAGCCTTCCTCTCTCCATCCCTCATTACCATGCATGCTTTGGCCACTCCCTGCCCTCGCAGACAGCATCTGCCTCTCTCCTTCCTGCTGCTGCAAACGAGATCTGTATCAACACTTCTCCATCCTTTTTTGATCAGATAATTTTGCTCTAATCCAGACTTAACTTCGTCCTTTCCTTGCATCACATATTGATTTCGTCATTGTCACTTTTCCAGCTGATTAACTGGTTAGTTTTATCTGTTTTTCCCAGTATGTACATATGCACTCACTGCTTAATGCCTGGCAATAAGGGATTTGAAATCCTAACCTGCACTGATTCTCCTGGATGATTTTATTTGATTCTTTCTTCCTCCCCGACCATTTGTCTCCCTGTCTCTCGCCTCTGTGTCGGACTCTCCTTTTACAGTAATGGAATACTTTATTGATATTCCGGGCGTCTCGGTCGGCGCTATGACTCTGCAGTTATTTTACGCCTTTGGAAAAAGCTCCATGTCCAGTAATCCCAGTCAGGGTTGGCGTTTTCAGACCATTAAGCCCATTTGCGCGCGGGGTCGGCCGTGGGTTTCTAGTTCAGTGAGTTCATGTCGGGGCAGGATGCGAGGACGCCGCCAGAAACAGGCGGTGGCTGTTGTCATTACAAGTTTACTCGCTCAGTGACATGAAACAAACCAGTCTCAGTTAAGCAATACTTGCAAAAGTATTCAGACCTTTCAGCTTCTCCGCATTTTACTGAGCTAAAATCAGAAACTTAGTGCTTTATTAGGATTTTATGAGACGTGCCAGCAGAAAATGTCAGCTTCATTTGAACGTCTCCATCTGAGACGATTCCTCTGTGCTAGATTTTTTTATTTTGCGATAAATTCTTAGCTCATTTCAAACTTGGTCTGCATCCGGTGGCCCTAAAGGCACATGCAGTGTTTTAGCTCCTCCCAAGTGACTCTTTAGAGCTAAAATTAAACAGAAACAACCAATTATGTTCATAATAGCAGTAATAGAAAAGAAGAGATTAATCAACATGAATATATGGGCCAATATTGATATTTAATATCAATATTTCTATCATGCCAAATAACTAATATAAATAATTTCACTAATATTATATATATTTCTCTACTCTTTGGACACTGTGAAAAACAAATTAAACACGGCCAACACCCTTTTCTCCTGAAACACATTTATTTACTTATTTATTTATTTTGAAGACGATAGAAATATAAAATAACCCACATAAAGAAGGAATGGAAAAGACGCATTTTTTTGTACAATAATCTTAACATGCTTGAAAACATGAATACACGATCAGATAGAAAGAAAGATCAACATATGCGTATAAAAAGCTAACATCAGAAGTACTGATAGAGTTCATAATGCTGATCTAACACACCTTTTGTATGCTTTTATGCGATATTGCTTTTTTACAGTAGCAATAGCAAAAAGTGTATAAATCAAATTTAATTTTCAAAATGTTTTTCCAAATTGTTCATTGTATTGTTATAATTGTCTAAATGTCTCTTTGTCTGCTGCTGCTACAAACATAATTTAAAGTGTCTCTTATACTGTAGTGTGTTGTATTGTATTTTATTTTATACTATCCTAATATGTTTCATTATAATAGTAGAAGAAAACCAAAATAGATATTATACATTTAATACTTGTGAAGTAAGTTTTGTGAACCTAGACAAGTTTTATTTTGAAGGGAGAGCACAACTTCCTCTTTGGATTAAAAAGGTGATTGTTAAAGCAACAAGCTAAATGTTTTCACTCTCAGCTGCTGGTCATCCATGTAAATAAAACACAGTTATGAAATAAAGAAATTATAAAATATATACATGAATAAATCTTGATATAAATAAAAAATAAAACTGAGACTATCAAAATAAGTAAAAAATAATATATCTGTACATGTTTTGTTTTTTATTTCATGGGGACATCTATTTGTCTGAGAGTACTTCTTAACTAATAACATTATTAATTTATGACAATATTTGTTTAATTTTGAATGAAACACTGTCCATGTAGAAGTCTATGTCCCGGTAAAGCTCAGAACCAAACTCTTAGAAAAGCTTAGGTTGGACAAAGGAAGTAGGGCTCGACCAGGTCAGACAGGACTAATGGAGCGCAGGGCTGAACCGAACCCATCACCCGCCTTCCTGTGGAGTCTTTACTTCAGCCACTGAAGTAAAGACTGCAGAGAGTCTGACTCCACCATCACCTTCATCCCTGTTCCTGAGCAGAGTCTCTGCAGGTCTGTAACCGTCTCTGTTTCCAAATGTTTCTTCAAAATTACCCTTCAATCATCAATATTTCCCCCTTGACAGCTGAGAATGAGGCGTCTCTTCTTCTTCCTTTAAGAGTGCACATCTTTAAAACCCAGTGGGAACTTGTAAATCATGCTAGTATTGTTTATTCATGAGACTTGATGGTCATTATAATGAAGTCATTTGCACTAGAACAGAGTCTAAAATGATTCATTGATGATTTTACTGAATGTTTGTTATATACAAGCATGAATGTAGATGACTGATTTCACATTTGCTCACCTTTCAGAGTGGGATGGGTTTTTTGCAGTCTTAGTTGATGTCATACAGAGCATGCTCCGTGTCGACTGGGTGTGGTGGTTTCCTCCCTTTGTGTCCCAATTGATGCTGCATGCATTTAAGCTCTGTCGTATTTCCAAACTTAACATATTCACATGTGAGCACGTTTGGATGATTGCTTTTATAAAGTTGCAGTTTTGTAATTGAATTGAAAATCTGGCTTCATCTCTGTCCGTGAGTTCCCACCTCAGCTCTCTGGTTATTTCTTACTCTGTCTAACTCCTACACATGCATGGCAGCCACAGCCCAGGTCTGTTTCTCTGTCTAACAAATGGCCTGCTAGACATTGCTCTGTAATCTAATCAACCTGCTTTATGCTCAGTAACTCTCTCCTCTCCTTCCCTCCCCCTCCGACTCATCTGTCTGCGCAGGGCAGAACCTTACTTCCTCCATCCTGCCTTTATAGCTTCTCCGATGGGTCTTTTTTATCATTGTTAAGGCCATTTGAGTTTCCATGTACTTGTGTAGCAGCCCACACTCCAGCAACATAAACTACTTACATCCAGGCAAAAGAACACAAAATAACCTAGTGGTTCGTGTCACTAACACCAACCCCGGCCAGATGCCACCATTAGGAAATGATCCCCCTGCTTGTCTTGGAAACCCCACAGGAACCAGGAATCCAATTCAAGTAATTTGACACGGTCGGGTGAAATATCTGTTATCATTTCAATACACTGAACACCGTGTGCGTGTGTGTGTTAGGTTTTGTATAGAAACACAAATGTAGATACATCAGTCACAAGGAAAGTGACTTATGTAAGATAAAAGGAAGATTTTATTGTGGGGCATAAACATTAACATTCCTCTGTAATAATGGATTGGGAGTCGTCTCCAAAGAAAGATCGCATCAGTGACGATTTATAAATTTTGTGTGATTTCTAGATCATTTTTCAAACTTAAATCTGTCAAATATGAAGAATTTTTAGAGGTATTTGTTGACTACTGTGTGGTTTTGTTCCCACTTTGTTTCATTACTTTTTTTTAATGTATTGTGTGTTTTTCTTTTACTCCTTTCCATTTTCCTAGTTTGTTGATGCAATCCCAGTAATAATAAATCTACTATATACATGTATTTAAGACCTTTCCAAAGACTAACACTAAGCTTCTTAAATGAGCACAAAATTAAGTCCAAACTAAATTAAATAATCTTGACCATTCTGGTACAACAAAACCAGGGTTTTGTTGAAACTGCATGGTTTCTTCCTACAGACCAAAGCTTACCAAATACCAGTGAGTGAATTTCTATATAGGAGAATACTGCACACAATTCCTGATTTTGATAGAGAAAATTCACAAGAAGTTCAAACTTGTGTACTCAGTTTTCTTGAATCCCATCCAATATATTTCGATAGAAAAGTTCGAACATTTCTTTAAGTCAGTGCTTCTCAAACTTTTTCAGGTCAAGCACCACTTAACCCATTTAAAAAACACTTATGGGCCACCCAATCTGAAATTACCTCCTGCAATAACACTGCATGTTTTCATACACAACTTGAGATTCAAGTATTGAGGATTTTGGAAAAGGGTAAAGGGTATGAATACTTTTGCTGTGTGCTTGAAGCAGCGCTGCTTCGGCCTCCATTGCAGTGAAGGTTTCTGTGGGGCTGTGCACAGATGAAGGTAATTACATCCCTTTCAGATCTGTTGCCAGGGAGTGGCGAGCTGCAAAGGTCGCTCAGATTAATGAGCGCTTCCGGGGAGATGTCCTCTATCTGACTCATCTCAAATTTGGCTTCTGCAGAAACCCGACATCTTCCAAAAGCAAATCAAATAACAACAGAACAACACATTTTAAGTCTTTCCTCTGTGCTCCGGCTCAGCCTGTTATTGATGACGGCGGCTCTGTGTGACACTGACCTACTAAAAGCTGCGTGGATGCTTTGGCTGAGGCGGAGCAGAGATCGTCTACTATCTGTGAGAAGAGAAAGAACGGCCTCCCAGAAGGCCTGTTATAGAGTCAGAGGTGAACAGAGACGGCTGAACCCTTTTTAATCCATGCATGGCATGCCATGTTAATAGCTGAGAGTGATGGATGGCCTTGTTAGACAATTACTGTAATGGACTACTGCAGGTTACGAAGTATGTTGAGTGGAGATTCATGTGTACTGTAAGTAAAAAGAGAGGAAAACTGAACACATTGATAACACATGCTGATATCTTCTTTATGCTGAGTGTGATTCATCTCTTGTTATACTACTGGAACCCTTCCTACCCCAAAAATTAAAAAACAAGGAATAATTATCTGTAAAAATCTGAAAATAAATGATAAGGCAACTTGACTGAAAAGGTAAAATACCTCATTTTAAATTTATGTTATGAAAAATCTGTTTTTACTTCCTCGTTGCTCTGCTTCTTTGTTTCCACCAGTGTGCCGAGGCCAAAGCTGCTCCCATTAAATATTTTGCTGCAATGACGTCAGTTTTATTCCTGCACTGCAGTGTGTCATCGGGCATTGTTGCTCTATAAGCTATAAGTGGTCTATAACGTGATCATAAATCTACTTAAAGTCAGTAACAGATCACAGAAATATTTTATTGCACATTCAGCTAAAGTAACCCTTTAAGAATTATGATTTTCCATTAAATTAGTTCCTGCTGAATATCTTACTGCCAGTTTTTTTAAAAAATTAAAAAAATTTTTTTTTTTTTTTTTTTTTTTTAAAAAAAGTGTAATTTCTTACAATAAAATTATTTAAATAACCAAGAATTTACTGTGGTGAAGTATAGGCATAATATGTAGAAAACATTACTCTGATGCAGTTTTATTCATAGTTTAATCAATTTTTCACATACTTTAATATGGAATGGTTAAAAGTAAATATATTTCTCACTTAGTACCAATAAATATTTGCTTAGTGTGTCATAAAATACATGCAGATCTTCTGCAACAGATCACACGAAAACAACAGAATTAAATAGTTCATTAAAAAATTATATATAGAGATAAAATGTTAATATATAATTTAATTTAATTTAAATATTAAATTATATAATATAATATATATGTATACACATATATTAAATTCTTTAAAGGTAGAGACATTTTATAGATAATTTTAAATCATAACGTTATACTTCTTTGCGTGACAAACAAGAATGAAGACACTCTTTCCCTCTAGTGATGGCTGATGGATATTACAGCCTAAAGAGTCTTTACATGAAGCCAGAAGCAAAGGAAGGGGCTTAAAATAATAATAATAATAAAATATTTGTTATTATTGAAAAGCTACTAGAAAAGCAAGTCCTGCGGCACAGCTATCTGCTACAGCAGGTTAGAAAAGTTTCAACTTAATTGAGCTTTTTCTTCAAAAATAAGAGATAACCTTCCTTTCTAGCATATAGCAACCATTGGACAGCTATTTGTTTTATAGAATTTCTTTTTGTTTTATTGTTATCAAGCATTCTGGAAATGACTCGCATGCATCAGTGATGTCAAATTGCTTGGACTTAACTCACTACCTCTGTGGACAGCTCTGCTAAATATAAATATAACAAGTGGTGAGTCAAGAATCCAGAGAAACGGATGAGAGCACTTTTAGGGTTTCCTTACTTTTTCCAGGCTTGAAGTCAACTTCAAATTGATGCTAGTTGATCCTGTTCCCATTGATTTTAGTTCTGCTCTCCATCAATCAATGTAAAAACTAAACCACGTTTGTGTAGTCATGAGTGAAAGGCGATTCATCATTTCACAAATTGAACTAGTTTGTTGCTTGCAGCACTGTGAGCGGTCTAAACAAATCCTGCAGTCTCAAAAAGTCTGGTTGTAAAATTTCAATAGACTTTGATGTGAGGTGAAGTCCATTGCTCATTTCACGTGTTTGTTTAAACCATTTACACAGAAACTTAATTAAAAAGCATTAAAGAAACAAAAATGGTGATAAACTTTCACTTTTATTGGCTTTGTGGTGGCACATATAATACTTTCTGTAACAAACTTTGTTTACTTAGAAGTAAAATGAATAAAAACTGATTTGTTAGCAGGTTAAAATAAGTAGGTCACAGATTAAACTTCTTGTTTTAACTACGAGTGACATTTATAAGATGTTGCAGGACAAATAAATAACTTTCCATATTACAGAAAAGACACCTGACTGTTATTCATAAAGACGGCTCCATAAAATTTGAAGTGTTTCTGTTCTGTTTTGTTTGTTTTTACAGATAATCTACTAACTGGTGTCACATATATAAGGCCTGTGTGTCAGCACAGTATGTACATGTCGGGTACATGAACTGGTGATCATTTTTAGACAATCCTTCCCTGAAGCAACGGGCGGCTTTCTCCCGGTGACTGTCGGCTCAGCAGGTTCCACAGCAGCAACGGCACCGACGTCACGAAGCTGCCGCCGTTACCGGCGCCGCGCTCCTCCGCCAGCGGCTGGTACTGCTTTGACCGCCTTTCAGAAACACCAGCAAAGACGGTTCATGTGTGAAAAAAAATATACAATAAAGAGATATTTCTTCCTGTGTTGTGTGACATTAATAAAGCAGCTCCATGTGTGAGTGAACAGAGTCCTGAATCAGTTCTTAGCAGGAGAAGATTTGGTGTTATGTTTTTAAGTCTTGAGCATAGATTATTAATGGTGATTTGCAGAAAGCAAAGCCATTTTTTACATCCTGCTTCTTCTGTATTTTTAAAAAAGTACATTGTAATGAATATTACCAGAATAACACACCAGTGTAATAATTTAAAATGTGGATTCCACCTAAGTCAGGAGAGGGCTGTGAATGGCCCACAGGCCACCCTTTGAACATCCTTATTAAAATAAAATAGTTTTTTTTTTTATCCAGCTTATTCCTCAACTCCATTTAGTTAGAGAAGGGGGTAAAAATTAACATTTCTTTTAAATTTTCTGTTCTTTTAAATATGCTCACTATAAGTTAATTTTCTATTTGATTGATGGAAAGATTGAACAAACAAACAAAAAAAGAATATAGCTGTTTCCAGTCTACTGTCAGATGTTTTTCTAATTCTTTTCTTTTATGATGGTCTGTCCTAACCAAAACATAACATGTACTGAGAATTATTCTCTATAGCTGTAATTTAAACTCCTTTACAATTCAAGCCAACACAAAGCATAATCTTTAGAGTGTAAAAAAAATATGTTTTTCTGAGGTGAAACTTGACATTTTTAAACACACACCAGCTGTATTTAAAAATATCACATATTGAACGTGCAACTCCATACCACAGCTTTTTTTATGTTGTATTTTTAATGGAATGGAAACACAGAGGGTTAATACTGACTCTAGGAAATTACAGCGGTTCATGGAAATGCCTGCTGTGAGAGTCACCCTTTACAATAATGTTCAGTGACAGAGGGACTGAATCGGCTGCTGCAGCCTGTCTGTCAGGTCATCTGTTCTGCTCATGTTCGCAGCAGAAATAGCAACAGTAAAAGAAAAAAACAAATGAATTAGATAAACAGTAAAATTGGCCTCAAGCCAAATTATCAATGAGTCATATCAAAACATGCTAACATTAGCTTAGCATTTTTTTTCAACTTGCTTTAAATAAATATTATCCGATTTGGATGCTTTGCATGAATTAGAAGGAAATACAACAAAACAATAAGCCAAAGGAAAGAACAAATGTGCGGTATTATCTTACTGTGTATGTTTTTAAAGTCATTCACGTCATAGCTCTGCTTAATTAATACTTTATTAAGTATTAAATGATTTGGATTTGCATCCAGAATAGAGAAAAAAAATAATCAGGACATCCCCTAAATTAGTTCAAATGGGGGGAAAAAAATCTTCCTATAAATAAATAAATCTTGTTAGATACATTTTGGATCTTAATCACTCACCTGTACATCAACCCAATACAACAAACAACACAGGCGAGAACCATAACTCCCAGTACAGTGGCTGCCGTTCCAGCTGGGGAGCCGCCAGAGGCTGAAATGAATTGAATCATATTTCACAAATTAAATGGAACAACATTCAGAAGTAAGTTTTGTAGATGCTCATGGTTTTTCCTGATGCTCACCCACTGCAACATTGACTCTGGCGCTCGCCACAGCCAGGCTGACGTCATTGGTCAGGGAGACGTTGAGGCAGAACACGCCTGTGTCGTTGAAGAACTGGCGGAGGATCATCTGACAGTCTGGAGAGGGCGAGGCTGCGCCGCAGACGGTCTGAACCGGTGTGACACAGTCAGCATCAGAGATGACCGTGCACACTTCACTGGGCAAGCTACGGAAAATAAAAACAGTGCGAGGAAAAAAGACGTTGGTCTGGGTTAGGGTTAGGGTTAGGGTAGGGTTGTAAAAATTTGTAAAAAATCTTTCATTATACTTATGAGGAGTATAATGACCTATAAAAATCCTTAAAGGCCAAATTAATTTCCATTGGGTTAGTTGTGACGCCCTGGGTAGTTTGGATCTGAGAGATGTGGCGAGAGGCTGACACTCGTCGAATTTGGTGAGCCAGGAGCTTACCAGCCTTATCTCCATGTTCGTAAAACTGGGCACCAGATTGAAGTGGCAGCTCAGTAGTATGTTGTGACATGAGCTCATCAAGCTCAGCTTGCAACACAAGGTGATCCTTGAACAAAGCGGGAGACGGTGATATTGCACATAAGTTGTCAATTTGAGAAATGTAGTAATTCTCTCTACGCAACTTATTTTCATACTTTACATAGGAGATAATTCATCAGGCTTTCAGTGTGATGAAGGCCTTTTTAATGATTTAAAAAGGCTTTAAGCCTTCTTCAGAGGGCTTATACTTACAGGTTGAACATCAGATATGTATTTTCATTCACTTGTTGTCCAAAAAAGTGTGTAAGGAGGTGCAAAAATGTATATTAAAGCACATATCCCATCAGAGCACCAGCAGCGCCCCCTACAATCTGATGTTGAGATGATTGTTCATCCTATCAGAGATCCAGCAGGACTGACCAGAACTCTGGAACATTTTTGTCACATTAGAACAATGAACTTCTATGTATCTAGTGGGATTTTTGACCGACAATAATATCTGTTAAACTGAAGGGAATTGGTATATGATTTTTTTTTTTTTAAAAGCTCCTTTTGGAGTGTGTAAATGCCAACTTTGCAAATTTAGAGGCTGGAATATTTGCCAATTTTTTGTCAAAATAGCTCAGATTTGAGTTATTTTGACAATAGAAACTGTAAAAATCTTTACATCTGGACTTTGACTTGATCATTCTAACAAAGTTATGCCATTGTTGCTCCGGCTGTGATTTTTTTTTTAGGGCTGTTATTCTGCTGTAAACTGAATCTCCATCTGAGTCTAAAGTCCTCCGCGCTATTTAGCAGGTTTGCCGGCATTGATATTTATGCTTCCATTTATTCTGAGCATCTCCTGTTTTCTGAATACATTTGCAAAGTAATGTCAGAATTATTTAACAAGAAATTACACCTTAAAAAGTGTGTAAAAAAGCTTTAAATGTCATGGTTGTAACACTTCCAGTTTTTATATAGTTCATCTTTAAGCTGCAGCACGTTTTTAAGTAAAGTAGCTCTTTTTGAAATAGACAAATGGATAATTACTTGCATTATTTATTATATGCTTTAAATTAAATGTTTAAAGTTTACACCAACCTTCCCTGACAGGAAATGGTGACGTCCACGGCGTTCTGATCCAGCTCAGTCGCCATCGATAGAACGTTGGACATCTGAACAATCTCCACACTATCAATTCCCTCTGCAAGCAACAAAGGACAAAAGTAACTATTGAGTTTGTTATTAATAACACAACATTGTCGTGTAAAATTTGATGTAAATTCCACAATGAGACTCACGAACAACGTCTACAGATGCAGTGAGGGAGCCGTAGCGGTCGATCATGCAGTTTTCTGCTGGGGCCTGTCTTTTGGCCACAACGAGGACAACCTGCACTGGATCTGCCTCCACCTCAGCTTGAACTTCACCCTCTTCAGGAACAGCTTCTGCTTCCGCTGTTTGTTCCCCCAGTGAAAAACAAAAGGGGTTATTATAGCAGTGCTGTAGTGGATCGAAGGTGGACTTTTTAATCTGTGGTGTAGTTGTATGAATTTATAGAAAATCATCACCTGCAGCAGCCGCAGTTGCTGCAGCTGCATTTTCAGTTTCCTGAACTTCAGCCTCAGGGTCAGCCGCAGCTTCTTCTGCTGCTGTGGCCTCAGTGGCAGCAGTGGCAGCGACAACGTTGTCAACAGCAGCAGCAGGGACCTCGGTTTCGTCTTGAACAACCACTGGGGCCACGGAGGCGGGTTCAGCTGCCTCGTTGGCTTCCTCCTGCACAGCAGCATCCACCACAGGTGCAACAGTGGGAGCCTCAGCAACCTCTGCAGCTTCTTCTCCTTCTGCGGCAGGGACAGCTGAAGCAGCAGCAGCAGCAGCAGCATCAGCAGCAGCAGCATCAGCAACAGCACCTCCACAGTGCCAGCTTCCACCTCTACCGGTTCCTCAGCTGCAGTGGCAACAGTGGCCACCTCTCCGGCTGCAGCCTCCGTCTCCACTGCAGCAGCATCGTCTGTGACGGCGGGATCTACTGGAACAACAGCAGCATCTACTCCTGCTGGAGCCACAGAGGGAGCCTGCACAGCCACGGTGTCGGCGTCAGCGGCTGGTTCTCCATCATCAGCGGTGTCGAGAGGAGTGGCGTCTGCCGCAGTAACGTCCAGAGCCGTAGCATCCTCACTTTCGGCTGCAGGAGGAGGTGCAGGAGAGGAGGCCACAACGACCACAGCTGGACCAGCAGAGGCATCGATGGGAGCGGCTGGAAGGAAATGTGCAAACCCAATTATCTTTAAAAGAGATGCACATGTATGCTCACCCTTTAAAAAGGCAGCATTATCTCTTTTCCAGGCACACAGTGACATTTAAAAACACAATCAAGTAACTATTTTACCTTCAGTTGTTATAGAAATGCTGCACATCAAACATGACTTTAAAGAAATTTGACTTTCCAAGTTAGGGCCTTGAAATTGGGCCTTTGTCTCTTTAAGAAGCTCCTGCTCTTTCAGACACTCCACCTTCAGCACAGCAACGCTTCTCATTATGCAGTTTACAACCATTCTGGGCTGAGTTCATGAGATGTTTATTAATTGCTGCTGGCGCTAGTCTAGAGGAGCTGAGTGGGGGAGGAGCTCTGTGAGGCAGAAGCTCCAAAGAGAAGCTGAGTGGGAGCAAGTGTGTTTTTGAGAGCAAGCTTCCTGAATGGCTTGAAAAAAAAAAATCAAAGCAACACTACGTACCTTTAAAACATAAAGTTTTAAAAAGTTGATTTTACATAATACTGGTACATGATCAGAGTATGGTCTTACCAGCTGTGGGGTTTCCACAGGGAATGCTCGCCATCAGAATCACCTGAGGTCTGAAAGCTCCCACTGACAGATATGTGTGTGTGACGGTGAGCTCTCTGGAGAGGAGCGTCCCGCTGTTGTCCCCAAAGTCCCAGCTGAACCTGATGTCGGCGCTGTTCAGGTACTGGCTGGGATCGTGGAGCGCTACAGTGAAGGCGATGGCTTGGTTCTGGATGAAGTTCTGGTCATTTTGATTGACATCATTGACTTGAGAAAGGGATAGACTGAATGGAACCTGATCTAATGACAAAGTAAAGCATTTAGACATTATGTTATATGACTGGTTGGTAGTATTTGTTATTTATAAGTACATTGTGGAAATTGTTCTGTGGGACACCTGTGATGGTGAAGAATGACGAGGCGTAGCCCAGGGGGATGAACTTGTCTCTCCCACGGCAGTGATAGATGACCAGCTCCATGTTGTGGGAACCCAGCTGGATGTCGTCCGTCCCAATGGTGAGGGAGGAGGACGGTCCATCTGCCACCTGCCAGTAACGCTCTGAAATACAAAAATAAAAATGAGGACGATCCAAAGCAACCTCTTTAAAAGTTTGTGAGAATGTTTGGCTCCTTTGAAACAAAAATATTAGAAGAGCACTCTATTAATGTCTTCAAATTATATTTTGAATAAGAGTGAAAAATCTCCATTAAAGCTGGTGCTGCATTGTCACTGAAAGGGATAAAAAAAAATAAAAAAAAGTGTTTTCAGATTGAACTTGATTTATTTATTTTATAAGAGACAAAAGAAAAATCCCAAAACAGGAAACAGCTCTGGAAAAAAATAAGAAACCTCTGGAAAATGATCAATTTCTGTGATTTTACTTTTTATAGCTACATGTTTGAGTAAAATGAATATTGTTCTTTTATTCTATGAACTACTGACAACATGTCTCTGAACGGCAAACAAAAATTTTGTATTTATTTGCAGAAAATGAGAAATGGTCAAAATAATGAAAAAGATGCAGTGCTTTCAGACCTCCAAAAATGCAAAGAAAACAAGTTCATGTCCATTTAGAAACAACAATACTAATGTTTCAACTCAGGAAGAGTTCGGAAATCAATACTTGGTGGAAAACTCAGGAGGTTTTCAATGGGTTTCAGTGCAGTGGTCTTTTGATTTTTCCAGAGCTGTATTTATAGTAAATATTTTCCTAATTTTCTGGTGGAGATTAAAGTAAAAGGAAGAAAATCCATTTCAATTTTAATAATTTAAAGTTGCACTCTAGACTTGGATTCATCGCAACGCAAAAGTTGCACAATAAGAGCACTATAAAATCCTGCATCCCATCACACAATAAAAGCTAATCTGCGTTTCCAGCAGACTCTGGGTGATTTACCCAACGTCTTCCACACAAACACGTAGCGAGGTTTCCTGTTCTGACTCCTGTTGAAAGGCGTGCCGTCAGGGAAAACTCCAGTCCACTCGTCGCCTCTGTCCGCATAAACGGCCTGGCCCTCCTGATACTCACGGCCTGAGCAACAACAGCAGCCACATTCACCACACAATAAACTCTACATGCCGAACGGGAAATAAAACAGGCTGAAATTGAATCCTGCTGACAGCGTCACAGCCATTTTCATTTGCTTCTTACCGTCGACGGTGCAGTTGCGTGTCCACACCACCTGTCCGTCAGGCAGCACTGTCTGGTTTGGGGGGAAATTGAGGTTGATGGTGAAAGTTGTTTTTGCTCCCTTCAGGGTGGGCGCGTCGTTTTTAAGGTCAAAGGTCACGTTGCCACCTGTAAAACATAAATATATTAAACTATATATTAAAATCTCTGGATGGATGGATGGATGGATGGATGGATGGATGGATGGATGGATGGATGGATGGATGGATGGATGGATGGATGGATGGACAGTATTTAGCGAGAGGAGAGTTAAGCGGGCCTCACCTGACCAACAGTTTCTAAACCTTGCGTCTCCAACTTTCCACTTCGGATACATCTCAGCGTTCCAGTTTTGGTCACGTCTGAACTGGCTTCTTTGTTCTGCAAAAGTATCACTAATTCATTAAAAAAGTCCCAGAAACAACGATGATCTAAGGAAGCAACGTCTAAAAGAAAGAAAAATCATTGATTCAGTTTTGCAGAAAGTATTTAAAGTGATGATGAGGTAACAAAATAAGATGTTTCATCGGGATGAAGGTGAGGGTTCTCAGAGGCGGGAGTCACACGACCCACAATCCCCCTCAATCCCTTTCATGTGACTTTCAGCTGAGCAGGAGCAGCACCAGTAATCCCAGTGTGAGGTAGAAGGGCTCCCAGACACACTTTTATCCAAACCTGTTCCAAACTATGAGTTTTCAGATAAACAAAACTCTCTTTAAAGAAAATAACAAGTGACTTTTACATGATCTTTTATTAATGCAAAGGTTATTTCTCACCTTCGTCTCAGTTTGATGGATTATAGAACACTGAAATCATTCACAAATCCAGATTAAAACTATTTAAAAAGAAAGAAAGTCTTTTAATGACATAAAATTGGCATATAAATGTTTATCTATCCTCTCACTTTTAAACAGAGAGCAACTTGTTTCCATGAAACAAGCGTGAAATAAGAAGTCAGTCTGTTTGCTGTTCAATTAAAGGTCCAAACCATAAAAACCAACAGTGAATCAAACAGAATGACGTGTTGTTAGAAACCATGAGCAAACAAAACGAGTAGAAACTTGAAAAAATAAAGATTCAACAGAAATATTTGTAAATGTTTTGTTGTCTTTAATTTCATGTATACTCACTAATCGCCGTGGCCGATGTGAAAGCCAGAAGGAGTAGCACCAGAGTCTTCATCCCTGCTTTGGTAGTTTTTGGTTTTTCCTCTGAGCCCAGATCCTCACCCTGTCGTCCTGAATCCCAACACAAATTCCTAAACAAGGACCCACAAACGCCTCCCTCGCTGGTTTTAAGATGGATCCCGAACCTGAATTACCATAAAATCCGTTCTCACGTCTGACATCACTGAGCAGTCGGTAGTCTGGGTCCAGCCCCTTTCTGTGAGGTTCTGTTTGCATTAGCTCCTTCTCTGAACTCTTTTATTTTACTTCAGATTTTTACACGTCATTGCTGTATGTGTTGTGTGCATTTCTTTTAGCATAAAATTCCATCCGCATTATTTTATCGGAATCGTTTGGGTCGTGTTTGAAGCAACAGCTTTCATATAAAGAAAGTGAATAAATGCATTCCAATAAATGCAATTAATGTCCTGAGGTATTTACTGCGAGAGCAATGTGTGCATGACGCCTGTGACGCGCAAGTCATTCCTCAGCTAAGATATGACCTTATTACAATGTGTGCATGGAAATCACAAGATCAGAGTGTGGATGCCCATTCAATAGCTTCCTTTTATTTCCTTCGCCTCTCCTCCTCATCCTACTGTTAACCCGCAGCAGGAAATCCACTCTTGATGCAACAAAGACATGCTCAGATCCTTCGCGAGGATTCAAGCCTTTATCAAAAATACAAGTTGGGTGAATTTAAAGTTATGTAACTAAACAAGTTAAATCATAACTTTTGTTTAGTCAAAAAAAAAAAGACTAAAAAAGTAACTAGAGAGGCACCAATCTGAGGTTAATATCTGTAATAATTCTAGTACAGATTTTATCAGGGTTTTTGTCAGCTTCTGTTTCTTTATTATTTATTTTACTTTGGCTGTTCTGCTCCTAATTGCACTGAGTGCAGCAGTTTAAAGTGTGTTGTTTTAATATGTTTGACCGAGCTTGTGAAGCTACTGATGGGTTTAAGTGTGCTGCACTGCTGCAATTTGTAATCCAGTACATTTATGTGTGTGTTTAAAGAAAAGAAACGTTTTAAGTCAATTCAGCACTGATTTTCTGTAATCTCAGAAATCTGTATCAGAAGTGAAAAAGTGGATTGGTGCAGCCTTAAAAAAAACAAATGTTATCGTTTTATGCTGTGATTTTTTTTAAACATCTAAATCCATTTTTAATGACCAATGACTATAAGAAAAACTTCTATAAATAATTTGATTTTTCATGCCGTATTTCTACTTTTTTAAACCTTCGATTCTGCAGCCATGCACAAGTCTAAACATAAAACAAGGAGGTTCATATTTATAAAGTGGGCATAGTGTTGATTTAACTCTGCAGAATCTGTCAGCAGGATAATACATCCTGCCACAAAGCAACATTTTTTCAGAAATGATTGGAATAATGCAGCGAATAACATGCACATTTCCCAGATCTTAATCCAACTGATTAAGATCAGTTGAATGTGGCCTGGGCCTTAAAATGCTTCTTTCCTAACCACCAGTAGCAGCTAGTTGTGCTGCATGCAATGCTAATTGTATCTTGCACCAAACCAAGAGTAATATGAGGTGCTGTGGTTTCAGTTGCATTCTAAGTTTTTATTTAGTTGTCTTTCTCTGCAGTAATAATATATCTAAAAAAATATATTCAAAATCTCCAACTATTAAAAACATATCTTGATCCTTTTCTGTTGCTTGTGTAAATTTCCTGTCAAGTAAAAATAAGGGAGTTTTTTTGTATAGTGCAGAAACATTTGCTGCTGGTGAAGTATTTTCAAAAACAGTGGAGTCACAGTAAAGGTCAAAAACTCAGGTAGAAAACAACCAGTGAGTCGTAATGTTCAATTCAATGGACAAATGATTGATTAGAATTTCCTCCTGACACAATGTCAATGTGCATCAGCATTTTAACAATTACATAAGTTTTTAAGTATTTACAGAGGGTGACTGCAGCACTGGTACGCTCTATTTGTCGTGCTTTTAGTTATGCAACCTTTCTTTCTGATGGTGTTATAACTTTGGTAGCTGCAATGGGATGCAGCACTGTGGTATTGCACAGATAACAATCCAAAACTGGCTGCGGCAAAAACCACAAATCTGTCTTTTTCTGATTGATTAAGAGGCAAAGTGTATATCACTCAATTAAAACATTTATTTTCATCATTTTTACTTTTTAATGTATTACTTTATCCTAGCATAATCCTAGAATCCGTCAATTTTTCCCAAAGGAAAATAAAATATAAATGTTGAGTCACATCATGGATACTCCTGAAGTTTCAATGAACTAATTTCTTTTTGTCAAATCAAAAATAACTGTAGGAAATATCCCAGCTCTTGGTTTAGAAGACCAGTTACTCTAAGTAGTTTTATCCCAGTCGCTAGTGGTTTCCCCACTGATGTCTCATGCCTCTGAGACTGTTCAGGCTGCACTGCATGTGACCCCTCATGTGCTCACAACTGCGTTCGAGAGGAAATAAATCCCCCCGCCCCAAAGAGCACCTGACTCAACATACCACAAAGAGTCAACCTTTAGTTCCTTTTCTTTTTATTATCCAATATTTTATTATCTAAGCAATGATATTTCACAAATTTTGTGAAAATAAAAACTCACAGCAGAAGGCGGTTCCAGCGTCGGTTTCACAGGTTTATATGAAGCAAGATGATTTTGTTGTTCAGTGAAAGTTTTGATGAAAATGGAGGAAAACCTGGAGTTCACACCAGGCTTTTCATCGACAGTGAAAACGAGTGAAAGGAAATGTAGGACTGCTGTCTGAAACCTGATCGATAAAGCTGTCTGGGCAGAACCATTAAGGCCCATCGGCTCACAGGCTGTGCAGAATTCATGCTTCATTTTCTCTGTGTTTTACAGACCAGGTGGGATGTCATTTTTCACAACAACTCGAGATTTCTAAATATTTCACAGAACCAAGAACAGCACAAGAAAACTGGCTCTGTGGAAAACGAATGAAGAAATTCAAACCTTTGTTGGTTCATCACATCATTTCTCTAGATTACATATTCGGTATCTTACAGAAGTGTTCATACTCCATGAACTTTTTTCTGTTCTATCAAATAGCCACAAGGTTTCCAGACGTTTAGTTGGATTTTATGTAACAAGCAAACACACAAAAAAAATATATACACAAAATTTAAATGTTTTGAAACATTTATGTGTATTCAGGACCTTAAATCAGTACATCGAAACACTGAAATTCTGCCCTGTTTTTCCTTGAAAAATAGCTCAAGCTCAGCCAGGCTGGATCAAGAGTGTCTGTAAACATCACTTTCTAGATTTTAGAATTTGATCTGTTCCCATTCAACACATGCAGATACTTTTATTTAGGTGTTTTTAATGCCTCTCAAAGGCTATGGGTTTGCCCCTCTGTTCTGAACAGTTTCCCTGATTTATATTGACAACAAATTTCACAGACTTTTGACTAATTAACAGACATTTGAATGGAGACGGTGGATTTTATTTTGGGGCATGAGAGTGAAGGAGGCCGAATACAAACGCACACAAAACTTTTTCATGTTTTATTCGTGCAGAATTTTGACATCAGTGCCGTTTACTTTCTATTTTGCTATAGAGAGCTACTTTCTGTCGCGGCATCAATAAAAAGAGTTTGTGGTTGTGACTGTTCTAAATGGGAAAAACGGTTTAAGGGATGCTAATATTTTTTTAAAGCCGTTGAGATGATGTTAAAGTTTTCTTTGAGATCAACACCACTGAAGCATGTAGAATCAGAAGGAAAATGAAAAAGTTTAAGGATAGCTACTCTGAAACAACCTTCTCAGCTGTTCAGTTTGCTTGTGTTAAGCCTCTGGCCTTTGGTCATGTGCAGCATTGTTGTGAATGCTTTCTATGTGTGAACAGACAGAAGCAAATTCTTTGTGGACCAAAGAATGCCTTAAATTACATGGTTTCACAGGTTAAATCATTGTATTTCAGAGGAGACACAGTGGCTGTTATCCCTCTTTTCCACACTTTCAGTCTCGTAGGCTGATTAATTTTCTTGTTGACCTTAAACAAAGCTCTTAACGCTGTCACTAAGCTTTATAGGAGAAGACAAAGCTGTTTGTGACTTCAGTGTGAAATTTTTCTCACTACAGTGGAGAGATGAAAGAATCAGAACAAAAGACTAATGTCAACGTTTTCCCTGATTTGGTATCTGTCAGGTTGCTTTGTTGCACGTTTAGTTTGGTGAACTGGTACATCCGGTCTTTAAGCTCAAGCGTGCTGTGCAACAGGATGCACCCATTCATTTTTTTTTTTCTTCTAACCAAGGCTTTTTCAAGATTTAATCCACCCACTGGGTTGGATGAACACCAGAAGCTCACATGATCACAGGAAGCCATTATGTGAAACTTTAGTTTTTCACTGATGGTAAGTTCACTTTATCAAAGACAGACAAAATTGTATGCCAACCAGCTAAATACCAGTAGAGGGCGTTACTGACTCTTTCTATGAATTCTCTATTGTTGGAGCTACTGACACACTTCACTTCACTTCAATATATCTAATGTGACAGTAAAGTTAATAATAATAATAATAATAATAATAATAATAATAATAATAATAATAATAGGCATTATTATTAATATATATTCTATATAATATGTTATATCATAATATATTATATTAAGGTAATATAATATAACATATTATTATGATCATATATACTTATTGTGATTATTATTACTATTAATTTGTGTGATAGAGACTTTCTCCTCCCATATTAACTACGTCATGAACAACGTCGCCGAGTTTTTACCATGTGACTTTCGAGGTCTGTTAGCCGCGCATACCTGCGTTTACCCGCCCGGATTGTTATTTGGAACAAGACGTATTTAAGCCGCGTTTCAAATAATTGCATGTTGTATTTAACAGACTAGAAATTGTCAACGCCATTGGTAACGTTTCAAAGAAAGCGTGCAGTGGAAAAAGTCGTGAAATAACCGCGAGGATGTCGCGCGTCTGAACTGTCCGGTGTGCCCCGGACACATAATCGAACGCACCCGGCACAACGCGGGAAACGCTGTTGTGTTGGTTCGGTAGTGGTTTCCACTCAGGGGCAACCGCCGCGCCAACACTCAGATTTACGCTTCCCCCTCCACCAAAGGAGAGCTCACATGCTAGTTTCTTTTCGTTAGCTGTGCTCGTACCCGACAGACTCTCTTCTCGACCCCCTTCTTCTCGTCGAAGCGTGAATGACGACAGCAGCCGGTCGGTCCCCGCGTTGTCCCCTAACGTCTGTCCCTGTAGCCGTTAGCTCCGACACAAAGAGAGCGGCCGCGCGAGGCTGCTAACCCCACAACAAAGCTCCGCCGGGTTTCTACCTTTCGACATGGACACGTTTCAAAAGGTGGAGAAAATAGGAGAAGGGACGTACGGAGTGGTTTACAAGGCGAAGAACAAAGTGACAGGAGAAACTGTTGCTCTGAAGAAAATCAGACTGGACACGTAAGTCGGCTCTCTGCTGGTTATGAGTTAGTGGAACAAATGTTTACCTTTTTGACATAACCTCAGCTTTTATTGAACGTTTGAGTGTTTGCACCTCGTGGAATAATGTCATCGGCTAACTCTTTAAAATGAACTCAGGAGTTTCAATACCTTAGCTTTTATATGCACTCCTCCATAAACTAATAGTAAACAAATAAAAACCCAAGTAAAATATAAAAATAATGCTACAATAAGACACGCACACACTCATTCCTGAAATTTAAAAGTATCACTTTTTGTCTTATAAAGCTTACAGTTCTCTCTCATTTAACAAAAATGTCACTAAAGCATCAGTCAAGTATTATATCTATGTTGACTAATTACAAAGTAAGTTTTTTTGGGGGGGGGTTTTCACGTGTTCATCTTACAATTAACAAGTGTATGGTACTTTCTATTGATTTTGTAAATCAGGAAAAACTGTGACTGGAAAAACCTGCTCAAACAACAGGGATTACCTGGACCTGGAGGATGAGTCAAGAGATTAATCATTTGGGACTGTGGCTGTAATCAGAGCTTCAGAAGCACTGTGATCCACACACATCAGAAGCATCTAATCAGAGCTAATCAGAAGAAGGATTGGACTGTTGCTCACAGGCCCCAAATCTTCTCATTTTAGATGAAAGACAAGTTTGATTTCATTTGGAAGTCCAAGAGTGTAGAATATGTAACGGGGCACAGGATCCAAGCTGCCTGAGGTCCAGTGTGGATTTTCCGATGTCTGTTATGATTTGGGGAGCTGAGTTTTATTGTCCAAAATCAGCGCAACAGTCGACCAGGAAATGCCACATACCCCAGCGATATCAGCAAGCTGATACTCGCCGTCGGAAAACAAGCACTGATGCTCAGTATTTTAAAATAAATCCATATAACAGCTCAAGGCGAGATTAGAATGAGGTGCTTAAAGTCACCTTCATCAACATAACAATGTTTTAAACCTACTTTTGATGAGCTACAAGCAGCAGGCTGATTACATCACCATTAACCTGACTTAATTACCCAGCTGTTATCAGTGTTGTGGCAGAAAGGAATAATATTCTTAAAACAAGCTTAAAAATCCTAATTAATTACAGCAAGTTTTCATTCTGAGGCTTTGACTAAAATCAGCATTTCATATTATATAAATTAAAACTGTAATAATCAAGATTATTGATATATGCATTATATTGTTTGTATTTGTGTTCTGAAATAATATTTTTTTTAATTCCAGAATTTTGTCTAATACTATCAATTATTTTATGTAAGCTTATTGTACTGTGAGATACTTAAACCAAAGCAGAATAACACTGAAACTAATGTATTTCAGGAATTGAATTCAAACCATGAATTATTTGAAACACATAAAGTGGTGTTTTTCAAGCATTTAATTCTTCAAATTTCAGATTATAAGACACAAATGAGAAATTGGAATCTTGATTGTTTCTGATAAGTAGCCAAATAAAAATATGTTTAATGGAATAGTCAGTTTATGGAGTTGGTCCGGGGTGTTTTGGGTGTCTCTGTGTGCCCTAGCTGTATGTTTAGCTGTAGTAATTTTTAAACTAGGGGTTTTCAAATCATTTTCCTACATGCTGTGAATGAGTGAAGAGAGCAAGCGGGTGATAACTCCTCTTTTCTTTGTATCCAGGGAAACGGAGGGTGTTCCCAGCACAGCCATCCGAGAAATTTCCCTTCTTAAAGAACTCAGCCATCCAAATATTGTCAAGTAAGTTTTAGTAACTTTTTAGCAGAACTCATGTTCTGTTTGCCTTTTTAGATTTATAGCCAACCTCTTTTCTTATGCTCTTTTAGGCTGCGCGATGTGATTCACACCGAGAACAAACTTTACCTCGTTTTTGAGTTCCTCCATCAAGATCTGAAAAAGTTCATGGACTCCTCGTCGGTCACTGGCATACCGCTGCCTTTGGTAAAGGTAATTATAACTTCATGTTTATCTTATACTTTCCTCGTGGTGTGAATAATATTTTTGTGTGAGTTTGTTATGGTTGTCTCTCTGTTTTAGAGCTATCTCTTCCAGCTGCTGCAAGGCCTGGCCTTCTGCCACTCTCACAGAGTTCTGCACCGAGACCTGAAGCCCCAGAACCTCCTTATCAACGCCCAAGGAGAGATCAAGCTGGCAGATTTCGGCCTGGCAAGGGCCTTTGGCGTTCCCGTTCGCACTTACACACACGAGGTAAGATGGTGGTAGTCTTTGTTTTATTCTTTTCTTCTTACATCTAGCCACAAGTTTCTCCTAGTTCAAGCTCCCCGATAAAGTGTTGACCGTGTCAGAAAAAGCATAAAGATTTAAGAAGCTGTTTAGAAAGAAATATTTTTCTAGGGTATGTTGAGACACGGACTGCACAGTGGCGCAGTGGGTAGCGCTGTTGCCTTGCAGCAAGAAGGTCCTGGGTTCGATTCCCGGCCCGGGGTCTTTCTGCACGGAGTTTGCATGTTCTCCCTGTGCGTGCGTGGGTTCTCTCCGGGTTCTCCGGCTTCCTCCCACAGTCCAAAAACATGACTGTCAGGTTAATTGGCCTTCCCAAATTCTCCCTAGGTGTGAGTGTGTGTGTGCGTGGTTGTTTGTCCTGTTTGTCTCTCTGTGTTGCCCTGCGACAGACTGGCGACCTGTCCAGGGTGAACCCGCCTTTCGCCCGGAACGCAGCTGGAGATAGGCACCAGCAACTCCCGACCCAGTTAGGGAGAAGGGTGACGGAAAATGGATGGATGGATGGATGGATGGATGGATGGATGGATGGATGGATGGATGGATGGATGGATGGATGGATGGATGGATGGATGGATGGATGGATGGATGGATGGATGGATGGATGGATGGATGGAGAGACACATTTGCTATTCATTCAGCCTGCAGAAGAGTGAAAGCGTTTCAGCAGATAACAGGAAGGCCGAACAGAGCACAACAAAGTCGCTCTGATTTATTTTATTGAGATTTTTAACCTCCACAGTGAAACATGATGGATTTTGTAAATCAGAGAAGTAGAGTAAGTAGAGTATACATTCTCTAAGGGAATGTCTACGTTTTAGTTTTCACATTAATGGCTGGCACAGGATGCAAAAGACATGTTTTTTTTGTTGTTGTTTTTTTTTAATAAATTTAATTTGTGTGTTATTAAAGTAAAATCTTGTTTATGATGATAATAAACATCATCAGTCCTCTGGACTGGAGCATTTTTCTAACTACATGATATTTTTGTTGAGATTTTGCACATATTGTGCAGTATGTTAGTCTGTATTCTGTTTATATAATTGTTTTCTCTTCTTGTCAGTCTATTTGTTGTTATTGCCCGTCACATTACTGCTGCTGCATCTTCTTATGATGTTGCTCAGAAAGAAAAATCTAAAAAAAAAAAATAAAAAAAAAAGTTGTGTGAAACCTGAAAAATATCCCCATTATTCCATTCAGTGCATCTCTTAAGTCTTGGTCTCTTCCACATTTTCCAGGTTGTCACACTTTGGTACAGAGCACCAGAAATCCTCCTGGGCTGCAAATATTACTCCACGGCGGTGGACATCTGGAGCCTGGGGTGCATCTTTGCTGAAATGGTAACTTGAGTGTTTCCCACAATAAATATTCAACAAAGCAGGAGAGGTCTCTAATCGGCAGATGGTCGTCCTCAGGTCACCAGGAGGGCGTTGTTCCCCGGTGACTCGGAGATAGACCAGTTATTCAGAATCTTCCGTACGTTGGGAACGCCAGATGAAGCCGTGTGGCCTGGAGTCACATCGATGCCCGACTACAAGCCCTCCTTCCCTAAGTGGGCTCGGCAGGACTTAGCCAAGGTGGTGCCTCTTCTCGATGAGGACGGGAGAGAGCTGCTGGCAGTGAGAACACTTTCACTCGTTTAAAAACAGCAATGTTAGCCAGTGGCAGAAAGAGAAATACTGACACATGATGGACTTGTCTTTTCTTTAGGAAATGCTGACCTATGACCCAAACAAGAGGATTTCTGCCAAAAATGCACTTGTGCATCGGTTCTTCCGGGACGTCTCCATGCCAGTTCCTCATCTCAGACTGTGATTTGTGCAAAGCATCAGGCTGGTTGGAATCGGAGTTACGTCGAAGCAATAAGGATCGCCTGCCCTGCTTCAGGCCTGTGCCTGCAATGGACAGAGAACCTGGACACTACAGGAGGCGAAGAGTCCCTCCGTATCTAAACGCAGCCTTTATGTAGCCGGATGGAGGTGCTACTGTTATGGTTCCAACTGTTTACCCATCATTTCTCATTTTACTGTGCATGTTTATGCACAGCTGCCATATTTGATTTGTCGTTAATGATTCAAGGTGTTCTTTGATAACGTTCCGGCCAGAACAGTGACTGCTCTTGAGCTTTCCCATTTAAATGTAAGTAGCTTTTGGATGTTTTGAGTTTAGTTTGTTGATTAGAGTCAAATTAAATTGAGGAATTTGTGGGATTGTGCAAATAAAGAAATCTGCATTCTCTAACCTTGAGAGACAGAGAGAGAGAAAGAGAGAGAGATTCCTCTCAGCACAACAATCTGGTGCTGGATAAACACCGGGTCGCACCAGCTGCCCTCCGGCTCGACTTTTCTTTTCTTGCAGTTCCATGCAAACGATCTTGGAAGTGGTTTTAAAGCTCTTTGTTTGAGACTGAAGTTCTGATTCACGGTAGTTCACTGTCATTTTACAGAATTACACTTGGTGTTGCATTGTTCTTTAGATTTTATTCAAGCCTAATGCACAAATTTTATACATATTGTTTATATACGGCTGAAAAAATAAACTTGTTCAGATAACTGCTGGTTGTGTCGGAGACATTGGAGCTGTTAAATATGCATGTGATAAATCTGACAAATACAATAAGCTACATCTTGTTAAAACAAATTATTTTTACGTTCACTTTCATAAGCAGAAAAAAACTTAAGCAATTTTACTGACACTTTAAGGATATTAAAATAAAAGGTTTGCTATTCATCAAGTTTGTACAGTTAATGTACAAGATATTCTAATTAATAGTGCCTTCCTAAAGTATTAGCTCTTAAGATTGTTTAACTTTGTCACATTACAACTGCAAAAATAAAAATGTAAAAAGTGTGATCCTTTGTATTCATCCCACTTTGCTCTCATATCATTAAATTATATCCAATCAAATACTTTCTTTTGGAAATCACCGGAGTAGAAAGTGGGCTCCTCCATATTTGTAGTTTTATCTCAGTATAAATGCAGCTGTTAGTTGAAGGCACCAGAGGTTAGAGAACAGGCAGAGAAACAGCCAAGAGCTGCAGATACTCAACCTGCAGGTGTGAGGATCTGTCATGGCTTAAACAATTCAAGTTTGACCTCTGGAAGAGTGAGAGAAAGACCTAAAGAGTCTCAAAGTTTTCCACAAAGCATGTAGGAAATATAGAAAACATGGGGAAAATAATTTGCCCCAGTTAAATTAGTCTAAAATAAAATGCAAAACGCTCGTACATTTCTCACACCATCCACGTATGAGAACACAGCAGTGGCAGTATTGTGCTGCGGGGATGCTCAGTTTGGGATCAGAAAATGAAACGGCTGTAGTGAACCAGCAACTCGTCAGACTCTTGACCTTTGGGTTATGAAGACTGTGGATAAAATGTACCAAAAGTCACACCTAAGCTACATGCAGGTAGTTTCTCCAGACAGGAGACGTCATGAAGTTGATGAGCAATTAAGGCTTTTCTCCTAATCAGTCTCTAATTGTGTTCAACAGTTAATCCACTTTACTTCACATCATTTATGGACTTGTCGTTTTTAGTTTCTCTGTATGTGTATTCCAAATTTAGCGTTGATTCTGTGTCCAAAGCCTCATTTGAAATATCTTGACTGAGAAAAATGTTAAGGTCCTGTGTGTGCCTTAATATAGAGGGCAGATAGTTTGCTAAAGACATTACAATATGACATGCATTTCCTTCTAAATTGAATTTCCAGCCACTGGTGCCTTTGTCTAAACAGAGGAGATCAGCACCTCACATTTTGTCCTTTGTTCCTTCACGTAACTTCTGGCTTTGAGTGTCTTTAAAACCGAATGTTTAAGACTAAGAAAGGGTCCGGCACCTTCAAAGCCAAACGGCAAGTTCATTTAAAAATGCTCCACTGTGGTTTTTCTTCCAAGATCACCAAACAAGATAGGACGGTGGAGTGAGGAGTATTGTCCAGTGCCTCCACCACCATATGGCCGTGGCTCCTCCCAGGCAGCTAAGTAAAACATTCCAGCCCACCTCTGGGAGTCTGCTGGTTCCCTCACACTCTCTGACATCCAGTCAGGTTTTCACTGTAGCCCAAAGGTTCCTGAGCTGCAGCAAAAATGAGAGGATTCGTGCTGTTGCTTGCTTTGGTTTACTCTGCTACTGCTCAGCACCAAGCTCTTATTGACTACTTGGAACGGAGGCTCCTTGCAATTGAGGTAAGATTTTTTTTTTTTTCCTCTTCCTGCTGAGTCCGCAGTGCCAGAGTTTCTCCGCAGAGGAAAATTTCGGGAACTGATGCAATGGAATGCAGATGTGGGCAAAATCCTGGGGAAAATGTTGGGAATACAGATCAGTTGCACTGATGTGAACCGTGAGCTCCTTTTGTCTGAGCCTGCAGCTCTAACTGCAGACAATGTGATGACAAAAAAAATGAAGTTTCTATAAATTACATAATTCTGAACGAATAGATTTAGACCAATGAAGTTCTCAATGCATCCAGTTGTTCATCACAGTGAATGTGTGCAGGATCTAGTGCGATACGAAGGTTTTTGCAGATTTTGTTTCAAATAATAATATTTAAAAAATCAAACAAATGTACCTGATTAAAGACAGAAAAGCAGTCATCAAATTATGATTTAATTCAAGTAAAAAAAAGTATCCAAGACACTTGATTACATAATCTGATTCTTCTGGAAAGCAGAGTTCAGTTTCAAGTATCTACCTGTTGAACTAAGAAATCACTTGAGGAAGCTGTTCAGCTACTTTATCCAGATGCAAGAGCTTTAAAACCAAAGAGATTCATGAACACAGGAGAAATAAATCAGGCAGGAAAGAGTTAATCATCCACTTCTAAAGATTTAAGACTAACAAGCCTCATTTTGAGACCGACAAATGAAACAGTGGTGAACCCTCCAAGGAGTGGTCCGCCTATTAAAATTACTACAGAAGTACATTGTTGACTCATCCAGGAGGTCTAAAATAGAAACAGATCAACGTCCTAAACTCTGAAGGCATCGCTTGGCTCAGTTAATGTCAGTGTTCACGATTTAACTGTGAGAAAGCTGCTATTCAAAAAGGAAACATCTCACACTGCAAACTCACTTAACTAAAGGGGAACTTTTTGGAAGGTGTGTGTGTGGTGTGTGTGCGTGTGTGTGGGTGTGTGTGCGCGTGTGTATGTGCGTGTGTGTGGTGTGTGTGCGTGCGTTGTATATCTAACCCAGTAATTTCCGGTAAGTCAAACATGATGGACTTTTGTTGCCTGCTGTAATTGATTGAGTTTTTCTCTCTCCCAGAAAACTCTCAAAAGTTCGTGACCTTAAGCTCATCCTCAGGTCTGAGTGATAAGGAGTTTTTGGAGTGGCCTAGTCAAAGTCTGGACTTGAAGCTAACTCAGATGCTTTGTCCTGACTCTGAACAGGTTGTGCTTATCCTCCGAAGTGGCTGAATTAAAACGATTTCGCAAAGAAGGACGAGACAAAATTTGTCCTCCGTTCCCATACAGCAGATTCTGTCGTTGTTGGGAAAAACGACGGGTCACAACATATTTTACAGAATATCTGCAACAAAGAGATCTCAGACCATTTTCCTGGAAGACAGACAGACAGGGTGGGTGCTTGCTGTGTGTGGGTCCTTCCTGATTAAAGGATGCCTCTAAGGCCACGGAAAATTGTGGGCTTGAGTAATTTATAGCAAATCCTTATTTTAGTTGCAGTATAAAATAAACATCTCGAGAGGTCGTGGTCAGAAGCTGCTCTAATCAGCTTTGTTTACAACAGGACAGAATCTCTCTGTGGCAAGAGCAGACCACACGCTATGCCTCCGAGCTGCGGGAGCTGAAGCAGCAGATGGTTTCTCAGCTGGAGAGTCTTGACAAAGAGAAAGAAACCCTCCGGACGACTCTGGACGGAGTGGGGACGAGGGTGGACCGGGTCGAACGGGAACTGGACTACCTGGAGACACAGAACGGGGCCCAGCCGTGCGTGGACGTGGACGACAAGCTGATAGAGCAGCAGGTGACTCTGGTTAAGGAGAAGCAGAAGGCCAAATACTTCAAACTCACAGGTGAGATGTGCTGGTATAGAGAACCGAACTCCTGATAAACTGGGAAAGCTGAATGCTTTTTTTCCCATCAAACTTCAGATAAAAAAAATGCAATTCTGACATCATGGCATTTGATTTGATGCACTTGTCATTGGTTTTGCTTCATTAACAATGTGACTAAATATTGGGGCTTTTATGTTGAAAAGTATTTGTGAACTTTGTTCTTGGTTGAGGCCAATGAGAAAAACAATTTTATTCTACTATTACTAATAATAAGTCTGTTATTACAAAGAGCATTTGCTGTTTTATTTTGTTTTTTTTTTTTAAATCCTATCCTATAAGCTAATCCTCTTGAAATGATTAAAGGTCAAACTTATTTGGAACATGGAGGGCTCTTATTTTGAAGAGTAACCTTGAGCTCTTTTGCTGTTGGCCCAAACGGCCGGGTGCCTGGTTGCCATGGTGACTCCTGGTTCTGACCAGCAGGTGTGTGAGTGAGAAACCAGCGCCTCACTTTCTCCCATGTCACATGAAGCAATGGATTTTCAGATTTTCATTCTGTGTTTTTGCAGAAGCTTTGATGATAGAAATTATCTTTCGAAATCCAAAATTTAACGTAAAATTAATCCACATTATATTAGAGAGTTTGGAGAAAGTTTGACAGAAATTTCTAATAATAAAACCAACAAATTTAACTGTATATATAGATAGAAATATGTGATTATTGGGTGAATTAAACACTTTTTAGGGATGTCCGGAGCACAATAGAATAAAAAACACAAACAAATTACGATAACGCAGAATTGCCTGGATGATACTTTGGTGATGATATACAGTCATTTGAGTATATGTGTGGTAGCAGGAAGTGTTTGTTGGCTTCTCTTTTTAAAGTTGTTGATGTGTTGGTTACGGGTGAGTTTATTGTAACAATAAAGTCCATAGTAAAGCTGTTTGAATGGCAGAGGGCCAGTGATAATTTCCTTTGTTTTGCTGGTATTAAGGTTGAGATAAGTGGATTTAAACCATGTTGTGATTGACAACGTTACTGGAGTATTTGAGGAATAAGATGGTTGATGAAGGACTAATATAGCTGTTTGTGCAGTGTGTATAAAGAAAGGTGCTTAGTACACACCCTTGTGGTGCTCCAGTGCCGGTGGAAAGCACTGCTGAAATGGTTGTGTCCACCTGCAAAGCTTGTGGTCTATTGGTCGGAAAGTTATGGGTGATATTACTGAGGCATGTTGAAATGTTGACTTGATGTCCCTTTTCAACACCCATCTTCCTGTGGATGGTGTTGAAAGTAAAAGAGAAGTCCACAAAGACGATCCTGACAAAGATTCCTGGTTCATTGAAGAGCTACAGGAAGGCAGGACACCAAAACGACGACGACTTTTTACAGCGTTTAAAAAAGTGAAAGTGTTAGAAAATGATAACTAATTGTGTAAAGGCTGTCCCTCATGTCTTTTACAGACTGCAGTGATATGATCTCCAGCATTAAAGCCATGAAGATCCTGAAGCGGGTTGGAGGGCCCAAGGGGATGTGGACCAAAGACACAGGCGGAGCCTCTGGGAAGGTCTACATCTTCAATGGGACAGCTGAGGACACCATCAACGAGTTTGCCACCGTTCAAGACTTCACTCGCTCGCCGGGCTTTTCTCTGTCCACCGACCTGAAGATCCCCTCGTCCTGGAAGGGAACCGGACATGTGGTCTACAACAACCACGTGTATTACGTAAATCAGGAAGAGGAGATAAGGGTGGTCAAATTCGACACTAAAAATAAGTCCATCACGGACAGCGTGGTCTTTCCAGTGCAGGATCATGTTCCTGTGTACGGCCTGAACCCTGAGACGGTGATGGACCTGGCCGTGGACGAGGAGGGCCTGTGGGCCATCTACGCCACGAGGCAAAACGAGAGGCACATCTCCATGGCTAAGATGGACAGCAACTCCCTGGACGTCGAGCAGATGTGGGACACGAACTGCCCAAGGGAGAACGCAGAGACAGCCTTCATCATCTGCGGCACCCTGTACGTGGTGTATAACACCAAGCAGCCTGGCCGCTCGCGGGTGCAGTGTGTGTTTGACGTGAATGACCTGGTGACTAACGAGGAGGCGCCTCTGGTTTACTTTCCAAAGCGCTACGGCTTCCATGCCAGCCTGAAGTACAATCCTCAGGAGCATCTGCTCTACGCCTGGGATGACGGCTACCAAATCCTCTACAAGCTTTCCATGAAGAAGAAACTGGAAATCTGAGCCGAGTGAAGTAACCCGGTACCTTCAAAAGGGTTCATGCAAGTCATATCTGACCAAAGATCGTTGATTATGTCAAATATTTGCAGCGTTGTTTGCATTTTTAGGTTATCTGGAGTGAATTTTGTAATCTGTAAAAATCCGCATATTATTGTCAATAGTGTTACTTGACGAACCGTTTTCAGGCTCTGACAAATCTTTGACTGAGATGCAGCACACAACTCAAGCTTTGTTGAGCTTTCACAATAAACACCTCCCACATTATGTGCATTGCTATCATTTTGTATGCATTTGTATGTAAATGCAGATAATTTGGGAATTTCTACCTAAACTCTTCGAGCAATTTATTTTTAGAAAAAGAGGTAGTTTGTGGATGACGGCGGTGTTAGCTTTAGATGATTATTAAACCAATTCTCAGTAGTTTTAACCCGTAATAAGAAAAATGTGCAATACTCATCACCGACTTCAATACATCTTTCCTAAATATGATTCCCAAAGTGATCAAATAAATTTTTCATTCATAACTTTATTAAATTAGTACAAACCACTGACTGTTAACAGACAGTTTTCTTTAATTGCAAAGGAAACATGTAGCTTTAACTCCATCAGCCGTTAATTATTAGCAATTTTCTGGTTGTCGATTAATTCAATTGAATGTCGTGTCTTGACTATAAGATCGTCAGACGTGTTGCTATATAGTTAATGTCAGAATATTTGTGAGGACATGCTAGCAGGCTAGCACTGGTTCAGAAAAGTGAACACCACCCTCTTAAAACACTTGTTATTTTGGATGTAAAAACATCAGACCCTGATAAATCAACACTTTTTTGCTAAAAAAACTGAAAGGTGCAGGAAGCTATTTGCATACACATACACACTTTGATACACCTTTTTGATTTAATCTTCATGCACCATCCGCACTAAGACGTATTTAACCTCTGTCTAATGTCTCCAAACCCATCAGATGGTGAAAACAGTCGTCTCCAGGTAAACGTTCAGGTTTTCTGTCAGATTTTACCGGGAATTCTTTCATGACTGCTTCACACCGTGGATTTTTCTCTTCTGAATGCATCATGTTTCAAACCATCTTCATTTTCAGTTTTCCAGCAGACTTGTGAAGGTTTGGGTCAAAACTGACTGGTAATCAGGACTGTCCACAACTTTATCCCACTTCACAAAAGCTTCATTTCCTCTGATAAATAAAAATAACCCCCTTAGCATGATGCAGCCACCCCCATGTTTCACTGTAAGTATAATGTTTTTTTCAATGATGTGCAGTGTTTCTGTTCTGCTATACTAAAACACAAAACCTGGATGTTTTTGTTGCTGTCTTCTTAACTTTTCATCAATTTTGAAATTCTTACGTCTTTAATCATGTGACATGATGTACATATTTTTTAAATTCTGTTCTCAAGGTGAATACCCTTATGTTATACATCATTTTAATCCTTCGTAATCTTTCTGCATGCTATTTAATTAGCTTAAAAATGCAATTGTCAGAAAATGCTTACCACAGCTGGGACTGTGTTCATGTTTGATCAGATTTACTATATTTTATACTAAGAATGTAACCTCGGGTAAACTGATGTTTAAAACTGAATCAAAAGATAGTTTAACAATCTGCACACTTATGGAACCGAGTGATGTTGATTTCTAATATGTTCCTCCTGATAGACTTTATTGTTTTCCAGATAATTATCTAGGATAAATATATCATATTTGGAAAAGGAATTCAAATGATTTACTAATGTCTAAATTTGAATAAAATTATAAACATTTTTATTTCTCTGCGTATGTTGAGTTTTTCCAGCTATGTCGGTAATGTATTTTGAGATACGAACACATTTAGATCAACTGTATTTTGATCTAAATGTGGAAAGATTACAAGCTAATTTGACAATTTGACAAATTAGGCTGTTTGTTTACAGGTCTGCTGGTTCAGCTGGTGATTCAGATATTTTCTTGTTTTATGTACCAAAATTATGAAAAGCTCAAATCATAAACACAGAATCATCGTTGCTAAAACAAATAACTAAAATTAAAATAATAAACCCTGAGAAATATCTATAAAACTTAACTCAAAACCAGACTGAATCAAAGACTTTAATTTACTTGTAATGCCGTTGAAAATCTCAGCTGCTCTCAGTAAAGCAGACTCAACAGCTGAAGGAGGAAAAGAAAATAGATGTTCAAAACAGGCTCTGATCTTCTCTGTAATTACAGGCTCACAATCCCAAACAAGAGCCAGGTCATATCACCAAACAATCATTTTCCAAAAGGTTTCATTTACTCTGTTGTCCTTGTGTTCTTGTGTGCATGGAGCATCAACACACGTGCTGCTTACAGGATCCGGGATGTTTTAAATATATTGTGCGGCTTCCAGGTTAGATCCATAAAAGGAGATGCAGCAGCTTTTATTCTGCCGTAGCGAGGGGAGGTGAAGGATGAACACCACAAAAGGTTGTTGTTCATGAAACCAAACACCGACCACGCCCCGTGTTTCAGAGGTGGTGACTGGATTTTGCAAAGCAAAGCAGGCTTCTTGTCATGACACTTGAACACAAAAGAATTACTTTGCATGTTTCTGTGAAGTGAACCAATGCAATCCATTTGAGTGCAAACGCTGTTTCGATGCTGTTTTTTTTTTTTTTTTTTTGGTTATTGCACAAATACTTTTTTTTTTTTCTGCTAATCCGTTTTCCAGAAAAAATTGAAACAGACTTTTGACTATCAGCCGCACCCAGAAAATTCACCCCAGTCCATTCAGCTGTACAGCTGCAGAACAGGAAGTTGCATTCTTGGTGTGTAGCGTAAATAAATGCACCAAAGAGCTGGGAAACTGGTTTATATCACATGTAACAGAGGAGACATGTCTCAGTACACAATACAAAAATCACAGACATTTATTCCGCTTCTCCAGTTCTACGCTCCGTATGCAAACAATGCTGACAAATGCGTAGAGATAACATCAAGGTGCTATGTTTTTTTTTTAATATATAACAATAAATTCTATAAATAAATTCATGTCCTTGCTGCTTATCTTTATCGTCCTCTACTTGCCCTCTATTTCAGGCCCGCAGCTTTTAGGGTCTCACATCATTAGAGTTAGAAAACACACACACACAAAAAAAAAAAACCCAACTCAGTTAGCTCCAGTGGGTTGCTATAGCAACCAGTAACTGCCACTTCATGGGGAATAATAAAAGGCTGGTGAACCACCACTGTGAACTGTACGTATGCAGAGCCGTGATGAGCGTGGGTTGCTCTCGTTTCCCCAATATCCAGGATGAACACAAAATGTCTCTTAACTTTCGTATCACTTTGCATCCAGAAATGATCCCCCTCCCCAACTTATTTCCAAGACCGACTCATTGTCCCTCAGTGTTAACGACAACATCTTTATATTTGAATAACCATCTAATGCAAAAACAAAAGTGGTATAGCGGTTCGTAAGGCGGCATTCTAATGAACCAATGTGAAAATGTTGAATCTAAAGTTGCTTTAAGTAAGAAGAATAAATATCCTTTGGATATAGACTCATTAAACAAAAATTTCTCAGACCTAAAATTATACCAATACCTTAACGCTGAAGCCAAAGGGGAGACATGTTTTACTTATCCCTTTATAGAGTGGAAGAAAGCTAGCACAGGTTATGGTGTGTGTACTATTGTTGTCCAAGCAGGTCGTCAACAGCCAGGCCAGCACAATCACACCCAACATGAAAGTCATGTTGGGTGTGATTGTGCTGTTGATAATAACCTTGGATCCATCCACGCTGATAATGCGATAGCTGTTGCCTGTGCTGTCGTAAAAATAAGAGACGGTGACGGCCTGCTTGCTGGCAGGAACCCAGTTCTTCTTGGTGCTATTTGGAACACATGGGCCCTGGTGGTGTAGATCGGCTGCTCCCCCATTGCAGCGGGCTTGTTAGCATAAAGTTCAGGCAATAAGTACATCCTTCCTCTTAAAGTGTTTTTTTTTTTTCTTTTGCTTTCCAGAGAGTCAGTACAAAACACCTGCTGACATCTACAGATCATATGAACTGCTTTCACCAAACAATCCTTCCTTCTACATGTTTTTCTATGCTAATTGCTAATTACATTCAGCTGCAGGACTTTGTGTCACGGTGTTTCCAGAAAGCTTCGGTCCTTCTCACTCGGCTGCTTTTTGTGTTTCAAACCTTCCTTGTCACTCAACACTCAACACACACTGTCGACACGAAATGGGTCCTTTACCTTATCTTTCTTTCATTTGCCTAGCAGGATCTAAATATTCCATTTACATAAACATACAAACCCACTTCCAAATGACCCGTTTGCTGTGGTTGTGTGTAAGCCTCAGTGTCCTGCAAAAGTGCTTATTTTTCCACAGTTTGTTGCATTTCAGCCACGTCCTTCAATGTTTTTTATTGGGATTTTATGTGATTTGAGTGGGCTGGTCTAACATCATTATATGTTTTGATCAAAGCCATTTTATCACAGCTTTGAATGCAGCCTTAAGGTTATTATCCTGTTCAAAGACGAGTCTCTGAACTAGACCCAAGACTCTTGGAGCCTGGGTCAGGTTTCCTCCCAGTATTGGCCTGTATTTAGGTCAGTCATATTCCCATTAATATCCATCCATCCATCCATTTTCTGTCACCCTTCTCCCTAACGGGGTCGGGAGTTGCTGGTGCCTATCTCCAGCTGCGTTCCGGGTGAGAGGCGGGGTTCACCCTGGACAGGTTGCCAGTCTGTCGCAGTTCCCATTAATATGTTTATGATTATTGTTTTCTAACTAAATGCAGTAAATGTGGTTCTCATGGTTCGAAGAGACATAGTGTAGTTAATAAGTACTACTATGGGTGCCTTTGAGTATGAGTCAGTGCTTTTTCCTGTCCAGCACATTTGCCTACAGGAGCTCGTATCTCTCTCTGTGATTGGGCAGAGCGCCATGATGGGCCCAAAAATGCAAAAGTAGGCAAATCTATCACAAGAAATGTATGAGTGACAACTGTGGCTCTCTTGTGATCAGACAGGAACTCATCCCCTAGATGATCAGATGAAGACACGACAATCTCCTCTTCATTCAAGTTTTCACGGCACGTAGTGTTTGTTGACTTCCAGCATCAAAAACTGCGAATGAGAAATTGTATGTTAAATAATTTTGCTTCTGTTCTTTTCTCCTTTTTTTTTTTTTCTCCAGAAAAGCAAAGCTGAGCGCTGAAGCAACATGGAGTACACCTTCAGAGCAGTAACTCGCACCCCAGGGATTATAATCTGGAGGGTTGAGGTGATTGGATTTTATTTCACGTTTTATTAGAGAGGTAGATTTAGTGAAGAACCCAAAAGTAAAAGTTTTAACTTCTCTCTATGCAACAGAAAATGGAGCTGGTTCAAGTTCCTGAGAAGTCCTTTGGGAACTTTTTTGAGGGTGACTGCTACGTCCTTCTGTTTGTAAGTCTCAGACGGAGAATCATTCCTCATTTAAGCATAAAAGTTATCAAAAGTTTTTACTGCTAAACTGGCTGCATCATCCTTCGAGCCATTCCTTCTCCATCTGTGCTGACGCACACACAGACTCTGCACTTTTGTCTTTCTCCAGACGCAGAAGCTGAACAGCGCTTTAAGTTACAACATCCACTTCTGGATCGGCTCAGAGTCCAGCCAGGATGAACAGGGTGCAGCTGCAGTTTACACCATACAGCTGGATGATTTCTTAGGCTCCTCTCCAATTCAGTACAGAGAGGTTCAGCACAACGAGTCGGATACGTTCAAAGGATACTTCAAAAGTGGAATAATGTGAGTGAAAGATGTTTGTACAGTGAGCCTTCAAGTGAAGTACACTGTAAATTGCATTTTTCTGCTTTGTTTAGCTATAAGAAAGGGGGCGTTGCGAGCGGCATGAGGCAAACTGAAACCAATGCGTATGACATTCAGAGACTGCTTCATGTGAAAGGAAAGAAAAGAATAATTGCCAAGGAGGTGAGCCATGTTTTCCAGTCGCACAGATGCGAAAATATTCCAATCCCCTGAAACTTTTTCCCACATTTTATCACATTAGAGCCTTAGACCTTAGGGATGTTATGTAACGGATCATCACAAAGTCATATTTTTCTTAATGCGGCATGCGTGAAGAAAACCTGTTAGATGGGACGCGTTTAGCCTCATCGACAGCTTCCCTGTCTCTGTTAAAACTACAAGCATCGTCACAGCACAAAGTTCCCACCCTTATGCTTCACTCCGCAGTTAATTTGTTTAAGATAATGTGTAAAGTTAAACTCCCTCAACACACAGTCCTTTGCATCTGGGCCAAAAGGTTAAATTCAGGTCTCATCTGACCAGAATAGCTTTTCCTCCAAGTTTCCTGCATGTGGGAAAGTATTTATAGCTTTTTTTCCACAGGACCTTTTTTTTTTTTGCCACTCTTCCACGAGGGCCAAATTTGTGAACGGTGCTGTAATTTCTGCTTCCCGCTGGTCTGTCGCACACAATTCCAACACAGTACGTTGAATCATGTGTTTGAAAAATGTGGAAAAAAATCAAGGGCTATCAACACTAATGTAAGAGTTATTTCATGCAAAAACAGTAATTTCATTATTTTCTTTGTGCGTTAGGTGGAGATGAGCTGGAAGAGCTTCAACCTTGGAGATGTGTTTTTGTTGGACCTTGGTAAGACCATCGTCCAGTGGAACGGTCCAAAGAGCAACACGCAGGAAAGGCTGAAGGTGAGGCTTTCTGACTGAATAAGTCCCGACATCAGACATACTGGACTCATAAATATATTGCAAACCAGATATACCATGAATGCAGTTCATTGAGAGACAAACCCACACCCTATTTTATAATCATTGCCCCACTAACTAAACACCGATCGCATCTCCAATTCATTCTAATAGGTACTGCAAAAATTTGCATCGCTGCATGGTTGCACATCCACATCAGTCTCTTTCCAGGCAATGCAGCTAAATTACATTAAGAGACGTGTCAAACTGCACAGCTAAGGACTTCTGTTTTCTAATGCAGGGAAACTTGGGGGTTGTGCAAATTCTTCCCATCTTTACAGCCAGAACTCCAAAATACAGATAAATGCAAACAGCGAGTTGCTTTTATTCATTTTAGTACCAGGATGCTGACCGGGAATGCAAAACAGGCAGGAAAGAAAAATGAATGCAACATAATCATTTAGTTATTTAGTTTGAGCCATAAGTTTGTCTTTTGCATTTTCTTCCTGGTGTTTTGATATTTGGTGACAAACACCAGGACTGTGGGGTATAGAAAAATGTTAAAAGGGGCAGCATTATGTATATTTGAGGCATTTCATAACATAATCAAGTAGCTGTGTTGCCTTTGGTTGTTATAAAAATGCCATATATTAAACATTTAGCAAATTAACACCTTGAAATTGGGTTACTGTCTCTTTAAGAAATTCCTACTCCGACTCTCCACCTTCAGTTGTCATGACAATACTTTTATTCATGCCGTTAACTGGTTAAGTAATTTTGAAGTAATTTGCAGGATGAACTCAGATGTGCAGCTCAACAAGGTGTTTGCTAATTGCTGCTGCTAGTCTGATGGAGCAGCATCAGACTAGCAGCTCCAATATAGGCTGCAGTTTTATGGAAATGATGGCGCTTTGTGAGACCAAGAGCTTAGGTGTCTCCAAATGGCTACCAAGAGAGGTTGAAGGATTTCTCAACCATGCATGAAAGAATCAGACCTTGTAATATGCAATATAAAGCTCAAAGAAGTCAGATTTACCCGATTTCCTCTCTTTAATAGATCCTGATATTGATTTGAGCCATCCAGCTGCATCACATCAAAGACACGATATTTGTTGTATCTTCACTTTCTCAGGGCATGTTGCTGGCCAAAGACATCCGGGACAGAGAGAGGGGAGGCCGGGCGGAGATCAGAGTGATCGAGGGCGACGATGAGAGCAGGTCTCCTCAGAACATGGAGGTCATCAAGAGCGTTCTGGGCGACAGACCCTCCGACCTGCCGGACGGGACGCCTGATGAAACTGCTGACCAGGAAACGAAGGGAAAGCTCACGCTCTACCGGTGAGCTGCTCTCCGTCTCTGATTTTATTTGTGCTCAAACCCTTTTTGGTTATTATTTATGTGTTCGTCCCTCTGATTTCAGAGTGTCAGATGCAGACGGTCAGATGAAAGTAGCGGAGATCGCCACAAACCCTCTGGTTCAGGATCTGCTCACCCATGACGTGAGTCAATACAACCCCAATCCAATGGATTACTCAAGCATGAAGTTTTGGTTAAGTGTTTCTGTGAGCAGCCCGAGCAAATGTGCCATGTTCATCGTAGGTGGGCCATAAGAGATAGTATATATAAGGTTTATAATGCAAACACAAAACAATACAAAAGCAAAACAATCACTGAGACTCAGATCTTCAGATCAGCACCCCTACATTTAAAAACTACATTGGAAACATCTTTCAAATGACTCTTTGCTGAATCATCAGCTAATGAATTGGTTTCTGTCTGATTATCGTTCTAAAATCTGAACCTTGAATCTGTCTATCTGATTTCACCATCTGTTTCCTGCTTGCCTACAGATCTGTCCCAGTTATTTACATACTTCCATGTTGCTGGAAATAATAATCGTCATCATCTGAATGTCCTGCAGGATTGTTTCATCCTGGATCAGGGAGGCAGTAAGATCTTCATCTGGAAAGGGAAGAAGGCAAACAAAGCTGAGAGACAGGCTGCCATGTCCAGAGCTTTGGTGAGTGACATCACATCGTCAGCCTGGGATTAGATTATCCTCCATTTTGTTCCCAGTGTTCTGTTTGACATCCTGTTGCAGGACTTCATCAAAGCGAAAAGCTACCCGTTGACCACCAACGTGGAGTCGGTGAACGACGGGGCGGAGTCCGCTCTCTTCAAGCAGCTCTTCCAGAAGTGGACGGTGAAAGACCAGACGCAAGGCCTCGGAAAGGCAAACACCAGGGGCAAAATTGGTATTTTAACAAGAGGGGGAAATAATGTGGAATGAAGAAAGAGACACAAGCTTTTGTCGGATATCAGTCAGTTATTGGAGTGATTTTTCTGTTGTTTGTTTAAGCTCACATCACACAAGAGAAATTCGATGCCTCCCTGATGCACTCGATGCCGGAGGTCGCTGCTCAGGAGCGAATGGTGGACAATGGTGGAGGTCAGATTGAAGTAAGGCGTTTCTCTGACTAAACACCAGAATACAAAAGCTGTTTCCCCAATTCCCTCAGACAGATGTTCAAATCAGAATCATGTGACAAAATATACATTTTTAACTGAGGACCAGTTTATAATTCATCTTCAGAACATCATGTACATGCATCAGTAGCTTTGATACGCTCCAAAGGCACAATGTAATGCCAGAGATTGAAATTCAATTAAAATTTGTCATTATAGCGATGAGGTAGCACTCACTTGTATTCAACTTTTTTTTTTGCTTATGTACATCCGATTCTCCTGAGTGGAGGAACTTTCAGAGTGATCGAAAGTTCACTTGGATCTCACTCAACGCAGAGTGAGATCCAGGATCTCACTCTGCGTTGTATTTCTTTCACCTCTGACCTCTTCAGGTGTGGCGCGTGGAGGACCTGGAGCTCGCCCCGGTCGACCCCAAGGGGTACGGATACTTTTACGGAGGAGACTGCTACCTGATCCTGTACACTTACTTAGTCAACAACAGAAAGTGTTATCTGCTGTACATCTGGCAGGTAAGAGCGTGATAACCTGCCTTCAGGATGCGGAAGCATGAAGCCGCTTCGCAGTGGTTTATGTTTCGCGTTTTCAAGGGGCGCCATGCCACGCAGGACGAGCTGGCCGCTTCGGCGTTTCAGGCTGTGAACCTGGACCAGAAGTACAACGACGAGCCAGTTCAAGTGAGAGTGACCATGGGAAAGGAACCGAGGCACTTCATGGCCATGTTCAAAGGGAAAATGGTCATCTTTGAGGTGAGACGGCCGCACCGGCCACTTTAATATTGCACTGGTTAAGCGTTGAGCCGATGCTGCTTTGAATTTAATCCAGTCAGATGAAACCATTTGTGAGCAAAATCCATTTATTCCAGGTTTACAGTGTAAACAATGACTTGGCCACAGCGCTCAAAAACTTGTATGCCCTTCCAGGCTCAACACCTGTCAACAACCTGTCACCTGTTGGCTCTGATACTGGAGGCCACAGCCCCACCTAGTGACCAAAAACCAAAACATACACATATTTGGCTCCTATGATGGCATTTTTAGTGCTGTGATAAAATCTACTGACTACCAATCATAACGCTCATTGCTTTTCTTTTCTTCCAGGGAGGCACATCCAGAAATGGGAATTCGGATCCCGAGCCTCCAGTGAGGCTATTCCAAGTTCGTGGTTTTGACCCGTCCAACACGAAAACCATCGAGGTTCCGGCCCTGGCCACCTCTCTGAACTCCAACGACGTGTTTCTGCTGAAGAGCCAAACAGGAATCTACCTGTGGTGCGGGAAGGTGAGAGAGATGCGGCGGCGGTTCGGCTGACTGAGGAAGCCAAGAGTCTCACCAGAGTTTCTTTTGGTGTTTTCAGGGCTCAAGCGGAGACGAGAGAGCCATGGCGAAGGAGGTGAGCTCGGTGGTCGGCCTCGGCTCAGAGGGAGGTTTTGAAGAGATTGTGGCCGAGGGTCAAGAACCTGCTGAGTTCTGGGAGCTGCTGGGGGGCAAAGCTCCTTATGCAAACGACAAAAGGTAAAAATGAGACAAATGTTGGATGTGCTTCCATTAGGAGGAGCATATCTGAAGCTCTTCAGTTAAGTTTACAGCTGGGGGATGGAACTTTTATTAAAAATGTTCTGTTTTGTTACATATTTGTTGAAGCTTTCACCACATACAGACATCAGGTAGGTAAGCAGAGAAAAATCTACCTCCTGCACCTCCACCCTGAGCTGTTATTGCCATCTGAAGAAATGCACAAATTCCAACCAAAAACAGCCAATTAGAGCCAAGAAGAAGGTTTTGGCATTGTTAATCAAGCTCATGTACATGCTGCTCAATGTTCTAATAGAGAAACAACTTACCTTAGAAAAGCCTTTTATCCATCGTCATTGGTGGTGATGCCGGCTGCCCTGAACAGCCATGACAGCCTCTGTTGATGGGCGAGCAACATACACAAGCATGATTGACAGCACTAGGACCCTCCTCTTGCGTCTGATTGGTTGTTTCTGATCAAGAAGCAACACTGACAGAACAGGAAAAAGGCAGTTTGATTTTTTTTTTTCCCACAGATCCTCCTGTACTGTCAAAAAAAAGGCTATTTCAAGATATATGTAGGATTCATAGTTTTTGTAAAAGTTACATATTGTAAGCGTTGCTTTTCTGCAGATTACAGCAGGTGGTTTTAGACCATGAGCCACGCCTGTTCGAGTGCTCCAACAAAACGGGGCGCTTCATCGTCAGTGAGGTGGCTCAGTTCACACAGGACGACCTCAGCCAGGACGACGTCATGCTGCTGGACACCTGGGACCAGGTGGGACGCAGGACGTCTAACGAACAAGCCGTCCACTCCACCGACCTCTGTTGACCTGAATTTCCTCTTTTCCCGTAGCTGTTTCTGTGGATTGGCAAAGAAGCGAACGAGGTGGAGCGTAAAGAAGCCGTGGCGACGAGCCAGGAGTATCTGCGGACTCACCCTGGAGACAGAGACCCGGACACGCCCATCGTCCTGATCAAGCAGGGCTTCGAGCCGCCCACCTTCACCGGATGGTTCGGTGCCTGGGATCCCTCGAAGTGGAGCGTGAGTCTCTCACATGCAGCCCGACTACAATAAAAAAAAAAAAAAAGAAACTGGAAACATAAATATATAAATCTATAAAAATCTTCTTCTGTATCTTAGGAAGGGAAGAGCTATGAAGAGCTGAAGAAAGAGCTGGGAGAAGACCTGACACCTATTGTTCTACAAACTGTACGTTAATCCATTTCTCTAAAACCTTCTGTGCAACAGAGAAGTAGCAGCTGCATTTATGACAATAGTTAAACTGAATGAGCAGCGAAAACGAGAACATCTCTTTTTTTAAGTTCATTACGCATTCCTTATAATAAAAATACTAATGATTTGTTTTTAATTGCCAACATTCAATATATTTGGACAAGGCTGACATTTAGTCGTCTTTATCTAGACCTGAATGTATTGATTATATGGCAAAATATATTGGTTATATGGCAACCAGCAATCGTACTTATATTTCTTGAGCTCTTGCTCGTTTTGTGATAATTGTAGAAGAAGGCGTCCTGATTAGATCTTTTTGGCCTACATGTTAATTTAGGCATTTTGTGAGAAAATGACACTGCTCTTCACCCTGAAATACGGTAGTGGCAGCATCATGCTATGCAGGGACAAGAACAGAATTGATCGGATAATTTATAGGCGTAGGCTCACTTTCTAGCAGGACACTGACAACAACAAACTGAGCCAGAGCTACAATGGCACCGTTTCGATTAAAATGTATGCAGGTGTTAGAATGGCCTAGTCAAACTTAAAAAGAGCAGTTCACAGATGTTTTTTCATTCGTTCTGGCTGAGCTTGAGCGGAGAAGCAAAACCCAAACTGACAGGAAACGCAGCTTGCAGCTGTGAAAAGCTGACAGACTCACTCCTTGTGACGGCAGCATTTTTACGCGCTGCGATAAAATCCCACTGAAGTTTGTGGCTGCAAGGTGATGAAATGAGGAAAAAGTCCAGCAGAAGGGAAGCTCAGCAAGCTGCCAGACGCATGAGTCAAGATTAAACAGCAATTCATCTTCCTTTCTGCTGCACAGGAGAAAGAAAATGCATTTCCCTGATGATGTGAGCTAATCATGATTCACAGTCTGAGCACGCTGTTATTTTCCAGGAGGAAAACGCTGAGGCGGAGAAAACCTTTCAGCCTTTCCCACCCGACATGTTGGTTAACAAGCAACCTGACGAGCTGCCTGAAGGTGTGGACCCGTCCGAGAAAGAGGTGCGTGAGTTCGCTGGTGCTTCTCGGCCGGTAAAGTTTAGTGGAGGAAAACAACCAGGCGCAACATGCTGCTAAAACAGCTTCACTCTCCTCCTATTATGAATCCCTCTGAATTAACTCTGGATCATATTCAACACTTTTTGCTTTGGAGTTTTACTCATGCTCAGCATTTGCTGTTTCTTCAAAGAGCAGACCTTTAACGGCCAGTTTTGTTTTTGTCTTGTTTTGTTTTTTTAGAAGCACCTGTCTGACGCCGACTTCAGCAGCGTATTTGGTTTGAGCAAAGACGACTTTGTGAGCCTTCCTCAGTGGAGGCAGCTGAACCTGAAGAAAGAGAAAGGCTTGTTTTGATCAAAGCCTTTGTGTTCAAGAGGTTTTCTACCCCTTATTTCAATTTAGAAATCAGATTTTATTTTATTTTCATGGTGAATCGTTTTTACTATATTTCAATCCTGCTTTTTTAATGAAAGACTATTGCTAAATGTTGTGTTCTCTGAATGCAGTTTGCTCTATAATTATTGGCACCCTTGTTTAAAAATGTGCAGCATTTCTATCAGCTGTGGATATTCCCCCTCCCCTCCTGACTGTTTGGTGGCAAAATTAACAGTTAAAACTTTTTATTGGTTTTATTTGTCATTTTCTGACGCTATCAAAATTAAGATAAGTCAGATAAATGTGATTCTTTTGTTGGGAAATGCTTAGAAGTCTAATATAACTTTTTATCTTTAGAAAATAAAGTGATATAATCACAGCTAAACATCTAAATTCAACTTTGTTTTAGTCATTAAACAATTAAAAAAAACAAACACACTTTTTAGCTGTTAGGAAAAGATTATGACTTTTCCATAAGAGCTAATTTTAACCCTTCAGAGATGCAGCATGTACCAGTCTCTTCAGAGACGTGTCCTGCTGCAGCAAACTCTTCCTAGATCATGACACTTCCACCTCCGTGCTTTACGGTTTGTTGTGACGAGGTTTGTTTCCTGGAATGCTGTAAATTTTTTATGCTTCTGCTCTGACGTCCAAATAGGAATAAAACTTAAATCAGGACTTAATATTTTTTTCCACTTACTGTTTGTTCTATGAAAGTTAAACTTGTGCAGTCTAGGCGAATATCTAATATTTGTAACAACTAACTTTAAAATTTACAAATGAATACAATTATTTTAAGTTAGATTTTGCCAAGAAGCTGATTTTTCTGTCAGGAGTCATCTTTGCCATCTGTTGGATAAGTGCTGAAACAACATGTTTTACTGAAAGTTTATTTATTCTGTCAGCATCTTCATGAGAATGTTTTTTTGTTTTTTTTTCTTGCTCATGTTGCATTACTCACTAGTCTGAAAGGGTTACTTTCAGTATCATTCATATTATTTATGCCAAGTTAACTAAATGCTTATCCACGCAGCGTATCTAGTTTCCTTTTTCGGCTTCAAGCTCCACTCAAGTTTCATGTTCCCTGATGAAGCTTTCGATTTCTAATATTCCTAATATTGAATAAATATAAACACAAACGGCACGTTATTTTTATATAAATCATCCTTTATTTTGACAGCAAAACATTTAAAAGCTAAGAAAATGACAAAAAATATTAAAACCCAAAAAAGGAATTAAGATACAGTAAGGACTTGTGTTTTTTTTTTTTTTGCATTGTATTGAAATCAAACAACAAACAAAAGAGTATTTTTAAAATTGTGCAGAACACAAAGTCTGCTGACCAGTGCTGGCACCATTTATAAACAATGACCGAAACCAGAGAATCGTTTATTTTATGGTTTATTTGATAGAACCGGATTGTTCTGAGACAGCACTTACACACGTTTTTAAGGACAAACCTCATCAAGGCATCAGAGCTGGTTGATTATCTTGTGTGTCTTGGCAACCAGAATGATAAACAGTCAAGTATTCGTGTGTGAGCCAGCATTTGGGTGAAGAATAAACATTACAAAGGCAAATACTTTGCAGCTTGACAACAACATGACTGGTAAATGCAGCAGAATGCACTGTAGATATCCATGAATTCATTAGTATTTTTACGTTAACTTAGCGTGATATGTCTCAAACTTTCATAATCTGTCCTTGATCTGGATTGAAAAACATGACACAAGAGATGCACTAAGCGACATGTTAGATAATATGTATTGAAGTACTTTGTGCAAAAGTACAGGAATCATTTCATTTGCAGCTTATAAAATAGTGATTATGTTTGTGTTCATGCATCACAAAAGACACAAACCGGTTTACAGTTGCCTTACGTACTGAAGAGAAATGTTGACGTAAAAATAGTTTACAGCAATAAGAGACGTCCAAACAGACACTTCAGCAAGTTCCACAGAAAAGTGCAAACATATAATTGTCTCCATGTAGACGGACAGTATTTATTTATCCTGCTGCGCTTCAGAGGATCATTTCAAACGGACGGTTGTGAAAGGAATGTTGCTGCTGTTGTAATCTGACAAACCTCTGACCTTAAAAAAAGTGCAAATGCAACCATACTTTTTAAAAACTTTCAGAGCAAAACATATCAAAGGGACCGTATAAAAATATCTTAAGACTGAAGAGTATATCTAGACGGAGTTTAACCATAATTCAAAAATCCCTAGTAATAATAATGCGCTGAGCATCTTATGATAACATGCAAAGATAAACGTCATAAATCTGCTTCAAGTAAAAAAAAAAAATTGGTCTATTTTGAAATGAAACAGTAAAAACCAAAACAGCAACAGTCCATGTCTGGATTCCTACAGAGTTTTGGATACAGATGAATCCGGATGACAAATAACTCAGCAGTTTTCCCTCTTTGTCCTTGTCGAAAGGAGTAAAGGCCGACTTCAGCGTAATTCTTGGCAACTAATATAAATGTAGTCTGGGCTTCACATGGCAAACCTGAGCTTTATGTTTTGTAGTGAATATGTACTACAGTGATTTGGCTACAAAATTATAAATAACTAAAGTATCCGTTTAGTTAAAATCATGAATGACTCGATGTGCGACAGAAAAAAAAGCTCATTCTTGCCTTTTTAGGAAATGTTTGGCAATCTAGCTTAAAGGGCAACTGAAACGGTAAACATTCAGTGTAAAACGCAGATGATGAAATGTTTTTGATTCATTAATCAGCTCAGATCAAAGTTTTCTCTGATGATAGTTATAAAGGAAAAGCTCTTGAATTTTACCAGACGTGTGAAGAAAAACAAGGTTCACCTTGAAGCTCAGATGAATTTAAGACAAAACACAGGGCTCCGGTTTGGAGGGGTTTTGGGTCTGGCTGTCGTCAGCTGGACATTCTTCTTTGTCCTCTGAATCGTGAGGCAGGTCTCCGTCCCCGGGAAAGGTCCGGTCCTGCTCCGGAGTCTCGGCAGACGCGTCCTCGTAGGCACTTTTGTCTGAGTCGTTCCTGTCAGGAGACGGATCCCGCCCGTCCGGGCCGTGGCTTTCGTACGCCCGCTGGAGAACGCCGTCGATGGGGAGGACGCCGTCCAGCGCTAGAGACGGCAGCTGATTGACCATCTGTCGCGGTTTTGTGAGAACGCCCCCTGCTGCCGATCCCCCTTCCTCTGGACCCGCCACCCCGCCATTGACAAGCTTGGTGCTGCACGGTTCGCACAGCAGGGAGTCTCTCTCTTCTTTATGGTGGCTGGTTGCTTCCTGAAAAGAGAAAAAAATTACTCTAGTAAGTAGCTGTCACTTCAGTGTAGCTTTTAATGTTCTTAAATCTTAAGTTCTTTGGATAAGTTGTCATCCAAAGAAGGTAAATCTGAGAATTTATGTACGTATGAATGATATGTGGTATGTAAAAAGCCTTTCATTTAGTCAAATCAAGTCAAAGTTTGTTTCTCTAGCACATTTACGACAACCTTCACAATAATTACAACATAATAAGACATAAAATTAAGTTTGATTTAAAAAACATAACAGGGTCCCCCCAGTATATTATAAGCCTGGCGGGCCACCAGGCCAAGGAAAGTTTGTTTATTTTAGATTTTTTTTTGTTTGCCTTTTTTTGCTAAGACTTTCTAGTTGGTGTTTAGATATTGCTAATAAAATCTTCCAAGAACACATAACTACTTAGTGACATATCTATTTATTCATTCATTCAAGAAAATTTACAATACTTCAGTCTCTTCCTAATTGTGGCCGGAAAAAGCTTTGAGAATATCCACTGTGCAAAATCTTTATTAAAAAACCTGTTTGCTTACATTTATAATATTATCCTATTATTGTAAATATTCAAATGTCAATGCAATATTTCGCCAACGTTACATCCAGTTCTCCTTTCAGTTCCTGTTTTACCTCTCTTAATCTCTCCACCTCCTTCATCAGAGAGCAAACCAGGCTCTCCAGTTTCCTCTTCTCCTCTCTCTCGCGTTCCAGCGCCTACAAATAAAGAGAAACCAGTGTAACCGGGCAATGCACGACTCGTTTTAAAATACAGTCAGGACCCGACAGCTCGGCCGTACCAAACTGGCCTGTCCAGCTTCCCTCTGGGCTTCGGCCAGCAGCTCCTCGACGCCCTCCAGAGAGTCTTGCAGGACGTCCACCTGGAACAACAGAGCCTCTCGCTCGACCTCCATCCCACGCAGCTCCTGGACCGCCTCGTCGTAGCTGGCCTGCAGCTCCAACTGCGACAAACGCACACACACACACACACACACACAAACACAGCAATCACAAATCAGTGCGGGCGAATTCAGCAGAAGACGCGCCACAGTCCGAGGTAGAGCAGTTGGTCTCCTTTCAGAGGAGGAGACCAACCCTACGAGGGAGGCCTTATGTTGCTCCATATGTTCAGAAATGTGTTTTTAGAGTCACTCCAGGTTTTTAACTCGTTAATTACTTTAAGCAGCTTTCATTTTCCTTAAGACAGTAAGAATAAGAGTCACCATGTCTGGGAGTCCCATGAAGAGGTCCTGTTCGGACTGCTGAAAGAAACAAATACAGAATATTTGTTAGTTTACAGAACATGTCCACACAGATTAAGAAAGAAGAAACCAGCTGCATAAATGGGCCTGTAGCGATAACGATTTTTTGCTGGATGATAAATTGTCCCAGAACTTATTGAGACCAAACAATAATATTGCTGTTTTGAGAATATTTTCAAATATGAATTGATAATGACACAGTAATGCAACCAATAAATATTTTTGTTTTTAACACTTGAACTGGAGGAATTTTAAATATCCAAAGTAAAACACGACAACCTAAACCATAAATAAACTGGATTATTAAATCTCTATAAAAAAAATTCCCCCTCAAAAATTATTGATCATCAGAATGGAAATGACTGAACTCATTTTAATCTATTATGCAATTAATGGATTAAGAGTGAGAGGATAAAAGCTTTGTTTTCCACCTCCTGACTTTCAGTGACTACCTCCACTTCACTCATCAATCAACTGCTAGTTATTACAGTGGAAAAATTTGTTATTACAAATGACATTTTGCAACATACTTGGTGGCATAAAGTTTGGCAGCCACATGAAGGTTGGAGATCTGCCTGTACAGAAAGTTGATGAGCTCTGCAAAATATGTTCCTCACCGTCAGCTGTCCCTGCTACATGACTTTATGTGGCTAAGCACTTGTGGCTTAGTTGCTGCTGTTCTCACTCACTTCCACTTTGCTGTATCCCACTAACACTTTACTGCAGAACAGGGATGGCAAACGTTCAATCCCCAGGAGGAACTACCCTGCAAATGTTATGCATCCACCGCATTTTTATTTTGGGACACATTAAAGATCAAAGGGCCACTTGTGGCAAAATATATGGATAAAACTACATAATAAACTGTTAAAACATGCATTAGTAGATGACTGCATTCAATCCGTACTTCCGTAAGGTAAAAAATATTGAACGTCCTTTCGCATCATTGTAATTTGACTGAAAACAGATGAAAGCTAATTTGATTTCACTGGTAAAATAATAATATTAACATTGCAGGCTCACAATTGTTTTCTGGAGAGCTCTGTATGCGTCTCTGGGGCCACATAAAAAGCTACGGTGGGCCGGATTCGGCCCCCCAACCTTGAGTTTGGCACCCGTGCTTCACACTATACAGTGTTACGTTTTGAATTATTTCTAGACAGTTAATAACTTAAATAAATAGATCCTATACCGATAAAAAAAAAAAAAAACACTACTTAAAAGCTGTTTTGAACCTGTAACACAGGTTGGATATTTTTAGAAGATGCCAACAATGCAGAAAGGGATTAAACGTTGCTTAAAAAAAATAGGTTACAACGTGTCGAAACATTGCTGACGCTCTGTGATTTCAACCCCGGTGTTGCAATGATAAAAGATGACAAACGGCGGGTGGAGGTCAGTCACCATGGCAACGCATTGACCTCTCACCTGGCTGTCGGTCCTCCTCCTCAGGGTTCCCGTCCTGCTGTCGCTGCGGGGCAGCCGTCTGGAGGAGTTCTCCGTCTGAAACCAACACAGGAGCTAGCATCACAATCAGCCTCACCCGAAACACAGCGAGCTAAATTAGCTAGCAATGGAGAAGTGACGCGCGGCTAAAGCCAGAGTCAAACACCGTATCTTGTTTAGCTAGCTGCTGTTTTACCAGCCTAATAAGCCCGTAATACTCGGCGTGTCGTATTTTATTGTGTTAACCGAACAGAGGCTTTAGCTCTGCCGTTAAACGTTAACGACGTCTCCTTGATTTTCCTCCCCTCACCTCCTTTATGATGCAGCGCAGGGACTCATCCTCGCTCATTCCCCGAGAAACAGTCCGCTTCCTCGGAGACCCACTGCTGTCCAGCGCGGCAGAGTGCATTTCCCCCTCGCTTTAGATCGAGTTTTGTCTTTATATAAGAGACGCCCGCGGTCCCAACTGGTCTGTACTGCTGTGAGGTGCTCAGTTTCTACGCAGCAGCAGCGCAGCGACGCCCAGGCTGTTGACTACAGGAAGCCGCAGGGACCAAACAGTTCGAAACGCCACGCCCCCTCTCACGCTCCACGACTGAGGGTTTAAAATGTGTTTTATAGCTCAAGCTAACACATGACGAGCTGAAATTAATTATTGCCGACGTTCACTGCGTGAACGTTGAGTTTGACGCCTTAAATATGCATTAAATAGCTAAAAGGTTTATTTATTTATGACATTTTGTTCAACAAGCAACAATACTACAAACACTGGGTGATGTGTTTCAGCTCTTTTCTTTGTGTTTGTTAATTTGACTGTGGCTTTACAGCTAATTCAGATAATAATAATTTGTTGGCTGCTTTTCTGAGGAAGTAATGAGTTACTGTATGAATTAAGTCATCAATGACTTACAACGAATATAACGTTTGTAACAAAAAAAAAACCTAACATAAATTCACCTTTTGATGAAAACAAAGCCGTAGAAACTGCGGCTGTCATTTTGAACCAGCAGGTGTCAGTGTTGAGTCAGAAAACTCAGTTCCAAGAGCTGAAATGTTTCTGGAATAAAAACTTTTACCAAAACACCCGCAGACACCGAGATATAAACAATTATAATAATAAACGTATTTCACAGGGTTGGGTATAATAGTAATGTATTATTATTTGGAGCTGAAAAACTGGTTTTTATTGTTGTTTTTAGTCATTTAAATGCTTTTTTTTATTAATATATTAAGCATTTCCTCCTATATGTCTATTGCTGGAGACTATATATATGTAGGCTACATAAAAAAAATATTATACATATTTTATATATATATATACATATATATATATATATATATAATTTATTATTATTTTTTACTTTCTGTTTACGTGATTATTACCATTATGTGCAAAATGCAGTGGCTTATTGGAGACAACTGAAGAATTATTCTGTTTTTCTTGTTTGTTTGTTTGTTTGTTTGTTTGTTTGTTTGTTTGTTTGTTTGTTTTAAAATGCTCTATAAATGTTCGTGTCATTTATGAGATCTGGTGAAGTCGAGATAAGCCCATTCATTCAGCTCATATCCAACGCGCCTCTGTTTAAGAGGCAGAAAAGCGCGGAGCTCTGGCCGCTCGTCGTTCCGACGCCTTAATTGGCCAATATTTCTAATGTGGCCGCGTTGCTTGCGAACTGTAAAACATTTACGCTCCCATAACGGCGCGTCCTCCCTCCCTTCCCTCTGTCCCTCTTGACTCGGTGACAGACCTAAAAGCCTTTTGTTGCCATCTTAGCCAATGGAGACGGATTACGACACCGAGCTGCCGAGATATATAAAGAGCCCCTTTTTGACCGCACTTGCACATTTTTTTTTTTCAGTGACACTTCTGCACACGCACACACACACACCTCCATGGACCACATTGCACACGGGGACCCCACGGCGACCGTCATACGCTGCGAGTGAGCCGGGCTATGCATTCATCGCGCAGATAATTTACCTTTCAATCAAATAGAGCTGGTCACACGCTGGAACGCACTTTTCTTTTTTTTTTTCTTTTTTTTTTTTCGTTGAAAACTTTATTTCAGAACCTCCTGCTGCAGAGCGAGAGAGAGAGAGAGAGAGAGAGAGAGAGAGAGAGAGAGAGAGAGAGAGAGAGAGAGAGAAAAGCAACCCACTTCGGGCTGATTGTGGATTAGATGCATGTCAATGATTCGGAGGCTTTTTTAGGCTGAGACGAGGACCCGAAAGGATTTACTGAGGAATAAATCAACTAAAAGACGCGACAAAAGTTTCCTCCATCATCATGCCGAGGTACAACTTCTTCCCGTGCTTACTGGCGCTCATCTTCCTGGGACTGTCAGGGAGCGACGAGCCCAATCTGCTGCTGCCTCCTGCCAGCGAGCCGCCCACGGACGCGGGGCTGTCTCCGCTGGACGAGGGCGCCGGCTCCCACGAGTGCTCCGCCTGCGTTTGGAGGGAGCAAAGCAAGGTGCTGCGGCTGGAGACCATCAAGTCCCAGATCCTGAGCAAGCTGCGCCTGAAGCAGGCGCCCAACATCAGCCGGGAGGTGGTCAACCAGCTGCTGCCCAAGGCGCCCCCGCTCCAGCAGCTCCTGGACCACCACGACTTCCAGGGAGACGCGTCGGCCCAGGACGAGTTCATGGAGGAGGACGAGTACCACGCAACCACGGAGTCCGTGATCACCATGGCCTCGGAGCGTAAGTAACCAGCGAGCGCGTCTCCAAAATGTGCGTCCTTGCGCGTAAAATGGATGTGGGACAGCCTGGACAGAGGAGATGCTTCTTCTGTTGTTTTTGTCGGATTTGCACATTCCCTCTGGCCGCTCGCAGCTTTATGATCAAACCAGCCCGAGCGCACTTGCTCAGAGGCGGCTGTCAAATAAGGACGGGGTGCGAATCTGAATAATCAATAATCGGGACCCATGTCAATCAGGAGCAAACAGCTCCTAAATGGCCCGTTAGTTTTTACGATGGTGATGCTGATGGAGGTAATGATGATGGGGCAGAATATTTAGCAGTCAGGGTCAAACTTTTTTCCTCGTTCCCATGTTTGTGTTTCACAGAGAGAAAGCATTAAGACATGCCCCCTCTGTATCCTGTTGTCTTTTGAAACGAGCTAAATAAAAAAATCTTCAGTTGTCACCCATTAAAGGAGCCTCTGGTTGTTGCCTCCTGCTGGAAATTTGCTCGTCCTCTTATAGTTTCCCATAAATCCACAGGCAGGCCCCTCCGAGACATTTTATAAAATCACCGTTCAGCCCTGACAGCTGTGCTCTATCGGTCTTTTATAGGAGCCTCTACCGGTTTCCCTGCTGTTCATCGCAGTGAGAAAAAGTGTGTCCAAAAAGCTGCCATTGTTCCCCGTCATGCAGCAGGCCCCCCCATCGGCCGGACTTGCCTTTTAAATGCGGAGTTTATAGGCGCAGTTTTCTCTCTCTCTCTCTCTCTCTCTCTCTCTCTCTCTCTCTCTCTCTCTCTCTCTCTCTTCATCTCTCTCTCTCTCTTTTAACCTCAAGTACACAAAGAGAGAAACACTTCGGGTCGAGGGGAGTGTGTGACCTTTTTCCTGGCAAATCGTGGGGCTCGACAACATTTACACACATAATATATTCTGCACACGCACTTCCAATTATAATTCTTGCCTTTTGTGAGCGGCTATCTAAACGTCTCACGAGCATCTTGTCTCATCTGTCAGGAGAGCAGCACATGCTCGATGCTCTGAAGTCCTTCTGAGTGGAGGATTAAAAGGTCAGAGTGTTTTCTGGTGGTGGCAGCATCATGCTGTGGGGGCGGGACGGTGGGCCTGTTTGTGCTCATATTTTTATTTATCTCAGTAACTCAGGTGACAAGCATCACATAGATATTAACATTTTCAAAAAAAAAAATTTCTGTTAGCGATGATCATTTTCTTACTTACAGGTAATGAAAAACATTTAGGGCGACATCATGTTTAGTGTAGAGAGCATTAAACATTGCGCAACAGTGGGTTGTTATTTTTCAAAACGTGGTTCTGATTTGACATGTGAGCCTCGTGTCGTGAACGTGACTGCAGAGTTAAGGGGAAAGCTGCTGGCACAAAACACAAAGCGTCTCCTCAGGAAAAACAAGCTCTAATCAGTGCCGATGGCAGCATCATGCTGTGCTGTGTTTTCCTCGCTGACATCCCTCTCCAGCTGTCAGAAATACAAGATGCTTTGCATGTACTCTAAATCTCTCTGTGTGTCCTTTTCCGGCTCGATGAAAAGCAGATCAGGATTTTTCCGCTGCGTTCACCTCGTGATGTTTACGGGAGAACGTTGGCGTCGTTGGACTTCATTGGAAGTTCTTGCTTCCATCCCTTGCAGGACACGTTGAGAAATGATTCGATGCCTCGTCGACGCGCGTGGCGACGCCTCCTAATTGCGCGTTAATGATGCCAGCGGGAGAGGCTAATGACCGAGATTATCCAGATGAATCGGCCGTGTTTCAAACACTTGCTTTCCTCCTCTGTTTACCTCAGCAGCAGTTTCCAGCATCCAACCCTCCCGCTCCACCCCCCACCTCCTTCCCCTCCTCGTACCCCGCAGCTCCTTATTCCTCTTTCTTCACCCTTTTTTCCTCCAGCACTTGTGGAAGAGTTAAGAGAGAACGAGTGCATCCCTGTTTTCTTTTTAGCCCATGGTGATTAGCAATCCCACAGGATTATAAATGCCTTTTTCTCTTTCTCTGATATAGAAGGAAAACTTCAAACACTATTCCCTGCGCACCTCCAGCCCAATCACCCTTTCATGGTTGTGCACACTGCCTTTGATGGGCCATGGGGGTTCACACAATACATTCTGAATTGGACCTGTGCCTGAGTTGCTTCTTAGTATTCACTCAAGGTACGTGGATGCTGGAGTGGGGGTTGAACAGGACCTTGCTTCCTGGTTTCTAATTAAATATCATGGAAAAATGAGTCTATATGTACCTTGTGAAGGATTTAATGCGCTATCTTTGTCTTTACAGCTTACTACAAAATGCTTTGCGTGCTGCATAAAACGGCGCTCGCTCGTCGCTAAGCTGTTTACCGTGCCACTATTTATTACAATTTGACATGCAGTCTAAAATATTTGCAATCGGGCTTGGAGCTTAGTTTGTTTTTCTCGAGAAACTCGTACTCCTACTCGGTCTTAAAACTTTGTTTATCTCATCCTAGTTTTGTGCGTCATTCTTTGTTTATGCACTTATGGTGAGATTTTCTGAAACACATCGGGAACATTAGCAATAAACCAGAAATGTTCCCATTCTGCAGAAAAAAATCCTCACGCTTATTGTCTCTTGTTCTCAAGTTGGAGTCACAAAAAGTATTTTTTATCTTTTTTCAGCAAATTTATTTTCTGGATAAATATTAGCGTTCCAGACTTAATCACAGTGCTGTTAAAAAGTACATTTCTTCTGTTTTTGCTTTTTTTTTTTTTTTTGTCATTTACTCTCATGTTTCACATCATCAACGAAATTTCAATACCAAACAAAGATATCAAAATGTTATTTATGTTTATTAGCTGAACCAACCTGGCACCATGTGGAGAAGTAAACTCCCACTTGACGTTCTGGCCTTTTACGAAGCCGTGGAGACAAATTCACTCTGTTCTCCTTTGCAGAATTGCTTCATTTCAGCTACATTGTTGTTTTATCAGACATTAGCCGTCTTTTTAAAGTCTGACCGCAGAATCTTAACTGGGTTTAAATCTGGACTTTAAGTTTCTTTGTGCTTGTTGAGCCATTCAGTTACAGTCATTATTTTAACTTAACATTAAGATTGAGCTTGAAGTGCCAGACTGATGGTCTGATGTTGTCCTTCTGGATTTTCTGCTAAAGTTTATGGTTCCTCTGTTTAGTAATCCTGCAGCAACAAATCGGCCCAGACCATCACACTACCACCACCATGTTGACTGTTCTGAAATGCGGTCTTAATGTTACGCAAGACGAACAGGTCACACACCTTTCAACAACAACAAAACAAGATATTTGTCTGTCCAATCCACAAAATGTTTTCCTAACAAACTTGGAAGATGTTTGCGAATATGAGAAGAGACGGGCCGTTAAGTTCTCTGAGGTCTGCGGCCTCTCAGATGTTGTCCTGGTTTCTGTTTCTGAGCTCCCAGACGAGTTGCTGATTCTCTCCTCTTGTAATTTTTATAGGTTGTTACGTTTTCTCTAACCGTGGATAAAGTTCAGTGAAGCCTTAGGAGTGTCCTCACTGAGCCTTTCTGATTGAAGTCAATGACTTTGTTTATCATTTCATGATGCGTTTCTGCCTGACATCTTGCAGCCTACTTCATGTTGTAAGGCAGGTACTATTTGGGTAATTTATTGATTCTACATCTCATGCACTTCCTGTCAGGGTAAGGCGAGTGAAAGTGAACGAAATCTTAATTTCAGTGGTGAATGGGAGTGGAGGGTGAACCAGGTGTGTGAACTCTGTGTTTCTTTTATAAATATTCATTGGAAACTGTTGGTTTGAATTAACTCAGGATGACTTCAATGTTAAAATTTACTTGACGATCCGAAACATAGAAGTGTAACAAAAAGTGTTCAGTTGACAGAAGGTTTTAAGGGGAAACATTTTGTGCAACGTTTTGTGTATCTGAACCTTTAAAAATGTGTCCAAAATGTTTGAATATATGTAGACAGTTTTAATAACTCTACTGCTCAGGAATAATCATTTAGTTACGTGACATAACAATTTTTGCACAAATCAACTAACAAATTAAACGAGCTCAGCCCAAACGTAATAAGTGAGTAACAGTTTAAAGCAAGATTTTAACCAAATACAGACGTCAAGCCTGTATTCAGCGCTCTCACCTCAGTAACAAATCCTTTTTGACTGATTATTATCAATTTTGCTCATGCACCTTAATTAAAACTATTAGAAGAGCCTTCCAGCATTTTTCATCCAGCAGAGATGAGGCGCTGCGAGGCCGGACTGCCTTGTACATCAACACACACGTCGAGGTATGACAGTGCAGATGTCCACATGTGCACTCTTGGCTGGACACACAAGGATAGCCGTGCGCACCCCGTCCACCCAGGTCTCACACACACACTCCAGAGAAAAGTTGTCCTATTGACAAAAAAGGTCACAGAGTTCACAGCTATGTGATATATTGGACGAGAAGACTATTAGCCTCATCAGGTCTCTTTCTTTGGCACCAAAGACGAACCGGTAGTAACTTCAACACTTATACCCCCACTACACACACACCCACACACACACTCGTCCACTAACCACTCCCAAAAAAAACAAGTCTTTTATAGTGTTGACCCTATAAAAGGGTCATTTCCTGAAGGTGCAGGAACCATAAAAATAAAGAGGGAGAGCGCTAAAAGGACAGAGCTCCAGAAGCCGGACGGTCCTCGGCTAACTGGTCAGTGTTTGCTGGAAGTCGGTGACTATGTGAGGTTTTTATAGATTTATTTATTCCACGGAGGTCTCAGTTTGACGATGACACCTGCTCTTGTGTAGCCGCTGCCCTCCGCGGAGAAACCTAGGAGAAACCTTGGAGCCGAATTGCTCGGATGCTCTGAGAAATAAGCAGTTTGTTTAAGGCGAAGAGGCTCTGCAGGGCTGTAGAAACTGCACAACATACCGTCAACTTTATGGCTAATAAAATTTCAAAGGGACCAAAGTCTATTAATAAAAGGACAAAATTTCCCTAGAACTTCAGGAATCTCACTCCTTCCTCTATTCCCACGCTCCCTGCAGCCCTTAGGCTCTCTGCTGCTTTTGGGAATATGTTCCTTTAGAGTTTAATGACAAATCCAAAAACACTGAAGCCTTCAGGGGAGCTTGGAGACGTACCCTGTTTTCTCCTTCTGAAATAACAGCCCAGCTCCTCTGAAGTTGGCGTAAAAGCTCACGACGGCGCTCTGCGTATCCAGGCTTTAGCCAGAGAATTGAATGAGGAGCGGAGGGAGTCCGCAGGGAGCAACAAGCGGCCCAGGCCTATCCCAAAGGGACAGAAATAATGGACGGGTTTTATAGGTACAATTAAAAAGACCTGAAACAGATGTTACGTTTCACTAATAAAGAAAATAATTACTTCACACCAGTAATTAAGCCTTTTGTAGGGACATGGGTGAGAAGTAGGAGGAGGAGGGTGGTGAAAAGATAAAATGGAGATCATTGAAGGGATTATTGTTGATGGATGAGCTCAGGCTTCTGTGTGGTCGTGAGTGAGGAGGTGCTGAGGATGAGTTTATGGAAGAGTCCATTAAATCTAAGAGGCGTTTAAGCAAACGAAACGCTGCGTGGGCATAACGTTGGATCCCACGAGGGAGCCGCCGCGTCGGAAAAGAAGCACAATTAACGGTGGATTAGCTCCTGATTATCGACATGAAAATTTAATTAGCCTCTTCTCTGTGGCGCAGGGGGGAGCAGCTCCTCGCTGCATCTACCACCTGCGTTTGTGTTTCTCCTTGTCAACGGTAGACTTTCTTTAACTAGTTTAGTGTGCAATTTTTCTTCTCTTTACCAAGAGAAGAAAGGAGAAAAATGCTCAGAGGGAAGTTTGGCATGATGTGATTCATTGATTTTTCTCTTCAAAGGAAACATTTGGCACCATGACAGATTTTGGCGCCTTTAGCGATGTTGCTTTTGTATCCTCAGAGATTTGAAAAACGTGCCCAGGGAGAAGCAGTGTTCGCTTTTTATTCACTGGGAAGCCTCGAAGCTGTTGCTTCAGTTTTATTACATACATAAACACCAGTGATCTATGTAATTTATTGTCCTGTGCATTGTGAAATCTGGCCAATTAATGTAATGTAATTTGTGTTTCTGTGGCACCACATGTGGCGATTCGCCAAGTCCAGTCAAAGTTTATTCATATCGCACATTTACAGCTGACCAAAGTGCTTCACAACAAACACATCACAGGTAGGTAAATGATAAAATAGAAATAAAATTCAGTAAAAATAATAAGACAAATGTAAAATTGGCAGAGATACCAAAAGCTAATAGTATGAATAAAAGCCAAACAATTAAATTTTAGTTGCAGCAATTTTTCTTCCATCCTTTTCCTTTTCTCTTTAGCTGTCAGAGAAAAACATTCAGAGATTTTGGGAAATCAACCTGAATACATTTGAAGATGGTCCAAAATGCAAAAACAGAAAGAGTGAATGTTTAATTATAAACAGGAAAACTTACAAAGATCTCAGGAAGGTGAGAATTGGAATTACAATCATAAAGTTTCCATCTTGAAAAAGAAAAGCCTCATGTTTGTCGATAAAGTTTTTGTTCTAGGATGTGGTGGGTTTTTTTTTTGACTCTATTAAATTAAAACAGATGCATGTCGCAAAACTGCAACAGAAACACTTTCTGCAACCTGAGTCATGAGGTCGTCAGCTGGATGTTGCTACTTGCAAAAACCATGAAAAGCAGCAGGATGATGATTTTTTGTTTGTTCTTGGACAATTTGCAGCTGGTTCCACCAGAGCTCTGTGGCATCGCTCTGTTCATAAAAATCTGCCATTCGAATGTGTTGCATCCAGAGCTCTTCTGTAAAACCAGAGACTATGATTCTCTCAAAACGCTGCATACGTAGCTGCTCCCAAGTATCAGAGGCTGGTCGCTCCAAGACGCCGATTGCTCCTCTGATGGATGATGAGCGCTTAGCACCACGACTGAAATCCGAATATATATATATCAACTGTTTACATCTGTCACTGTCATGATTTTTAATGACTCATTTCTGATTTAATCAGAACACTACAATTGCAAAATTATGGTTTTTATTTTATTTTTTTTTTTTTATATTAGCTGAATATAGACAAAGATTTGCATGCATTTGTAATGGAATTGCAGATCACAGGGAAAACTGATGGAGGAAGCAGTAGAGAACAATGAGGATAGGATATTTAGAGTAGAGATACAAACCAGAGACTAACCAGAGGCAAGCAGAGCAGGCAGGAAGAAATTAGGAGATGTGAAGCATGGTGGCAGACTGAGGAAGAACCTGAGACACTGAAAAAACCATGAATGAGATGAAAACAAACTGAAACTAACATAAAGAGAAAATGGAAAGAAACACCAATACAAGGAATGCTCAGACGATAATAAACCAGGGAAACAGAGGAATAAAAGCAGATCTGAATAAAGAAACAAATAGAGATCAAAATAAGAAATTAATCCAAACACCTACAGATCATGCCAGCATCAGTTTTAACTGGTCCAGATTTCTCTATGTCAACTATAAGTTAAAACAAAAGGCCTTTTTTCTACTTTCTCCATAAACTGAAATGATATATATTTATTGCCTTGTTATGTTTAAGCAGGAAGGTCGTGGGTTCAAATCCTAGTCTAGATGCTTTTAGCATGGAGTTAGCATGTTCTGTGCACTCATGTGTGGGTTATCTTTGGTTACTGGGATGGACTGGGAACCAGTCCAGGGTCTTCCTTCTCTGATACCCAGTGACTGCTGGAAACATCTGGAAACATGTGGAAATGACAACCCAAGTAGGTTTTCTTAGTTCAGAGTCTCATGGAAATGCTTTTGTATTGCAATAAGTCTCCAAATACAATGAAATCCGCAGGTCTGTTCATATGTACAAATGAAAACAAACTAATATCAAACTGTACTGCGAGTATCTAACAGACCAGAGGATTTAATCTCATTAATGATCTACTTATTAGGACCAAAACAGGAATGTGTCAGCTCTTGGCACAATTAACTTTACTAATTGAACATCTGTCCCTGTGAAAATTCCCCATAAAGCTATTAGAGCTTTAACTTTGAGTTATCCAAAAGACTGCAAACATTTCCTAATCCAGTTCAGTTTCTACAACCGTGATGTAATTCCCTCAGTTTCCTGTTACTTACTGAAGTCTCAATCCCTATTTAAATGTTTCAGCCTGAAAGAAAAGCCGACAAGCCAAAAAAAAATATGTTATTATTCTGATACTGAAATTACCTGGGTCTTCTTCCCACAATAACAACTTCCACATTGAAGAGTGTTTTTGTCAGTCTGACCCATTAATGCTTTGGCATGGTGAGTTCACTGCTCAGAAGACGGTTGGATTTCTTAGTTTTCAACCAGTTCACGTCTCAATGCGTGTTTATCCAGATGGTAATAGGTAAGAAAAATGATCTCTTTTCATTTTAGACAAATATAAAACACTTAAATATGGCTTTTATGTTTACTTTAAATATCTGAAAGATTCTTGTAACTTATGCTGCGGTGAAGAGGTGGTGAGGCCGACGCTGAGGACGCAGGTTGGAGTGATTGATGGTTGTTTAATGATGAAATAAATTACAAAAGCACAATAATCCAAAGAACAGGCAGCACAGAACGAACAGAAAGCTAAGACTCAAAACTGGCAGCGACTGGTAACAGTGGACATCTGACAAAAGACTTGACAGCAAGACAGATTAGACAAGGAACAAGGAACTCAGGTGGGATTAAATACTCAGAGGGTAATCTGGGAAACGAGACACAATCAAAGAGCAGACAGGACAAGATGGAGACTAAATTACCTGAAAACGAGACGGAAACCTAAATTAACACAGAGAAAAACCCAAATCCTCACACAGGCAATTATAAGAATCATGATCAATTCATTTATATATATTTAAGAGTCCATAACGGTAAATGATGATGTCATCTGCATATCTATAAATGTAATTTTACTGCTTTGTGCCTTGTAATACCCAAGTGTTTAAAACTAAAGTACATTTAGTTGTTTGATGAACAACATTTGAGTCAACGACAGAGTTACTTTTTAAGAAGTTAAATCACCATCTTTAGTTTAAAAACAAATGCTTAAATATAATTTGCTAAAATATATATATGTTGTATTCATAAATTAGGCCTATTTTTGTACAGAGAAGAAAATATTTTTTTGTAATGTGTTCTGAAACTCAGAAAACAGAATAAAAGAGAGATTTTAATCTGTGTTAACACATCGTAATCTGACGTCACAATCATTTTCTAAACTCTGATATTGCAAGAGCATGTGGTAATAAACTCTAAAAGGACTTTTGGTAGAGCTCCACTATATGTTCACAGCTTTGATGTAACATTTGGAGAGATCTTATATTTTAGTTTAAATGTAGGCAAATTCTGCAGATAATTTTAGTTTTGCTGATTGGACTTTCAGTCTCAGGACTCAAGACAAATGTCAGAAAAAATGTGGGTTAGTTGAAATCGACATTTTTATTGCAATCTTCAGAAGTAGCATTGGTGTTAGATGGAAAAAGTTCACTTGAATTCAGTCTCTGGGCCTTTGTTGGGTTTAAGTTAAAGAAGAAACTCGCGAAACATCAAATCAGATTATATGTTTGTTTCTCTGAGTAACCAGCGACACGCTTGTAAAGTTCCTCTAAAATAAGAGTTTCTGCTTAACAGAAGCAGACCATTAAAGTGTCAAAACCATGGACACCTTTGTCGATTCTCAGTTTCAGTAAAAACAGAATGATGCCGTACAGTAACAAGGTCGGACTCTGTGCCGTCAAACGGCCCCCCGCTGCACACAGGACCGCTTACGTAACGGCTGTGTTTAATGGCGGCTTTCAAAACACAAATCTGCCAAAGAGCCGGAGAAAAACAAGGTCAACGTGTCCCAGAGCCAGAGGAGGGGAGAGAATCCAAAAATTTAACTGAAGGAACAGTAAAACTGCTTCAACATACTTTTAATATTCACGTTTTTACTCAGGTAGAAGCTTAAAAGAAGAAATTTAAGAGATTATTTTAACGAGTGTCTGATAAAAACCAAATGACCCAAATACTGACAATAATATTTAGCATTTAAAAAAAAAAAAAGATGTTTTCAAAAAGACAAAATCTAATATGAAAACATATTTTATGATAGATGAATTTATAAGACTGATAGATTTTAGACAAAGAAATCTGTCTTTAATATTGTGAAATATAATCAAGATTCATGTTTTTATTTTATAGATTAACATAAAATCACAACATAGATAAATTACATAATTCCAAAATAACTAATTCAACTTTTCAAAATCAAAATTTTAACACCTAAACCCTATAAAATCAATACTTACAGCAGATAATGTATATTTATTTATTAGAACATGTCACTAAAGTATTTCCAGTGACAATATCTCCTGTTTATTGAATATTTATTCAACAATGACTGAACAGATCCAGTAGGGGAAAAAAATTAAACATTAAAGATTGTGTAGAAATAAGAATACTCACTTTAAAACAACATTTAGCTCTGAACGTCTGGTGCAGTTTTGGTGAAATTATCTTTTTTCTAATGTCAGTAAAGGTACTTTATGTGGATTGAGTACAAGTACAAATAGAGAGACTTTTACTCAAGCAAAAGTGGAGAGTATGACGCCGTAAATCTGCTCTGAAAAGTCATTTCTCCCAAAACTCAAGTGAAAGTAGCAGTTTAAATGTAGTTACTAGTTACTTTGGTTGGCGGTATTTTTATTTTGTGTTTTTCTGTATCAACAGAGACAAAAACACACATTTTGAAAGTAACAAGCTGCTTAAATGAAATGTGAAATCAAAGGCATTACTAACAAATAAACCTATCAGTCTTTGACAAGAACAATAATGAAACCTCAGACGTCAACAGCGTCTGGGTTATTTGCAGTGTTTAATAATCCAGAAAGACTTTTGATGTTTTCATAAATTCATTCCAATTAAATAGAATATTTGCCATCAGAAATGATCAATTCTCCTGACAAATTTAGGTTTAAAACTATCTTTCACTTTAACCAACATTGTTCCTTTCTGACTGCAATTAACCTTAACATTTTGGAGCAGCTTGGACATAAAGATTAGGGTGATGGCAAAGAGCCCTTTAAATATTGAAATCTAGCAACTTATTGATCAAAAATATCACAGGAAACCTGCTTAAAACTGGACAACAACATGAACCTGATTCCTTTAATGGCAAGAAAAGACTTTTCTACACATATATTATATTATATTATATTATATTATATTATATTATATTATATTATATTATATTATATTATATTATATTATATTGTTATATTCACTATTTTAGTAATCTAACTTGCTGAAAATAAAAGATCTACCCCTTTATGAGTGTCAGGAAACTGTTTATTCTAATAATGTTTTTTGAATGACCTAAGACTGAGTTTATATTTTAGAGTCAATGTTAACACCCAGAATCTAAGGTAGTTGAGTCCTGATTCCTTTTCTGCAGGACGTTTGATAAAATTTTGACAAATAAACTCATAAATGTAATTCCAGTCACTGAGTCAGTAATTCATTACGGTCATATTGTGACACAAGAATCTAAGGTTGTGTTTAATCAGGATAACGTGTGATCTGAGCCAAGCGGAGGATGTAGATTATGAATAAATATGGACTGAGAATGGAGCCTTGAGGAACGCCGCGTGATCTTTGTTGACAGTCTGCTCATTTTTACAGTTTTTGATCAACTGTATCAAATTCAGAATTGAGATTCGTTATGCAGAAGTTTTAAGATTCAAGCCATTTGAAACCTAAATTAAATTCACGTTTTTCAGATAGATGCTTGACAAAAGTGCAACTGTGCTGGTTTTAGCTATTCTATCTTTTGCTTACTTCTTGGTTGAATTGGTTCAATTGAACGCAAATGTAAAAATGAAGTTAATTTGACAAAAATAAATACTGTTTCCTACAACCCAATGGCCTCCTCAGTCATGCTGTCGGTAAATTTAGCTTAATTAAAACCATTTGGACGTGTTCGTCATTTATTAGCATATGTAAAGTATGTAAGAGGTTCTGGCTGTGACAGACCCACATTGTGTTTCGCATGCATGTGTGGATGCACACAAACAGCAGCGGTGACACCCGGCATGCCTCGTGCTGTCCAGCTGTCCACCTTATCGCACTTCACTGCTCTTCCCGTCCCGCTGCCCGGGCGAACGCGCTCATAATACAAACATGTGTAACACTAAAAACAATGAGCCGGGAGTGTGTTGGCCGCTGAAGCAGTTTGGAGGCCGTGTGTGTTGTGTGTTTATGTGGGACTGCCTGGTTCCATGTGTTCACTGAGCTAGAACAGGGAGCATTAGGAGGTGTCTTTTGTTGCTCCTGGGGGGCTACCGTGCTCAGTCCTAATAGGAGTCTTGTGCCTGCCGTTGTCCCAAGGGAGACCTTTGAATGAAGGGGTCTAACTTCACACACACGCTCTCTCTCACACACACACAAACACAAACCCCTTCGCCCCCTCTGCCCCCTCCGTCCTCACCTCGAGCCCGGCCTCCCCCACCATCCTCTCCGCTCCCTGGGGACGGGCTGAGAGACAAAGAGGGAGCGGGGCCGGGTTAGGATGGGATGTTTGAGGGGGTTTGCCGTGGCCCCTGCCTTATTAGAAGGGTCGTGAACGTGTCACGATGATTAATATGCCGAGGTGCGTGGGGATACCCTAGAGTCACATTTATTCAACGCGAAGAGTCCCAAACACACACATTTGCTGCAAAATGGCACATTTGCATTTCCCATTAAGAAAAGAAATTATAAATATATATGCAAATGAAACTCCTATCTAGGTTTGTGCCATTATGCGTCATCCATTTGGGCATCAACAAAAGAGTTTCCCTCCCTGCACCATCTGAGCTGATTGTTTTCACCCTGCGTGTTCTTCGTAGCCATGTGTCATGCAAACTTTGCTCAAACTGCATCGCGCTGCACTTCACTTGCGTGGCAAATGCAGCCCTAAAACGTGAATATATTTGAGGTAGAAACCTCTTGATCGTTCACCATGACACTAATTTATTATCCTCTTTGGTTTTTGTTGGGATTACTTGGTAAACACTGACAGAAACAGAAGATTTTGTCCCTGCAACAGCCAGTGAGAAAGCTTGCGAGAAACGACTTTAATTAATAGTTAATTAACAAAGAATTTATCACTTTTTGAACTGACAGATTCATTGTTTTACTCAGCTTCCCCCATCCATCTGTTTTTAACAGTTTAACTGGCTCCGTTCTCATCTACGCCTCAGTGACATTACAACTAAAACCATTTAAATGGGCTGCGATTGTATGAAAACGAACAGATGGCGCTGTGAATAAAACCCCTATATTCTATATGCCTCCCCTTGCATGCATGTATAGGAGGCTAACTATGGAACGCAGGTACCCAGGGAGTCAACCAGATGTTTGATAGGCCCACCTGCAGGCCTGCCGTGTGTTGGCAGTAAAATTCATGCACTGCATATGCTGCAATTATACCACTGGGAAATAAGTGGCTGCAACAATGAAGCAGGCTGCAGACACTTGAGGAGGAATAGCAAACAAATCGGCTTCTTTGGCGGAAAAAAGACAGTAAAAGCAGTGAGTGGAAGACTTGACTGAGATTTTATATTGTGTTGTCAGGATTTGCCTGATTTAATTTGCATTTGCAGAAGTTGGTGTTGCAGTTTTTAAATTATATTTTCATTTAAACATGAATGCCAGCTGCTATAGTGAAACTGTCTTGGTTTTTAATCAATCAATTAGTGAAACTGACAGATTTCAGCTACTAAAGTTAAACTGTGTTTAACTGCAGTGGGAAGGAATGTTGGAAACATTCCTGTCCTTTTTATCCTTTTTAGCTTTCAAAAGATAACAGCATGAGCAATTATCTGCTTAGTGCACAGCTGATGGCAACTTCCCCATTTTGCATTTGTAGTTCTGGTTCCTTTTGTTGCTCCTGAGAGTTTGTCATTTCTTGCCTGGCAGGGTTACGTTTCAAAATCTGCTTTGGTTACTCGCATCTTTTTGTATTATGTTCATGGTTCACTGTAAGAAGAAGTGACTGATAAATACTTACCAGCAATAAATCACTTATGGGTCTCATTCTGTCATATTGTCAACTGATCCAAATCAGGATCAAAGCCAAAGAATTGGGAGTAGAGTCGTCGTAATAATGGTTCCAGTAATGTTTTAAGATAACAAAATGCAAGGTTTTAGCATTCTTATGCATTTGATGGGTGTAAAAAACATAGTATGGTGTGAGCAAATGTTTATGAAATAGCTTATTGACAGATACATAATAGAAGTAGGAAGTAAATAGCAATATGTCGGTGTGATATTGGCGACTAATACAAAGTAGGGAGAGTTTTAAGCGGACCTTTGTGGACTTCAGAGAGGTCTGGTCTGATCTCTAAGTCGTTTCTACCCTCTCAGATTTTCTGAACTCCCAGCATCGTACCTGACACGCCTGGTTTGGCCCGACTGGACCGGAGTTTTGCCTGAACAAATTCTAAAAGCGTCTTGACCTCCAAGCCTTGCAAACCTTGACAATGCAAACCAAAGCAGTGGAAATGGAAAAAAAAAAAGTATGTTCTAAGGTTGATCAAAATGGCTTACAGAACCTTCTTTGTTGAAATTCAACAGTTCACATCGATAGCTGTGTGTTAATTTAGTAATTAGAGTAATGAGTTTACATCATGGCAGCGTCGTATGCTCAAACTGCAGTTAACATCTACAACATCACAGGTACTTGTCAAATTTATGAAAACTGTTGGATAAAATAAAACGAGTTATAATGAGTTTTATATCTTGCTTGTTTTTGTTTGAACGAGCATACCAGTATTTGCAGGATGTTTGTGTGTTGTTTAGAGAAGTCAGAAATAATCCCTTGTGTTTTTATACCTTATTAAAACGAGAGAGTTTCTCAAAACCAGATATAAAGGTCGTGATAACGAGACACCAAAAACTTTATCTTTTTGGTGTCTCCACATAGCATAATCAGCTACTGCCTTGAAAAAGCAACAGCTTTGCTTAAATGCATTCGTAAGTGTATCCATCAGCCTTCACTCCTTTTCAGGCTGTTCTAAATGTACAATTGACTTATTTTAATGATTTGAAATAAATAGGTACAGCAAGTGCTTGCCATCAGTAAAAAAAGAAAAAGAAAAAAAAAGCTACTCCTTGCAGCTTTGCTGCTGTCACAAAAAGTCTTATTTCATGATTTAATTACATTTAATTAAATTGTTGTTTTGTTGGTATTAATACGATTAATGATGATAATAGTGTTGTTAATAGCTATGGTACTGGCTTCAATCTCAATTATCTCAGCCGTTAACACAAGTCTTGGCATTTTTGACACTTTTGGACAAAACTTTGACGATATGTACAAAACCATGTTGCTGTTGCCCACAGAAATTATGATACTAACGTTTTATATCCCTTGTCAGAAGAGAGATTACGTTGATGCAGCAGGCAGTGCTGAACATGTTGCTTAATGGCCCAAATAAAAGTATTAAAGGACTGAGCTGTAACTTTACAAATTTAGCAGGAAATTAAGCCATAAAAAGTTGGCTTTCCCGTGGATGTATGTTCTTGCGGCAAAAGAGAGCATGTTCAGACGCGAGGATCAAATGTTCCCTCGGTTCTCTTTACAAGCTAACGTTGCTCTTTTGCCATGAGTGGCATGCGCCGCCAAGATGTGGGGTGTAATTAAGCTGCAGGCATTCATCTGTGCCTCCAGCCTGTACGTTTACAGGATCTATAAAGGCACAAATTGATTTCCCATATCAATGCAGGCATTGTTTAACATGACATAGCTCATATGTGGAGCAGGTGTGTTTAATAACCGGGGACCTGAATTGGATTACTACAAAACAGGCCCTGCTTTCTCGGGTTACTCCTTCATGAGGAGCTGAACCGCTCCGTCTCTTTGGCGTTTGCCTTTTTCTTTTCTCTATGAACCCAGGGAAAGCGACAAAAGCTGCAGGCGACCCAGTCCCCAAAAGTATAAAACCAAAAGCAAACTGCAGAATCATTAATTCCCAGTTTTTGTCCTGATGAACAAACACAACACCGGCCACGTTAATTGCAACGACCCCAGCAACCCGCTAACATTTGAGAACATTGACATATTGTTTGTCCAGCGTGAGACACTGTATAATTTACACTCACTAATGACTGTGCTTGGAGGTAGGGGCTGAAGGGCCACGTCTGTCCCGGGTTTGGCCCTTATTCAGTGCAGAGTGGTGAATTCATATTCCTGACTGCATGCCCATATTTCAAGTACTTGTTTGGCTAAATTTAAAAAAAAAACAACCAAAAAAGCCGGACGTCGAGTTCTGTCCTGATAAACAATCCACTGTTGGCTGGCGAATCTCCACTCTTATCAAAACAAAACAACAAAACGTGGATGAAATAACACTGTGGCGTTTTTTGTTGTTTTTATTTTGTATTTTTTGAAAGGTTTTGAGCGAACAGGCATAATGTGAAGAAAGACATATTACCATCGCCATAGGGTTGACCTTGACCTTCAAACTCAATCTGGCTGTTAGAACTGCCCCCCCACGGCAGCCCCGAGATGTAAAGAGGCTGACCGTTTTGACCCCTGATCCCATTTCTTAACTAGACTGAGGTGCCAAATAACCTTTTGACCCAGGAAGCATTTGCAGGTTGCCTGAGCAACCTCGGATTAAACCATGATTGACAGATCCACGCAGATTTCACTTTGCTTTTTAATGGGATTATCAAAAGCAACTACTTTACAAAATAAATGGCTCAGTTTTGCTTTTGTTTTCTTCTTCTTGTTTTTTTTTGTGTGTGTTTTGATCCAAAACAAATGTTCTCTGAGAAGAAGAAGTAGCCCATTGTACTGTGCTGCCACATTATTATGCCGGATAGATACAGAATACATTTCCCTAAATAAACGAACACTTTACATGGAAATGAATGTCTGAATTCAACGGATGGATAACATTAGATCAGATTGCGGTCTATGTAAATGAACCATATGCAGATCTGACATGTGGCACAAATCACAGCCGTGGATCATGACAGGAATAAATCTGAACTTCAAGTGTCCGCCAGCATAACTCTTAATTCACACCCTTAATTAATTCCCAACAAAAGGCAACCACTGAAGGGGGAAAAATGGATAAAAAAAAAAAACTTAAGATGTTTTATTTCTGCTTGATGTAATTTCAGGGTAGTCCATTTCATTAGTGCTGACCCAGGGGAATCGAAGGTTACCATCTGGCCACTGGCCACCATTACTGATTCTTGTTTTAATATGCAAATGGTTGTTTTCCAACCTTAAAGTAATCACAAATGTTCCCTGACTGAACGGACCAAAGAACAAGGCAGTGTGTACTTGTGATGCAGCAGCCTGTGAGCAGATAGACAAAATACTGTGCAGCACTTTATATAAATATTTTCTCAATAATATACGTCACTGTTTTACAATATCAATCTGCAAAAACTAATACTTTCTATTTTTTTTCTCTTGTCCATAGTGATTGAAATCTCACACTTGTTGCATTTGTTAAAATGTAAAACAGAAAGTAAGATGAGGAAATTGTCCACAAAACCTTTTTCAGCTCACATGTAATATTTTCTGTTCGCTGTCAATATCAGCAGGAAGCACAGAAATTAAATAGCTCCTTCAATGGTTTAAACTCTTTAATTATTTCTATGGTTGTAGCTTGGGTAAAAAAAAATAATAACAATTTTTACTGTTACAACTCAGCATTTTAAGATTGGCACACATCTGCTTCAATTTAATAACATCTTCTTATTCATATTAATAAGAGTGACTGAGCAAAATTTTTACTCTAGAAACATTATGAAACACTGATAGAGATCAAACATGTTCTAATCAACTTAAACAGTTAAACATAAAATAATAAAAAATGGTTAAAAAAAATCATCATTTCTTAACATGCGATTTTTACCCTTCTGGATGAATATTGTGTTGCATTTATTGACTATATTATTGTGAAGTGATACCAATTTAGCAAAAGATTGTTTATTTTAATGTTGTTGTTTTTTTGCACGTCTTTTCTTTGGTTCCAGTTATTGAGGAGGATCTCATGGTTGCATTGTGTTTATCTTCTATAAGTGAAAAACAGATGCACTAGTGCAACGTTGTTTACGGTTCCTGCAGAGCTTTATAGATGAGGATTCCATGTTTTTATCTTTATGTTCACTGGTTTTCTTTCACAGTTTCAGGAACATGAAAGCAGGTTAGTTGTGAATTAGTTGTAAGTTTAATTTGTTTTGTGTGTTTGTGGTTGTTATCCTGTGATGGCCGGAGTAAGTCTAGAAAATGGGTGGATGGATTCTACTGTGTTGGGTTTCATAATGATGTACTGGCCAAACAATGAACTATTGTGAAGAAAAAATAGAAAAAAAGTGAGTCAAGTGTTTATTTTCTGAGACAATATGTAAACATCAGGTTTTAAGTCTTGCTACAGATTCTGAATGTCTGGACTTTGACTGGATCATAGTTTGATCAAAACTTTGCAGCTCTGGCTGCTGTCCTACTGGAAGGTAAACCTTACAGTCCCATGTTTTCTGCTGCTTCTAACAACATTTTCTCTGCATTTTATTCCATCCATTTTCACATAAAGTTTGAAAAGCTTCCCTATCCCTGCAGAAGAACAGTAAATCCAAAGCATGGAGGAGGTTTCCACTGAGAGACTGCGGTTAAATTAAAAGCAATGTTTCCAACAGACATGCCTTTATTCACGGAGGCTTAGAAGTTTAAACTTGGCCTCACATGTTTGCTTTGTCCCCAACATGGTGACGATGACTGTTTTTGGTTTTCCATAAAGATAAAATTAGTGAAATGCACAACTAATAGTGATCCAGCTGAACTGCGAATCTCTGCAGCTCCTCCAGAGTCACCATCCGTCTCTCGGCTGACTTCCTGATCAATGCTCTCCTCGTGTTTGGGTTGATTTTCTATTTCTTTGCCAGATTACACGGATGATGGTTCCTATTATTCAAACAACACGTCCTGATCAGCTTTCATAAGATATTGTACAAGCCTCATTTGATAATAATTCATACTTTGAGTGTTTCATCATAGTCTGCCAATTAAAAACAGGTCTTTCTCTCGTTTGGCAGCGGAGCCCCTGGTGCAGGTGAACGGGAAGCCCAGCTGCTGCTTCTTCAAGTTCAGCCCTAAGCTGATGTTCACCAAGGTGCTGAAGGCTCAGCTGTGGGTGTATCTCCGGCCGCTGCAGCAGACCTCCACCGTCTACCTGCAGATCCTGCGACTGAAGCCCGTCACGGAGCAGGGCAGCCGCCACATCCGCATCCGCTCCCTGAAGATAGAGCTCAACTCCAGGAACGGCCACTGGCAGAGCATTGACTTCAAGCATGTGCTGCAGAACTGGTTCAAGCAGCCCCACACCAACTGGGGAATCGACATCAACGCCTTTGACGAGAGCGGCAATGACCTGGCAGTTACCTCGCTGCGACCCGGGGAGGAGGGGCTGGTAAGGATCCTCAGACCTGTCCCCAGGGCCGGACGGGGCCGGGGAGGGAGGGGCTTCACTGCCGCCACCGCTCACTTTTATATAAATCACCTCCATCCTGCTCAGAAGTTAAGATAAAGCTCTGAGTAATGGCTCGTTTGCGTTTATCTTGTAAATTATTGTCATTATTCTTACTGAGCTCAGATGTTTTCACATGAGACGAGACTGCAATTAATGATGAAAATCCAAATTTACGACTTAATTATTGACCTTTAGATAACCAGGACAGATGGACAATCTGACATAATTCTGATATTATGATAATAAAATGTCAAACAAGCTCAAAAATAACTTAGATGTTGAATCCCTGTGAGGCCTAATTCATAAAATACATTTAAACTTTTATCTACAGAGACTTGAGTTGGACTCATTCACTCTAAAAACTTTAGAGTGTTAATCAGAGTGAAATAAAGCAACAAAACAAGAGACTGTAGCGCTGATGAAAATGCAAATATTCTCTGGTGAATTATCGTGTGTGATTTAATATGTACAGACATGTTTTATATCCATATTCATATTTGCAGCATCATAATAGAAACCACTCAGTTACCTCAAACCAGTACAACATGAAGTCATGTTGTACATGGGCGTTTAATGTTTAATTAAGCTCAATTCTCCATCTTGTAATGTGCAGTTAAATAGTGCACAGCTTAAATGTTTACAAAAGCTAAAATTCAGCATTTGAACTAATCGTCTATAAACCATATTTATATTTCTAATTGGGTGACACTTTGCATCTTCTCCTGCCAAGCGCTGAGGATTTCACTGACTAAACTCAAATTAGAAAGAATTGAGCCTCGACTTGGACTTTAAAGACTATTAATCTGCAGCTGCATTATACTGACTCAGGGGATGATTTGTACTCACACTCAAAACACGCCAGACTTGATCAAGTCCAAATTCTCTGAGTCTTTAATTCATGCTTTAAAAGCTCAGGGCTGGACTTGAGCTGGAACTCTAAAACATGAAGTCATGGACTCACTCGTTTAAAGACACTTGATTTGACTGGAGTTTGCCTTTCAAAGACTCGAGACTTGACTTTCCGTCTTGCTTTGAAGACAAGAGAGTTGTGGTCTGGGTGAAATAAAGCCACAGTCTAAATATTCTCCTATAAAAGGAAATCAGGTATGAACTGCAGCAAAACAAAACACTGAAACACTGATTTATTCATTTAAAGGTTTGACTTAATGGCCACTTTTAACTCTATTGATATAAAGGCTGAAGACGTAAAACTGAAACGTAATCTCTGCTCTGTTTGTGGGTCACCGTGTTTTATTGAAACAGAAACAGAACAAGTCCTGTCTCTATAGAATAGAATAGAATAGAATAGAATAGACTTTTCTGATCCCAAGGGGAAATTGCTTATTTATTGACATTTGATGAGCTTGTGCGTAAAATGGTCGTTATCTCCTTATTTTTTTTATCTAATTTCTATGAAAAATGCTTTGAACATGAATAAATAAATACATAAATAAAATACTTATTGTACCTAGATTTAAGTCTAGGTACAATATCTTGTACCTAGAAGATAAAAGTAGATTGGTTCAAATTCAGTTCTGTCAAAAAGTGAATTTAACTTTTTAACTGGACAATTAGCTTATGTGATTGCTGTTGTAGGAGCCACAGTTTGTTCAAAACGTCATGAAATGTTTTGTTGTTTTGATGAAACGCCGTGATGTTCCTCTACCAGCCTGCGGTGCGATTAGTTCAGTTTTTGTCTTTCGTCAAAGACAAAAACTTTCAGAAATTACGGCGGCTTCATTGTGCCACAAGAAGGTGAAAAGTAAAAAGAAAATGAAGAACGACTGAAAAACCACCTTACTCCGTTTCCACGCCAACCAGCTGACAACCGCTCCACAAACCGACAGAGCAGAGATTACGTTTCAGTTTCACGTCTTCGGGCTTGGTGTTTATTTGATGTGGCCCCATGATTGGCTAATTTAAACACTCATGGTCTGTCAGAGCAGGTTTGTGGGCCACCGTGTTTTATTGAAGCAGAAACACTGAAATTGCACACGTCCACATTAAAGTTGTCAAAGTGACGCTAGCATACTGACCTGCTTCCCGCTTCTCAGCTATTTTATTTAGATTAAAATGTTTCGCTGACCTGTGAGTCGTGACACCATCGGATGTTTATATCTGGTTGTCGTGGTGCCAACGTTTAATATGAAAACATTGCTTCCATTTGTTTAGATTTTTAGCATGATTGTTTGTAGCGTGTAAATTTACCAATCGTCTCGCGTAGCTGTGGCTCATGTGTGTCACTCATTAGTCACGTAATTTCCAATCCAGTCGTAAACATTGATGGTAAACCCTTTTCTACAATTTAGTTTAGTGAACATTACTGTTCAGAATAATGTACAGTAGTTTATAAGAGCCTAAATGTGTGAATATTTCTGTGTTGACATAAATTTAAGTGGTTTAAGTGGCATGACTCAAATGACAAAATACTCATTTTGGTTGTTAGAAACATTAGGCTAAAAGATTTGACACTTGACTTGGACTTGAAAAACAGAAATTTTATAAAAGTTATTTTATAAATGTTTAAAAAGAATTAAGTCTCTTCAGTCTCTTTTAAATTCTTAGTAAACCAAACAAATCACAGGCTTTTGTTCAGGATAGAAACTATTTAAATCCCTTTTTCTTTTTTATCATTTAGACTCTTTTTTTTTTGCTTTACCTCTCAAACAAAAAATGAAGAAAAAAAGATAATGCAAAACAACCTTAGTTTTGTAGACTGATTTATAAATGGTGAAACTCTGGTTCCAGCATGATAAATGGGCCTGCACAAATGAGTTCAAACTTCGGCCTCTAAGCAAAAGCCATCGGTGAGCCATTAATCTAGTTCGAGTTACTGAACCTGACAGTTAAATACAACATCTTTGTTGAATTATGTAGGCCACTTACCCTAGTTAAGCAACGCCAAATATTTACCAAGTGGTTATTTGGGTCAGATCTCCAGAAAACATTAGAGGTCAGCTCTGGTGTCTTGGCCAATAAACTCCTGCCCTTTGAGCGCACAGCAGTGTGCTTTATTGTTCTTAACCAAAGACAATAATTAAATCCAAAACACAGGAGGGTGTGTACGATAATATCACCAAACACAACAACCCAGAAAAGAATGAAGAGACAAACACGCCTTGATCTTCTGAGTGATTTTCCACAGTAAAAGCCAAGCCGACATGGTTTCACCCCAGCAGCTTATTTCCTCCCCTGAATGCATCACAGAAAGCTGCGCCGCAGCCCAGCTGGAATCACTGAGGGCAGAAGGAGGCTTTGTAAAACAAACATGCTGAAGTAAAATATTTGATCTGCTCGCTGCTCCCAGAGGTCAAGGTTATGGTAGCCTGCAGATGACCTTATGGGTCAGAGGTCAGCTCAAGCATACACAGTGAGCCATTAGTGTGGGTAAAAGCCAGTTTCTGTCAGTGCCCGTCGAGTCAGAGACTCATTTTGCCAAAGTGTACCACAGAAAGTCATTTCTGCCTGTTGCCATCAGGCTTTATAAAACCCAAGTCTGAACTAATTGATCCAATTTTTTTCTGTGCTCATTTTTAGGTTTTTTATTGATTAATAAATTGCATGTAGTTGCTTGTTATTTGTTTTTTTTTGTTTATGTCTAGTTATTTTTGAACTATTCGCTCTTTATTATTCACTCTTAGGTATAGATATATTTTCACAAACTTTATATTTATCACCTTAAGATGGAGTAGCTTTCAACAAATAAGCAATTTTCCTTTGGGGATCTATAAAGTATATGCTATTCTATTCTATTCTATTCTATTCTATTCTATTCTATTCTATTCTATTCTATTCTATCAGCCCTCAAGCAGATTATTAAAAAAAAAAAGTGAATTGATTAAATTACACATTTTGTTAATTTTGCCAATAAATAGGAAATCCATTTAAAGTTTTAAAAAAACAAACAAATATAAGCAAGAGAATTAGAAGCAAAATGAAACATATAATCTAAATCAATCAAAATGATGGAGTCATTACTTATTATACTAACCTTAAAATAACATTACATTGGATTATAAAGCATTAAATACTCCACACATAAGCTCATTAAGATAATCAGAATCACTTTTTAGAGATTTTGTCAATAAAAATGACACATTTTTCAGTTTTGTTATCACCTTTAAATCTTTTTTAAAAGGTTTAGTGGGAAGGAATCCCCATGTATAAAAGTAAATCTGCTGTTTTTAGATTAATAATCCAGTTATTTGTTGATGAGGAAGGTGGAATTGGACCGATTTTTGTTTGTGATTCAGCGTTGACCTGTGACTGAACTTCATTGCTGACTGCAGCTTTTGCCACTTATGGGTGTGAAGTTTCACTGCCAGGTCCAGTCGACGGTTGTGCTGGGTTCTCACACACATTAGGAAAGTAAACATTTCTGTCTTTCCCTCCTCGGCAGCATCAACTGATATCAAATGTTTGGAAATGAACATGGCTTTGAAAGAGTTTTGGCTCTTTTTTTTTTCTATTGTTTAGGTTTAACCATATTTTTCTTTTCTTTTTTTTTTTAGCTTTTCAGAGCTGGATGTGATGGTGCTGCTTTAAATTCTTGTCCTGCATGATTTTAAGTGTTTCACTGAGTCTCTAAAGGTTTCTCCAAAATCTTTTAGATTAATTAGTGGTAAATGTGAGATGAACCTTGTGTCCGGATTGGAATCAATGGTTTTGACCTTTACATTGCAGCCATTTTTGCCCGTCTCTTTCTTATTGTTGAATCCTGTTCTGAACTTAACGGAGGAAAGTCTAAAACATGCTGTTCTGTTTGTTATGAGATCCTGTATGATCTGCTGATATACTTCCAAAACTACCAGCTTCATCCAAGCAGCAGGTGCTAACATGCAGTTCTCTTAATGTATGACAAATCTGTGGTTGGCATAAAATTGAATAATCCCAAATACATAATTTAATTAAAGTCTCTCATGAATATTAGTGGCTGTAGGAGTTTGCCTCGCAGTCGGAGGATCCCCAGCTTGATCCCTGATCTACTTTTGAGGTTTCAGTTTGGTGTATAAAAGAAATTATTGAAGAAGAAAGCAAGATATCACACCAGCATTCGGTTCTTTGTCAAAATTACTTTGACAGTCTGCTTTATGGTTTTACATTGTAGATATAAATATCAGCAAAATTAGTCATTTTGGCCGATTAGTATCGTTAATTTTAGCGTAATTAACTGCTGGCAATATTACAATATTTTTCTATGAACTTATATTTTTACAATATATTTCTGTCTTTTCTACATTTCATGAAAATTACTTGAAATATATGTCTATTGAATTATTGTATGTTATTGTAATTCCATGTATTTTCTACGGTGATATAATGCTTTGGATATTACAGTCAGTAACTGTTGGTGGTTTTAAGTGTCTCATTGAGAAACAGTGTGGAGAGAAAACTGTGGATAAAACTGTAAATGTTATTACAGTTAATAATAACATTTAACAATTTAACATTTTTACAATTTAAGAATTTAACATTTTTACCATTGTTAAATGTTAAAAATGCCATTTAACAAAGCGCTCAGCCTTTTTTTGGCAATAAGTTCATATTTTTTGGTGTCTGGAAAATGACCGGTTCCAAAAACGTCTGGAATGTAACGTTGCAAATCAGAGGGCTCTGCCCCTCACCTAGCAACCCTGGTGAAGCCCAGCCTGTTGCCTAGCAACCCCAGCCAAGCTGAGCCCATCACCTAGCAACCCAAGCTGAGCTCTAGGACGCTTGGTCAGATGGCTCTAGCGCAAAAAGCTAACCAATAAATTATCGATATGGAGTGTTGAACATGACTGATGTTTCAGCCACATCCTAAAGTGGACGACTATCACAGATTGTATAAAAGTGTCACATTCTTTAGTATTTTACTGTGTGGTTGTTCTCTTATAACCATTATTCTGTCTGTTTTGCCCTCCCTGCCTCCCTCCCCCTGATTCCAGCAGCCGTTCCTGGAGGTGAAGGTCCTTGAGACCACCAAGCGTTCTCGGAGGAACCTCGGGTTGGACTGTGACGAGCACTCCACCGAGTCTCGCTGCTGCCGCTACCCTCTCACCGTGGACTTCGAGGCGTTCGGCTGGGATTGGATCATTGCCCCCAAGCGTTACAAAGCCAACTACTGCTCCGGCCAGTGTGAGTACATGTTCATGCAGAAGTATCCGCACACCCACCTGGTGCAGCACGCCAACCCGCGCGGCTCCGCGGGGCCCTGCTGCACCCCGACCAAGATGTCCCCGATTAACATGCTTTACTTCAACGACAAGCAGCAGATCATTCACGGCAAGATCCCAGGGATGGTGGTGGATCGATGTGGGTGCTCTTAGGCTGCAGAAGGAGATACACACACTTAAAGTTCAGCCCTCATTAAACCACCCAAAACCCCTATGGAGCTCTCCGCTCGGCACCAGATTTCACTTTTGCTCTGCCACAGAAACAACCTGCTGGGTTTCCATTTTATCCAGTAATTAATTTGATTCTAACTGTATAAAAAAAAAAAAAAAAAAAAAGTTATAAATGAAAACAAGAATCAAAAAAAGAACTGAAGATGGAAATACAGTATATTATGAATGATTTGGGTCTGCTTGTGGAGCAGCCTCAGAGAACGGTGAGACAAAAATTATGTTATAGAGTACATGTTAGTTTTGTGACTTTTTTTTATGGCATCTTTGTGAAGTGTCCAGGTTAGTGGAATGTGTTGACAGGTGACATGAGTATATTTCATTAAGCAACTTTTAGGGGCCGTTCCAATATATTTAATTTTCAGCTACACATTTGCATTCAGAAAATATTTTTATCCATTTAAATGTTTTCAGAGAAAAGGGGGCAGGAACATAATCATTTTGCAATTCATTAATTTTTACAACAACTCAGTAGCCACATTAAATATAATAATAATAATAATAATAATAATAATAATAATAATAATAATAATAATAATAATAATAATAATAATAGTTTGGACAAATCCAAAATGTGTTTACAGACGTTTAGAGATCTGAAAAGTTGCCGAGACCCAACACCAAACCAATTATTAACTGCTCATAAACCTCAGAGTAAGATTTCTACAAGTAGCTTTGAAACTTAATCTTGAAATAAATCAAAAGCTTAAAGGTTCAGCTAGTTAAATTCTGTCCCCCAGAGTAAATAAATTCTCAATAAAAACAGGTAACATTTGAACTCACTGAAGTCTAAAAAGAAAACATCATGTAGATGCAAACGTAGGTGTAGATTTTGGAAGAGCAGAAAGTGCAGTAAGGCAAGATTGCGACGTGACTTTTCAACATTTTCAACAACTTCTGTTTTTTAAAACCGAGACATGCAATAAGTGCACTGTTTCCTGATGTAAAGATGGTTAAAGCTAGATAATTAATCATATACTGAAATTAACACTATTACACAGTTCTGCTGACAGTGAGAAACTCACCATGAGTGTGGATGTCATGTTAATTTGGAGGTTATAAAAACGTGGCAGTTTGTTATTCCGGTCATTAACACACAGATATGTGCCAAAATTGTAATTAGTTTTACCTATTTATGTTTCCTGTACATGAATAGGTGAAATGTGTGCTTACACACTAATATTTAGCTGAATATCCCTTATCGAGATGCAGAAAACCACATACTTTTCTCCCCAGCAACAGGCTTCTGCTGATGTCAGAATATTGGACCACTCTTCTCACCACAATCAGTGGAGTTATTATTTTATTTTTATTTTATTTTATTACATCCCAGTATTGCGGTTCTAGCCATTTGAAAAACCTAAAGTTAGCCTGCTCTGTCCCAGAACCAGAAACAACTCCATGGCATTACGCTGCCACCACCGTGCTTTCACAGGTGGTACAGTTTTCTCAACTTTTGAAAGGATCATCTTTCATTTGAGTCACTTTCTCAAATGGGCGACAGCAAATTCAGCTTCAGAAATAAACAAATCTGGAGCAGGAGCTTCTTTCCTGGTCAGCATCCTTTGAGACGTTGCTGATGTTAAACTTGACGCACTGTGAAAGGCGGCGCTGCGCTTCCTGCATCTTTCCTGGGTTGTTCTTATATTTTCTGACTTGTATTCCTCCGTCTGACGCAGGCAGACTGGGTCAAAGAGGTTCTGTTCACGGAGGTTCTGTAAACGAGTGCTGCAACAGATCAAAGATCCAAAACACACATAAAAACTGTTTTTTATGAGATGCAATAGATAAAGAAGGCTTACATTAAGCTCCTGGGATGGCACCAACCCCAGTTTGATTGAAAATGTAGGAATTACACTTAAACTCTGGGTTAAAACAACTAGTTTAAATGAGCGCCACCAATTCTGCTTGGAAGAGGGTCAAATGTTTTGCCAGGAGCTCCATGGCGAGAGGAAGCAATGTAGTTTCTCTACAATTTGCTAAGTGAGATTTAATCACATATTAATTAAATAGGTTATATATCAGGGCCAACAAATTCTGAGAAAATTCACAATAAATTTAAACTTGTGCACTCAATTGTTCTCAAACTTAAAGTTGTCTTTCATATCATCGATCCACCCTGCAAAATGAAAACGTGCCGTTATTTATGAAACTCAATGCGACATTCACATCCACCGTGTTCAGGAAAAAAACTGTAAAACAGCCGAGAAACATATTTTTATTTCTGGAAGTTCACCTATTTCTACATGAGCTTTAGCTACTTTACCCCTGAGTTGTTAGCATTTTTTTTTCTTCAATGCTAGAGTGAGCAGTACTGCTGTTATAAAAAATTATTATAAAAAAAAAAAAAAAAAACACCTGGTCTGCAACATTAAAAATTAAAATCAAGATACTGGCTTTACAACCAGCTTTTGTTTAGAGGACATATTGGATTGCATTTTGAAATGTCCCCATCCATCTCATCGTCGTCATCATCATCATCATCATCATCATCATCGTCATCGTCATCATCATCATCACAATGGAGAAAATAATGTTAGTGCTTAAACAGAGTAGATTAGTATGCTCGAAGCTTGTCTTTGTCTCCTGGATGTCGAAGCAAAGATATCCTTTTGTTATAAAAACGAAAGCACTATGCTGTTGGATAAAGTGAGAGCCTTCTGACATTATAAATAAATGATATATGTATATATTAAAAAAAAAAAAAAAGGGGGTTACAAAAACCCTTTTGGGGGGCACTCTACCTTACCAACAATAAATTTTGCACTATGGGACGTTCATGGCGTGAGGAGCTGAAGTGTTGTTTGCGTTTTACCAAGCACAAGAGAGCTTGTACAGTATAGGATAAAAAAAAAAAAAAAAAAAAAAAAGTAAATATTCATGTTTCTGGTGATAAACCATAAAGTAGAGAAGTTTTCACTTCTTTTTGATACCATCACACTTTCCTGACTTTGTCTGAAGCGGGGGCCTGTCCATTCACCCACACACTTCGATTCAATCTGGAACCTGGATGTACTGTAACGGCAGCCTTAAAGGCCTCTGTTCCCACTTGTCATGTGTGTAATATATGTCTGGATCTATGGAAATGCTTTAACTGGAAACGGCCCACCCATCAACCTTAATTTGTTATTGTGTTAGGAAGATTGAGAACTGTTAACTTAACGTGTCATCTGTCTTGTATTCTTTTTTTTTTCTTTCTTTTTTTTTTGCTTTTATGTGTATTGTAAGTGAGAGCAGCCATTCAAATAAAATAAAAAAAAATGGGAGTATCCAGGGATCGTTAGCCAAAGTAGAGGACGACAAGTTATGTGCCGTAACCTTTGTGATTGCAGGAATATGCTAGAACACTTCAAAGGGAGGGAAAGGCTGGTTTAGGGGCTGTGGTTAAAAAAATAAACAAATAAAAAAAATCAACTTATCGATTATTTATTACTTACAATGCATTTCCAAGTCTGTCTACCTCACTTTTAGTCTTCAAGTTTTTTTTTTGTTTGTTTTTTTTTGTTTTGTTTTTTTTTTTCCAGAAAATTCAGAGTCAACATAAAACGCATAAGAGCCACATCCCCTCCAAAAATTTCAACGTAAAGCACAGGGTCCCCTTGCTCTCAGGTTCAGGCTAAGTTGCTAACAGTGACTGACGGTCATGCATGGTCAAAGGAAAAAAAAAAAAAAAAAAAAAAAAAGATAGCTGTGCCCACCTCTGGGGTTTGACTATGTTCAAAGCTGTTGAGAGTTTTGTTTTTTTTTTTTTTGGTCTGAGACTTGTTTGTCTGAGAGTTTTGTTTTCATATAAATATATGAGAGTAACAAATATCTATGTAAATACAACCGAAATGTTAACTTTTATCATGTTTTGGACAGGTTCACCGCTTCTAACTGTGTCTCTCTCTTTTCCCCTTCATACCTTTTCTTTGTGTAGTGAAAAAGAAAGGAAATCACCCCATCTCTGTAGTTTAATGGATGTGCGTATGAATAACTGTATTATTATTTTTGCCTTTTGTTGTTTATTTACTGTCATTTTCTTTTGTACAATAAATCATTTATTTAGCTTAAGTGGGTTGCATCGTGTTGTGTTTTTCTTCTCGGTGTTGTGCGCTCAGGCAAAGATTTTACTTTCGTGGGAATAAAAACAAAGAGACGATAAATTCACTTTACTCCACATGTAATAATAACCCAGCAATTATATTGTGTTAAACAAAACCGTAGAGTAATTTTGGGAAATATAAATATGAAAATATGCAGTCAGATAAGTGGTGGTTTCTTTTTTAGCCCAGTCCAAAGGTTGAAGCTAAATCAACTTTGTAATTAAATGCAATGAAATAGTTCATTTTTTTAATAATGTTTTGAAGTCAGAAGACACATAAATATTGCTATTCTTATAAATTAAACAAATTTGGCTTTTTAGGTGTTTCTATAAGAAAGTAGGCAGTTTTAAAACACCTTTCTGACCCAGTAACAGAGTTTAAAGTTGGACTTTTAGAAAACAATCTGCTGTGCCACATGTGGAGTGATGACTGTCAGACCATCAAAAGAAACCCAGCTGCTGATTGTGCAAAAGAATAAAGTTTACCAGATATGAAAATATGTTGTTTACTACGGTTTTTACTTATTATTTGTCATTTGTCTGCTCCTGTTGATTAAAATATTAAATAACTCGATAGCTATGAGTTACTGAGTTATCTAATAACTCAGTAAGTTAGTCTAGCTAAACTAGACTAAAAGTGAGACATCAATTATGTAAAGTGGGAGGGTCAGGGGGTATTTTCCAGGCACATAGTGACATTTTATAGTACAATCAAGTGACTTTTTACCTTCAGTTGTTATAGAAACGCTGCATGAAAAATAAGTTGACTTTGGATCACAGCCGTATTTGATGTCTTGACTTGGGACTCTGTCTCTTTAAGAAGCTTCTTCTCTTTCCGACACTCCAGCTTCAGCACATCATCACAGCATCATAGTTTGTACGATGAACTCAGCAGATAAAAAGGCGTTTGCTAATTGCTGCAGCTGCTAGTCTATAGGAGCTGAGTGTGGACGCCCCCAAGTGGCTGCCAGAGGAGATTCAAGGATTCCTCAGTCATGCACGACAGGATAAAAGCAACAGTCCAGGTAGGTTTTTGATGAGGGGAATAACATTATAACATGATGCATAGTTTAAAAAAAAGTTGATTTTCCTCTATACTGGCTCTGTTTGAGGTCATACCACAATTAGAGTGAAATCTTAACTTTGGCAGGACCAAAACAAATCCTTCATTTTGATTTTTTTTTTGTTTTGTTTTGTTTTGTTTTTGTTTCTTTGTAAATTATTCAGAGGTGAACTTCCTGGTGTAATTTGGATCAATGTACCAAGTTAGCGAGTCTCAGTTCTCGGGATTCAACACTGATCTGGTGATCCTAATCCCCAATACAACAATGAAAATGAGTGTCAAGAAAAACAATGTCCAGAGTCAGGCTGAATCTCAATCACTTCACTAATTAAAAAACTGAAAACTAAACGTTGATATCAGCAGATCTGCATGTCCTGTGGATCCTCACATGTCGAACGTTTCTTCTTGTTGTTCCAGAAGCAGTGCAATTAACATTTCATACTTTAAATATAAAGTTCATATTTCTGCAAAGGTGAGAGACTCAAAAGCATGCGTACTACCTTAAACCACCAGTTGCATGGTTATTATTGGACAACAGTAACAGGTAGTGCAAGTGGCAGGAAGCAAAACCCGTTCGAGGCTAGTTGGTGTAAGAGAGCGCTCAGAGGACAAAGGTTTAGTGTTGGAGTTCCTGCTTGCCATTATTTGGATTTCATATAAGATTCAGTCTGACCCAATTAATATGCCACCTGATAGGAGGGCCTCTCATCAACCTAATTTAGAGAATCAATAGGGGCCAAATGAGAGTGAGAGCGAAGCTCCTTACGCATGCAAACAAAGACCACCCAGTACAAGCTCGAGGAGCCTGATGCCAGCAATGACATAAACCTTTTGACAAATTCTCACTCGACATAAACAAACATTCACACAGTCTCCTGCCCCTTAAGTGCATCAATGTGCCGTACACGTCATCAGTCATACTCGCCCTATATAGACAAGGGAGGACATTGATGGCTGGTTTTATTGTTTTGGCGCATAAGGAGCAGTTGTACAAGTTGAACATGAAGTGTTAGCGGTTGAATGCATCACCCCGAGCATCCTCACTGCTAACATGATGAACTCTGACCTGGCTTCACTGAATTTAGATGCTGAGGAAAAAGAAGTACAGTACAATAGAAATATTGAATATGTTACAAAGCAGTCATGAAAGGACGCTGGGAGCCGAGTTTTAGGAGAAATAGAGCCATAAAGTTCGGAGAGAGGGTGAGTTGGGGGCAACGCTGAAACGCTTCATCAGTAACACCTTTTGACCGGCTCAGTTACAGCTGAGAGTGGGTCAATGTGCAAGAAAGATCAAATCAGTGAATGATGCTTTCAAAACAATAAAGTAAAGAGAGACAAGAGACACAAGTAGATCATCAACACCACTAATATGTACTTTTGCTCATTAAACAAAACGAAAATCTTACTTTACTTTTGATTTCTATCCTCATATTTTGAAGCAAGCTTAGTGCATTTCAAGTATTGCTGCTACAGATGGTTGCATTCTGCAACAGTGGCCTCTTTTTTTGTGCAAACCTACATTGACCGAAGCACAGAGTTCTCCTCTGAAGTTCGGTTGCAGCTTCCGTGAATGACAGCTGTCACTCTTTTGTGCTCCCAGCACACCATCTGCTTCTGGAGCTGACAATTGCTGGCTCTGCCACAGATGGTGCGAGTTGCAGCCATGCCGGAGCATGTTTCTGCATCATACGGCAGACCCTGCAAGCATACCCGCTAATAAGATGACCACCCATACCCTGAGGGATTTCCTCTCCCACCATCCGGCAAAACTAGGAACAGGTCTAAATTATAGTCAAGGCTGATTATTAGCAAGACAGATGGGTGAAGTCGAATGAGTGTCAAACTGTGTGGTGTGTTTATAAATCCTTGGACAAGAATAATTTAGATTACTATAATCCAACTCGAAGGACATAACCTGTTGGTAAAAATAGAACAGTTTAAAGCTTGTTTGTTCATTTGCTTTACTTTGTGAAATAAAAAAATTGCAGCCATTATAGAACTTAAAAGAAGTAAATTTATGTCAGATGAAGTAGAGAATGTGGAATAATGAACACGACTGCATGTTTTTGGCTTCTTTTTACACCTCTGGTTCAGGACCAACACCAAAGTCTCCCACAATGTTTTACTGGACACTGAAGAGGTGTGTCAACCATGACATCCACATCCCCAGTGGAGGCTCTGATCACGGCCCATTCACGCTGCACGCTACCAACATCCCCAAAGGGTGAACTGAAGGTCATTCAACAGATTCACCTCACCACCCGATTCAGTCTGTCTGTCAGCTGCATCACGGTGAAGTAAGATTTTCTGGGAATGCCATTCAATCCATGACATGTTACTATATTCTAGCTGCTTGTGATCTGGTCACTTTATTTTGGTTTCATGTGTGGATCGGTGTTGGGCTTTTAAATCCAAAGACCTCTCCCTTTTTCTCAATCTCAACAACTTTCAAGGTTCGCAGATTTTTTGAGTGAACAATTTCAAGGATTAAGTTGTGGGAATGAACTTATTTAGTTCAAGCATTGCTAGCTTGATGAACTTCTGTTTATGGTTAAAGATTGTGAAATGTTGATACATTTTTTACTCCACTTTTGGGTTTGGACTTGTAAAATAGTTCTTTAGTTTGCTGTGTCCCAGAATTTAACATTTATGTAAATTTTGACATGTATTAATTGAGTCAGAGTAGTTTGCATGTCACAGCAGATGCATTGACATCTTTTCGAAAAAGATAAAACTCTTCATCTTTGCACAAAGTTTCTAAATCAGTTCCTTGATATCTTTATGTGAAAATATTTTCAATGATAAACTCAATGACCTGCCCGTCGTGTCATATTTTCAAAGTCTCTTAAATCCTCTTTTTTACTTTTTTTTATGCTTAGTTAGAGTTTTGCCGAGTCATTTCTATCTGGAAGCCCAAATGCATTGATTTACTGCCATGTGATTGTCCAACTTGCAAACAACAAATTGAATTCAGTCCATTATAAAAAGCCAAGTGACTGTATGTTGTATGTTTCAATGTTCCTTTGATTCTTTTTTTAAATCATTCTTTACTTATTAATGTTGACTGGTTTTATATTTCAAAGACACATCAGATGTTTCACAGTGCAAAATGAAAACTCTGAAAAGCAACAACATGCAGAAACACCCACTTTTAAAGAGAGTAAAGTTTGTGAGCTGACGAATCTTTTCAAGAGACGATCCCCTCCTTAACCAATGCACAGCAATTTGCACATTATGTCCACTTATTTTCAATGCTCCTCACAGCAGTGTGCTAATACTTGACAGTCAGTCGAACGTCTCTCTTTCAGTAACGACAGGAATTAGAAGGAGGAGAGAGACAAAAGCTTTTGTCCCACACGGTTTCTAGTAATAATCCTAAATCCACCTCACTGCTGGAAAAAGTTTTCAGCTTTTCTCAGAAACCCTAAATTTCTAAATATATATATATATATATATATATATATATATATATAAATTACCTTTGTCAATCAACTCTGAATGTAAAAGAAATAACACAACATAAACTATTAAAAATGAAAACAAAAAGTAAATAACATGCGAGTGCTTTGCTTCGGTGATGAGAAACGCTGACAGAGTTGTTGGCTGCTCTCTTGAGATGCCTTTTTATTTTTTTTAGGAGGGTGGGGGGGGGGTTGGTGAAAAAAAACAGGAAGGTCATACGAGGACACAGCTGCACTCTCTCTGTCTCTAATGTGGTAGATACACCAAAATAATCCAGGTCACTGATCAAACATCCAAAAAACACAACCTTGGATCAGCTCAGTCTTCACTTCCCTTCGCCTTGATGTGCAGGAAAATGACAACAGATGGAGGCTCTTTGTTTCAGGCTGGGAGATGAAGGACTTCTTTCAGTCTTGCACTTAAGCTTAATCTCTTTTTTTATTCTGTATGTTTTTATATATTCAGAACACTTGAATGTATTAAAAAAAATACGCTAGAAAAACATACTTTCTTTCCTCCTTGCTGGCCTCTGATGTAAGGACATTTTTACTGAATGTCACAATAATCCCAAGTATGTTGTAAATATAGTCATATATACATCTGAAATGATGCAGCCGACATATCTCAGGAAAGAGATGCCATCGGCTGCAGCGCCAGCCAATGAGAAGCGCTGGTGCGTTTCTTTGAGCGACTTGAGCAGTCAGTGAAAGGCTCTGTGGGGTCTCCATAGTTCACATGGCAAACTCTCAAACACCCACGGAGGGCGTCCTCCCTCCCTCTCCTGTCATGCCTTAACTGAGGCAAGTGTTGACACAGTGCTGGCCAATCTAATTTTGATTGTCAGGAGCAAGGAATTGCGATCGTCCCCCCGCCCCCCACTCCTCCTCCCTGGAGAGCATCAAGTTCATTTCTCTGGTTGCATAGGGATTTTTTTTTTTTCCTTCCCCACCACCAACACCACCTCCACCACCACCAAGCTCCCCACAGCCCCAGCTCCCCACCACTAGAACAATATTCTGCCGTTCCTGGGCCTCTCAGAGTGAGCTCACTGGAGTTAATCTCTCAGGCCTCTCTTCTTCTTCTCTATTGCTGCCTCTCTCTCGCTCGCGCTCTCTCCCTCTCTTTCTATTCAAAAAGCCATTTGAGAACAGCTTGAATTAGTGACAGTTATTATTCAGACTAATGAGTAAAAATCTCAAAAGGCAACAAAAGTGGACTGTGACATCAAAAAAAAAGGGATGCATCAGCAAATGAGTGACAAATATAATTTTCTGCAACTTTGGAAATGTTTTTTTTTGTTGTTGTTGTTTTTTTTTTTACACAACAGAGTCGAAATGAGATGCAGAAATCTAAATTTTTTTGTGTGAAACCCTCAGTAGAAAACCTACGAAACATCACTAAACCCTTATTGTATTCGCGGATCTGCATCATCAGAGAAGACAGATGGTCCTCTGCACATTTCTCTGTGTGTGTGTGTGTGTGTGTGTGTGTGTGTGTGTGTGTGTGTGTGTGTGTGTGTGTGTGTGTGTGTGTGTGTGTGTGTGTGCGTGTGTGCGTGTGTGTAAACATTAAAAAGAAAAGGTCATGTTTAGTTTCAATTCTGTTTTAAATTTCAATGTTTTCCACATGATTCCTTGCATAAATGACCTAAAATATTTCTTCTTTTCTTTCTAAGTAGTAAATATACAAGCAGTAATTGAAGGCTAAGTCATTATTCATGCACTCAGTGATATTCTAATTTAGTCCATTGTGTGCCATTGTTTTAAATTTAGCTGTGCGTGAAAAGAGGTTCCCTTGATGTCTTTTCTGTGGGAAAACTGCGTAGTGACGAGCTACGACATTTGGTTGACACCTCTGAGCCGTGTGTAATCACATCCAAGCATTTGGAGACAGATGTTCATTTTCTCAATGCACTCTCTCCCATTGAGATGCAGCTCCGCTTGGCTGTATGGTGTAATTAAAGCTGATGGAAATCCAGAGAGAGGACTGGATGAGTAAAACCCACCGATGTGCCTGGATGTTTGTGACTGATTTGCACGTCGTGCAGCTCAAGTTAACTGTTTCGAATCTTGTATGTCTTGTTCTCCAGATTTTTAGTGTATTTAAAATATGCTGCATACAGTAGCAGGAAGAAACCCTTTCAGATGCAAATGTAAAGGCAAACATGGGTTCAACTGCAGTTTCACGACATGGCCAGGCAGGGGCAGTACAGCTACAGGACCAAGGTAAGATTTCTCCTCAGCTTTCCCATATTTGGTCAGTCTTACCTCGACACGATGCTCAATTTAAAATGTTTCTTTTACTCATTATATATATACATTCAGTTCTAATTAATTAGGACCTATAAAGTGAATTGCATTTTCAAACTGAGGTTTTAAAAACTGCAAAGGCAAGGCAAAGCTCATTTATGTGTGTAGCTGCATCAACACGTGCACTGCAGGAAAATAAAGGAACTGAGGTAAGGAGAATTTCATCAAACTAAGGGAATATATAAATAAAAGAAAGCTAAAGTAATGTTAAAATGCACATTTTAAACAAATAAGAAAAACATAAAAATGATCTAATCAATTTATTGTTCTAAGCTGCATCAATAATATTTTCAATCCTAATTTAAAGGAGCGAACTGAGAGTAACTTTAATCCACAGGACTAAATCCTGCCTCCCTATAAAATCTATTTTTAAATCTATTTTTCTACAAATAACAAGCTATTATAGGAATCCAACTGTGATATGATGGGCTTCCTTCATCAGGACTCTGGGAACAGCTTTAGCTGACTGATTATATCACGGTAAGTTCACCTTAGTAAAAAATCTGGCACTGTTTCTTCTATGTCCTGTTTTGACAGAAAAGCCTTTATTCTGCTAATGTCTCAAAGATTTACTTCAGCTGAGTAAGTAGTAGACTTTGTGTAGATATCAGATTTAGGTCTGAGTGTATGAATTTGCATTTTTGGACAGAAAATGGCACGTGATGTCATGACTCTGAAATAATTACGGGGTAAGTGATTTGATTATAAAAGATTCTAGAGAAAAGATCTACGTGGCTCCATGACCCAAGCTAGGGTGAGCAAACAAAAGACAACTAAGAATGCAGCCTTGAGGAACCCCTTGGATGATTTTTTTTTTTTTTTTTTTGCTCTGATGAGACAAAGTATACCTGGCTGGTCCCTCCTAATCTTGCACAATACCACCCACTTTTCCAGTTTAGAAATCAGTCCTTATGTGGTTTTGATTGCACATTGCTTAAGTTTGCACAAAGGAAACAGAACCTGGTGGGTATTTTTACTGAGAGAAAACATGTTTTTTACCTAAATCAAGGCCTGAAGCAGTTTGCAGTGTTCAGCTCAATATTTGTCACTAGCATCCACAAACAGAGAAAGAGCAAATTGGTAAATTAATATATAAAATATTTGGTTCAGGTAAGAAAACCATTTCTGAACAACCACATGAGAGATGCAAGTAATCTGAAACCATGCAGGAATGGAGGAAACAAAACAACTCTATGCTTTTAAACCACAAAAATCTTTGTTCTCAAGTAGCACTTTGCTTTCAGGCTTTGAGTTCGATTGCTGCTTGTCAGAAGCAATCTTGACATTATGGAAAACAATTTTAAATTGAAAGATCAAAGGTGAAAGGTCAGAATTATTCTGTCAGGGGCAGAGGGGTCATCGAGGGGGAGGACTGACCGAATCGGAGCTCCTTTAAAGAAAACACAAATCCTTTACAGATATTCCTCAAAGAGTTACTCATGGCTCCTCAGCGGTTTAAAAAAATGCGAGGTTAAAACCAGCAAGCGGGGTTTTGACGGGGCGGCGCCGTGTTTGGATCATAGGTGCATGATTTGCAAGCTGTCACATGACCGCCGTGCAGATGAAGAGCAGTATCCCCCTTGTTCTCCACCCGGTGCAGGGGGCTACCCACCCCCCTTAGCTAAGAAAGCCTCTCCGTACCCCAGGGGAGGAGGTCTGTTGCGCCGCGGCCACACTAAATCAACATCGTCCAAATGAGGTGTCACACTTGACCCCCAGCAGCCTCGGCCCCTCACACGGGTGTCAGAGCCACAATGAGCGACCCTCCATCTCCAGCGTCTGCCTGACACATTTTGATTCATGAGAGAGCCTGGGCCCTGTCAGGACAAAATTACCCCTATCAAAATGCCACCATCAACACATTCATCAACTCCACCTCTGAATCCGCCTTTTTTTTTTTTTCTTCTTCTTCTTCTTTTCTCCTCAAAAAACAATTCTTCTCCAAAATCAACATGCTGGACATGCGCCTGCCCTCTGCCCGTGTAGAAGCGCATGTTTTCATGGTCAGCTTGCATGCAAATGCATGTTCCCACTGATTGCCTCCCATTATTGAGGGTGAGGGTCCGGCCTTCTGCTCTGTGAGGGCAGAGCTGTGCGGCGAGCCTCGTGTCACAAAACACTGCAAACAGGTCCTCACACATGACAATAAAAAACTAGATCCAAATCTAAAGGTTGCGTCTGTGAGGGCCTCCTGCAGCGTCATAATCTTCACATTGAGGGAAGGAAGTGAAACTAGTTTATCACGATCACAACTCTGACTTGTGAAAAAGGAAAAAAAATGCACATTAAACCGAACTGACCTGAGAAGGAGCCAGGCCACTCTCTTCTTTCCCAGGAGATCCTGTCCTCCATTTTGTGGACACAGCTGAGACTTTCCTCTGGCTGGAGTCGCCCGGGGAACGGATCACCTTCCTCCTAATCTGCTGGGCAGCAGATGCTCTCCTGCAACTTTGGAGCTAAAGATCAATGATATCTCCTTTCTTACAGTTAGTTACAACACAGCTTTTCTTCTGTGTTTTTTTTTGTGTGTGTGTGTGTGTGTGTGTGTGTGTGTGTGTGTGTGTGTGCGTGTGTGTGTGCGTGTGTGTGTGTGTGTGGTGTGGGTGTGTGTGTGTGTGTGTGTGTGTGTGTGTGTGTGTGTGTGTGTGTCTTTACAACAACAGCTCGAGCGTGTTGGCCCCATACTGAGAAGATCATTTACTGTTAAATGACATTCAACTTGGCCCACTGAGGCAGCCATCTGCTGCAAAGCCTTTCCCCTGGGTGACGCAGTCGCTGCAGTAAGACAAGTGTATCTGTCAACCAACTGGTGCCTTCAAGAGCTGCTACAAATGTCCATAATCTCCACATCATTATCTTTCCGAATGAGAACGAGAAGCTGCCACTATCTATTAGTGAAAACATCAACTATCTCCAAGCAGTCTTTTGATTTATAATTTGTTTATGACATTAATTCAGAAACCTTTGCATGGAGCAACTGCAGCACAGCCGAAACAAATGATAGCTGTAGCTACGGGGAATAAAATGTTCACATTATGAACTGGTGTTTATGTAAAGTGTGATAAACGTAATAGTACCCAGCTGCAACAACATGCATGGAAAATATTATAGCTCACACTTTTGTCTAAATTTTACTGGCATAAATATCACAACATTTAAGGTAAATAACTCTTGAGGATGTTAAAAGCTCTTGTAGTTTCTCCAAATAACATTTTTCTTTTTCTTATGCCACATGTGTCTGCAAGGAGTAACCAGAAAGTGGCAGCAGCTTGGTCAGATTTTTTGCGGCAGTTCTAGCAGGAACAGGTTAAAGCTCCTCTTCATGTCTATCTTCATAAAACAGAAACACATGTAAACACATTATTTACATGTGTTTACATGTAAATAATGTAAACACTATTTACATTGTGTTTACATCTTGTAAACACAATTTAAATTGTGTTTACAAGATGTAAACACAATTTTTATTTTACACAATATTCAAGAATAATCTTGTGTTTCACAACCAGAGAAACTTTTAAAATATGTGCAACACCAGAGAAAATGGAGACTTTTAGTAGATAAAAGGACAAGAGATACAAGTAAAGTAATAAGAAACAGAGCTCAGCAGATATCTGATGCCACATCTGAAAGCGATTGATGATTTCTTTACATTATGTTCCTTTTTTTCTTTATTTGTCTCTTTCTCTCTTTCTTACTTGCTTTCTGTCTTTCTTTGCGTGTGGATATAACTTTGCAGGAAACACACAACCTCTCTTTCTGGTTTGGCTTTGTGCCTACTAAATGCTCTGAGATGGCAAGATAAGCCGCTATTGATTGAGACATGTTTTGACTCTAACAGCTCTGTCTGTTTCAAGTCCGGTTCAGTCTCGTCTGTATGGAAAAGAGAGCAAAGAGCATTTTTCAGTTTCCGTCACCTCCAAAAATGTCTAGATTCAGATCTTAAGGAGAATTTCTGACCAATATAATAAATACAGTGCTGTGGAAAACTTTGATGCAAATAGATGCATCAGTATAAAACCCATCAACACGCTGTCAGATTATAATCAAATAAAACAAATTCATTTTCTTCTGAATTAAATAGGTCAGGATGCCCACATGTCAGTCAAATGTGCATCATTTACATTTTTCTGCTCGAAACAAGCAAATGACATTTTAGGTTGTGATTTCTTGTAATTTCCTGAGCAAATTCCCCTCATTTCCTGCACTTTTTAGTCACACTATGAACCTACTTACAGTAAATATATTCACTGGCTGATGTTGTCTTACATTTTAAATGACTGCCTGACTGAAGGAGACTTGTCTGCATGCCTGAATAAATCAAACATGTAGACTTTTCACTCTATTGATTTCAGTAAAATAAAAAAAATCATTTAAAAGACTGCGTTGAGCTTTCGGTCACATCTTTTTTTCCTATCATGCATATGGCTTTAGTGTGAAATAGGCTTGATTGAGATGCTTTTCTGAAGGTCAATTTTCTGAGCTTTCTTCTCAAGAAGAAGTCAAGTTCTCAGAGTCTGTATTGGAAATATTTCTGCATTTCTTTTGCCTTTGGGGCATAAAACACATATTCTCTGTGTCTGTCAAAGCTTTTACTTTAATGTGGATCCCTATCTTATAGTTTGTTTGTTTTTCTCTTATCTTGTACAAGACCTTTGACAGAAACTTTCAGTTTCAAATTCATTCTTCCACAATGCAGATTGGTCTGTCTCACAGAAAACGCATATTGCTGCCACAGATCATACTCATGTCAAGTTCAACATCATAATTTCCTGATTTTTTCTGCTCTAGCTTAAAGTGGGTTTGAGGTATAATATAAAATTGCCTTTTTTTTTAGCCTTATATCATGTAAAGTTATTTCCTCATCAAAAACATACTTGTAGATTTGCTTTGACTCATTCATGCGTGTTTGAGAAATCCTTCAGTTTTCTGTAGCAGCCATTTGCAGGCGCCTTCATACGGTTTGATGGAAAGTCAAATTTCTTTCATTTTGTTTTTGACACACAACATTTTTATTACAACTTAAGGTAACATAGTTGATTGAAAAATTCTGATTTTTAATGTTTACTTTCTGTTAGCTTAGCTTACTTTAGTTGATGGTAGTTTCTCATTTGTTGTTTTTGTTTCAGATATGAAGGTGTAACATTCATATTGCCCACATATTTTATAAAACATCAATAAATAGGGCTGTGAAGAGCATTTTTTCTGTATATGCTTTTTGCTTTTTTGTATTTAAATCAACCTTTACCTTTCAAAAATTATTTTCCATTTTTATCAGTCCTTTATTTAATTATTCGAGTTGATTTGTAATATTTAGGCAATTGCATTTTGATCATTTAAATATTCCTGTCTTCTAAAGAAATACTTACTAAACCAGCTGACGTTGTAGTGTTGCAACATATCAATTTGAAAGTCAGGGTTTTTGGTGATAACAGCAAACTGCAGTTGCCTTCACAACATGTAGGAAGTTTTAAGTGAACTAGTGAATAAAGCCCCATGAGCTGCATTTAAAACATCTCTATGCCAAGCAGAGCTGAGTGATGTTATTCCTTCGAAGGTGCAAAGCAGCACCTGGCTATGATGTTGTTAGTGTGAGTAAAACCCAGGGTTTTGTTTAGCAGTAGTTCATGTCTCCTGGAATGGCCGCTGTGGGTCATTCACCCCACGTAATGATGACAAATGAGGGTCAAACACCTGGGAGCCGTTGTGACATGGCAGCTGCTGTTTCTTGCTTCTTATGCATTAGACAGAAATCACACGGTGTAATGTTTTTTTTTCCTCCACCCATCCCACTTAAATTGTGTGTAATCCATTTTCCTTAAACAGTTCTTGCCTTCATTTCATTTGTGTCTAAATGAAGCGGAGCTTCTCACTTTGACTATTTAGGAAAAACAATCTTTTCTTCACAGCTGTAACGAACTCTGAACAAAGGGCGAGCAGCGGGTAAACACCTCTAACCACCAGAGATGAAACAGAGCGGAGAGCGCATCATGTGCAGTTTTATTCGTGTCAGCTGAACTTTTGATCATTGACCAAGAAATGCTTCAGAGCCACTCAGTGGGTTAATTTTCTTCATCTTTGCACATTATGAGCGTAAAACAGCTTGTGCTTTTGTGGGTGGGTGTCAGAGAGAAGGCTGCGTAAACATATTTCTACGTTACTACCACAGATTTCATTGTATTTCATTGAAATTTTATGAGTACACTTGAGGATCTTTACTGCAGATTTACTGGAGAACGAACAGCATCATGACGAAAAGGTTGAGCGGGGTTTAGTTACAAAACATCATCTGAGCTTCTCTTGGAGTTTTATTTCATTGATATTCTAGAAATGGAAAGCGTGTGGCACCGTTCACTTCACATGACGGACTGAGCAAGGAGAGCGTTAACCTGCGAAACAACCAATAAACCTGTGTTACCTCTGAAGACGCTGCAGAGCTCAGACAGTCTGCTGATAGTGGAATCAGCAGTTTGTTCACTCTTAAATTTGAATCATGATAGAAAAAAAAAAAACACAACTGAAAGAAAACCCTCAGATAACCACAATCCAAGCAAAAGAAGTTGCTCAGATAAAACCAAAATGAAACTTTTCAGCCTGTCCCAAAAACAGCAAACTAAATGCATTTCACATTACGCCATTGTGAAACATGAGAGTGGCTGCATTTTGCATTGGAGATGCTTATTTTCATCTGGATGAAGCAAAAAACAAGGTAATCTTAAAATAAGTGCATCAGAAGCTTCAAAATGGGGAAAGATTGACTTTCTACAAGGACAAACTTAAACATTCAGGTTTAGGGTTGAACCTGAATGTTTAGGTTGAACCTAAACATTCATTCAACTAGAGCTACAAAGCATGGAAACACTTTATTTGAAGGCTTGTGCATAAGGCTAGCATGACACTGTCATAAACATGACATAACATCTGTCATGAACATGAAGGAGTCTTTATGAATGTTTATGGCTGTTGTCATGAAGTGTCATTCAATTAATAATGACACCTTTAGTGCAAAGTTGTTCTAAATTTTTCATTAAAAGTGCCAACTTTGCACTAAAGGTGTCGTTATTTACAATACTGTCAAAAACATGACATGAAGTCATGTTTCTAACTTCATGTCACACCTCTTCAAATAAAGTGTTACCCAAAGCATATGAGCAAGAATGGATTAAAGTTCAGGTTTAAATCCAACAGAGAATAGAAAACAGTTGACTATTCACAGAAACTCTCCATCCAGTCTGGCTGAACTTGAGCTTCTTTTTGGAAACAGAATGGGCAAAAATATATTAATATATAACATATCTCTGATGTTCAAATCCTTAAAAAAAAACACTGAAACAAAGAAAACTGCAACAAAACAAAGAGTTTTTTTTGAAAACCTTGTATAGTTTCACTTCCACTTCTCAGTTACCACTCATATTAGTGTATCACTTAAAATACAAATGTGACAAATTGTGCAAAGTTCAAAGGATGTGAATACTTTTGCGAGGCACTGCATGTGTTCAAAATGCAAACCCGCTCTTCATTTGCTCAAAAAAACTCAAATCAACGTGAGAGTAAATGAATCTTTTTGAGATCCTCTTCCAAACAGAAAGTATCCATGGGAATCTTGGCATATTGGGAAGGCCTTTCTCCCTTCCTGCCTTCCTTCCTTCCCCCCTACTCCTCGCCACCTTCCCTGCTGCACCCGTGCACCAATGCAATTGTTTATTTTCTCCCATTGAGGCTGCTCCATTCACCGGCTCTCACATTTACTCTGCTCAACTGGAGTGAGACAGCACTTATTCGAGGAGAGGAATGCAGCGTTCCACTGACAGAGCAGCAAGAATGCCGCAGAAATAATGAAACCTTTTCGAGTAGAAAGTACAGCTGAGGGCAAATCTCGTCAAACCGAACAATGACGGGACTGGCAGGACTTTCTGCCGTGATGAGTATTTCCGCACATCACCTTAACACTTCAAAGCCGAGGAGTGTTTAAGTAACGCGCAGTGAGGATGCCATCGGGGGGGAAGGTCATTCATTTTAAGTGCTTTCCTCCTCAGAACAATAAGCTGCTCTTTTGTAAGACGTGCTCTTTCCCCCACCTCACTTTCCCCAACCACAATAAAGCAACAATAAGCAGCAGCACAAAGGTTATCTCTCTTGAGCTCGACCTCACTTTGGAGAGCTCACCTAGCTCCTTTGTTAGCGAGCACAGGTGCTGCAGCTTCCTCTGCTCTGTCTCTGCCTAAAACCTTCAACCAAAACTCCGCCGAACGAGTTCAATGTGAGGCAGGGAGTTACATCACTCTGGCCACATTACCACCAGTCATGTCGGTTTTGACGGGCAATGCCAGGCGACTCATAAAGAAACTGCGCTTAAGTTTCTCTTCTTTTAATCCCAAGCAGTGTTTTGTAACACTTTTTTTTTTTTTTTGCAATGACGCATGTTGCTTTGTCATAGAGTTAAATGTTTTCACAAGCTTTTGTGATATAATAAGATCAAAACTGCTGACTACCTGCTGAGCTGTGGCAATCAATGACAGTGTGCGTATCCAGAACTGATGAAAAACTCACAATAGCTTTAGGTTTTAAACCTGGAGGGTTCAAATAAAATTTGTCAGGAATTCAGGATTGAAAAGTTGTTTTGCGCATGATTTATCTGAGCTGCAAGATGGACAAATTTAATTAATATATGAGGGTCACGCCTGCACTGATGAGATATTTAGAGTTACATATTCGAGCAAAAATGAAAACAGTGAAATTTCTTGTATATCACCTTTGAGATGGAGATAAGTCTTTGGCATCTTGAAAAAAATCACCCATACATCATTTATAAATTAAAGCACTGCCAGTAACCACTACAAAAAAAACAAAAACTTCACAAACCTGGAACTAATAGAAGCATTTTTCACATTGACAATTGCACTCCTTAAGACAATGAGCTTAAATCAGCTTTAACTTTTCTCATATGACTTTCTAGTGAGTTGGCAAATTTGTAGTTTGATGCTGCTTTTATTAAATCTTAGCTAAAGTAAGGGTAAAATGAGATTACTGAACAATGTTCAGCATTGTAAAGCGACTTGTTTTTGAAAGGTCATTGACCTTTACTCTTGCACATCTGAATCTGGTAACTTGCAAAACTGTTAATGCAGCTCAGCTTTAACTTTTACACATAACGTTATGCTGTAACCACAGACATCATTAGTGACGAACCAACACCTCAGAGCTAAAATACAATGTGTTCGTCAATATTTTCTCAGATAAACATCTGAAAGTGTGGCATGCACCCCGAGTCGAGTGCAGCCAGCTTTCACAGCAAAGCTCCTGGTGTTTTTCTGCTTTCTACCAGCTTTGCACGTCAAAAAAACGGACATTTCTGCCCATTCTACTTTGCAAAACAGCTCAAAGTTGGTCTGATAGGATCTATGAAGAACATTTTTCAAGTCCTATAGCAGATTCTCAAATGGTTTTACACTCTTAACATATGACTTATGCATTGATCTAAAGCAAAGAGTCATTTTGTAGGTCTGCTAGTATGTTTATGGTTTTTGTCCTGCTGGAAAGCGAATCTTCTCCTCAGTTTCAAGTCTTTTGTGGCCTCCAGCAGGTTTTCAAACAGAACTACTGTGTGGTTTGCTCCATTCAGTTTTTTGTGGCTGCTTAAAGAAAAGCATTCCCACAGAATGATCCTGCCATCGTCATGTTTCACCATGGAGATTTGTGTTTCCACCATTCTTAGAATTTTGCTTGTAGACCAAAAAGTTTGGTCTACAAGTCTGTGCCTGTGTCAACTAAATATTTATTAATTAGGTGACTTCTGAAGCCAATTAGTTGCACTTGAGTTTATTTAGGGATGTCAGAATAAATGGCACTGAAAATAAATTCAACATTTTTTGTGGGTTGCAGCTATAATGCGACAAACTGTGAAAAACTTCGAGGAATATAAATATTTGCATAGAGCCAGTACAGCTGAGATTGATCTCTTATTACTAATTATACAATATTAAAATAAATAGGCTAATAATTTAAAACATGGATTCTGCCGCTTTAACAATATCTCACAGTTCTTTCTTTATATTTAAACTACACAATTAATTTTATGAATCCGACAACTTTGTCATGAAGCCGAACTCCCTGCAGCAGAAGCAGCTTATTTAAAAAACAAAAACAATGCAACAACATGTGGCGCTGATGACATTTCATCCGCAGCCAGCCTGTCAGGTTTAATTAGGACGACTGTGGAAGTGCATTTTCACTTCACAGTTTTAGCGGATTGCTGAACAGCATTTTCAGGTGATTTAGGAGATCATCTCACATGCAACTTGTTCCCCCGCAAAATCTCGGCATGTTGTTTACAAATAATACAAACTTTTGTCTTCTAACTGGTTCAAAAACTGAATGTTAAAATTTTGCCACAATATTTTTTAAAGGTTTGAATGTGTGAGAGTGAAGAAGAGTTTAAAAGCAAACAGAGAAGTAAAGCTTACCTGCCCCCTACTGGTCAGATAAATGTAGGAGACATCAAACTAGAAACTTTACTGGGCAGATATTAAGACTTTTTAAGTGGAATGATAGCAATCCACCTGACCACAGACTTGATGACAGTCCACAGGCACATGGACGTCCGAGGAGAAGTGTTATGAGGACATTCTCAAAAATTTACATGACAAAAAAAATAGTTTGTTTTTATTTTAATGCAAAACATTAGTCACAGCTTCCTCATAGTGGGTCAGTGATGCTTCTCAAGTTACAAACCACATGTTTGGAGTTTCAATGCATTGTATTCTCAATTACATGAGAAAAAGTTGTAAGGGGAAGTCAAGTCAGACAGATAAAGGAAGACGGTTGTGGCACTAAGAGAGGAAGAGAACTGAAATAGGATCGAGTTTTTTTCTCTGTGGTTTGTACTCGTAATATTGAGTGGCAGAGTGTTCAGAGGGTTAGATCAGTCACCTCGGTGCAGAGCACAACCTCTCCATCACCTCTCAGCATGGGGGACGAAGATTACGATTCAGATTATTATTACTATGACAATGAGACTAGCATTACTGAGAATAATACCTATGAACATGATTGTGGCTTCTCAGTCCTGGCCGGCTCCCACATTTTCCTGCCCACCATGTATTACCTGATATTCTTCACTGGATTCTGGGGCAACATCTTTGTGATCGCGGTGGTGGGAAGCAAAGGCAAAAGAGCGGGTCGCCTGGTGGACATCTTCGTCTTGAACCTGGCCGTGGCTGACCTGGTCTTCGTCCTCACGCTGCCTCTTTGGGCCATCTCTTCCAGCCAGAAGAACGAGTGGGACTTCGGGTTTGCCAGTGAGTTCCTGTGCAAGCTCAGCAGCTACATTATCTCTGTCAACCGCTTCTCCAACATCTTCTTTCTCACCTGCATGAGCATTGACCGCTACCTGGCAATAGTGAAGATGATGGATTCAAGGTACCTCAGGAGTAGTAAGTGCATTCGAATCACTTGCGCTGCCCTCTGGATCGTCTCTGGCATCCTTGGCATTCCTTCTCTGATCTACCGAGAACTGGCGCCATCTAAAGGCGGTCAGTCCTGCCTCGAAGATGATACTTTGGTTCTCCTGATCGGCATGAATCTAGGCATGGTGTTCCTCACGTTCATCTTCCCAGTGCTGATCATCATGGTCTGCTACGGAACCATCATCATGCACCTCAACAGGCACTGCGCCGCTGCTGGGAACGCCCGAGCCGAGGCTCGCCGCAGACACTCACTGAAGATGGTCCTCTGCATCATCGTGGCGTTCGTGGCGTCTTGGCTGCCCTACAACACCTTCAAGTCCATCAAAATCATTTCCTATCTCTCAGAAGGCGATCTGAGATGTAAAGCATGGCTACACAACGGGTTCCTCGTCTCCTGCTGCCTGGCTTTTCTCAACAGCTGCGTGAATCCGGCCATCTACTTCTTCTTGGACCACCACTTCAGGCGACGGGCGAAGTTCTTGTTCCAGAGCTGCATCGGGAAGACAAAGACGCTGCAGAGCTTCAACTCCTCTGCATCTATCACCAACCCCGGCACTTCTGAGAGCTATGCAACAAATGGTGGGCGAACGCAGATTCAGATGTCCCTGCAGGAGGAGAACAAGTCATTCATTACCTTCTGAAAGTCCAGAAGAGGTGATGTCATTGTTTTATATTTCAATTAAAATCTGACAATGATACACAATTTTATTCTTTTTTTGTTTGTTAAATTTTGGCCTCTGCTAATTTTCTCCTATAGAGAGTACTGGTGTATTACAGTAGGAAATTAAATAACTCATCTTTTTGTTTGTTAGTTTCTTTAATATTTGTCTAATTCTTTTTTTTCTTTTCTTTTGACTTCCTCATCTAAGAAAATGCTGTTAATAATGCTTATGCTGGAGGGCAGTGCATAACTTTGCTGTTTATTTTTTGCATGTTGCATTATTATTTTAGCATTAATCTAACAATAGTTTCTAGTCATAACAGTAGCTTTGAATCATTAGCATTTTTATGTTTTTGGTAAAACTTTCAAGGTTTTGTTGTAAAACTGTGATAATTTTTGTAAAGGTTTTTATTTTGCGGGAAATAAATGTGTAAGAAAAAAATATGTTTTTTCCAATTGTACAGCTGCAAGTTCACCCAGATAAACACTTTTTTATTAAATTACAGTGAAACTGACAAGCTCCAGTAATCCATAGTTTACACATGTTAGCTACATTTGATGAATGGTTTGATTTGTATTATATACATTTATTTAAATAAAATCAAATGTTGTCATGAATACATATTTTCTTGCTGCAATGATGCTCCTCCACTTCTTAAGCTTAAACAAATCTGTCAGCTGATGTTTAAGCATGATTTGAAAATAACACAAATTGACACATTGTAAACATATATAATGAGCTTTGTAGTGACACTAAATCTCTTATCAACAAGTTTCAATCATACAAGGAAGATTTTCACTCAACCTTGCGATTTATCGCGCTTTCAGACACTCAGCGGTCCTGACAGTCAGAGCACATGACACAAAAAAAAACATCAAAGTGTAAACATTTGGTTTCATGTCTCACAAAAGCTGCTAATCAGGTCATATTTCTTTGCTAATTATTTAATCATCATAAACCAATAATCACAATATCCAAATTATTATATATATATTCTTTTTTTATTTAATTGCTTTTTGCAGATTTGCATGCATGTAATTCAGATTAATTTAAGATCCATTCCAGAGAAATCTGATTGAGAAATAAACTCAGACATTTTCTCGCAGGTGTCTTTCTCACGTTTCTGTGGACAAATAGTCATTTTAAACAAATGCCAATAGACCACAAAGTACTGTGGATACAAGCTCAATTTCAAAATGCGTCCTTCAAAAAAGAAGTTCCCAGTACTTTTCTGCGCTTACTTTATTTGTCACACTTAAAAAAATAAAATAAAAAAAAAAAGAGACAAAACCACAGGGTCTGAGAGCATTGACCGCTTTCTGGGGTTGTTGTTTTTTTTTTTAGTTTTCACATGACAGGCTCACTATGTGAACTTTGCGCACAGTGTGACCCATATTGTTTTCTGCCTTCTTCAAAACCCAGAGTGCATAGAAAGGACAGTTAAACACAGAGGGTTTTCTTTTTTTTTTGTTAAAATTTGTTCAAGATATTAAAAATATTTCCTGCCGTCACATACCAGAAAATGTGCCAACAACAAACAAATGTGAGCAATTAAATGAATAACCAGAATAAATAAATGAATAAATAAAAAATAAAGAGAAAACACAAGAAAGAAAGGCACAAAGTTGACAAGACGTGGGAGAACAATGCAGACGATCACAACAGGAAACAACAGATCTCAGTTCTTTTTTTTTTACATCTTGGTGTTGTTTTGAAACCTGAAAAGTAAAACACTAAGAAGTCAAACAGTAGACCACTAATTCACAAGAAAATATACATTTTCCTAAAAAATCTAATTCCATAAAAATGCCCACATGCTTAATATGTATTCTACACCTTTACATTTAATCGAGTGCTTCTCGCACTCCCACATGGTTACTTTTTATTCTTATGTAGAGTCAACTGAAATCATTTACCTCTTCAGTTTTCTGACATTTTGCACAGAGTCAAAAATAGATCTACATAAAGTTTTCCATTGGGGTAAGGTGAACACACCTGTTTTACAAAGATATATTTTCTGAGGTGGAAGCAGACTGACCATAGGTGCACCCCTTGTCTGGGGTTACCAATATGCAGGTGTATAAATATAGTTTAGTTATGGACTTAGAAAATACAAGTCTTTATGATTCAAATGGGGGCGGGGGAATATGCCCAACTCGTTTTTGAAGGGGTGTGTATTCAGTGTGTGAGTTTCATGCCTCTGTTATTGAATGAATGTAGTTACTTTGTTTATTGTGACTACCGGTAAAGTTCTGTGCTTTTATTTTGTCATCGTTCTTTATAAGGTTTCCATGGTAACAGTACAAGAGTTCCTACGCTGACGGTTAGCTTCAATGTCGAATAGGTTAACAGCAAAGCAGGAAAACGCATATAAAGCAACTTAGATTTAGCGTTGGTCAATAAGAGAACAAGGTAAAGGCAATTGAAGTTTAAATATTTTAATTCTGTGATTGCTTAATTAATGATTAATGAAATTAATTGTAGACCCAGTCCACCAATATACGTATCGGATACGTATCCGATTCAGATGTGATCTAACCGTCGCCGCCATCTTGTATGTGGCACCAGAGCGATCGGAGCTCCCCACGTCATGCTCCCTGTGGACTTGTTTCAACCGTTTTACAATACAAACTGGATTCACTGGCATTACATTTCACAGGTAAGAATGGAAAAGCAGAATTACTTGACTTTACCGCCAGTACCTAGCTTATAAACAACTGATACATATTTTCTATTGGCCCGGAGTAACCACTGATTGTCAGCTCACGTTTTCATATTGTGCTTTCCAATGAGAGAGAGCTGATGAGAAACCGCTGTTAGAGGGAAAATCCATTGAAAACCAGGGGTTTATGTGTAATGGTTCGTCACTGTCATAGCTGGAGCTGCTGTTCTTCAGTCTTGTTTCACAGCTTAGCTTCACAATGAGGTATTTAGCTATGCTATAAAGATGCTACGAGTCAGAGCCCCAACATGGTGAAAATGTATTTTTTTTTCTAAATCTCAAGGAAAAATATATGTATTTTTCTGCCTGTGGCCAGTGCTCCCAGAATAATAAATACATGTATTTTATGCTTTCACTTTTTGTGTACTTTTTAAAATATCTCAATCTGAAATATTAGTGTATTAATACAGCTTATGTAATGAAATAGAAATAATGTACTCTTACAATTATTTTCACTCTGCTGCAGAGTTCACATACTGTAATGAAAAACATTTTCTGGAAAAAAGTAAGAAAAATATGTAGTTTAATGTTAGTCATTTATTTGATTACCAATATTATTAGTGTATGAGGAAAATGTGTCAGGTTATTAACTTAAAATACTTTGTAGAACAGCACTTTCTGAAGTTCGGTCCTTTAGCTTACTGCATATAGGCCATATTCAATATGGCGGATGCTGTGACGCATCGCAGCATCGGGCTGACCCGCTTTATGAGGCGTCCAAGTATTCATGTCTATGGACCTAACGGCCAGGTCGCGTTTATTCTACTTGAACGTCATTGATACTCGACAAATGTCACTATTCTGCTTCCTTAAACGCCTAAGCGGGAAGACAAACAACAACAATAGTGGACTGTATTGAGGATTAAGTTGTTACTGTACTGGCTCCGGTCTGACTTACTTCAACTTCGTAAGCTATGCTCCACCATTAGCATCCATGTTTACTTCCGCAAACATACTCAGCTGAGCACTACTTCTTTATGGCGGTTGGCAAAACACTGAGCACGTTCTCTATTTGTGACGATATTTCGCCCTCTACTGCGCATGTGGACTACTTTCAGATGGTTTGCAGTTCACACTGGTGAACACATACAGGTTGTATATATTTGGAAGTGTAAAGGACCACGCCAAAAAACAAAAAATGGTCTGACAAAAAAATCTGAATTAGGTCACTTCAAGCTGCAGTGTGAACAAAGCCTAAGTTGATTGAATGCTAACTTCATTCAGTTGGCCTTTACACGTATAATTAAAAAACTGCAGAAGCAGTTGTTAAAATACAGAAATGATAACTCAAAACTGTTTTTCCACCAACGTTTTGGAGCCCCCCTTTGGTGCAGCATATCCACTATTTTTGCGCCATTGTTTTGGTGGAAAATGAATTATTGCCTAAGCTATCTTTCTATTTCTAGCTGCTGTCATCTTACCCTCTATTCAGACTGGTCGTCCACATCCTGCCACAGATAAACGTTTGCTTCATAGTAGAGTCAGAGTTGGCCAGGTCATGACCAAAGTGGTTTTTTTTATAAATGTATGTTCTGCAGCTTTCAGATTCAGTCGGTAATGTCAGAAAATATTGAAGAAATAAAGGGATGTGAATAGTTTCTGGCTCTTGAGACTTGCTGACACAGAGCAAAATCCCCCCACTTAGAGAATAATTAAGCATAAATCTATTCTGGTTTACTCTTCAGAAACACATCTGTCAGCTGTGAGGTCTCCTGGGAGGAAGTCGGCAGGTTCACCACTCTGAGAACTGGCTGTATGGTTGACAAACAGTCAATAGCAAAATGTAACTTCTCAGAATACGGCTGTATTCACTTGACTCTGAAAAGGAAGTTCATATACTAGAAAGTTCAAATGTTCAAACATGCCCACTGCTTTTTCAGTGGTGGGCGCATTATGAATCGGAGAGTTTCAAAACCGAAAGAAACAAGTTAGATGGTAGCCCTTTGGTGGCAAGGTCAGGAAATTCCCTGTTTCCTGGTTCGAGACGTTGCCAACCATCTATATTCGTCACACAGAAACAAAGTCTGCTCTGCCCCGTGAGAGGTCAAATTGATTTTTACCCCCTTTACACAAATAGAAATACTCTTACATTTCTTAGAAATTGGCTATCATTTCTAACTCTCCATCTTGTAAATAAAAAAACAATAAAAACACGTCATGAAATCTTCAAAACAAATGCACAGATTTCTACCTCATTTAAAAAAAAAAAAAAAGTCAGATCAGGAACTATACAATGATTACAAGCGAGTATATTTTTGCTGATTTATTTTAAATTTGTGAAAGAACTGTGCAGCGTGCACATTGTTGCCATGGTTTCAGTTCTAATATGAGAGCTGTTAACCGCCTTTGCGTCGCTCTGACGGCACTGCCACTCTACTGCTGCTCTGAACTTCAACACAAACCTAAACTGCACTAGTTTCTGTTATCTGAGCACAAAAAAACATGAAAAACTAATTTACTGTACTTGAGTTTGTGTCGCCTTTTTAATATGATGTAATTAATCTCTAAAAGGCAGGTTTTCCTCAGGTAAGGTTTAATAAGTATCCCAAATGTTTATCTGACTTTCACAGTTAAACTCAGAATATATGTAGTGTTGTGTCTATACCTGTACACAAAATAAAACCATGACAAAACACATAAAAGCGCAGGATCTGTTTTATTTGAAAGATTAAATTATAAAGCAGCTTTTTAAAATTTTTAAGATGTTATACCTATATCCCTAACAACTCTTTGTCATTGTGTTTCTAATATAATTGTATGTTCTTTATTGCCATTTTTTATAGCCATTAAAAAAATGTACATTTGAAAGCAGTTTTTTCTGGTCCAAATAAATCCCCGTGACGGTCGTATGACTAGTCTGGTAGTCTGGCACACACAAAATGAAAGGTGAGACACTGACACTTCTGTCTTATCAAAGTTTCCTTTTGTTTCAGCTTTCTGTGCATATCAATGATGAGACAACCAACTTGTAATTTTCCCACAGACTTCTTTCTGTACCATGTGCAGTGGCTGCGCTTTGCTCATATCAGGAATCTTAGCCCACTACGACATCCCGTGTGATCTTCTTGGTGTGAACTTGAAATCACCTCACGAGATGACATTTCCATCCAGCCTTCTTCCTACAGTTTCTCACAATATGTTACAATGTCTCTCACAATGTCACATACAGCATAGGTGAAGAGGACCAATGTATAAAGACGTGTCTCAGTAGATTAGAAAATCTTCAAGTTAATTTATTTCAGTAATTTAGTTCCTATATTGAAACATATTTTCTATATAATTAATTACAGGCAAAATTATATATCTAAATGGCTTATTAATATTAATGATTATGGCTAAAAACAAAAGAAAACAAATGAATACCCCCAAACAAAAATGAGAAAGTTGCATTCTAAAAAAACAAGTTTAGAATGCATTTAACATAGGAATTATATGGCCATGGAAAGGGAAATACTGACTCGATAGTGTCAGTATTTCACACAGTCATTGACACACTCCACAAAGAGAGACAGTCATTCCTTAAGAAGCTGGTAGTTCACACACTGCTATATGTAAGCATAGGAATGGAAGACTAAGTGAGAGATTCAAAAGGCATTAAGTGTTTCAAGAACTACTGCACACAAACGCATCTCCATGTGATAAATCCATCCTGAACCAGAGACGGCGTCATCATCGTTTTACCTGGGCAGAGAAGAAAACCACCCCCTGCTGCTCTGTGGTGCAGTTTTTTCTTTTAAAACAAAAAAATGATTTTACATTTTGAAAGTCAAATTTTGACTTGTATGTTGTGCTGAACTTAGATACATGTTTCAATAAGTTGACATTTCTGCATGCATTTATTTTTCAACCTTTTTTTAAATCGTCAAAAGGAACTAAAAGTAAAATGTGCAATAAATCAAGCTATTTTAAATTGTATACAATTAAATTTTAGAAATTGAAGGGCAGGCATGAATAATCTTTTTCAAGAATATTCTGATTACTTAAGACCCACCTTTAACTGTCAATTCATGTAAAGCACTTTGAATTGCCTCGTTGCTGAAAATGTGCTATAGAAATAAAATGACCTCATCTTACCTTTACCATCTGAGAAGGATGAGAGTCTGGCAGAAAGGACTGAGGACCTTGAACTAAATGTTGACTGAGGGAGGTCATGGTGGTAGATAATATGACATGAGTATAAGGTGATGCATCAGCTGAAGTTTTTTTTGGTAATCTGCCTTTGCTGTAGGAGACAAAATGAGTATAATTTTCAACACATTAATATAAGCAAAGAAAAGACAAACAGTTGAGTTGCATCAATTTTATGCTATTGTATATTTAGCTATTAATCAATTATATCAGCATGTGCTCTTCTTTTCCAAATTCATGTCACTCAGTTCTTGACTCACACTCAACTGGTACCAGAATCGCATATTTAGATTAAACATTTGATGAATCACAATATTTTAATTTTGTCTGAGCTGTTAAAATAAAAGTGACCTGAGAAAAGAGCCTTGTGGATCCTCAAATGTGATGTTTGTTCACTAAGATTTGTAACAGTCAATTGATAGACAGCAAGTTGAGTGTGGCAAAGAGGATCTGACACAGTCTAGCATTGTGCGAGATTCCACCCACACGCACTCTGGTCAACTCGGGTCACAAGTCTCTTCCACCGCTAATTTGCAGATCTCATGCCAAAACATTAGAGGCTGACAGAAATCCTAGTGAGGATTGAGATTTTTTTTTTCTTTTTTTTAACTGGACTTCAATTTAAAGTTCTTTAAAAGTTCTGTGTAAAATTCTGCAGTAATCAATGTGTTTCTAGGGGAACTCCTACCTAACTCGGCAACCATTCGTAGCTGAAAAAGAAAATCTGACCACAGATCAAAAACATCACCAAATTACCAAAAAAAAAAAAAAGAACAAGACAGTGAGTTAATGAATTACAAAAATCATGCTTTTAAACGAAGAAGAGATGAATTAAAGGATTTCAAACATTATTATTTTTGATCAAATTATTTCTTTGTTTTTTGTGTGTTTCGTTTGCATAAGCTGTCTGTCTTTCAGAAGTTTGGAGTCTGAACTTGTAATGTATCAAGTTTATTTTAAAAAATGTGACTTCCTTTTTTTTGCTTGGCTGTGTTTTTAACCCTTTTCAATTTTACTTCTTCCCAGGGATAGTTTTAAAATTGCACTATCAGCAGTCATTTCAATAAAAAAGAAAAACTCTGAAAGTGTTTTTAAAAAGTTTAGTTAATCCACAGAAAATGTCAGCCTCTTTGTTGAGATTCTAATGCAACAACGACCCGCTCCAAGCATAGCTGCCCTCAATTCTGTTTGTGGCACCATGTATTCATTTCTCACAGTTAAACCACAAAGATGCAGCACATTCATGCTGCGCTCATGCCAACGGTGCAGCCAATAAATGAAACAACTTGATGTGGTTTCCAAGTTCCTTACAGCTTCAGCTCAAACCTGCATAAGCGACATTTGATCTGTGCAACCGTAGCAGAAGCTTCAGAAAGAAAAACAAGGCCAGAAAAGTGGCTCAGATGGTGGGGACCAGAGAGGTGGTCTGCCTTACCGCCCCCTAACTCTAAGGACAAATATGAGTCACGCTGCACAATGCTTGGCTATGTCTGCGGTGCACTTGAGCAAGGCACAGAAGATGCTAAGAGTGACTGCTCAATACTTACAACGCTGGTGTGACAAGGAGATATTTTAAAATGGATTATCTAGTTCTAAGGAGGATTTTAAAATGTAACACACAGGCATCTTTATTTTTAATTCGGTTTGAACTATTTGTGGTGTACGCAGTTTTCACACATTGCAGTTTTCACACTATCTATACTCAGATGTTTACTTCATTGTATTTTTTCCTACCACGTACAGGTTTTAATGTGAAGAAAAACAAAGATTGAATGAAAGAAAAGCAAAACAATTTCCACCTCTTGATCTTGCACAGCTTATAATTATTGTATAATTATTTTTAATCAATTACTGACTAAAGCATGTCGTGTAAATGTTAAATTAACTTAAGAATGACTTTTTTTGTTGCTAAAGTGTTAGCAAGTTATTTGCTATTGAAAAGTACAACCTTCTGTATTAACACATAAACAAGCCACCACATGTGTTACTGAATTAATGTTAAACACGTTTACAGTATAATTTTCTGTAAGATATACCAATAAACTTGTACACACTATCCAGTGTCATTCACATAATGTAAAATTGAGGGTTTTTTGTTTTGTTTTGTTTTGTTTTGTTTTGTTCTTTGTTTTTGTTTTTTTGTTTTTTCTTCAAATCTCAGTTTATACTGCTTCGATAATGGTAAAGATGGTGAACAATGCATGTTCTATATTGATTGGTCACGATACTCATGCAATGCTCTGCTGTCCTCTAGTGGACGGGTTTAAAACTACAGTTCCGACGCATGAAAGGTTTGAGTTGAGGGGCGTTTTATTGGGTTCATCAACGCATCATACAAGAATATCACATCAAGCGATGACATCATTCGCTGTCAGTCTTATAATGTTCAACATTAGTGTCGTCATCATGACTTTCGGCCATTCTACAAATATTACAAATCGCACATTTTACTCAAAGAGTTTTCAAGGAATTCTTAATAATCTGTTTTTGAATTTCAAAGTCTAAAATGATCACTTTTAATCTATTGATTATTGTGACTGCGTGTCTTGAATTCAACATTTGAAACTCGAAATAATAATCTTGTCTCTCTAAATTGCGATTTAAATATCAAGACTTCAAAGGTTAAAATCAAGACTCCGAGAATCAAATGTACGACTTTGAATTTATTTGATCGTGTATCACTTTGAGTCACTTTTTGCTCTCTGGGGTAAAATGTTCACACACCGATGGGGCGTTCAAAGACACAAAAAGCCCACAATTTATCGACCGCTGGTGCAGATGTGTGGGATTACTAAACCCTATCGGGTGATCAATTAACAGACAATTAACTCATGACGACTTACGTTTTGTTGTTTGTTTTTCACACCGCGATTGTAACCAAGTAACAGCATACTTAAGCGTAGAAACAGAAATATTTAAACAGGACGGGTTTTAAGATTTTTTTTTTTTGAGTACACGTGTTGTATGTATTTATTTCCTTTTTATTTGTAACCATTTATTGTACTCAACTATCTCGTTTTTTTCCCTTCAAAACAGCTCTGCACAAATTAGGAGGTTACCTTGGTGAACGCTTGTTGATTCATGCTCGTTTTCGACCGTACGTGAAGGCAACACTACATTGCTTTACTTTACTGAGCTCGTGGAGTATCTTATTCAACAACGGCTGCGTTTGGGGGACGAAATTTAGCTCAATGTTCGGGGTTTTGTCATAGTGATTAGAAACTGTACCTGACATAGAAGCTTGGCGGTGTTTTCATCGCTTTTGTAGTCGGCGTAAAGAAGAAACTTCCAGGTTAAATCTGGGAGGATGCGAGCTGCCGATGGAGCGCTGGCTGTATGGATGTAGCCGGGGCACGATGCTAGCAAGCTAACTGACCGCAGAGGTAAGAAGAGAAAAAGCTTCATTGTTTTGTGTGTTTTTTATTTATTTGCTTAATTTTGTTTTTTTTGGTATTTCTATTGGTTGTGAAAGACTCCCATTTAAAGCCATAAAGTTTTCCAGGGGTGGTGGTGACGTAAAAGAGATGATCGATGTGTTTAGTGGGGGAATGCTCAGTTGAAGAGGAAACTTTCAGAAACTCCTTCAAAGCTGCGGCCCAACAGCAACTTGATGCTGCTGACTGATTACATGATGTACATCCAGGGTTTCTGTCAACATGCTGATTCTATGTGCTTTGAGGGGTATAATGGGTGCTCAAGAAAAACTATTTGATCAGTTGGAAGTTAAAAAAAAAGTAATTTCTCTGGTTCGCAGTGTTGTAGATACAGGTAGTGTGCAAAACTGATGAACATTACAGTTGATCTCCACTAAATATATTTAAAAAGATTGTTTTATAGAGAGATACTTTTTAGTGTCTTGTAGTATTTATAATATGAATATGTCTTGTTTCAGTGAAAGGCAAAACTAAGCTGAGCTAAGTCTGTAGTGAAATCTATTTACATTACTTATGGCTTTACTAAAATGGTTCAAATATACATTTAAAGTCTCTTTGAAAAGTTTATTTAGGATTCTTGCATCAAGTGATGTGTTTTATGTTGCTGTATGTTGTTGTCAATGTTGGTTTTGGGGTTTATATAGTTTTGAATTTATACCCCATCACATTGTTGCACACTAAAATTCACGACAGTATATAAACATACATTATGGTAACTAAATAGAACTCTATCTTCACCTTCCTGCTCGTTGGTATTGTTGTTGACCCAATATCAACACCACATAATGTGACGCTACCCTCTGTGTGCTCAGTCTGCATTGATGGAACATTCATTCACCTCTGTATGCTGAATGCTTGAAGCAGCTCCAGCATCAGGACACTGCGTGGGATTAATTCAGCTGCTATTCACTGGAGCCCTTTGCTAAAGAGTCACAGACTTTGGTAAGGAGCATTGAACTTTCATCCACTGATAGTCAGGCAAAGAGGAAGTATAAAGAAACTAGATTAAACTGTGAATTAGTCAGAACATGACATCCCTTTCCTCCTAAATTCTCCTAAATTCTTTCTTTTTGATACAGAAGTTGCAAAGCTTTGCGTGGTTTAGCTCCAGTTGTTTTGGAGGTTTTGTCATAGTTTTTTTGTAATTAGCCTCCAGAAACTAAGGCTTTTTTTTTTTTTTTTTTCCTTTAATGTGTAAATGATTCAGTATTCACCAGGTTAAACATTTATTTAAATCTAACTTTACGGGTCGAAAACTACATACCATAGAGGTAAATATTTATTAAGCAAAGAGAAAACCGAAGATATAAAAAAGCTTGAAACATACATATGTACGCGTTCAAAATGCGTAAACCAGAGAATTTAAAGAGTTTGATCTTTATTTTTTACTGTGATGGTTGTAACCATCTTAGTGTGTACATGAAGTCAAACTACCATGAAAGGCTCCCAGTTGCCACGTCTTTGTGTTTATTTGCTCTTGCTCTACTTGTAATTCTGGGCTTTATCTCTTATCATTTGTCCACAAAGCAGAAGAGAAGAAGTAGAACAGCGTAAAGATAGAGTGGACAGAGAAGTTTTAAGCTCGCAACATCCTCTTTGACTAGACGGGAACAAAAAAGGTCCAGGCAGTTAAAACACAAGTTGCCAAGGTTTGGAAATCACGTTTTCAAAAGGTTTAGCACAACTTCTTGCAAATTTGTGTCATAAAAATTCAAGCGTATCATATCAAGCGTTGTGAATTGCTTGTTGCAGAAAATTTGCTATGCAAATAAACCAGACTTCACAACTGTGACAGGCAGAAAAGTGAGATCTCAATCCCCAAAAAAGGAATTGGTGAAAGGTAAATTAAGACCAATTTTTACTACAGTGATCCAGATATTTGCAGCATTGATTACTGTATGAACGTAGCTGCAGCACCAGTCAGCGAAACGCCTTCCCACCCTGCAGCACTCTCATTAGCTAGCTTGTGATTTTTGTGCGATGAAATATCTCTGCAGTTTATGCATTCCTGAGCTCTGACCTGGGGGCAAGTGGCTTAACCCCCTCAGTTTCACAGACCTGCCAGTGGGACGGTCATTAAAAACCCACGCTGAGTATCCCCACTCGGTTCAGACTTGCATTCCTTTAGTAGGGTTTCCTCGGTAGCCACAGATATGAGTGTTGCCAAAACACACGAGTGATTGATTGGTTTAGAGGTGAATAATTGGCTGTTCACCTTTTGCCTCAGGTTAACATAAATCATCGTACGACCAAGTCTGAGGATGTTGAGGGTGAAGATGTTACAAATGTTTCTGAGACCCACAAAACAAAAAATTAATAACTGGTTGAAATAGATTTTACATGGAAGACAAAATATGTCTTTGTTGTTGTAACAGAAAAACATTTTTTTTAAGAGCTTCTGGTCTTTATCACAAGGTTCAAGTCTTTTTCAGGTCATTGTCCTATTTACTGACTTGGTAAATTTTCTAGGCTTGTGATCATCAAGCATAGAAAAAGTTAACAGAAGCCACTGAAGGCATCTGCAATTATTCAAACATGTTTCAGTATGTTTTTAAGCTCTAAATTACCACAACATCAACATAATTAAAGCTGACAATTATGACATTTTTGGATTGTCTAAATCTTCTCTAAAAATTTTAACTATTTAATTTCAGTTTTACTTTTTTGCCATGAAATTTGGTGTTTATTGCGCACCACAAAACTGTAAACTGAGACTTGAGCGTATGTGATGGTATGTTAAGGTTCCTGAAAAGCAGGAGAAGAATAAATAAACTCAAGTCCAGAATATAAAATATAGCAAAATTTAACTGGAAATAAGTAAAAATAAGTTTTTTTTTACAGTGTGGGAGTTGTTATAGTCACTTTGACCAGTGATGGGAGGCTTACATGAGTAAAAATATTATAAGAACTATTTTTCTCCAACTCCCATTTTGATCATATGTGGGTTTTGTTGTTTTCATGCTCTAATTTTCGATCAAATTTATTTGCGGCCCATAAAATATGTGTATTTTTAAAAATTCACCATGCCAAACTCCACAATAAACTTGAAATGTCACATTTACTTTGTTCTGAATTCATGTTTTGAATGTTCAATAATTTTTTAAAATCTTTTTTACCATTTCTATAGAAACCTTACTAGAAGGACCAAGCTACAACAAAGTTAGCTGCATATTTAAAAAAAAAAAAAATTAATTAACTACAGGATGCAGCTGAAGTGAACTGGATGTGATGGCGAGTCATCTGGTGGAGGATTGGGAGAAGGAGACTCTTTTTGGATGGTGTCTGGTTTCATACTTCCAGTCAATTTCCTACATGAAACGTAGAACAAAGACAGAGATTTGGGGCATCTTAGTGAATAAAAGAGAAGAATAAGGCAGGGAAATTTGGAGAGATAAATGAGGAAGAGGAGATAAAATGGAGGACGGGACAAGGGATGAAGAGATTCCCTGCTAATATGAGAGGGTGGGGTTGAAGGAATGCAGCTAACAAGTGATGCCTGGGTATAAATAAACTGGAGGGTAATTAGAGGTATGGTTATTCCAAAACCAAGTTTACAAATATTGCATCAAAAACCTTAAATGACTAAAGTCTTCACAGGTAAAATAATGTTCACATGTTAAGCCCAAAGCTTTTGCCATGTGGATTTACACGACACACCTGGGGCGGGGGGTCTGCAGCTTGTTTTCACATCATCATCGGATTCTCATAAACATGAAGTTAATTACAGGAGAAAAGCTGAGAAGGAAGGCAGCGGCTCTGAGTGTGATTGTCTGTCACCGAAGGCTCTACATGTAACCATGAACTTAAAAAAGGACACAGGAGTATTTGAAGAATTTGTTTTGCCAGCTGCTGTGGAGCCGACACAAAGCTGCTCTCTGTCTCTCAGGGATTGTAGTTTATATAAACTACCCACTACATCCAGCAACCGGTTACCTCCACGGCCCTGCTGGAAGTTGTGTTAAAGTAGGATCTTAGAAAACGTCTCCCACAGACTGTAGTTTCCCATGGCCAGAATGGGTCATAATTCATTGCGATGACAGCACTTCCCTCAGTTAGGGTTATCAGACTGTTTGGATTACAGCATGTTTATGCAATATGCTGCCTCTGTTTGGGATGAAAAAGATAATTTTTTTTTCCCTGCTGCCTTCTCTCAACCCATCCCAAGTTGTTCTAAAATAGCCCCTTCCTGTCATCAAGGAGTTTATTTGTGTTTTTGTAGTCTTCACCTTTGTTGTAAATCCAGTAAACAGGCTTACGTTTTTCACAAATATCAGTTTTCATTTGATGTTTTGATGCATCAGTGTTACTTAAATGGGGAAGTGTTTTTATTTAATAGGCTATTTAAACAGAAATGGCAGTTCTGCTTTTGTTTTCCGTCGGAAGCCGGGAAACAAAACTGAATCGTCCGATAAAGATTTCTGCATGGAAATGACCTTCCTTCGACTTCTCAAGGTTTGGCATGCCAGAACAATAAGAGGCCCAGTGTTTTTCATGTGTCCAGTTGTGTTCGCGCCGTCAAGGCTGATAAATGTTGCTAACCTAAAACTACAACCTCTAAAGCTGCTGCTTCCTGGGTGCCATGTCATTTGAGATCCGACTCTCCAATGTCTGGGAATCGCCGGACCTTTTGCTACATGTCTGAGACCCAACATTCCTGGAAAGCCCAAATGAGTGTGTAGATTCAGAATGAATTTAAGCCATGCAGGAGCGGAGCAGGTGCTGCAAGTCTGCTTAAATCATGTGGACTTCCCGCTGCCATTTGCTTCTCCATATGTTTTTACATGACAGGCCACAAAACATCCTGTGGATTGTCATCAAGTGGGAATGTTTAAGTGGCGACACTCATATCAAGAGTTACGAGTTAATTACTGATTTTTTATTTTATTTTTTTTAAGTACTGTTAACAGGGTATTTAAAAGACTTAAATATGTCCAATATTTCACCACTCATTATTGAGAAGAACATAAAGAATTTCATTTTCTGAAATGGCAAAACATTTATTTTTTTTATTGATTCTTGTTATATGTGTCAAGAGATTCTTGTCATCTTTTCTTAATTGGACACAAACTTCTTGGCTGATTTAAAGTTATTTTAAATCTAAATCACCTAAAGATAAATACTTTTGTGATTGTAATGTAAATTATGTTTGTATTGAGTTTATTTAATAATTCAAATATGTCTGAAGTCTTGTAAAGGTCTTATGAAGGTCTGTGAACTGTTAACTTTGTTTTACTGAAACATAGAAGAATCCTGTATTCCACAACCAGGAGGTGGCAGTAGTCAAAATTACTTTCTTTGCATGTCTGAATCACTGAAGTTAGAAAACAAGCTAGAATGGTAATTATCAGAAAACCAGTAAAATGGCTTCTAAAGTCATAAAATCTTTTAAAACCATTAATTAAAGCAGTGGTTCCTGAAAGGGGGTGAGGGGTGGCGAGCCCAAAACAGGAACTATGGAGCTTCTTTTTGGAAATCCAAGTAAACAACACATGAAAGGACCATGATTAAAGCATTTTTATAATATTTTATCTTAGAAGAGACAAAAACATGCTTAAAAAATTGACAAAGCAAGTTGATGGTATTTGGTGTGGGTTTTATTTTTATTATACCCGTGTTTAATTGATGGCAGATTCTTGTACACAGAAGCATTACTACTCAGTCACACGCTACATTGCTATTTGGGAATCAGAAGCTGAAAAGTTTGGGAAGCACTGGATTAAAGAAAGTTTGTCTCTAAAAGACACTTTTCAATCTTTCCCTCAAATCTGAGCCTATAAACAAGTTGTCACAGGAAAAGGTGAGCATTACTGGTAAAGACGGATGACTTGTTAGACTCGTCAAGATACACTAAGCCTGGGTGGGGATATCAAAGATTGGTCACAACATATTGAAAATGAGAAAGTATTTCTTGAGCTGCATCATTTGCTTTGCTTTTCTGATGATCAGCTAATAGATTAATTTTCTCGTTACTTTATTTTTAATTAGTAAACTGCTTTGTTTCATTAGAGCCGCAGTGAACGTGAAGGAAAACGGTTTTGATCAAGTTGCCACTCGTGTGTTTGCGTGCTGATATGAGGGCAATGCTAGGTGTAATTCCTCAGTGTGTTGGTCATTGTTGTTGACACAGTTTCAAACTCTGCCAGTGGAGTCGGGTTATCTGACACCGTGTTTAAAGCGCTCAGCCCTCTGTGAATGCAGCCACTCCTCTCCAGAAAGCACCGCGCTCTGTGGGCGAGTCGCTCATTCCTGCCCAGACTCCACACCGCTCACATTTTTCTTAACATTCAAGTCACGGATTCTCAGGAGGATTATTGCACCTCTTTGATTTGGGCTGTTTTTCTGAAGTTTCCCACAGAGTAAGTACTTTTCAGATTGTTGTTTGGCTGGAAGTGCCTGAGAAACATCTGCTTTCATCTGCTTTCTTATTCACAGGGTAGAATATATTCTATTTTTAATTTAAAAAAAAAAAAAAAGGAGTTTTCATCACGTAATTGTACCAATATTTGAAAACTATAGAATCAATAAATATTTATGCTTCAGAAATATTCTTTTGTCTAACCATATCAGAAAAATCGTTTCTCAAACACCTTACATTCTTCAGACATCACAATACTGAACGTTCAGAGCTTTTCACTGCTTCAGTTGTTTAAGTTTTGTAAATTAAAAGAAGCAACTTCAGTCCTGTTCAAAGCATAATAAATGAATTGATTACCAATTTATCTCAGCTTTGGACCAGACGATGAGAAACGGGAAACTTCTAATGCATTTTCACTTCACAAAAGAGATTTATAGTAAATTCCACTTCTACTTCTGGGATCTTTTTTTAGTTTTTGGCAATGAAGGTTTTGTTTTTAAGGAAACCTGTCTAATTAATAGATGTCGTAACATTTTATTTTTATTTTTTTTTTTACCAATTTTTGTTTAACTGATCAGCATTGCTTTTACATTGATTATAGTCTAGCTTTGTTTTTTATCACCTCAGTTCTGCTACCTGCATATATCTGGGATTTTTCTTTTTTTATTTGGTCAAAAGGTTTTTTTTTAAATTCCTTGTTCTGTTTGAAATGTCTTCTGGATATTTTTTTTTTCCTTCAACCTTTTGTGTATTAGTGATTTCCGTTAATTTTGGCAATTTATCTTATCTGTGGTTTGATGGCGCAAGATTTTCAAAGTCATGAGATTTGTGGAGGCAGTTTGTCATGTCCTGAACAATAAAGGGAGAGATTTTACTAATGCCTGTATATTCCTCAGTGTCATCATGGGCCAGCACCATCAGTATAGTAGCTTATCTATCCAAAGGCAGCAGGGAGCCTTCTGGTGTTTGCCGGAGTGACCCTCTCCTGTGTGTTGGAATGCGGTCGCCATCACATTCCTTCATTTTTCTGGTTAATAATCAAACCACCAAGCCTCACAGTCGCTCTCTCTTTGACATCAGGTGGATTTATGTCTCAGGGCAGTTATTACATGGAATGAGCTAACAATCATCAGTGTTAAGAAACATGCAGTCACAGGAAACACCGTAGACAGAGCAACATGTGTATGTACTCACCCTCTGGAAGACGCTGACTGTACCTGTCTGTGAGGTCAATAAGGCACGTCACACCTGAATCACTGAAGCAACAGGTAGCGAGGTTAGGTAATGTTGGGAAAGAATGTTTTGCTCATGTTTGTCTTGACTGACGTTGATATTAGCTGGTCAGTAACCAGCCAGCATTTCCTTCTCCTTGGTTTCCACACCAGGACCATTGTGTTTTCTCAATCAGAAATATCTGCAAACAGCCAAATTTGTCCTTGTTGAGCGAGAGAAAAATATGTTGGGGGCTGTGTTGCTACATAAAGCCAGAGAAATCTCAGTCCCTCCAGCACTTTAAAGGAAATGTATGAAGGGAAACGTTTGTAAGTTTGCGACTACTGCTGTTTACACCTGTGCTACTAACTGGTTAACTACTGTGACCTGCAGTATTTCTAATCATTTTTATTCTCCCTTTGTCAGCAATAATTACGAATTTGACCATGACGTTTATACTGAAAACTCCACAAACTACTCTTCCTATTTGTGTTTATTTTTAAAGTAACATTGGCTGGTGTTGTACTTCACAGGGCATGGTGTGGCTCTTATCGTTTGCTTCAATCGAAAACCAGTAACAAGAAGTCGATCAGCTGACATGGAAGTCACTGGAGAAATCAGCGACACAGACAGCGGCATAATTCTTCATTCAGGTACAAAATAGTTCATGTTGAAAATGTTGTTCTTAAATATTGAGAAATCATTAAATGACATGCATTTCTTTTTCTTGTTGGAAAACCAAAAAGAACGTCTCCCAAGAGTAAAATTCCTTCTGCAGATTCAATATGGCTGCTGCACTTATAACGCTCTGTCGAGATTCTTGTAGTAAACTGTTTGCGAATCTTATTCGTATATCACATTAAACACACCTGCATTTTTTTCACCAGACCAGTTCTATTCATAAACTAGAACTTGTTTAACGCCAGTTCTTTATGTTTCCACCAACATAAGCTCCTGTTCCGGTCCTTAACTGGTTCTTTCTTTGTTACTATTATTATTATTATCAGCTGCTTTCATTGGGAGCTGAGGCAGGCTTATGGAGACGAACAACCAATCCAAATGCTACGTTTAAAACTATTTATCTTTTATCAGCTTAATGTAGTACAAAAAAAGACAGTAAAACAAAGCTCTTCAAAATTAATGAAAAGTCTTAAATCTCTGCAACAACATGAGCTTATTGTCTTTTATCTTCCTGCTCTTTAATTTGATATTGCCAGAAACACCCACAGCCGTCCATGGATGTAATTTTCAAATCGGTTCTTAAACGCTGGTTGTCTTTTGGCTTTGCTTCAAATGTTGCCTTTTGCTTCTTTTTTCCAGCACTTCTGGGGTCAAACAGACCAGAGACCCTCTGATTGTGATTCTAATGTGTTCACAAATATGGCTTGTTGTTTTAGCCTGGTAAACATCTAATGAATCCCAGCAGTTATCCGTCTTACTAATACGACAAGCCTGACAGTAGTGAGACCTCATTCCCATATCCAAGCTTTGACTTTCAAGACGAAGTAAATGCAGCTCTACAAAAACATGAGACAAGCTGCTGAACTGCTTTTTAATTTAGGAGGCTCATATAAGCAAGACGGAACTTTTAAGTGATTTTGAAATGCAAAAACTAGTGCTTAGACATTGAAAAAGTGCTCAAATTCACATTAAGCTCAGGAAAACCTTGTTTGTTACAGTTGTTAATCATGACAAATGCGTTGCACTTACCTTCAGCAGGTCGTGCAAAGAAGACATACCAGATGAGTGAAGCAATGCTTTTTATGATGACAGCTCTGTACTAGCAGTAATAGGCCTATATCATTAATCATAGTTTAATGTCTTTGGCTGAGATAACAGAGGAATCACCTGGCTGTCCAACCATGTTTTTTTTCTCCTGTTTGAAGCTCATTATTTGTCGAGGTCAGGCCTTCAGCTGGGTCTCGACATGACTGGGCCTTCCTCTGAATTCAAAAACATTATACTGGATATGTTGTTGGGGGTTTTTTTTCTCTCCTTCACAGTCTAAATCAAATAAGTGAATTAGTAAGTCAGACAATTAAAGTGAAGTGTAAATGATCAATTTTGTGAATGAAAAAAGTTGTTTGGTTTCAAAACTGACCAGTTCAGCTTCTGTCCCGACTCTTGATTTAGATTAAATGACCACACTGATTTAGCATTTCTTTTTCTTACTAGAAGTGCCTGCTGCTTATTTGAACTTCCAAGCAATAATGGGATTTGTGGTATTTCCATATTAGCTAATAAAGACGAAAGCCTGTTGGAATTGAGGAAGTGCCTGTGCAGACATGCCCTCTATATTTAAATCTAACTGCATAACCTGCTGATTTGCTCATTGTGAAACTTTTGGTTCCTGAATCTAACAAACTCTGACTTAAATTACATCACTTAAGGCAATCTCAGTCAGTGCTGTTTTTGATTTTATTACATACACTTCTTTAATTAGGTAATGTTGACATTTTGCAGCAAGCTGCAAAAAAGCATCTAGTTGTTTATGTCCATTTTTTTATTTCTATTTATTATGGTGTGCTTGTGAGCAGAATTTGATATTTGATAAACACTGATTTCATCACGGATAAAGTTTTTCTTTTACCACTTTAAACTTGTTCACATGGATGCATTCATAATATAAAATGCCGTATTTAGACCTCTTATTGTCAAATTGATTATCTTTGGGTTATAAGCACTTACAAGCATATAACTCTTATGCTTCCTTTGACTCTAGAAAGGTTAAATTGCTGTCTGATTTTACATGTCTTCATTCTTCAGCATTAAAAAATTTTAAACTTGTTTTAAAACAGTTTTTTTTTGCCATATAAGTCTTGCTGAATTTCTGCTTAAATGGATTTGAGTTGAATTTGTTTACTTCTTTTGTAAAGCAAATGAGTTTAAATTTGGTTAGACTCAAAAGTAAAATAAAAAATGAATCTTTGACTTTAGATTATATTTCTTGACACCCCACACAGATGACACTGTTACCAGCAGCCAATAAAATCCATATTTAAAGCTTATTGAATCAATAAATATTAACTAAATTACAGTCCTCATAAATAAGTCAGTCAGCGTTTCTTATCTCAACTAGCATGAAACTTGAACTTGCTCTCTGTCTTCTCTCTCTGCACCCACTGCTGTCCACCGATACGTTGTCCTCTTTGACATTCCCCGTGCTTTAATTGAGCCACATGGTTTCTGCTTTGCACAATGAAAATGTGTCAGTCCACATTGAAAAGGGGATTGTGTCTGAAAATGGGGGGAATCTTTAGCCTATTGTTGTGCTGTCACGTTCTCTTCCTGTTGCACCTCAGATGTTTGTCAGCACCTGCAGGGATTCTTCGAGTAATCTCTGAAGGTATGCAGCACTCAATGCATTGTGGCTAATAGCCCCTCCCAGCCTGAGACTAATCTTCATGTCATCAGTCGCCATGGCTACAGACGGCACCAGTCACACTCTTAACATTGTCTGCGATTAGAAAGATTCTGATACTGATTGTGCAGTTTCGGTGTCACTGATGACCAAGGTTTATTCTTCACTTAAAGCATTATGTGTTGTCTGAACTGCTGTGCTGGCTAATTGCCAAATGAACAAAGGCTTTCCACTCAAAATTTTGATTCATTCACTGCCTTGTTTTCAAAAATAAATATTTCAAAACATGACGTTAATTAAAAATATAAATAAATTGATTCACATAAATTAATCAGAGGAGTCCAGTTTCACACTTTAGTAATTGTTGAACAGGTCCTTTACTTATTAAATCGCTTTGTTTAAACAATGGGTGCTTTTCATGTGTTGTGCACATGGAGCAGGCGTTCAGTTTGCACACTGACTTGTCATGATAATGCAATGCAGCTCAGCAACAATGGAAGTGATGCTTGAAACAACATGTCTGTGACCCGGAGTCAATACATCAGCGCTCACAGAATGTTCTCTTGTGTTTGGGTTACAATGGGGACAAACTCTTTAACACCAACAATAAGTTTAATAAAGTTTTTCTGATGTTTTATTTTGAATTCCTGTTTTGTTTTGATTTTACTGAGTTATTTATTAACTACGTTATACCTCCCTATGAGCTTTATTATTAACTACTCACCCCATAATGAACTTTAGGACAGTCATAATCACGATTGTTGATATGAAACTAAGTCGTGTTTTGCCTCTTGTTGCACGGCACAGGCTCCGACAGTCCAACTACACATGCAAAAGATGTGACCACACACACGCGAGCCATGAAGCTGAAACACCAGGAGCTCCAAGACCGACTGGAGATTTGCATACTGGAGCTGAAGAAGCTCTGCATCCGAGAGGCGGTGAGTCACAATCTCAGACCAACTCTTTAAGAGCAAACGTTCAGGATTGATTTTGTTTGAAATGATATACAATGTTTTTGTTTGACAAAGCTAAAGATATTACATTTAATCAAAGTGATCCAATCCGCAGTCAGCCTGTTGATGATTCATTGCCTGTTTAGGAAGGCTTAGATTGGTGGGGCAGTTTTGTGCCTCTGACTCATTTTACTGCTTGCTAACCATGGTTGGTTTCACAAAAGCTCCAGGGAGATCTTGTGTGGAAACACAAATTTTCACAATGTTGCTTCAGACATGTGACAAAGATTCTCCGTTTTTCTGTCTTGTAAAATCTCTTGAATATCATAAAGTTTTTGTTTTTTTCTATAATTTCAGGTCAAATTAATGGTATTTTTCTTTCTGTTTTGACATGAGGTCACCAATTAATGTTTTTTCCTTGATTTTCCACAGAAGTGGAGCACTAATTATTTGTACAAATTTGATGTTTATTTCTTTGTTCAAAAACCTGTCAATGGAAATAACCATAAACCAAAGTATTTGTATACAGCAGTTATTTTTTAATAATAAACTAAACAAGGGTCATGTATACTTTGGTCTTCTAGACTTTTTTTTATTCTCCAGTATCAAGGGCAAAAGCCACAGTTTGGCTTGTAAAGGTCGCTGATTTCTGCTCTCCTGAAGTGAGGACACTCCTAGCACCATTTGCGGTCAAATAAAATGTTCGCACCATGTCATACGCATGGCATGGCCCTTATTTTTGTTTATTTCAACCTTGGAGACACTTCTCCAGCAAACAATCCGTCTTTGCAAAGTGGAAAAAAGAAAAGCAACTAAATAATTTTTTATTGAATTACCCAAACATTCTCCAAAAAATGAGTTATCAGTATATTTAATCTTTTCCTTTTTGCTGTGAAAATGCTTCCAGCTCATAAGGTTTTATAGTTATTACAGATCTTTATTAAGAAAAATGTTGAAACATATTATTCTGAAATTTAATTAAAAATCCCTGGCCTATCATCCTCATCTGTCCTGTCAGTAAGACACTGTTTTTTTTTCCTTCTTGGAAGAAAAAGTTTCCGTAGCTCAGCAGACAGAAACTGCAAAGTTGTTTCTCTAAGATAAAGCAGATTGAGATCAGGCTGCGTTCATCTCCACTCTGCTGGCAAATGACATAAACACTTCAAATGATACAAGCAGATAATGGTGTTCACTAATTTTTCAAAAGCTCACTATGCACAGATGCTAAAATGGAAAAAATAAAGGAAAATACTGGTAAAGGTTTTAAAGATTACCATCTTCTCTGCTTCATTTTTATCATTCATAGCAGCATCCATCGTCTCTTAAGAGTCAAACTCTGGTTCAAACTGTATGGTTGAACTCTTTCAACTCAGGTATTTCTCAAATGTTTGGGAATATTAGTCAAAATCTCTCAGAAGTTGTTCGTCTGATACAAAGTTTTGTAATGGCCGCTGTGCGTCGTGGTTATTGTGCCTCAAGTGGCGTCACCAACCCAGGGACATGAAGCCGAATCAGCAGTTGAACAGGATCCTATTTAATGTCATTTTTCATTGGAAATCCATAGAAAACATCTAACAGAGGAAACGGTGAAGCTTTGCATTTCGGTAGAATTGGATCTAGTTCGAGGTAGTTTTTTGTTTTTTTCACACACATTTAACTTCCTCTTTCCTTGCCAGCTGAGTGAAGGATTCAATAAAAACAGGCATGCACATTACATGTAATTTCCAAGCTGGACATATTGGGAAACAGTTGTAGTGTTGACACGCACAGGCACTCGAAAGTGGAATCCCAAAATGGGTCGCTGTTTCCCGTTGACACTTGGGCTGGGCAGTCCTGTTGGGACATGCTTACACGAGTTAATGGGAGTCACACTCCCTTTCTCACATCTCGGTGACAAAGAATAAGGACACTTATAAACCACAATTAATGAGGTTGTGTAAGAATGATGTCCTGTATCAATGAACTTCCCTGCAATGTATTTATTGTTTTATCTGCGTCTTGCTGGATATGAAAACCGATTGTGTCAGAAAGTGAAATTCAAAAGTATGCGGTTGTGAAACAAAATCCCCTGCTTGGTTGCAAGCAGAATTGTGCAACTAAGTCTTTGAATCTGTCTGTCTGAACACGTTGGAAAGGATCTGATACAGATTTTTGTGTATTGTTTCATAACCGTCATGAAGGATGTTGGATAAACCCCTTCAAACGAGTGCAACAGAAACTAAACACGGGATTTAACGGCTGTGATTTTGAACAAACCTTTGTTGTGATTAACTGTCTAATAAATCCTACAAAATGAAACTTTCAGCGTTATTAAGATATTAATGAGCGCTCTAATTACTTTTTTTTAATATTATTGTGTAGGAGCTGACAGGTCAGCTGCCAAAGGATTACCCTCTGCTACCAGGAGAGAAGCCTCCACAGATTCGCAGACGCATCGGCGCTGCGTTTAAACTGGATGAGGAAAACATTCCTCAGGGATCAGAGGTACCTGGTGCATTTTCAGATGGCAGAGTCTTAAGATTTATGGTTTTTACATGACACAGAAACCTAACATTTCTGGTTGTTTAATCTCCAGCATTCAGAACTGAGTCTGGTGGATGCCGATTTGGCGCTTCAGACGAAGATATACGAAGCTGCCCGCAAGCTCTGCGAGGAAGATCACCTGAGCAAGTCTGTCAGGAAGAGTCGGATACTGCACAGCAAAACTGAAGAAAAGAAACTTAAGAAGCTTCAAGAAAAGGCCTTTCAGCTGCGGCTGGAGCGCGGCCGATCATCGCCACTCCCTGGTCTTACTGTTACACAACAAGGTGAGAAACTCATGTGTTCAAACAGCCACAGACTGAGAGCTTGATGACAAATCCCTTCATGACTTTCAAAGCCCCTTTGATTTTGAAAGTGATGAAACTTCAGACTTAGTTCAATTCAGTTGTTTTAATATGAATGCATGTGCTTTGTTTCCTTTTTCTATCAGATCTTGGCACATCTGATGACAGCTCTTTATCTGATTCTGCGGTGCAAGATGAAGGTAAGAATTAACCTGTCCCGATTTGTACAAATAGAAAAGTTCAGTTTCATTTTTCCAGTGGGAACAAAAAGCTTGGATTTTAGCGCTGGAGTTATTAGCAATAAAAGATACACTAATGTAAAAAAAACATCTGAACTCTTACAAATTTTCTTCTGTTTTTTACTTTTTTGTTGCACCTAAATGTTTCAGATTATCAAACAGATTATGATCTCAAAGACAAAACCAGCAAAGTACAAAAAAACTATGATTTGCTGTTAAAATGAACCTGCTCTTCAAAGAAAAGTAACTGTACTCTAAAACTAATAACTGGCTTTGCATAATGATAACTAGCCACATTTCTGATAAATCTAAGTGGAGGAATTTGTGGCCCAGTTTCCTTTTTGTATACACTGATAGCTAGACGTTTTCATTCAGGATTTTATGATGGAGAAAAGATTTCATGTTTTTTTTTTTCATTTATGGTAAAATTTTCAACTCCTGAATCAGTGAGACCTCCCAGACCATTACACTCTTTCCACCACCGTCTTCCAAAACATTCGATTTATGTATTTAGTCCACTGATTATTTTCCAAAAGTACTCTGGTACCATTATTTTGTTGTTGTAGAGGACAAGTTGTGTTGATTAGTTTTCTCCCTCAAATAAAATCGTCATTTTAAACCTGCTTTTCTAATTATTCAGGTTGTCTTTGTCATTGGAAGACTCAGTTTCTATTTTGTGAACCACTCCTTCCCTGGTTTCATTTCATAGAAGACGCTCCGAAATAGTCTTTGCTCAGCAGTCATTTATGCTAAATACTTAACCATAATTATTGATTTGTTCCCAGAAGTTACAAGCCAGTCCTCGCAGCCATCCTCTTATCCAGTGGAAATGGACTCGTCCCGGCCGCTCACCATGTCCTCACATTCCTGCGTCGACAGCTCCTACATGTCTTCACCAGCGGCTCCTCGGTCACCGCTGTCTAACCCCTGTCAGTCTCCCTGCCCCAGCATTGACTCCAAGTTGAGTTTCAGCTCCAGCCCTGCGTACGACCCTCCTCCCATCCAGCACTCGCCGTGGTCGGAGTCCAGCCTTGACCAGCCGTACCAGAAGAGCAAGAAGTCGCGTTCCTCCAGCACAAAGAGGTGAGACAGACCATCCGTCGTGACAGTGGTCCTGCTTTTTTAAGTCTAGATTATGTGAGCCAATTTGCGTCTCATAAGAAGGTTGAAAATTAAGTTTTATTTCTTATTATAAATCATTTGTAATATTACACCGTATTACCGACTGATTGATATTGATGCTTAATTCCCTTCACTACATGCCCTGATTCATGCTGCTTTGTTAAGAAGTCAATCTAGTGGAAAGTGCGACACTGCCATCTATTGGCACAAAAAGGCAACACACAGAAAGAGGCACAACATTATGACCAGTGAAACAGGAAATAAACAGTAAATGTGTCTTGATTGTGGCATCCATAAGTGTGCGGACAAATTATATGAGGCAACAAAAAGTGAGTTAAGCACTAGAAAATTAAACAGATGTTTGAAAAGCTGTGGAAAAGCCTACATAAAAAGGCTTCACAATGTAAAAAAAATATTTAGGCTTCATTATCCTAACAATATCTGGAACTGATCAAAACCTTTCAGCTTTGGAAATGAAAACAAAAGTAATGTATTTCAATAGAACATTTTTCTGAGGGATCCCTTTTGTTTAGTTTAGTTTCTTGTTTTTAATGTTTGTGGTTACAATAGTATTACAGTTGGTTATTGGTTTATTTTGAGCCACATAAAGGAAAAGAATGCATATTATAGGTATAAAAAAAAGAACCTATATACTGTAATATCTGTACAGTAAGAACATTGTTTGACTCATCAGTTTATGTTTTATGTAATAATACTGTGTTTAGACATACAGAGAATGAAGTGGGAAAAAGACTAACTGTTCTTATTGAGCCTCCAACAAACTTGCTTTGAATCCATATGGAGACATTAAGAACAGAATCATCCTCCAATCACAGGCCCTGTAGTGTTCATCCCAATATTAACAGGAAAATATGTACTTTGTGTTCAGCAATCCAGCCAAATCTGAATTGTTGCCACCGTTGGAGGCTTGCTTACCTCAACAACTGTCCCATATGAGACTGGGCCGCACCCAGTCCAGCAGCACCCCCTCCACTCCAGAGATGCGTGTGCACAGACAGCTCTCCCTCAGGTAGGCACATCGCAGACTTTCCTCCATTACTGCATGTTTAAAGTTCTTCTGGGGCGAGAACGTTCATATATGTTATATTTTGATGTATTGTCATTCTTTTTGCCATGTGCACTCTGAATCAGAACTGTTTCTGTGGTGTTTTTTTTTCTCCAGGGTGTCCAATCCTGAATCGTCATTTTATAAAGAGCGTGGCCGTACCAGAGGTCCCAGGCGACGTCTGACAGAATACCAAATAATGTTACCAGAAGCTCATTCTCCTACGATGAGCTACAGCAGCTGTGCTAGCTCCGAAGACAGCAACTCTGAACGCTCCTTCTCTATTCACAGCAACTCCCCGTGTCAGGAGTTCCCCTCTCATCCACGCAGACAGTATCAGGCGACAGCTCCGCTCTGCAGCCCAGAAGGCAGCTATGGACCTCAAGGTCTCGCTCCCACCGCCTTTCATCGCAACCCCGGGCCTCGAATGAGTCCTGTGGTTCAGGGACCTTATTACGATGAAGAAATGGTCTACCCCGCTGACATGGACCTGACTCGGCTCCGTGTCCCGCAACAAATGGCTTCCTCCCCCAACACATATGAATATTATTACAGAAAAGCTGCTATTCCCCACCAGAGAGCACAAAGGCCTGTGCCTCCTGATATCAGACTCACCCCCCCAGCACAGACGGACAACATGCACTACAGCTTCCAGGGTCTTCCGCGTCAGGTGGTGAGTGAGCAGCTGAAGTCATGGCACCGCCGCAGTCAGTTCAAAACGCCACGGTCTCGCTCTCTGGACAGACAAGGAGCAGTGAGGCTGAAAAACATGTCAACTCGGGAGTCAACCAGCTACCAGAGTCAGAAACACCACGACCAAGTAAGAAAACCCAACTGCGATTTGTTTTTTCACAGCAGTAGTATTCTACCTTACAAGATAAAAATGCGGCGACTTGCTAGAGTATTCAACTTGTTTTAAAATTATTTTACATTGTGTTTCGATTTTCTAATTGCACTTTCTGAACCACTTTAAAGAAGGGTTGTTAGTTTATTTTTAAATGTTTGACCAAGGTCAGCTTGTTTTTGTTAGTTTCTTTATTGGCTGTTTGCTCCGGCACTGAGGAAATTAAAGTTGATTTTACATGTTTGGCCAAACTGGTGAAGCTATTTGATGTATTTAAATCTGCTGTTCTAGTGCAGAGTATTAAATAAATTTGCAATTCAGTATAATGTTAAATAATTAGTTAAAGAAACGTTTTAAGACATTTGAGCTATTTCTCTGTATCAGACTGGTATCGGCCGATACTAAATATATATCGGTATCGTAATGGAAAAAGTGGATCGGCGCATCCCAAGTATTTTATTGGGGTTTTATGTGATAAATCAGGACATAAATGTAAAGTACAAGGGGAAAAAATAAATTACAGCTTTCTTTTTACTAGTATAAATGAAAATGTGGCTTTCATGTGTGGGCCTATTTTCTAGAGAATAATCCCTTCCACCTTTACCTCCCAATTTTTAATGTTTTTCATAGATTGAAGTTCATGATGCACAAAGTTTATTATACTTGGATATGGAGAAGTCTTCCACTGAGCAAAACATATTCTGCTAATGCACTGTTGCCTGTCATTATCAGAACCTTTAAAATAAATAAAATATTTTCTCTTTCAAGGTTATCCAAAGAGGAGCCATGCAGAAAGCTGCAGAAGAAGCTCCAGAGCACTGGATGACGGACAATGGCTCTCACTACATGAGTCAAGTGTGAAGATCAGAGATTAATTCACCGACTGCAGTTTTACGTGTTGAAGCACAATGCAATGGTCTGAATATCAATTGTATTGTCAGAAGGTATTTTTACCATTCTGTTTACTCACTTTATTTCATTTGCACACATAAAACGAGGGTAAAGATTGGAATGTCTTGCCAACAGAAGTCAGCAGAAGGTCAACATTTCCTCAGCAGAGTTGAATTTGCTGCAGATGTTTAGATTTGATTTAACATTTAGAAAAAAAATGTGCCATGTTACAAGAATGGAGTCTTGCTGCTGCTGCGCTTGTTCAGTGCGAAATGCTTGTGTCATAAAACTTAAATCTTTAATATGTGGAAGAGTTATACAATATTAAGTAGGTGTATAAAGACAAAAAACTAACAATAATTGTTTGCTGTTAGTCAGCAAAGCTGTTCATTTAAAAAGTAACTTTATGTCCTTAAAGCTGAAGCATGAATTGTGAAATTTAGGTACCGAGCTTTAAGTACTAAACTTTTTTTAGCTGGTAATATTGCAGGTTTTTGTGAGGATGTACAAAGAAAAGTTGTCTTTTTTTCTAGTAGATGTGAAATGATCCATCCATCCATCCATTTTCCGTCACCCTTCTCCCTAACGGGGTCGGGAGTTGCTGGTTCCTGTCTCCAGCTGCGTTCCGGGCGAGAGGCGGGGTTCACCCTGGACAGGTCGCCAGTCTGTCGCAAGATGTGAAATGATGTCATCCTTTTCAACCTTTTTAAGAAAAATGATCCACTATGTAAATAAAGATTAGAAGCATATTTTTATGCATTCATTCATTCATTTTAGGCTGCACTGGCTAACTTGAAAAATTAACCCACTGAATTAAGATAGTCAAAACAAGGTACTAACCTAAACATGTCACGACTAAAGCAGCAAAATAACACAGAAGCAAAGTCGAAACTGAATCTCTCGGCAGCTATTAAGAGGTCAAACTGAAATTCATATTCTTAAAGCTTTAACTCTACCTTGGGTTGCTTTATTTTATTTTTATTTTTTTTTCTTCTTTTCATTTTAATTTCACTTTTTTAAGCACCACCACTGGTTGATTAACAATGTAATTTGCACCCTAAAAACCACACAAAGCCAAACTTGAACTCAAAGCAGACATGGACCAGAGTTTGCAGAACAAATCTATTTTATTGTTGTTTTTTATATACATATATATATATTAAATAGAACAAAATCATGTTACCTTGTGTGCCTATTGTTTTTTTACTGCCTTTTTTTTATTTATCTGTGTTTGCAGTTAATATTTGGTAAATGTGTTGCTGTTTAACAAAACCTGTGATTTTGGTTTTACTGTGGAAGTAAAAAAAAATATTGTTTGAACACAACTTGGCTTCATTTATTTTGTGTGTTTAATCTTAAATGGCTTTAGAGCTGTTTCAGAAAAACTGACATAGATTGGAAAATGGTTTGCAAATAATGCTGGTATAAATAATAGATTTAAAGGTGCCAGAAATTCATTCATTAGATCAGAATGTATATCCAATTTTTCTATGAGAGTGTAATAACGATAAAGCTGATTATTTACATGCATTGACAGGGAGAAATTACACCCAAGTTATATTTCCATGTGCTACAAAAAGAAACTAAATATCGTGCTATTTTAATAATTCAATAACCAGTTTTTTTACTCCCACGTTTAAGTGTAGCAACAACTTTGTGTCCTTCCTTTTGACTTAATTTTTTTGCTTGTAAATCTGCCACTTTTGTAAAACATATAAAAAGATGTAGAATAAATACATTTTTTAATCTCATATTACAAAAGGTAGAAAAAAGCTTTAATTTGATGTCAGGGAGGCCTTCCACCTTCAAAAACGTGGAGCTCGTTCTTCAAAGATAAATCTTAAACACCAGCAGGATTGTATTACTATCATTTCAATATATTTGAAAAAAATCATCCATTGGTTGTTGGAAAATGTATTGTAAACCATTTATGACGCTGTATATAATTAAATGTGAATTAAAAAATATATATATCAAATATATTATCATGAAAACTAACAATCCTTTTACATTTTCTTAATATCTTTGAAAGATTCCCACCTCATTTACTGTCAGAATCAAACTTTTTGGTTGAATGCAAGTCATTTAAAACCTAAATATGCCAGTGGTGCGAATAGTTTTGGTCCTGGTCATGCAGACACATTCCGCTTCGCCCTTAAAGGAGAAATGCAAAAGATTGTTAATGTTGAACAGTTGTCATTCAGTTTTATCTCGCGTAATTTCATTGCGTCATTTTTCTCACAAAATAGACCAGCTGGACGTCTTTCTCAATAAAACTTCCAGCGCCATAAATAAACGACTTTTATTTTTTATTTTTTTATTTTTTGCTTTTATTTTGGAGGAACAGAACAGGATCCAGCTTTGCTAAGAGACGTCAACTTCCGGAAGTGGCTTTTGTTTCGCACAACCATAAATAATTTACCTTCCTGGTTAGGAGTCTTCCTCGTCAGGTAACTTGGGGACATTTAATTAATATTTGTTGACAGTGTTCACCCCGCTGAGTGTTTAATTGAGCCTGTGGCCGACTGTCGTTGTGTTTGGACCGCTGTATTCCTGGCAGCAAGTGCGTTGAAAAAGAATCAATTTCCTGTTCGACTGGTGGAGCTCGGTTAGCTAACAGGTAACGTTAGCAACTAGATATTTACCAGGTTGTAAAAAACTAGACGATTTATCCACCTCATCTGCTGTCAATATATACTAACGCTGTATATTTTTTATTAGAAGCTACAAACCGTCCGTTATTCCCACATTTGGTGGACTTCGTCTGTATTTTAGGGTTGTTTACATTTTGTTCTCCATGTTCCGTCGGACGCTTTGTGATGTTATTCAACATCCGTCGGGAAGCCGCTTGCCTCCAGCTCTAACTCTAACTTTGTTGAAGGTTTAGGCCTCTTTAATAGACCTAGCATCACTTCAGAAGTCATTCTCATGTAATAATATAGAACAATCCTGTCAGGTTAAATAGCCTTTGGACAATAGTGAGCAATAATCCACACTGCACTGTAAAAACATAAAAATGGGGTTTTATTGCAGAGTAAAAATATGAAGAAAAGGGGAAAATTAGAAGCTAAGTTTCTTTTCCTGCTGATTGAAAATCTCCTGTGATTTGAACATTTGGTGGGTTGGATCTGGTATTGATTGAATTCCTTTTGTAATTTGACTCGTCTTGAAAATCTAGTTCAGCTTGATTTAAAGATAGTGCTGGATGAATCTGTGGTCTGACGTGGACTAGTTATCTTGGCCTGTTAGCTTGCATTTTTTCATTATGTATGTGTGTATTATACCCGGTTAACTCATGAGAGTTTTGAAATGACAATAAATACAGATAAAAAACAAAAACAGATGGGAGGAGAAATGTGCATTTATTACAGCTGACCTCACCCTTTTCCAATTTGTTTTATGATGCTGGTGTGTCACATTGAAAGGATTTTGTCTGTGTGAAAATGCATGCAAGTTTTACTAACAATGAATAGAACAGGCTTTTCTTGACTCACATTGGTTTTCTTTAAAAACTGACCTGCTGACTCCCAACTTCTGATTTTTCTTTTTCTTCTTTGCACCATTGTATGTTAAAAAGAAAAAAAATGTGCTGCAGGTTTTAAATGCTGTAGAAAAATTGGGAATTTGAAGATTTAACTAAATTGTTGCATAAATTCTTGTGTACCTGACCTTTAGGGGGTTTTTTGTTTCTTTTTTGTTTCTTTCTTTTGTTTTTTGTTTTTTTTTACTAAACTTAATAGCGGGAGTTTTGATTCATTGCGGTTTTCTTTGACTTTTTAGTGTTTTTCACTCACTGATCATTTATCCGAAATAACCCAGAGAACATTGGGTAGATTCTGATTCCTTATTGATTATTTTATACATATGAAAAATGTTCTGATAGGAATTATTAATTTATTGCTGTCAGCATGCTTAAAAAATATGATTGATCGCTGCCATTCGGTGCTGATTAGCAGAATAATAACTCTACTTGATCTAGTTGGTGTAATAAGTTCTCTGTATATGAAGACAAAACTTTTTTTTTATTTCTGTATGATTTTATACCTAGTTAGTATTTTGACTTTTTAAAACACTTTTCATAGTGTTTACATTAAATACCACAACATTGTCATACCATTTAAGTCCCTGTTGAAACAGAAAAACGTGTCTTATGAACCGACTTTTATAGTTGACGATAATTCTCTGTCTTAGACGGGGCTCCTTAAATTAGACGTTTTCACCAAGATGCAAATACTAACTTCCGAAGGTTAGGATGCAGTTACATTTATCCTTTGGTATAAATGTAACTAGTTACTTTGAACTGGTAGTACTTTTCTTTGATGTGTTAAAATAACAGGCCAGTGTAGCACATTAACCGCTGTCATTCTGGGTTTACAGGAGGAAGTTTCCTTGTCCCGACTGAAGCAGAAAACAGGACTCTGATCAGGTCATCAGGCAGTCTCCCTATGTCAGTCCGAAACGGGTCTGCCAGTGATGCAGACTGCCGGATCTCTGAGGACTGCAGCGTCCCAGATGTTGAGCTGATGGAGCTCGGGCCGCTGCTGGAGGAGGGAGGGGGGCGGCAGGGGCCAAGTAAAGGCGTTCATCCAGAGGTAGGACTGCTTTGTTTTTGTTTTTTCTTTGAGGACCAGAGAAAAGTTCACTTTCTGTGTCTCATGGACAATCGTCTGTTTGAAGGGAGCAGCGATGCTTGCTGATGAGGAAGAAGAGGATGATGAGGTGGGCGAGGTTTTGACTTTACCTCTTCAGGCTCATCATGCCATGGAGAAAATGGAGGAGTTTGTGCACAAGGTAACAAATTGATTCAAGTGGATAAATAGGATGTGTAGGTGGATTAAAGGCCAAAGGAAATGGCTGTAGAAGAATAATGTTATTATCAATTAGGTTATTCAGATATTTTTACTGCTCAGGGCTTTTTACCATAAAAAATATATGTAGATATATATTGACTAATTAATATCTACCTTTTTTTTTTTTAATAAAAAAAAAACTGTAAATGTTGTCATGCAGCCTGATATCAGTTTGCTTTAGCTTGTGAAGTTTGTGGGACATGTTTGAAGTGAGCTGCTCACAGTCTTAGTAAAATTAATAAATTATTGATGAGGCTTCAGACAAAAAAAAAAAATGATACTCTTTCAAACATCAAAACATCTTTTTAGTCACAGACTCTAAGGTTTTCTTCATGTTTTAACAGACCTGCCTTACGATGGCGTAGCACATAAAGAAATAATGCTCCATTGTTATTTCAGAACACGTTAGACCAACATAAGGTGTGTAGTTAGATATTTCAACATGCATGGCAAACCCAAATTCAAAATAAATAGTAATGTGTTTTTTGGGGCGGTTGGCTGGAATTAAGCCCCTCTCGTAAATTTGGCCTTCGTAAATCAAATTAACTTCAGCCTGTTCCAGTTTCCCCCTCGTCGTCAGCGGCCCTCCCTCCAACGCTGCAGTCTGGGTGCCCTCAGGGCGGCCTGGCCCCATTTTAAAACCGCCACATGATCCCATGTTCATTTTGGTCGGCTCACTCACGAGTTGGCTTCACGTCGATGCTTCCACATCCTGTAGTGGAATCATCTTCTAATGCCATTTTACAGTAAATTGATGGTCTGGAGTTACAGTAAATGTTGCCCTTTCTCACTCTCAGATGAGATGAAAACTGCAAACTAGTTTTAGGTTCATTCTGTCAAACATGCATGGCCATTGCAGCTGCTGCATCAAATTACCCCAGTAACTTGATAAGCACATAAATGTTTACCAGCTTTTTGTGAGCTATGTTTGGTTTCAAGTGACTAAATACTGTAAGTTATGACATTTGTTTACATGATGATGCTGATCAGAAAACATTATGAAATGATTTGTTTTACGAAAGAGGTTGAAATATTTTTCAGAGGAAGTTTAGAAAAGATCTGTACATGTGATTTTTGTTTGTTCATAAATAAGGAAACTTTGCACATCTTTTGACACTGGATATGTGTGAATATGAACCGTGGAAAGAGAAACAAAAGGTAGAAAACAGCAACGTTGACGTCCTAATTTATGACTAGAGTGGACGTTGAATTAAAATAACTTTGAGAAGGAAGGGATGGAGAGAACCACTCTGATCAGGATTAATACCCGCTATCTAAAAACATATTTTACGTTTTTACTGGTTTTAACTCAGTTAAACTCTAGATTTGAATTAAAACTTCTTCTATTTCAGAAAAAGTTTGTAATAATCCACAGAGCTTTGATGATTAAAATTTGCAGGATGTATTTTTAGGAACAATAAAAACACAGCAGCTAAAACTAATCATCAATTTAAATCTTTGAACATAAGTACAGTTAAACATCCCAACTTTACTTGTTAAAGGATTTGATGAGAGTGTTACTCTCTCTCTCTTTCTCTATTGAGAGGCTGAAAGCTGAAATCTTTTTTTTTATATATATAAAAATTTTGACTATTTTTGCTGGATTCGACATGTTGAAAGACTGTAAAACATTGTGACATTTAAAAAAAATAAACATCTGCTCCAGGTCTTTGCTTTAGAAAAGATTGGGGGGGAAAATAAATTGACTCAGAAGAAAAACCCCCAGATTCCTGCAGAGGAAACCAGTCTGTGGTCCAGTCCTTTATGCTCAGGTAAACATTCTTGCTGCGCTGCAGGTGTGGGAAGGTCGCTGGAGGGTCATTCCTTTTCATGTCCTGCCCGACTGGCTGAAGGACAACGATTACCTGCTGCATGGACATCGGCCTCCGATGCCTTCGTTCAGGGCCTGTTTTGGAAGCATCTTCAGAATTCACACTGAGACGGGAAACATCTGGACTCATCTGTTGGGTGAGCAAGAAAACTCATGTACAGTTCCTCATGTCTTTGATGCTGAACTTTGTGAAGATCCTAAAGTTTTCTTTCCTTCTTCAGGGTGGATCTTATTCGTTTGTCTGGGCACTTTAACCATGTTGCGCCCCAACATGTATTTTATGGCACCTCTGCAGGAGAAGGTTGTGTTTGGGATGTTCTTCCTGGGAGCAGTCCTCTGCCTCAGCTTCTCCTGGCTTTTTCATACTGTCTACTGCCACTCGGAAAAAGTCTCTCGCACATTCTCCAAGTAAGGATGTAGAAAAAACTGACACAAAGGCCAGAAAATAATAAATAAAATTGCACACAGATAGATTGATCACAGGCATTGCTCTGTAGTTTACTTGGTAGCATCAAGAATTATACCACACTTTTTAGATTTTTATAAGATAAAAGATAAACACAGGTTTAGAAGGTTTGCCTTAATTAAACTCTGTCCTCTAATAGGAACATGGCTGCAGCGCTCAAGTTTTCTAAAGGTGCCTCTCAAACGTCCAAACCGTTCCGTCAAATTCACTGCATCACATCTGGAGAAAGCCAAACACAGCGTATCAGAACAAATACCTCACACCAACTGTGATGCACAGCGGTGCTTAAATGCGAGGCCATCTGTCTGCCTGCTCCAGCTAGACCCAAAGTGGGTCACGCAGCAAGACGCTGATCACGAGCAGAGTATCAAGTCTGAAACCAAATGAAATGACCGAAAAGCTGCGGCGGAACCTTGACAGAGTTTTGCGTAAATTAATATCTGCAAACCACAGCGAAGATGTTTGATTTGTTAAGATAAAAATGGCGGCATCTCACATTTACAGTCCCTCTGCTCTTTTTAGTGAATTGTTAAGTGTGGATTACAGTAAATCTCCCGCAGTCCAGCTGTTCAAAACGGCCCCTCCTTGTTCTTCCTGCTTTGTGTTGGTTAGAAAAATCTAAGTTGCGCCTGGCTGATCCAGATGGATTTATCTGTTCAGTTTGGTAAACTGAGATGTGAGAAAGTGTTTTGAGTCTCATTTGGAGACATTGCGATCATAACCGTCTCACCTTCTCTCCCCAGGCTCGACTACTCGGGCATCGCCCTCCTGATCATGGGCTCCTTTGTGCCCTGGTTGTACTACTCCTTCTATTGTTCCCCTCAGCCTCGACTTATCTACCTCACCATCGTTTGTGTTCTTGGCATCGCTGCCATCATAGTGGCCCAGTGGGACAGATTCGCTACCCCTCGTCACAGGCCAACAAGAGCTGGTGAGGATAATGTCTTTGTCAACACGCTGTTGTGTCTTGACGCTTTTTGCTTGGGCGTCGTTCTAGTTTCATTACACACGTTTTTATTTTGGCTTCATTTTTTCGCAAGTGGGATTTTGTGCTTGCAAAGGTTGCAGAGGGAATAATAGGAAACATTTGTTAAAGATGGGTGATTCGTTTTTTCTTCAATGTCTGAAATTGTTTTGCTCAGGCGTGTTCATGGGTCTTGGACTCAGTGGCATTGTCCCCACCATGCACTTCACCATCGAGGAAGGATTCGTAAAGGCCACCACAGTCGGACAGATGGGTTGGTTTTATCTGATGGGCGCCATGTACATCACTGGTGCCGGTCTGTATGCGGCCAGAATCCCAGAACGTTTTTTCCCCGGAAAGTGTGACATCTGGGTAAGTGTCAAATTGTAGACATTGTTCACATAGGAACATGTGCTGCTGATACAGAGCTAGGGGTTAAGCATAATTATCCAGGTAACATTTAAAGACAGCACTTAGTTTTCACCTGAATGAATTTGCTTTCTTGGTTTATGTTTGTAGTTTCAATTAAACTTTGCTGAATAAAAAGTAGATCAAGTACTACTTTTTATTTGATCTCATTGTGTGTGTAGTTTTAATATTGAAAAAGACAAGTAGTCATTAAAACTGACAAAGAAAAGTGGAGATGCACTGAGATTTTCTGACGATTACCAGCATTTCTAACCAATTTGGTTTTTTTTCCCTCATTTCTTTCTTTTTTTTAGTTTCATTCTCATCAGATTTTTCATGTCCTGGTCGTGGCGGCAGCTTTTATTCATTTCTACGGCGTCTCCAACCTGCAGGAGTTTCGCTACGGCCTCGAAGGAGGATGCACAGATGACTCTCTACTCTGAAAGGCCCAACTGTGACTTACTTTTCTTTACAGCTACCCCCACACAAACACACCCATACACGCAAAATGCTGCTGGACATCAGTATAGTCTCTTCTTGCTCCTTCTGTACTTCTGGGTTGCTTACTTTGGGTTTTAGTGGTCTTTCTGCTTTGGCTTTTTTGCTCCAGTAAAGTAGCACCTACTAGCCAATGTACTATGGAGGGATCAGACATTACTTATTACTATGATAACTGTCAGATAAGTGTTACAGATAGTGTTTTCAACTAGGATTAAAGTGGGATTTTAACCAAATCTGATAGCCTCTTCATAGTTGCCCTGAATCTATTCATGGTCTGTTACAGTTGCACAAAAGGGTTCAGAGAGGAATATTATTTATGCTAAAGGAGAAGGCCTGGACCTCAAGTCATCCCCCCTCACATGCAGGTTAGGATGGTTGGAGGGTCTACAGCGGCGCGACTGCTGGAGAGAACAGACACGACTGCGTAAGGAGTGGGAAACTGTCTGAATGTCACCGGATGTTTGTTTTCAATACTGATATTGATTACCTATGTTTGGCTTCTCAGCAATAAAGAAAAAAACAAAAAAAAACAAAGTGAAATTTCTAAAACCCCATTTAGTGGAAAGCTCCAGTGTTTTTTCTAATGTTTTAAGGCAAATTTGAAACGGCTATCCAGGCACTCCAGATGAGAAGAGTCTCTAATGTCCGAGCGGAATAATTTTACGTGCACAACCTTTATTGAGGAATCAGGTGAATTCATAGTTTCTGATAACATCTTTGGATATTTCGTCTCCTTTTGGCAAACATCCAAAATGGATTACTTATAAACTGTTCAATGCAACAGAGAAGCTGTAATTGTTTGTAGCTGCTGTGTAAAAATAAACCTAATTCAGGTCACATTGGGACAAAGTCTTCATCCCATCGCAGATCAATTAGGAATAACGCTTCAATTATAATCTCTTAGTTCTTGAGCTGCGACCAATGTACGGATCTGAATCGGCAATAAAACTCCCATCTTAGTCGACTGGAGGTTTTTCTTTACTGCTTGATTCCAGATCTAAAGAGGTGTAAACATTTAGCGCACCTTACGTACGTTAGAGGATTAAATTCAAGACTGTAAATCATTAAAGGAGGTTTAAAATGTGTTCTGGATGATTGGTAGAAACTTTTGAGTATTCCTGTGCCTTACGCTAACGGAAATGTTTTTAAATAAAACGGCCTATCCTATCCAGGATTTAGGGACTTTCTTTTCTTTCTCGTTTTCCTCACCATGTATACAATCAAATCATCATTAAAGTTGCAATTCCATTGATAGGTTGTACACCATGCTGTTAAAGACTCCTTTTTCTAGATGATCTTATTCAAGCTTTATTACAAAGACTAAACATGAGTATCCCTGACTTTGTGTAATGTTCTGTGTAGAAGGTGATAAAAATCATACATTTCTTTGAAATGTAAATCTAAATATTTATTAATGGTAATATTGGAAAATTATTGTAATAAATTCTTTTCCATATGTAAGAGGATGTTGTTTTATTTTCCCACTGTGCATTTCAAAACACACAAGTAGCCAGTAACACTTGCATACAAAAGTATTTGTAACTCTTAACCATCTCCTCACATTAAAGTGGATATTTTTGCTTGCACCGTCAGGATAAACCGTTTTCTAGAGTCTCAGTTTAAGTCCAGACCTCTGTAACACAATGTTCCTCTGTCTGCATGTTATTTGGGTTTTTCCCCTGCTTGAAGTTGAACCTCTGTCTCAGTCTGAAGTCTTTTGAAGCCTCTGGCAGGTTTTCATCCTCATTCTCCGGTATTTAGCGCCATCAATCTTTCCATTGACTTCTTTGTGCCTCAGGGAAAAAAACAAAACTCTATAACATGATTCAGACACCACTTTGGACACTTTTCACTCCCTATAACATCCTGCTCTCTGTCGGTGTTGATAAATATGGGCCCACTTCCATACCGAAGTAAGTAAGGGGATTATAAACTCCTGCTTATGCCCAAGGAAAACAGGAGTTTAGATTATATAACAGCCAAGAAACTGATCAACTCAACGTGTATTAAAAAATAAATTTGAACAATTGAGCCACCTGTAATTTTTGATAAAAATTATATATTTTTTAATAACCAGAGATGACGGTCAAAGAACACCACACTATATAATTTTATTTCTTTTTCAGCATTTTTACTGTGTCATACACACTTTGAAAACATGGAATTTGTTAGTGGTGTGGGACAAAATTTATTATCTATAACATTTAAGATTACACCTAGACACGTATGAAATATTCTGAGTTGTACAAGTTGTTTTTCTACTCCTCTCTCCTGGCCAGCTGCACCTGGTAACTCATAGTCTCGTAAGAACAAGAACAGTTCTACTTTGTGTAGGTGAAAGGGAGGACCAAGGCCAGCCACCTGCAAGGGAAGAGATAACAAACAGTTAGGGCACCGGATGAGATGCTCAACTTATCTGTAGCTTTGGAGGAATCCAGGTAAAGGACACTTCCCCCTCAGGGCTGTCCATTTGGTTCAGAGTACCCCTTTTTATGTTATGTGTCCTAATTTGATAATGGGCGTTTTTAAACGACTCCTACTTCCTGTGCGCCAAAGAACTGTATATGATTCTGTGATTGTTTCAGCCTCCCCAGAACACACCCAGAGTTTGCTATGATTTTATCTGTGTCGTTCTCCACTTGCAAGTGATATTAAATGTTTTTGTTCTTTGCACTTTTGCTGTCTCAGTCTCATCTCTAGAAAATCTGCATTTCTACAGTGGTTTAGAGGTTTGAATGTGGAAAAAGAAATTAAAACAGTGGAAACAAGAGAAAATGTAGCTCTAAGCAGTGTTTCTCCCAACCGCCCCCTCCACCCACCGCCTGCCGCGTTCTATTTTATTTGAAAAATCTCAAAATAAACATATACTAAACAAGCAGGATATCTCATTTTCATTTGAATGTACTCTACTAAATAAAGCTAAACCAACAACAAATCAAACTAACTCAATAAATTTGAAAAGCACACTTTATTTCATTAAATTTTAGTTGGTAACATATTAAGGTCATAAATATAAAGATGTGAAATAATTCTCCCCAAAAAAAACCAAAGGTTCAAACATGGTTAAAAATGACAACATGTGTTATCATTTGGGTTTCAAACTCACTAAAATTAATGTTAGTTACTTAGTTTAATAATAACTTTATAACCATTAAATTTTTAATGGCTATTAACTTCTAGGTGTTAAAAGATGTAAAAACATCACGTAAAATGTGGAATAAATTCAGGAAATTTGAGAATAAAATTTTTTTTTTGTTTGTTTTGTTTTGTTTTTTTTTTTATCCAGGATGTAATTAACCTCACTAGCATCAGAAAGACAGTTCGTATAAATCACTTAGAATTAATCATTAAAATCAGAAATACTAGTATTTCATTTCACAAATATCATTATTGCATCTGAACACTTAAAGGTTAAAAGAAACGCTTTCAGCCAACCCTTTGTTGATGCGGTCAACATTTCAGTGGTTGCGGTACCTTCCTCATTGGTGGTTGTTTCGCCTCGGACGCATTTAAGGGTTGCACCGTATCATCAGCTAGCATTCCAATGGCTAATTTGACTGTCTTAGCAGATAGTTTTTCTGAATAGTTACTGTCTCAGCGTCATATCTCAGGTACGTCTCAAGTTGTTTGATGTAAATACGCATGAATGATGTTCAAAGCGTCTCACTGAGTCATTTCTCCATTCGGTGTTAGTCAAATTCAGTGTTTTTGTACATATTTTAGCGTAAATTTGAGAGGCGGCTCATCCTGATTCCCTCATTTATTTGAGATTATAGTTTTTGCAGGCTGACAAAATGTTGATCATTTATTGAGCGTTTTTACTTATACTTCCGCTCTCCACAGCCCTAGTTCCGGGGTCCAATCAGGCTTTGGTTCCGTTTAAACATTAGGGCTTTAATGAATCAACCGTATAATGCTTAAATACCAACGGTCATTTATATTGATGTGATTCCCCGATTGAAGAGTCGTTGTCGCAAACATCCCCGTCTGTACGCATGAATGTGAACTCGCTGCTCATCAGGACCCAACATGGACAAAGAAGGCACTGAGCGATCCGACCTGGTGTCTGAGGACGGGAAGAACATCAAATCTGTCCTGTGTCAGCGGTGCGGCTCCAAGGTCTTGTGTCCCGGGATGGCTGTGTTTGCTGAAAACGAGGTGCGTTTCCCGACGCAAACAATGGACTGGTGTAAAGATAAACCGGATGCGACACTGGGAACTTTTCAGAAACCAGCAGTGGTGTGAAGAACGTGGACAAGTAGGGGGATAAGTGTGTGTGACGCCTTAAAAACATCTGCAGCAGGTTTACAGCGTCTGATTTCATAGAAACACATGTACAGTGTTTCTATGAAACCCTAACCCTAACCCTACACAACAGTAAAGCCCTTTGACCTCCATCTACACATCCTGACAGTAAACTGGATACTGATAGGATTGGGGCAAAGTATACATTTACCTTTGTAGTGCTTAGAATAATGCTGGAACCAAATAAAAACACACAAATACCTTTCCCCCCTTCACTGCCTGAAGTTTAGACCAAACTTCTCTTCTCATATGTGTGAATTAACCTGATAGGTCTCCAATGTCATAGCATCATTATTTAAAGAGGCAGTCATTCTGTATGTGAACATTTGTTTTTAAAGATATTACAAAACAAATCTTGCATATTATTTTTCTCATTTGCTTTTAGCAAATATAAATAATTTTGTTTGTTCTAATTGAATTAAAACATTTTTTTTAAATTGGTACCCGTCATTAGTAACAGGTCTGGAGAATGGAGAATGTAAAGTTATTTGGAACGGAAATGTTAAATGTCACTTCAGTGTGAGAGATCTGCTGAGGTGTGGAGTTGGATCTTTGTAGAGAAGGATCAAGATTTTTACCAGTGTTTCTGAAGCGAGAGCAATCCTTGTGCAACCTGTAGCACAAAGAACCACACAAAGTGTTGTTCAGATTAGATATAAATAAATAGTCCACAAACCTTGTTGTGCTCTTAAGCATTTTCTTTTCTTGTCAACTGTTTTCTCTCCTTCTCACCTCAGCTGTTCCTGCCCTCCATGCGGAAAAAGAGCAGCCTCAGCAACACCGATGGCTCAGTCGACGGTGACACTCTAACGGCTCACTGGTTGGTGGACGACATGTTCAGTTTTGAGAACGTGGGCTTCACAAAAGACGTGGGAAAGATCAAGTATCTGATCTGTGCAGATTGTGAGATCGGACCAATCGGATGGCACTGTTTGGATGACAAGAAAAAATTTTACGTTGCTTTGGACAGAGTGAATCATGAATAATGCTGGTGCAGATGTGAACTTAATGGACTTCAGGAAGGTTTTGGCCTGCTATGCATTCTTTTATGACCCTGAATCAATCCCGTCATTGACACGTGTAAAGAAACAGCTATCTGTAAACAGTTTGTAATAAGAAGATTGTGCCACATTCATTCTCAACATTCTCATGAGACTCACTAATATCGTAATAAAAGTATTGAAAGTTGATTCTGATTTTCTTTCATGCACCTTATAATGTCAAGAAGTTGCAGTGTCTTCTGCTTCACAGTGAGTTATTCAGGGTAACGTTTTTTCTTCCAGATACCCTCCATGTTATTCAAAATGTTCAGTTATTCTCTCATCTGACCATGGGATCTTCCTCTGGCCTTTAGCAATCTGCTTTCTTGCAACTACACACTTTCTTCCCTCCCTGTCTTGCATGAAGGTTTTAAAAGTACTTATCTGTTAACAAATTCTTCTAATTGAATCAATTCTGCAGTTCCTCCAAAGTTACACAAACCTTTTTTAACTTCTTCACTGATAAATGCTCTCCATCCTCTGCTTGTAATTTCAAGTGGGTGTCTGTCTTTGCAGATTTACAGTTGCGACAAAATCAGATGATATATTTAAGAAAGGTGTTCAAATCCTGGAAAACTCATAATATAACCCCAGTTTAAACTTCTCAGCTTTCAATTCAAACCGTTTTTTTTTCTTCTGCTTCATAGTTATGCACCACTTTGTGTCGGATTAATGATGTAAAATCACAAAAAGTGACTGAGGCAGTCATTTAATAAATTGTGAATACTTTCAATAACAGTAACCCAACGCAGGTTACTGTGTTGGGTCTAAATTACATTTTCTTAAGGTACATTTTCTTAAGAAAGACAAATCAAAACAGGAAAATATTTACTAATTGCTCTGATACGTAAAGCTTTGCTTATTTTAATTTAGCGTTAGGTTCAGTTTACGTAAAATGTATATTTTTTGTTATTTTTTTACGTTTTAAAAATATATTAAATTATGGGCACTTTACATACCGTATCCTTCATTACATTAGAAGCATTTTCTTGGAACCTCTTTGTATTTATGACGCTGCATTGATTAGACAGGCAATGCTAAAAACAGATGTTATCCTTGAAAAGTTTATGACTCCTTTTTATGACAGACAGTTGGATAAAATCTGATTTATAGCATGCAACACATTTTAAGAAAGATCTTAAAGTATTAAGTGTTAAATCAGGCCAGTGGAAATCGTGTGAACTACTATTATGTAGCTATTTAAGAGTAGAGTTCAATCCAAACACAGCATTCATCTGTTCTTCAGCTTAACCAACCTGGTTAATAGCATAAAGCATATCTAACCCCAGCCTGGGCCGTTTCAGGATGCTGTTCCACTCCACAACACTCGATGTCCCAATTTCACGGCTTGACAAGCTTACTGACTGCAGGATCATGTGCTCCATTGTTAGTTTTAATAACTGGAGGTGCTGCACACATTAACTGACTTCTTAGCCTCAAAACAGTGGTTCACAACTTGTCGTGACAAACATCACTGGTGTAGTAACATTTCCAAGTATCAACAGAAATCGAGTCAGACTGCTGCAGTTTATTTGCACCAAAAATGAAGAACATAATCTAACGATCAGAAAACAACCACTATTATTACTGTGGTTAAAATAAATGCAATGAAATTGTTGTGTTTTTTTGTGTCATTTATTTTTGCACTTGTTGGAGGTGAGAGGTAACCTCTGCCCTGCTGCCAGAGGGTTGGTTGTCCAGTGTGTCTCTGTGTCGTCCTGTGATGGTCTGGTGATCTGTCCAGGGTGTTCCCTGCTTATTGCCAAAGTGACAGCTGGAGACGGGCATCGGTGACCCTGACAGGATAAGCTGGTGTAGGTGATGAGAGGATATTTTGATTTTAATGCATAAACTTAGAAATGTAGACTAAACGCCTGTAGCACTACGAAAAACACAAAGTGATCTTAAAAAAAAAGTAGTTTGGTTAGGGGTTATGTTAAGTAAGAGGATGTTAAGTTAATGGTGAGGTGGATCGACATGTTTGCGTCCCCTGTATTGGTTTACTGCGAGTTCAGTCCAAACGGAGAACGCGTTGGACTTTTTCTGGGAGACATGATCCTTCGCCGTGGCGCAGTGAATCCTGAGTCGTGTTCATCCGAGGTGCTTTCTGATAACAGTGCATTCTGGGAACGCAGGCTGGGACTGTTACTGACGTCAGAGCAGTTCAAGCTTGATGACAAAGAGCAGATGTGGGAGGTGTGTGTGTGTGTTTTCTGGAGTGTGTCTGGGAAGGAAGTGCGTTCACGGTTCCTTCTGCAGTTCGACTCTTGGATCTTCCCAGTCGGCTTGCAGTGCTATCATGTTTGGCATGGGCCGAGCTGAAGGAAAGTGCTGCTTTGTACAGTTATTTCTGAGTCAATCAATTTTTCCCAGAACTTTCTCACATCGGCCTTTGAACGCAACTAAACCCCCTTATACCCAACATTTCTATTCCGTCTCTTCTGGAGTAGACGTTGAGCACACTGCTGTGAGTCTGTGATATCTATATTTTTGGAATAATCTCTCTGTGAAAAGGAAACAAATGGCTTTCAAATCCATTTTTCCTAAGGGCTAGAGTTGGACATATTAACCAAAATACTAATAATATTGATATCAAGGTAAGTATTTGTATTAGATCAATGCTTTTGTTCATAGTTTCTCTTCAATATGTCTTGGACATTACTTAATATTTCCAAACATGTAAATATTACAAAATCAGTTTAAATTGCTCACAAGCACAGCTTTAATATTTATTTATGCATCTGATGTGAAATCTTTCTGAAACTCAAAGATATACACTCATGCAAAGATTTATACCTTACACCTAAAATATATGTCTGAATATTAACCATTAAAGAAAATATAGTACTCCAACTTAATATATATAGAGATGAGTTATTCTAATACACAATTGTGTATCTCTGTATTTATTTAGTATTCGATTGATACCATAATTCCCAGCATCGCACACCTCTGCTAATGCTTGTCTGATGTAAACATGGCAAAGACACTTGTAGCAACTGAGAGGCGGAAACTGATCATGCAAAGATGAACAACAGAGGAATTTTAAATGTTAAGAAATCAAGAGAATCAAAAATGTTTTAACAGCACATAGCAGGAAAAGATAGGAAAATATGAATCTGTTGTTATTTTTTAAAACAATGGCATGTTTTAAAGCACTTTTTGTGAAAAGGAGCTCTACACATGTACATATGCTCCATTGGTTTTCGCTATAACAGCCGAGGCCACCTGCAAATTATAGCTGCTTTCTAAAACCCACGACCAGGAAGTTCAAGTGAAATGGAGAACAGGAATATTCAAATGAGCCTATTCTGAAGTATGAGGCAAAAGCGACTCTGGACTGTTTTTAGCAGCAGTCTTATCAGATCAAGTTTCGGAAGATCTATTTAAAAAATGTAATTTTCTCCATCAAAGTTTATAGAGGTAAAAAGTCGCATTTTAAGTGAGGCCAAAAGACAGAAAAGTGGTGACTTGCTACAGCACATGAGGCCAGCTCCAAGGTCCTTAAAATGATTCAGAGAATAGATTTCAAAATGTTATTGTCAGTTTATAAATCACAATAGCTTAGCACCAAAATACATTAAAGATCCTTTATCGAGTCAAACTTCCACACCACTCAGGTCTTCTGGTTCAAGTCGCTGCATCCCCAGAACCAAACATGGAAAAGCAACATGCAGTTTTTATGCTCCTGTAATCAGAAAGAAGTCATTTTAGTGCATAGTACACATTTTCTTCACATTACATCAGAGCAGCATACTCTTGTGTTTGTGTGATATAAATATAAACATGCCATACATCCAAGAAATGCTAAATCTGAAAATGATAGTATTTCGATTTATTTTTGGTAGTTGTTGGCATCTTTGGGAACAAATGTTTACTATAAAAATATAAACAATTGGTCCCTGGACATATGACTGCTCCCTGCCAATGAATGGGCTTCTTTGGACCATTTAAAAACATAGTCCCGGTCAGCGCGGAGTGATCTGGTAGGTGTGTTCGAATAGCAAACACAGAGTACAGTCTGATAAATCTATTCATTCAGCGCAACGGGGCGGCCTATGGAGCAGTCAGCTCATCTCGTCGGTTTATTTGTGAAGCTACTGAATGTTGTGCCAGAAAAATGAACGAATCAAACACGGCCGTCGTTTTTTGTTTTTTTTTTTGACATGAACACGGAACCGACGAGGAATTAAACCTCGTTATCAACGTGTTCCGAGTCTAAACAGTTTTCCCCTGCTGTTCTCGTTTTTAACTGTTTCAAGTCAGACTGGGATTATCTCTGTGCGGTAACTCAGCCATTTATCCGTCTGTGATATCACAGTTTATTTAAGCTAAACTACAAAAATACTCGATTCGAATGAAAGATAAAAGGCACAAACAGTCTGTTGAGCCGATAAAAAGCCGTGACGTGAGTTCTTTCGTGAGATACGTCCGTACTCTGGGGTGTCTACCTCTCGCAGCGGAAGCGGACTGCTCACCAGCTCGTGTCCAACTGGATAATACGTCTTTGAGTTCAATGAGTGGAGAGTGGACATGAATTGAAAGGCAGACGTCCAAAGCGAATACGACCGGTTCGAGTGAGCTGTTTCCCCGCACATTTTCATCCGGAGTCTTATCAAAGATGCAACAATGACTCAGCCGCAGCAGAACGAGTTTATTCCGCCCCCGGAGTGCCCCGTTTTTGAGCCCAGCTGGGAGGAATTCGCCGACCCTTTCGCGTACATCAACAAAATACGACCAATCGCGGAGAAAACTGGCATCTGCAAAATCCGACCACCACCGGTGACTATCTTGCTTCTCTTTCATTTATTTTCCGGACTGTTCCGAGTTTTGTTGCGTGCTTGCCGTGGCCGCGGCTGTCGTTGTTGGGGTGTGGGGGGGTTATTTTAGCAGACAAAGTTGTGTTTTTAGACGGCTTTCAACATGGCGGATTGCGGCTCCGTTGTAAGCTAGCCCGAGCTGGAGTTGCTGGCACCAACGGTCAGCAGCTTTTTTTTTTTTTTTTTTCCCCAGACAGGAGGAAATCCGTGTCACCATCCAAATGAACCCCTCCAAAAATAATAATAACAATGTAGACCTGCATTTATTGACTCGCTCTGTGAAAAACGCGACATTATTTAAAAACGATCATAGAAACGTTGAAGTTTCCCAGTGCGCAAATATAATGTAAATTGTTTACATTTGCGCAGAATCAAGTGCTTCCTGGAGTCGGAGGCTCCCCCCCCCTCCCCAGAAAGAAAAGAGGGTTGTTAAAAAAAAAAAAAAAAAACAAAGTCTCAAAAAATTTGAACCGTTTATTTGACTATTAACGTACGTCAATGTAAAACTGAAGTTTAGTGGGCTGGATTTGACAGATTTAGCCAGCGTGAGGCGTGAGTTGGGCCTGTTTGAAGCTGCAGTTGCCTGACATTATAACGTACGTGCACGGTGACCAACTGTTTATGGAGTGAAGAGTCTCTCAAACTGGACACTTAATGGACACTTTGTGTTGGCTTTGCTGCCTTTTTGTGTGGCGTCTCCTTCACCCGACCTGCGATGATCGATGATGTTGAGTGTTTAGGGCACAAAGACTTAACCTATTTTTTTATTTATTTTTTTTAAATGCTCGCAAACTGACTTATTTTTTACGGATTATTCATGGGGTTTTATACCATATTCCACACCACTGACATTTAACAGCTGACAAACATTTCCAATTAAAAAATAAATAAATTTATACATGTATTAAAAGAATTGGCCAAATTTTGTTTCTTTTTTTGTTTTTTTGTTTTTTAAAGATATAACAAATTGCAGAGACCTTCTTGAAGGGTGTGCCCAAACATGAACTTGCACTAGATAAAAATGCAGATTCTGTCCAAACAAATTATCTCTGCATGACTGCTGCGTGTCTCTGGCTTGTATTCCCCTTTGTCATTATTATGGCCTGGATGAAAGGGGTTTTGTGGGGCCTGTGTATTTTTCACATAACGTGGCAGTGGTGTCCTGCAGAAATTTGGAAGCAGTAAAAGGCCCACTTTGCACGGTCTAACCAGACAGCCAGGGGTACAAGGAACTGAATTGTTATCAAAACCCAGTGGGTGGGGTGACTGCTTTTCAGTGTTTGCTCATCCAATGGTAGAAAAAAAAAAAAAAAAAAAGCCCAGCTCATGTAAACAAAGGCCACCGAGAGAAGATTTGAACAAAGATTGACTACTGATGGCTAGCTCATCACCAGAAGAAGTGAATTAAGACTAACTAATGCAATTTAAAAAATGTTTTATTTGCTCACGTGCACTTAGGCCTGTCACAGTACGGAGTGATCTGGTAGGTGTCTATTTGTCTATTTCAGAACTTGATGATCATGTTGCAACTAAACGAGTAACTAATCTACAATTTGCACTGAAGTGTGTGTTTAACTCTTGGAAGTGTCTTCCAAGTATCTAGTTGCTTGTTTGAGCTTTTATTTAAGCTCAAACAACTTTATTTGTTCCTGTAAGGAGAGTCTTAACAAATGTGCACGCCTCTATAGTATTTTGTGTTCAGAGCTTTCCTGAGGCAACCTCTTTGTTCCATTTTATTTCCGTTTTTCTTTTTTTTTTCTCCTCTCTTCAAAAAAAAAAGTATTTGAAGCGGAAGTAAACATTTCACCACAACCTGTTTCTGATCAGAGATTTCTGGGTGCAGAGTTTGTGGTAAAAAAAATTTCCTCCAGAGTTCTGTGCAGGTTAGAGATGTTTTGAAGTCTGCTTTAGTGCTACTTTGTAGACGTATAGTCGACAGTGTTATTTATTTATTTTCAATGGCAGACTTTTAGGGACGAGGAGTTATCCTAGTGTCATCTTGGAAGAACAATATTACAACGAGAGTTGTTTTAAAAAATTTCTCCAAAAACTGAAATTGAGAGCATTTTTAGAAACCGTTTCTAAAAATGCAGTTGAGCTGTTAGTGACTCAACTTCCGTGTGCTTTTGTTAGCCAGTAATCCTAGACAGAAACAATTCCTGGATTTTAATGAATATAGGCAAAACAGGAGTAGGAGTGGTCAAACTACATCGGTTAAGTGCAAAGAATAACTTTCCAAACATCGCTTTATTATTGACAAAGAAATTTGTGCATAAATTAACTGGTTTCTTGAACAATAACGATACGTTGTTTAGCTTTTAACGTACTTACAGTAGCAGAACTTGAGATCACGACTTTAAATCATCAATATGTGATAGAAAAAGCATTGTGGTGACTGCAGCTTCCTTTTAGATTACATTTAAACTGTTAAAGGTTACTAAGGAACCCCATGGTACGCTTTCAATAGCTATCTTTGTCTGAAATCAAGACATTTCATCCTTTTGTGTTAGTTTTTATTCATACTAATACAGTCCTTCCTGCAAAACATGAAATATCTCAATGTTTACTATAATCAGTGGGAGCGGCCCAGTTTTCCTTCACACTCCAGGACAAATTTTCACCAGGCGTTTTACACTCATTTGCAAATCCTGTCCGTCGTACAAGGAAGTGTGCCATCACACTTTCAACAACGCACAACTGAAATTCATCTGCTGATTATTGGACCACGACTCTGTTCTCAAGGCTCGTAGGAAATGTTTGGTGTGTGTGTGTGTGTGTGTGTGTGTGTGTGTGTGTGTGTGTGTGTGTGTGTGTGTGTGTGTGTGTGTGTGTGTGTGTGTGTGTGTGTGTGTGTGTGTGTGAGAGAAACGCTGTTTAAGAGTTTTAATGAGAATCACAATGTTTAGACTGGTTGCAGCGACCAGTATGCTTCAACATCTGCTTCCCTGTGGCTCTTATCTGTCTTGGCTTATAGGTTCTCATTTGTCATGCAAAGTCATCAGTCATTTTAATAAAGCAGTTATTTTAATAAGCATTTCTGCTGCTTATTTGGTTATTAAAATCGCATGAACTTATTATAGCTTATATCTAGTTGGTTAATGCTGAGTTCAAATATAGCAGAAGGGCATCAGAAAGAGATTAACCTCCAGCTTTTGAATACTGCATCCACATTTTTGCACTTTGTTTTCCAGGTTCAGTGAATCTGTTCATACTGATTGGCAACAGTATTGGTGATGTGAAGCATGTGTTGAGTTGCACTGTTTTTGTTGTGTAGCTGGGGAGTTGAATCTAATGAATAATTAATTAGAAATTGACTGTGAACATCAACATTCTGCTTTTAATATTTCAAAACATAAATGCCATTATTCTGGAACGTCACCAGCCATTATTCATTTATGTTCCCTGTTAATGTCATTCCAACAATAACAACAAATATAAATATTAAATATCGTCACCTGAGAGGTCAAGAGTATGTTATTTTATTAAAAGTTAGATTATAAGGATTCCAGTTTTGGCTGAAGATGTGTTTTCTTTGTTTGTTTGTTGTTGTTTTTTTTGTGCTGTTTCATAAGATTGGGTTCATTTTGGGTTTTTTGGGATGTGTTGAGGGCTGGACTGAGAATTTGTTCAGCATTCCAGTCACAGGACCCAAACAATGGTCCATTGCAATTTCTCAAACAAAATAATGTCTTATCGCAAAACCTTTGGCACAGATTAACCAAAATGATAGTCAGGATTGCCATTCTTTGAGCCCAGTTTCCTAAACAGCCTTTTTTTCTTTCTTTCTCTTGCACCTGGTATTTTCTGGCAACAGTTTCTGTGAAGCCACAAAAACCAATCTTTATTTTTTTTCCTTCCTGCAGGAATGGCAGCCACCTTTTGCTTGTGATGTTGACAGACTAAAGTTCACGCCACGAATACAAAGACTTAATGAGTTGGAGGTATTTTAATTTGTTGCATTTTAATACTGGACATGTATGAAAGTTGAGCATAAAACCATCTTTTTTTTTTGATTAATTCATCACTGTGTTCATTCTTCTCTTTCCCAGTGAGAAAGTAAGAGTGAGGCCATCTTAGTTTCTCTGTTTTCCCTGTTTTTGTTTTGGAATGCACAGCTTTATTCAGTGATTTATTTGTTTTTCCTCTAGGCTCAGACTAGAGTCAAACTCAACTTCCTGGATCAAATTGCAAAATTCTGGGAGCTCCAAGGATGCACTCTGAAAATTCCTCATGTTGAAAGAAAGATTTTAGACCTGTACCAACTCAATAAGGTGAGTTAGATGGTGACAAATGTTAGTGCGAATGCACACGGAAGACATCGCTGAATTATTTGAGTTCTAATTTTTACACTTTTGTTCAAATGTGTACCAATTGCCGTTGCATAACAACACTTCTTTTTCCAAAATGTCGCTTGCTTTTTGTTTAAGTTGGTAAATGAAGAGGGAGGCTTCGATGCGGTTTGCAGAGAGCGCCGTTGGACTAAGATATCAGTCAAGATGGGATTTGCTCCTGGCAAGGCCATCGGCTCTCATCTGCGGGCGCACTATGAGCGGATCCTTTACCCATATAACCTTTTCCAGATTGGATCCAATCTGCCTGTACGTCCCATCACCTGTTTTCTATTCGCTGCACCAGTCATCAGTCTTATTGCTTACAGCTGTGTAGAAGTTTATTAGACGACTCTATAAGCCCTTACAACTCACTTTTAAGCTCCACGCTGTGATGTTATGAAGTCAAAGTGGACTATTAAACCGTTTTATTTTTTTTGTTTTTTTCTTTTTGTAAAGTAAATATAGTAATCTTTGATAGATTACTCTTGTATTTGTTCTAGTTTGCTTTTATTTAGAACTGAAAAGCTGCTAAAAAAGATGCAAAATGTTATAAAAATCAAAAACATTATCTTGTAACATTTATTATTTTTGATTCGTACTCTTTTTCAGGTGTGTGTTTGACAGAATATCACCTTTTTTCTATTGTCTTTATGGAGCAACACAAATGTAACAAGCTGATTTTATGTTTTTAATTGTCCAGGCTATCATTTCTTATAACCCATAACGTACAGCAGAGAAATGTTCTGCTCAATTTATGCTCTACAAAGAAAACTTTACCCGTTTCAAAGCCATTACTTTTCAAAACTTTGGTATATTTTAATACAGGCGACCAAGAGACCCTTAAGTTATTGTCGCATTATATTTTGACATCAAATTGTCCTTTTGGTCCTTTAGAAGGCCACCTTGACCAACGACACTAAAGACAAGGAGTACACGCCACACGACCTGCCACAGCGCCAGTCTGTGCAGCCCCAGGAGACCTGCAGCATCGCTCGCCGGGCTAAACGAATGCGATCTGAAGTAAGCCTGTCGGATTTGTTCTCTTGTCAGTTCTCCTGCGACTTAAAAATATAAATTAGTTTCACTATTGTCGATTGATGCCAATAGTGCACAGCTGGTGAAAGTATAAGCACCCAACATATTTGTAAGTGAAGATTTTTATTGGCTCACTCACAGCGATCATCTGACTGACGGCGTCCTGCAGTGGAGACTATTAAAAAAAAAAGTGATACGCCACCGAGGTCTATCTGTATTTGACTGAGTCTTGGAGGATTAATCGGGGGAATAATTTTTTAATGTCGTCATATAAATTATCCAAAGTCCTGAATCCATTTAATTAAGATTGTAGCTTCTTTTGACCACAGCATGAAATACTTATAGCACAAACAAGATGGTGACCCAGTTTGAAAAGTTGTTGACCTTTTCAGTGGTTTTGTTTGTGTCTTACTGGTCAAACTCACTCCGTTTCTGTCCGTTTCTTCTTTGCAGCGACTCTCTTTCAAAAAGGAACCTGGTGAAATTTGTGAGAATCGACCCAATCTGAGGAGGAGAATGGGAACCTATGTTGGCAAACCAGAACCTGGTAGGAGTAATGAGTACAAAATAAATGTTTGGTTCTGTTTTTAAGAGACTCCTAAAGTGTCTGTTGGATATCCATCCTTGTCTTTCAGTGAGAATGGCAGTCACTGAAATAAAACAGGAGCCAACTGAACACATGGACCCAAAAGAACATGAAGAAACTGATTTATATAAAATAAACAAACCTCCACAAAATAAAGTAAATGGTTTATGCTTTCAACTGAGGCAGAACTGTTTGGTCTCGTTTTTACTTTTTGAAGTTAAAAGTCCGTCTTCGTTTGTCTCTTCATAGGTGGACCAGTACATGTGCCTGATATGTGGTAGTGGGAGTGCAGAGGACCGCTTGTTGTTGTGTGATGGTTGCGACGACAGCTATCACATCTTTTGTCTTATCCCGCCCCTTCACGATGTCCCTAAAGGTGACTGGAGGTGCCCCAAGTGCCTGGCTCAGGTGAGCTGCTGATGTCTGCTCCTAACTGGGATTCTACAACCAAAGTCCTGGGAGGCCTGATTACTTTGAGCATCTGTTGTTGTGTTTCTGTATGTCTTGCAGGAATGTGGGAAACCTCCTGTAGCATTTGGGTTTGAGCAAGCCAGCAGAAGCTACACCCTCCAAGCTTTTGGGGACATGGCTGACTCGTTCAAGTCTGATTACTTTAACATGCCAGTTCATGTAAGATTATATCACCACGTGTACTTGCAGTTTATCTTCTGAAGGATCCTGAACTTTGTGTCACTCTCTTCCCTAATATTGCTGTTTTAGTGGCTTTATTTTGCAGCAATTAATTGGATGGTAATAATTTAGATTTTTAGTGGACAGGTAATTGTACCCATCATAAATGTTAGATCATTTAAACTGGTTTTAGTATGAGCCTGAAAAGATTCTTGATGGTTTCAGTTTTGGATCAGCTGTGAAGGGCAGCTTTGTAAATGAACACGTTGATGGATAAATCTCCAAAATGAATTAGACCTCGTCTAAAAACTGCAGCTGAGATTCTGGTTACAAGCGACTTTTCTGTTTTTAAAATACACTGCTCAAAAAAATAAAGGGAACACTCAAATAACACATCCTAGATCTGAATGAATGAAATATTCTCATTGAATACTTTGTCCTGTACAAAGTTGAATGTGTTGACAACAAAATCATTGTTGATTGTCAATCAGTGTTGCTTCCTAAGTGGACAGTTTGATTTCACAGAAGTTTGATGTACTTGGAGTTATATTGTGTTGTTTGAGTGTTCCCTTTATTTTTTTGAGCAGTATACTTTACATCACAGTTCATAAGTTGTTTTTTTTTTTTTTCTTCATAAACTGAGTAAACAAGTGCACCGCGGTTGTCATAATGCATATTTTGGGCCTTATAATACCAGCGACATGGATAAGATTACAAATTCTACCAGTAAATAAAAAAATCACTGCAAAAAGTAGAATATTGTCTAATTTCTGAATTGGTTTTAACGACTGCGGGATTTCCCTGACAGTCCAAAAGATTTCACCCTTACGCTGATTATGGTGAACATCACATCATGCGAGCTGCAGCTGTTTACTGTCTGTTTGATGCGACGAGCTCAGCAGACACTCAACAGACAGGAGCGTGAGAGAGATCGGTATTCAACAAAGGATTTAGTTTATGAACCAGAAGAGCAAGTCTTTCTCTTGGTCTTGTTCATGCATGGTGATTCAGATTAGCTAGAAAAACATGTTACACTGCTGACGGTGTTTCTTAAGCCATTTGTGCCGATTCAATGATAATGAATAAATAATAAAGCATCATGTGCTTTGGTGAAGCGTTGGAACAGAACAGCAGCACTCTAAAACTCTTTGAGAAATCAGAAAATGTTCTTCTACAAAAACTCATTTGGACACAAATGATGATGTTTTCAAAGAAAAGGACTGAGTCAGCTTCCTGAAGAGTCAAGCTGATCACTGATACTGTAAGCCATGCGGCTCATTCCAATTACAGCAGGAGTTTTAAGGTAGTTTGTACAAAGTGTTTAATTTTACAAAAATGACTCCTTACTGGATGGAGTTAACAACTCATGTTGTCTTTGCATATTAAATATGCATGGCACATCGACGGTTTTTCTCTTCTACCTGTTGTCAATCTGACTGAGTGAAGCAGTGAAGAAAAACTGGTTTTGTTCTGGTTCCCATCATTTGGTGTAAGGAGCACCGGAATGCAGCTCTTCTGTCATATCAAAATGTGTGCTTTTTTTTTTTTTTTCTTCTTCTTCCAAACAATGTATTTGATGTGATTTTTCTATTAAACGTCTTAATTTGTTACATTAACCTTTAAGTGATCAGAATATGTTTACTTATAAAACTTACAATTCAGAAAATGGGAAAACAAATAATATAATTTGGGTAAAATAGTACGATAAAAAAAAAAAAAAAGATTTCATGTTTGCTACATGAAAATGTTCTGATTTCAAACAAATATTTTCTGGGAAAGAAAATATTTGTTTCTGTTACTGATATGAGTAAATCTAAACAAAGGCACTGGTGACATGCCTTAAAACAGTTTGTTGTGTGTGATTGGGGGATTGTACCTGTTATACACAGATTAGTGGTGAAGAGTCTGGTTCACGCCTAAAAGGGCAGACAACAAAAGAAATGACACGATGGACTAATTAGTTTTTTTAAATCCATCTGATTCAGTTGTTTTGGTTCAGGAGGTATGCAGCAATGATGCAACGAGTGTTTTCATTTTCAGATGGTTCCTACTGAGCTGGTGGAGAAGGAGTTTTGGCGACTTGTCAGCACTATTGAGGAAGATGTCACTGTGGAGTACGGAGCAGACATCGCCTCGAAGGAGTTTGGGAGTGGTTTTCCTGTGAGAAACAGCCATTTTGAAGTCTCTCCGGAGGACGAGGTATTGTTCGTCTCTTAGGATGGTACACTTCTCTATTGTTGGAACAAGGTGTTGTTTTCCTTTCTCATTAGTGAACATCCACAGTGAGCTGTTTTTGATTGGAAATATAATTTCCACAAAACAAATCTGTTAACTTTTTTGTTAAAAAAAGAAAAAAGCTCAAACTGAGATATTGATGCGGTTTAGGGAGGAGTTATTTTCTTGGCTCGATCTGAGTGTTCGTGGAGGCGGGAGTGCTGAGACCTGTGTCTGACCCACAGCATTACCTGACCAGCGGCTGGAACCTGAACAACATGCCGGTGCTGGACGCCTCGGTGCTGACTCACATTACAGCCGACATCTGTGGGATGAAGGTTCCCTGGCTGTATGTGGGGATGTGCTTCTCTTCTTTCTGCTGGCACATCGAGGATCACTGGAGCTACTCCATAAACTACCTTCACTGGTAAAGAACCCTCTGCTGCCTTGTTTTAACGTTGTATTCACCCTACACTACTGGGAACAGCTTTTGTTTTGTGCCTGACTTTGCAGGTTAAGAAGCATCTATATGTATTTATGACTCATCTTAGTTTGTTTTTAGCTTTGACCTGCTGATTGCAGATTTTAACAAATTATAATCTCTTTTAGAGAACTGTAATTTACAACATTCAAAATGTATCTCCCTAGATTCAAAAACCCTTTTCAGGATGCAACCCAGCAACTTTGGTGTACCACATTCAGCCTTTTTGCTACATTGTTAGTTTTTTTTTTACCTAATTAAATCTGTAGCAGACAATATCTTCTAATATATTAGTTATTGTTTTGCAACCTTTTTACTTTCTCTGGCTTCATTTTTCCACACCTCATCCATGCTGAAAACAGATTACTTTATTTCTTTTCTGACCTGGCAGCTTAGCTGAAAAGTAGCCAGTTTTTCTGTGCATGCTCCATTTTCATAAAATGTTTCAACAATACGCTAATTCTTGTAAAATGATCTGCTTTATAATTTTACATGCAGTGAAAGTCATCGTCTTTCTAATGGAGTCGTTTGTCTTGTGTGCAGGGGTGAGCCAAAGACGTGGTATGGAGCTCCTGGTTACGCTGCGGAGCACCTCGAGTCCGTCATGAAGAAACTGGCTCCAGAGCTGTTTGAGTCTCAGCCTGACCTGCTCCATCAGCTCGTGACCATCATGAATCCCAACACGCTGATGAACAACGGCGTCCCGGTAATCTGCTCAGTTTTTACGCTCATTTAGCGCCACTCGATAAAGAACTCAAAATAAATTATTGATCATAATAATTTTTTTTTTTTTTATTCACAATGTAGCGTGAAATAAATGTATATTTTTCTGGCAATGTGTAGATCTACCGCACCAACCAGTGTGCAGGCGAGTTCGTGATCACTTTCCCCAGAGCTTATCACAGCGGATTCAATCAGGGCTTCAACTTTGCTGAGGCCGTCAACTTCTGCACCATGGACTGGGTGAGGAGTTCTGCTTGTACAGCAGAAGATTAGATCTGCATGAGTCGACTTCTCTAATCCCTTTGAACCAATTCTTAAGGAATAGGGTCTTTAATTTAACGTAAATGTGATTTTTGTTCTTTCGGAGACATCTAGCATGAACAGATTTTTTTTCTTTATCTATTTTTTTGTCAGAACACATCAAGTCTCATGGACTGATGTTGGTTTTCATTCTTTCACCTGGATTCGCTTTCGTGTTTTCTGGCAGATGCCTATTGGCCGTAACTGCGTGGACCATTACCGTCAGCTGAGCAGATACTGCGTCTTCTCCCACGACGAGATGGTTTGCAACATGGCCTTCAAAGCAGACACGATGGATGTGGTGCTGGCGTCAGCACTGCTGGAGGACATGACCACCATGATCCAGGAGGAGAGGAAGCTACGAGAAAAGATCGACAAAATGGTGAGAAGCAATTTTAGTTGATTTACGTCAAAGACGGGAGGATGAACAAAACTAAGTTTGGAGGTGATGTTCAAACCAACTTGTAGATACACAAGTAGGAGACCTGCATTGTATGCACAGATGCTGTGTTTGGCTTCGTTTTCTCCTCTGTGGCTCTGATGTGTGGATGTTTGTCTCCAGAGTGTGGTGCAGCGTCGACAAGTTGATTACGAGCTGCTCCCAGATGAGGCGCGGCAGTGCTGCAAGTGTCGGACCACCTGCTACTTGTCTGGCATCGTTTGCTCCTGCAGCCCTGACAAGATGGCTTGTTTGTACCACGCCCAACACCTTTGCTCCTGTCCCTATAGTAACCTCACACTCTAGTGAGTCTCCGGTAACCAAAACAACTGAAGAAAAAGTCACCTGTGACTTTTACTGCCACGTCGTTTATTTTGATTTTCATGAAACTTAAAAAAATATATACATTTTATGTTGGGTAAAAGTAAATGAGTTCTTTTAAAATGCACTCTAACATTTACAGAATTTTATTAAATAATGGAGACATTTGTTGCGTCAAAAATAATCACAACTTGTGTCATCTTTTCCAACAGTTTAAGTTTACCCTCGACTGAACTATATCCGCTGATGGAGTCGGTGAGGCTGCGAGTCGGAATCCTACAAAAGAGTGGCTCTCTGCTGTTGAAGACATTGTGAGAACAAAGGAGCCAAGAAAAAGGTGCCACATAACCTTCATCAAACTCTGAGACGTTCAAACAGTTGGTTTGCTCTTCGTGTTTCCTGAGACACTGTTCCTGCTTTCTGCTCAGGTTTGGAGGAACTTCACAGCTTAGTGGAGCAAGCTGGGAACCAAGGCTTTCCCTAAACTTAGCCTCCTGGATCAGCTGGCACGTCACCTCAAAGCTGATAAAGTTGCTGCGATGGCACAGCAGCTTCTCAACGGGAAGAGGCAGACGAGGTACTAAAAATAAGCTGGAGGTGCAGCTGGACCGATCCAGCTGCATTCCTGTTAAACCATAAGGTAGCAAATATTCTATTTTGTAGTCAATCAAAGTGGAGGTATGAATCAGGCTTATTTCACTAAAGTGGGGCAGGGTTTTTATTTGTTATAGCAAGTATATGTGTTGGTGGCCAGGGGTGTAGGAGTGCACAAAGTATTCATACCAGAAATATATCAGAACAGGAGATATAGACA